>CAWUFW010009445.1:0-600000 GCA_963921515.1 Calotriton arnoldi | reverse complement strand
TGCTGAATGGAATTACACCAAATTTGGCAAAGAGGTAGTTCTTGGTTCAGAAAGAACCCTTTTTGTTAAATGGTGTAAATCCATTCAGTAGTTCCTGTGAAAATCAAAAGGAAAATCACATATATATCTATGGCAGCGTCGGATTCGCGCACCCTCCCGATCACGAGCTGCATGCTAATTGGCTGTCAACACTCCAAATCAGGAAGTGTTGGCAGCCATTTTGTCCCTCGGTAGAACCGAGGGACAGAAACAAGTGCGCAAAGCGCACAAAGGGAGCAGGGTAGAAACACCCTGACTCCCTAGGTCTGCTCAGGGGTCCCACAAGGACCCTGGGCAGAAAAAAGCATTTTTTTAAAAACAAAATCGGCATGATGCACACAGGGTGCGCGGATCCTGCCGATAAAAAAATTTGAAGCGCGGTCTCCCGCGCTTCGATTGGATTTTGCCCCGGGTGGCCCAAGTCCCGGGGGCATGCGGGGTTTATTTATATAATGCTGGGGGGCCTCTAAGGGCCCCCCAAGCCCCGGGGACCGCCACCCCCTGGGGCTTTCATTTTAAAATGGTGCGGGAGGGCACTCGGCCCTCCCGCAGCCCCGGGGACCACCACCTCCCCGGAGCATCTTTTTTTTTTTTTTTAATTCCTGTGTGGGGGGGGCTTGAGCCCCCCCACACGCACCGGGGACCGCCACCTCCCCGGGGCACTAATAATGTAAATGCGGGGGTCCGTAATTCACTGAAAAAAACCATAGGTTTCAGACATGTTATAGTTAGGAATTAGCATTTAAAAAACCTTTGAAATTCACTGAAAAAACCATAGGTTTCAGACATGTTATAGTTAGAAATTGGCATTTAAAAAACCTTTGAAATTCACTGAAAAAACCATAGGTTTCAGGCACGTTATAGTTAGAAATTAGCATTTAAAAAACCTTTCAAATTCACTGAAAAAACCATAGGTTTTAGGGACAGTTATAGTTAGTTGGACATTGCACTCGGACAAAACCCGTGAAATTCCCCCGTTATAGTTAGTTCAGCTAACTATAACTCGCGCCCCCGCAATGCACTGCTGATGACGTCACATATTACATCACTCATGACATGGTCAGTGACATCACTGATGACATCTCAAATGACATCACTGATGACATCATCCAGTGAGTGTGTGTTTCTGTAAAGTTTAAAAATGTTTAATATATATAGGGAAAGGCGTATTGAAGAATGAGTGGGTGTATAAGTGTCTGAATGGATGATTTAGTAGGTGCGTGACTGACTCTGTAAGTGAGTGATTAAACGTATCTTACTGAATGCATGGGTTAGTGACTAAACTGGGTGAATGTCTGTATCCGTCTGTCTGTTGCTGTGTAAGTGGCTGCATGGGTTTGTGAATAGCTACATGAGTGTCTATACGAGTTATTTATTGGTTGTCTGAGAATCTGTATGGGTGCCTGAGTGTTTGTGTGGGTGGGGTGTATGCGACTCTGTGCATAGATGTGTGAGTGGGTGATTCACTGGGTGGATGGTTTCAAGAGTGCATCTGTGATAGACTGTATGGGTGGGTAAGTGTGTGTAAGAGTGTGTTAGTGAGTGAATGTATGTCCCAGTGGTACATGTGTGAGTAACTACATATGTGAAAGGCAGTATATATGTGTGTTGGAGTATATAAATAGCTATAAGCGAGAGTGTGTGATTGTGAGAGTGACTGTATGGATGAGTGTGTACTTGTATCAGTGATTGTATAAGAGCGTAAGAATGTGCTAGTATTTGTATGAGTAAGTGAGCTGGTGTGTGTATAACTGTATGGGTGAGTAAATGGCAGTGTGTTTAATTATTTGCATGACTGAGTAGGTGTGTGAGTACCTCTATGGATGAGTGGCGGTGTTTGAGTGTCTATATAGGAGTATGAGTGCATATGATAGTCCTGTACTGAGTGACCGTAAGTATGAGTGACTGTACGGGTGAGTGAGTGGATGTGTGTGTAGACCTAAGAATCAGTGAGTGGGTATGTAGTTATTGGTGTTGGAGTGTCTATGGTTTTGCGAATGGCAGTCTGTAATTTAGAGTGGGTGTATCAAAGGTTATATTAGGGTGTGAGGAGGTGCATCAGATTATCACATGGATGATGTCATCAGTGATGTCATCAGTGATGTCATTTGAGATGTCATCAGTGATGTCATCAGTGATGTCACTGACCATGTCATGAGTGATGTAATATGTGACGTCATCAGCAGTGCATTGCGGGGCGCGAGTTATAGTTAGCTGAACTAACTATAACGGGGAATTTCACGGGTTTTGTCCCAGTGCAATGTCCAACTAACTATAACTGTCCCTAAAACCAATGGTTTTTTCAGTGAATATATATATATGTGTGTGTGTGTGTATATATATATATATATATATATATATATATATATATATATATATATATATATATATATATGTAAGTTGCTCGTTTGCAAAACAATCCTTTGAGAATAAAACGAGAGTAGACCCAGATTTTGTGTAATTTTCAGTTTATTACACCGAAGAACCAGTCCGCCATGACGCGTTTCGGCAGATCCCTGCCTTGATCACATGACAGCGCTACTGCTTGTGGGATACCTATTTAAAGTGACAGTGTGCACTGGTCATGACAATAGACATAGAAAAAACATTTATATTGCATTGTTTGTATCCTTGTCAATAATATATGCATAAATGCATTTGAGCAAGTCAACCTGATATTTGTTGTATTACCCTCATAATTTTTTATATAAAAATACAATACATTCTTAAAATAACCCTGATATTTTAGACAATAATTGCATCAATGCTTTAGGATACAATAAATGTATTTCTTGTCATCTAGACCATATACAAACCCATAACAATACTAAAAAGTGCTACCTATAGTGTTAAAATGATATATTTACATGTGCAAAAATACTAAAATTTCATAATTAACCTAACAAGGCATATCTTATTTTGACTTAATGTCATATCTTGTAGTTGATAATCCTTGAAAAAAGTGCAAGTGTGCAAGTGCAAATATCGCAAAATATCTTATCTCAATCTGATTGATCAATGATTGATTCCCATGATTGTAAAATATATAAATATACACATAAATATAAATATCAATAGAATACATAAATATACATATATATAAATATAAATATCAATAAATACATAAATATACACATCCAATACTACAATTCAATCACCACTAACAGAATAAAAAACCTATAAAAAGATCTAAAAAGATTTAACTTGTGTATATCTACTTGCATCGTTCGACTCCATGTTTTATACTTTGATGAAACTGGCTAAATAACCTCCTACATTAGTTCATCTATTCCTACAAATCCCATACGGTCCACATAAGATAAAGTATTCTGATTGGTACATCTCAAATAATGATTTCATATTTAAATATTTTAATATTTTCAATTTACAATTTTATATAAATGAGTTGGAATTTAAGGGGAGTATATAGAATTCAATGTATCTTGTACCTTCTGATTCTGCACCATAATTTTGCCAGGAGTTAAATTCTTTATATTAAAAACATATTATAAATAAGTATGCAGATCCTCACTCATATTAAGGCCTCCTGGTTGTTTTGTATCTAATTCCAGGATATAGCGTGTTTCAAGCCTTCTCAATTTTGACTCCCGATCACCACCTTTCCTTTGTGGGGGAACTGCATCTATGACATAGTATTTTAAATGATTTAAATCACTATTGTGTTCTTCATGGAAGTGTCTCGCTACTGGGTAGCTTTGATCTTTGTTCTTGATCGCCCTTATGTGTTGTAGAATTCTTTTGTGGACAGCCAGCTTTGTGCTGCCCACATAATTTAATTTACAACTACATTCCAACACATATACGGCATGATCCGTTCGACATGTTAAATGTTGGTTTATTGTTTGTACCTGATCACTAAAGGCAGTAAGATAAGTGGTTCTATTTGAGCCATGTTGACAGGCTTTGCAGATGGCACATCTATAAAAGCCCTTCCTTGCTGTCAGCCAACTGCTTTGATCCTGAATTTCTGGACTGCTTTTGACTAACTCATTGGCTATTGATCCAGTTTTTCTAAATGTTATGGCCGGATATTTTGGAAGTAGCCCTCCAATTGCGGGGTCATCCAGGACAATGGGCCAATTTCGTCTTACGATGCCCCGCAATTGCTGTTCCTGTTTGGAATATGCTGTAATAAGTCTAATTGGCTCTCCCAATTCTGCCTTCTTCCCATCAATATCTTTTTTGCCTTTGGAGTTGTACTGCAACAATTCCTCCCTGTCTTTACTGTTTGATTTTGATATGGCTGCATCTATGATTTTAACTTTGTAGCCCCTTTGTAAAAATCGTTTTTTGCTTTCCATTTGTTTGAGTTTCAAATCACTTTCTTCACTGCATATTCTTCGCAGACGTAGCATTTCCCCATATGGAATGCTATTTATTAAATGGGGAGGATGTGCACTAGATGCGTGTAGCACAGTATTGCCAGCAGTATCCTTACGATACAGAGATGTGGATAACATGTTATTTATCACTTTGATTCTTACATCAAGGAAGGTTATATTGTCATTACTGATATTGGAAGTAAAATTTAAATTAATATCATTGGCATTCATTGATGTTATAAATTCCCTGGCTTCTAACTCTGTGCCATGCCAGATAATGAACAAATCGTCAATAAAACGTAACCATGTGATAACATTACTTCTGCAAATGTGCTCAAATCTGCTTCTAAGGACCAGCTCCTCCCACCAGCCCATGAATAAACACGCATAACTGGGGGAAAAGCTGGCCCCCATAGCAACTCCCTGTATCTGCTGATACATAGTGTTTTTGAATAAAAACAAATTATTATCAAGACAAAAGGTTAACATGTCCATTAACATTTTGTTGTGTTCTACAAACTTTAGAGTTCTGTTTGCCAAGAAATATTCCACCGCCTTTAATCCATCTTGATTTCTAATGCAGGTATATAATGAGATAACATCAAGAGTAATTAAAAGAAACCCCTTTTGCCATTGTATGTCTTTGATTTTCCTAATAAAGTCGCTAGTGTCTTGTACATACGATTGTAAATTTCGGACATGCTCCTGCAAAAATAGTCAATGTACCTTGTGATATATTTTCAAATGGCCCATCACACGCAGATATAATAGGTCTTCCCGGGGGTTTATTAATATCCTTGTGTATTTTTTGAATAAAATATATTGAAGGTATTGTGGGATTTTCCTTCTTCAAATATTTATATTCCTCCAGGCTAAGAAGACCTTTGCTTTTCCATGCCAGCAATTTTGCATGAAACAAATCCTGCGTGGTTTTGAACTTTTGTAACGTACTCTTGCGATAACAATCTATATTATTTAATTGAGACTGTGCTTCACTTAGATAGTCCTGCAGTGGCCAAAGAACAATGTTCCCTCCTTTGTCTGAGTTCCTTATTACCACATTTTTCTCCTTCTTTAGTTTAGTTATAAGTTGATCATACTTTCTCTCTTCATTTGATGCCTTCCTTTTGTTTTTGTTGACATTTACATACAGCTTTTTAACCTGGCTTATCACTTGGTCATTGAATACATCCAGGGCATCTCTGGGCATATATATATGTGTGTGTGTGTATATATATATATATATATATGTGTGTATATACATATATATATATACCAAGGTCTGTGTGTCAGACCGAAACGCGTAGATCTGTGGCCTTTTACCCTGAGCAAGAAACGAGAATAAAAATTGCAAAAGCAATAAGCCTTCGCGAGTGCAACCCGTCTTTCTTCCTTTCCGGGAAGGATTTGTGGTATTATTAAGCGGTTGGGCTCAACCGCGGGGTTCCGCACCATTGGTAGAGTGCCAAACAACCAACCAGCGGAGCCAGGAAACGGAGGATATATATATATATATGTGTTAGATTTGGGGGTCTCTAGTTGACATAGGTAGGTACCTGTGACAAATAGGGACCCTTGCGTCTAGTCAGGATAAGGGGCTACACTCCTAAAATAACCCCTGCTCACCCCCTTGGTAGCTTGGCACGAGCAGGCAGGCTTATCTCAGAGGCAGTGTGTAAAGCATTTGTGAACACATACAGTAATACAGTGACAACACTACAGATGGACACCACACAGGTTGTATTATAAACATAGTATTTTTATATAGACTTAACACAAGACCAAACGACAAAAATCCACAATACTGTACTCAAAAATAGACTTTAAAATGTTATAAAATAGCCCAGTTCTCTCAAGTTGTAAATGCGACACTTTACTCTCAATGTACCTTGAATGCGTAACGCAAAGAAAACAAAAGGGTCGCAGGGAAGGTGATGCGTCGGTTCCTTACACGCAGGGGAGTGGATGTGTCGGGTCCTTACTGCTGCGCAGGGGAGTTGATGCTCGCTTCCTTACTGTGTGGGGAGTTGATGCGTCGGTTTCTTACTGCTCTCCGGTACGATGCGACAAGATGGCACCTCGATGCGATACTCTTCTCCGGTGCGATGCGACAAAATGGCGTCGTGGTTGCGATGCGACAACGTTGGTGCGATGCGTGCACGCCCGACGGTCGTGCGGCGACTCGATGATCTTTGGAGCCGCGACAGGCCCTGCGACACGCTTCTCCGGCGATGCGACGATGACCTCTGTGGCAGCATCCCGCTTCTCCGGCGATGCGCCGCGCTTCGGCGATGAGATGATGGCAGCGGCGTCTCGCTTCCTCGGCGATGCAATGACAGCGGCTGCGGCGGCGACACGCTTCTCGTCGTTGCGTCACGCTTCCAGCTCCCAGCGACACGCAGTCTCTCAGAAGGCCCAGCACAACAGCAGGCACTTCAATTCCCAGCAAAGGAATTCAGGGGAGCTGGTTGGTGAAGTCTTGTATCCCTGAGACTTCAGGCAGGAGGCAAGCTCTAGTTCAAGCCCTTGGAGATTCTTCTTCAAGTTGATAGAAAGCACACTCAGTCCTTTTCTCCTCTCTTTGGTAATGAAGCAACCACTGCAGGCCAACCCCCAAACACACAGCACAGGGGTAGTCTCCTCCTTCAGCTTCCTGGTTCTTCTCCTCAGCAAAGGTTCGTCTTGATTCCCAGAAGTGATCTAAAGTTCTTGGGTCAGAGTCCCAATATTTATACTACTTTTCTCTTTGTTCTCTGAAGGCAGAGAGGCCTTTGCCTAGTCCAAAACCAGTTCTGGTCAGTCCTGGAGCACTTTGTTGACACGACTCCTTCTTTCCTTTCACAGTGTAGGCCAGGGACATCAGACACACCACAGGAGGTGGAGCCAGCATTGTGGAGGAAAGGCACAGCCCTATTCAGGTCCCAGGTGCAACTCCTCCCTCCTATCTGCATGCAGATCTCTCTATTCAGCCCTGTGCTGACTCACCCTGTCTCCTGGAAGCCCCCAGCCCCTGTCACTCAAACTCCAGACAAGGAATACACAACCTAGCAGAGGCAGGCTTGGATAGTTAGGCAAGAAAATACCTACTTTCCAAAAGTGGTATTTTCAAACACAGAATGTTAAAACCAACTTCACTAAAAGATGTATTTTATCATTCTGAGTTCAGGCATACTAAACTCGAATTTCTACCTGGTTCCTGAGTCAGTTAGGATTATAAGATGTAATAATCTAACTGCCCATTCTGGCCTATGGGGAACAGGTAGCCTTGCAATAGTGAAAACGAAAATGGCTGTAATTCACTATTAGGACATGCCACACACACCAGGGCATGTCCTACCTTTACCTACAATGCACCCTGCCCTTGGGCCTACCTTAGGGGTGACTAATATGTATAAAAGGGAAGGTTCAGGGACTGGCAAGTGGGTACACTTGCCCAGTCAACATGGCAGTACTAGACTGCACACAGGCTCTGCAATGGCAGGCCTGAGACACACTTTACAAGCTGCTCCGGTGGGTGGCACAACCAGTGCTGCAAGCCCACCAGCAGCATTTGATTTACAAGCCCTGGGCACACGCAGTGCACTGTACTAGGGTCTGACAAGTAAACCAAACCAGCCAATCATGGAGTCACTAATCCATACATCAATTTACCATAGGGAGCACTTGCACTGTGGCACTGAACAGCAGTGGCACAGTGCCCAAAAGCATCTAAAACCAGCAAAAACATAAGAGGCAACAGCAAAAATGGAAGGGAGACCCACGCCAATGGTGCCAGGTCTAACACGTGTCCCCTCCAGCTGAAATGTGGGAGAACTACCCTACCTCCGGGGAGTTCTCATCACTAAGGCGGAAAATCTGGACAGACCATCAGCATTGGCATGTTCTGTACCAGGGCGGTGTTCCACCGTGAAGTCCATCCCCTGTAGGGATATGGACCACCTCAACAGCTTTGGATTCTCACCCTCATCTGCATCAGCCATCTGAGGGGCCTGTGGTCTGTCTGAACCCGGAAGTGAGTCCCAAACAAGTATGGTCTCAACTTCTTCAGTGCCCAGACCACAGCAAATGCCTCACGCTCAATTGCACTCCACCTCTGTTCCCGTGGAAGTAACCTCCTACTGATGAAGGCTACAGGTTGGTCTAGGCCCTCCTCATTAATCTGTGATAGCACAGCCCCCACACCATGCTCTGAAGCGTCTGTTTGCACAATAAAATCTTTTGAGAAGTTGGGTGCCAGGAGCACGGGCGCCGTGCACATGGCAGTCTTCAGGGCATCAAAAGCTCTCTGACAGGTGTCAGTCCAAATCACTCTCTTGGGCTGCTTCCTGGAAGTCAGCTCTGTCAAGGGTGCAACAATGCTGCCATACCCCTTGACAAACCTCCTGTAATACCCGGTGAGTCCTAAAAGGCTCTCACCTCTGTCTGGGTCTTGGGGGTTCCCAAGTCAGGATGGTCTCAATCTTGGGCTGTAGGGGTGCCACCTGGCCGCTCCCAACCTGGTGTCCCAAGTACACCACGGAACCCTGCCCGATCTGGCACTTACTCGCCTTGATCGTGAGGCCTGCTCTCCGCACCGCCATCAACACTTCCCAGAGGTGGCGCAGATGTTCTTCCCAAATGGCGCTGAACACTGCAATGTCACCAGGTAGGCGGCACTGAACTCTTCCAGTCCAGCCAACACCTGGTTGACCAACCTCTGAAAGGTGGCAGGGGCATTCTTCATCCCAAAGGGCATAACCCGGAATTGGTAGTGCCCATCTGGTGTGGAGAATGCTGACCTCTCTCTTGCCCCATCAGTCAAGGCGATCTGCCAGTACCCAGACGTTAAGTCAAACGTGCTGAGGTACCGGGCAGCCCCTAATCGATCAATGAGCTCATCAGCTCTGGGGATGGGGTGCGCGTCAGTCCTGGTGACTGAATTGAGTCCTCGGTAGTCCACACAGAACCGCAGTTCTGGTGAGACACCCGGTGCGGCAGCCTTTGGGACCAAGACCACTGGGCTGGCCCAAGGACTGTTAGAGGACTCAATCACCCCCAACGCAAGCATCTTGGAGACCTCCTCCTTGATGCAAGCTCTCACCCTGTCAGTCACCCTGTAAGTTTTGTGCTTGACAGGAGGACTGTCCCCAGTGTCTACATCATGGACGCACCAATCAGTGACACTGGGAATCAGGGAGAACAGGTCAGAAAACTGTCCCAGCAACTGGTGACAGTCATTCTGTTGCTCTGGGGTCAGGGTGGCAGAGAGGTGCTCTCCATCCACTGACCCGTCTCGCTCTGTTGCAGACAGGAGGTCAGGAAGAGGCTCAGCCTCCTCCTCCATTCCAGCATCTGTTGCTATGAGCATGCCCACTTCGGACCTCTCTAAGTGGGGCTTCAGGCGGTTGACATGCAGGACCCGCAAGGGGTTAATGGGAGACCGCAAGTCCACCAAGTAGGTAACCGGACTTTTGCGCTCCACCACCTCAAATGGTCCGGTCCACTTATCCTGGAGCGCACAGGGCTCCACAGGGGCCATGACCCACACTTTCTGACCAGGCTGAAGCTCAACCAGAGTGGCATTCTGGTCGTACCACCGCTTCATCTCCTCCTGGCTGGCTTCCAGATTCGCCTCAGCGAGTCTTCTGAATCACCTAGTTTGGTTCCTGAAGGCCAGCATGTAGCTATATACATCCTGGGGAGGTTTCCTGGGAGATTGCTCCCAGCCTTCCTTGACCAAACTCAAAGGTCCTCTCACTGGGTGTCCATAGAGAAGCTCAAAGGGACTGAACCCTAGAGATTTCTGTGGCACCTCACGGTATGCAAACAGCAGGCATGGTAAGAGGACGTCCCACTTACGCCTCATAGGTTCCTCAAGTCCCATAATCATGCCTTTTATGGTTCGGATGAATCTTTCAACCAACCCATTTCCTTGGGGGTGGTAAGGAGTGGTGAACTCCTTACCACACTCCTGCCACAGGGACTTCATATACTTAGAAATGAAGTTGGTACCTCGGTCTGACACCACCTCTCTGGGAAACCCCACGCGGGAGAAAATCCCCATCAGTGCACGTCCCACCACGGGGGCCGTCACTGTCCTGAGAGGGATGGCTTCCGGGTACCGGGTGGCATGGTCCACCAAGACCAGGATGAACCTGTTGCCCATAGCTGTCTTGGGATCCAGAGGCCCCACAATGTCAATGCCCACCCTTTCAAAGGGGTGCTGACCACAGGGAATGGCTGGAGAGGAGCCTTGCGCTTCCTCCCACTCTTTCCACTTGCCTGGCAAGTCTGACAGGTCCTGCAATGAATGTCTGAACTCTTGCGCATTTGGGGCCAATAAAAGTGGGTGACAAGCCTTTCAAAGGTCTTGTCCGGCCCCAAATGTCCTGCTAAAGGCACATCATGAGCCAGCCCCAGTAGGAAGGCTCTGAAGCACTGGGGTACCACCAGCACACGGGCTGACCCAGGCTCAGCAACCTTAGGCTCACTATACAGGAGACCATTCTCCCAGTAGATCCAATGTGATCCAGACTGATCACCTGCTGCCTGGTTTGCAGCCTGTTGCCGCAAACCCACAAGAGAAGGGCACTTGTTCTGCTCCTCACAGAACTCTTCCCTGGAGGGACCTCCTTCTTGCTGCCAATGGGTCCGCTCTGGCAGGTCTCCCAGTTCAGCAATCTCTTCCCCAGTAGGCTCCAGGGCATCCCCCTCAGGGTCTGCCTCCTCCTGGGCCGTGGGAATCTCAGGTGCTGGTTTCCCGTGCCCCCTACCTCTTCTCTTTAAGGGAGGCACCTGGGACATTTTCTCAGGCTCCAGGTCCTCTCGAACACCCTTACTGGCTGCCATAGACCGAGTGGTCACGCAGGCCCACTCAGGCAAACCCAACATCTCTAAATGAGCTCTTCGCTCCATCTTAGCCCAAGGGGAGCTCTCCAAATCGTTACCTAACAGACATTCAACAGGCATGGCTGGCCTCACGGCTACTTGAAGAGTCCCTGAGACCCCCCCCCCACTCAAAGGGAACCTGTGCCACCTTGCAGTGGCTCTCTGTGTTGTCAGCAGCAACAACTGGGTAAAATGCATTAGGGACTACCTGCTCTTCAGACACCAGCCGACAACTGACAGCTGTCACACTGGCTCCGGTGTCTCTAAAAGCTTCCACCCTCTTGCCATTGATGGTCACCCACTGCCTGTATTTTTTAGTGTTATCAGGCAGCTGGGTCCTGGGGACCACCTCACAGTCTCCTAAAGAGACAAGGGGCATCTCTGCGGGACCCCACCCACCTTGGGCACCCATCTCCTCCCCCAGGGCTACACTAGCCAACTGCCGGGGTGGTGCACCAGTGGGTGCGGTCTTCCCATACAAGGGACATCTAGCATCATAAGAACAGTGGCCTACTAGACCACACTTAAAACAGGTCTTGGGCCCCTTGTGAACAGCCTTATCTGTCGGGGCCACTGCCTTCTTCTCAGGGGGAGGCTGGGAACCTTTCCCTTGGTTCCCTTGGGGATTACTTTGGGGCCCTTTCTGGAACTCCCTCTGTTTACCCTTGTCCCTCCCACTCTTCTGCTGGGGACCCTGCCCACCTTTGGCAAAGTCTCCCACATGACCCTTCTGGACCCTGGTGCTCACCCAGCAGTCCGCCTCCTCAGCAAGCTTCCTAGGGTTAGTCAGCTTGCTATCAATAAGATGCTGGCGTAGCTCTGGAAAACAGTTATTTGACAAGTGCTCCCATGCAAGCAAATCATAAAGCGCCTCAAAATTATCCACTTTGCTACCCTTCACCCAACCATCCAATGCTCTGCAAAAGAAAGACACATATTCCACCCAAGTGGTAGACTCCAGTTTTCTGCAATTTCTAAACCTTTGTCTGTATAGCTCTGGGGTCAAACCAAATCTGGACATTAGGGCTCCCTTCATGTGGGTATAGGACATCTGCTCCTCTGTAGGTTAATCCAACAAAGTGTCCCTCCCGTCACTAACAAAGCGGCCCCACAATCCCGCTCCCCAATCCTTCTCAGGGACCCGGTGGGCCAACATTGCAGCTTCATAAGCCCTAAACCATTGACCAATATCCTCATTCTTGTGGAAATCTTTAACTATATCTTTGGGAATGTAGGCTCTTGCTTCTGCATGCACTGGCAGTGTGCTGCCACCAGAGGGAGGAACCTCTAAACTTTTGGCCTTGAGTTCCAATTCCCTCAATCCTCTCTCATGCTCAAAATGCATTCTCTTTTCCTCTAAGGCTAACTTCTTCATCTCTAATTCCATCCCAAGCTCTATTTTCTTGCTCTCTATGTCTTTCTGACCATCCATTTTGAGCCTAGCTAGCTCCAACTTATGCATCCTCTCCTTTGCTCTGTCCTCCAGCTCTCCTGGGGACAATCCCTTGGAAGAAACACTGCTGCCCGCCCCTGAAGGTGCTTTCCCTCCAGTTAGGCCCACTGGCCCCTCAAGCTGCCCAATTAAATCCTCTGCCTCCATTGCTGGCTCCTCAGGATGCTCACTGGCATTCCTAGATTCTACCCAGGCCCTCAGCGCCTTCTGGTATTCCTCTTTCCTGGTGAGGCCTTTCACAGAGATTTTAAATTTCTTGCACAAAGCTTTGAGATGAGGCACAGTGTAAGTATCAATTCTCTCTTCTTCCAAAACAATGTCTACAGATACTATGGATGCTGACTTGCTCATGGTAGCAAAAAGACTGGCAGTTCTCAGGAATAAAAATAGACAAGAAGTTCTAAGGAAAAATCCTCTCAAAAAGTATGTGGTTGCGTTATGGTCTGCACTCACTAGTAGTGTACACCAATCACTGTATATGAGTCACAAATGCAAGTCCAAATCCTCACCGCTGACCACCAATGTTAGATTTGGGGGTCTCTAGTTGGCATAGGTAGGTACCTGTGACAAATAGGGACCCTTGCGTCTAGTCAGGGTAAGGGGCTACACTCCTAAAATAACCCCTGCTCACCCCCTTGGTAGCTTGGCACGAGCAGGCAGGCTTATCTCAGAGGCAGTGTGTAAAGCATTTGTGAACACATACAGTAATACAGTGACAACACTACAGATGGACACCACACAGGTTGTATTATAAAAATAGTATTTTTATATAGACTTAACACAAGACCAAACGACAAAAATCCACAATACTGTACTCCAAAATAGACTTTAAAATGTTATAAAATAGCTCAGTTCTCTGAAGTTGTAAATGCAACACTTTACTCTCAATGTACCTTGAATGCGTAACGCAAAGAAAACAAAAGGGTCGCAGGGAAGGTGATGCGTCGGTTCTTTACACGCAGGGGAGTGGATGCGTCCAAGGCCGGACTGGGAACTGAAAGCAGTCCTGGCAAATACTGGCAGACCAGCCCCCGTCTGGCGCGTAGCGAGCGAGCACAGCGAGCGAGCCCGACTGCTAATAGGGGGGTTTGGGGGGGTTCTCCCCCCAAGAAAATTTTGGAAAACAACAGACCAAAATGGTGAATTTTACAGCACATTTTTCATTACATATTCAATTGTATCAACTTTCAAAGCACAGTAAATAGTAGATGATGACCTTAAAGAGCACCAGGTTACCAAGTGGGGGAAAAAAAGTAGGGGAACTGTGGGCGGAGAATCACAGGGTGGGAATAACCCAAGGATTGGATCAGTGGGCAGAGCCAGAGGTGTGGCAAGAATGCGCAAACATCCCAATTTTTAGTATTTGTTTGGCATTTCACTGCCCAGTTTAATCAACCAATGGATACACATGATTATTTAAGGTTATAATGAGTTATTGACATTAAAATACATTCACAAAGTGGGATATGCTTCTAATCACAGAATGTCCCAAATACGATAAAATGTGGAAGCACAAGCCATTTGTCGCAGAGCCATGGAGTTTCTGTCATCAGCACTTTTCCCTTTTTCCACAACAGCAGTTCAAACACGAATGGCAAAATATCCTAGTTTGCAAATGTTTTCTATATAATCATGGCTCTGCCGTATTTGCCTCATAATGCAAGATCTGCTGCATGATCTAACCATTTAAACTAATAAATTGTTTAAAGCTCAAACGTATCAAAAGTTAATAAAAAATGTGACTTGTGTTGCTGCGGAGTGGATGGCTTATTGCAAAGGTTGACTGGTCACCTTTCTCACTGCTGCATTTGTATGTTCTACTGGTACTAATTAGGCAAAATCTTTCCAGAGACTGTTAGCATGTGTACAAATGTCAAAAATAATAAAATATCAGAAAACATACTGCATTACGCTGCACCTTTTTTTTAATGCATAATTTAGTCAACACTGCGGCATCATTTTGTCCTCCTTTGCTGCAAGATTCCAGTGGCCCCAAAGCAGGCAGCAAATGTTAAAAGTGCTTTTGCATGAAGCAGAGACACTGTGAAGTTTGCGAACTTAGTCTGGTGTGCGTGCAAATCCTGCATTGCCGATCCCTGATGAGTTGCAGTAACTACTTCTGAAACAAGGCCAATGGAGGTACCTATGGGTGAGGAAGACTGCCCTCAAGGGCAGGGCCGGCCTTAGCACTGGTGGTGCCCTGTGCATTAATGTTTGTTATTGCCCCCAATGACCACCTCCGCCATGGATTCTCCCACTACCACCCTTTAACAGTGCCCCTCAAGTCACCATAACCACACTCTCTCAGATGCATTTAGGATATTCAAAGACTGGGGGAAAAAACATAATGCTCTAATTTATACCTTGCAGTTTATATGCAGCTCTTACATGACAGTTAATAGCTCACTGTTCTATGTTAGGATTTTAACTTATTAACTGCAAGTAACAATAGGGTCTCTCTGACAAAAGCAGTAGCCCACTGACCTATTTACATTATGTGCACTTTGTGATCTGCATGGTACATGTTCTTTGCAGCAGGCACATTAACCTTCTGAGCTACCTTTCCATGAGTCAAAACTTCCACTAAACAAAATTCCGATCTCTCTCTAGGAAGAACATTAAACACCAGAGTCATCATGACATTTTTATTGATGCCGAAAATTGCTGGAGGCCAGGAAGGAGGCAGCAAGCGCTTTTAAAACCTTAATATACTTGCAAACATAATGCCTCCACCCAAAGTCAGCACCCGGTGCGGTCACACCGGTTGCACTGCCCTAGAGCTGGCCCTTCTCAAGGGTCCTGTGACCTCAATGACAGAGTCACTGTTGTTCTAGGGTGTGCTGCTTCATAGGCCTGCCCGCAAGACTGGAGGTGAACTTCAGCAGGGATTGTGGTGGACAAGCCTTGAAGGTTAAACCACACTTGCCAGTGCTAGGGTCCACCTGCTGGTGCAAAGACACCAGGGCTTCTAAGGTCTTGCGAAGCCTTCTAAGGTCTAGCATGGGAATGTGCTCCCTCATGAGAGTTGTCTGATGGACTGGTTATTAAGGCTGAACCTGGTTCACCAGTTCCAAATTCAGCAGCTCTGGCCATAGTGCCACATCCTCTCCCTCACTGAACACCATACTGCCCCACTGAGAAAAACTCACACTGCCTTCAATTACAACCCAATTGTTGCCAGCTATAAACACCTGGATGCGGCTCAATTTAAATGACGCACTAGACAAGAGCAATATGTGGCCTACAAAAAAAAAGTAACAACATCCTGGAAAAGCAAACACTCATAGGGAATGCAAAATTAGCAAACCATGTGAAATGTAAGCAGGAACAACATGGTTAGCTTAGCGCTTTTACACTCACTATTCAGAAATCAGTGAGTGCTTTTGCCTGAAAAGTTGAGGACGTGACTACAGGGCCCTGAAGGGACCCGTTTTAATGTCCACTGCTTATATCCTTACAAAATGTAAGCAGTAGGGTGAAAAAGACCACATCCCTGAACACAGAGCCGTGGTACACATTTTGTTTTCCAATCCACACATTGCAGTACCTCCAGGATTGGTGTACAAGTTGCAAGCCCAGGGAAAACAAAGACAAGAAAACAAAAATAGCGCTTCACTGGCAAACTCTGTAAAAGTGACACTAATGTGTTTGGGTGTAAATAAAATCAATCTGGCCAGTTTGCTACCACTCTGTCTTACTTTATTTAGTTATTTTATCATATTTTTAACCTTTTATTCCCGAAGCTGCACCTTGGAAATAAAACAACAGAAAAATACGACATTTCCAGCAAAAGTGTTTTTATTTTTTGGATCCATTTCACAGGGGAGCAAATAATAGAAAGGAGAGGAAAGAGACAGGGGACACACATCGCACCGTGAACTAGACTGTCAATCAGCGCTGCACAGTCACTCAGTCCTGCGGCTTTCAGTGTCAGGGCCGGGCTCCGCGTGTCAGGCAGTAGGCGATAATCATAAACCTGTGCTGGCTGCAGTGCCAGGCCTGAGGCCAGCCACCACCTCGCTCCCTGCTCACATTCAAATTAAGCAAGCAACAACAAACAAAAGCCAGTGCAGTGCCACTACGCTGCGGAACCGGGCCGGGCCCTAGAAGTAGCCCCCTTGCCTCTTCCTTCCTTAGGCCCCTTTTGATTTTGAAATTTCTGGCCCGCCCCAGCCAGCCCGGTCGTGAGTCGCGCCCCCCGGCCCCAGGCCCACTGCCCAGACACTACAGTGCCACCACGCCACTCATAAATCAACAGATCTGGCCAGGAAGGAGCAAATAGCATAGCACTCACCTGCGGGCGGCACTGGCAGACAGGGGGAAATAAATTATGGGGTGCTGAGCAGCCGCTCTCTTTCCAGTCCCGGTCTCCCTCTGGCCTCTGAAATGCCTCAGCCTGCCTCGACCTCGCCTAGGCTCAGAGTCAGTCTCTGGTCACGCGCACTTTTTCCCCAATGCGCATAAGCCCCTGATGAGCCCTGCCCCTTGATCACTACCACTCTACCAGGCAGTAGACCCAGGCCTCACCCCACCCTAAAAAAAACAGGCGCGCAGACGCGGAGGCGGTGACATGTGCGGCTGCGCGCGTCATCATCAAGCAGGCTTTATGATCAGGCGGCAGGCCGCTCGCTCTACTCATTATAATTTATTAAACTAACAACACCACCTGACCATGATGTCTTCAATGATCATCATGGTCAGGTGACAGGTCAGGTGGTGTTGTTTGTTTAATAAATTATAATGAGTAGGGCGGGCGGCCTGCCGCCTGATCATAGAGCCTGCCTTGCAATGAAAATCGGCGGACACGTCACACGCGTCGGAGCACCAGCAAGCATTTTTGTGCTTACAGTCATCACCAGGCCGCCGCCTCAGTCAGACAGCCAGGCGGCCTGATTTGTGCATAAATAATGTACTCACTGTGTTCTGTTGTTGGGGCCGATTTGGACCGACCGTGGTCCAAATCGGCCCCAACAACAGAACCGGCCCCCTGGTGCAAAACCGGCCCCCACCCCATCCAGCCTACCGGGGGATTGCCCGGTGCCCGGAATGACCAGTCAGGCCCTGGATGCGTCGGTTCCTTACTGCTGCGCAGGGGAGTTGATGCTCGCTTCCTTACTGTGTGGGGAGTTGATGTGTCGGTTTCTTACTGCTCTCCGGTACGATGTAACAAGATGGCACCTCGATGCGATACTCTTCTCCGGTGCGATGCGACAAAATGGCGTCTTGGTTGCGATGCGACAACGTTGGTGCGATGCGTGCACGCCCGACGGCCGTGCGGCGACTCGATGATCTTTGGAGCCGCGACAGGCCCTGCGACGCGCTTCTCCGGCGATGCGACGATGACCTCTGTGGCAGCGTCCCGCTTCACCGGCGATGCGCCGCGCTTCGGCGATGAGATGATGACAGCGGCAGTGGCGTCTCGCTTCCTCGGCGATGCGATGACAGCGGCTGCGGCGGCGACACGCTTCTCGTCATTGCGTCACGCTTCCAGCTCCCAGCGACACGCAGTCTCTCAGAAGGCCCAGCACAACAGCAGGCACTTCAATTCCCAGCAAGGGAATTCAGGGGGAGCTGGTTGGTGAAGTCTTGTATCCCTGAGACTTCAGGCAGGAGGCAAGCTCTAGTTCAAGCCCTTGGAGATTCTTCTTCAAGTTGATAGAAAGCATACTCAGTCCTTTTCTCCTCTCTTTGGTAATGAAGCAACCACTGCAGGCCAACCCCCAAACACACAGCACAGGGGTAGTCTCCTCCTTCAGCTTCCTGGTTCTTCTCCTCAGCAAAGGTTCGTCTTGATTCCCAGAAGTGATCTAAAGTTCTTGGGTCTGGGTCCCAATATTTATACTACTTTTCTCTTTGTTCTCTGAAGGCAGAGAGGCCTTTGCCTTGTCCAAACCAGTTCTGGTCAGTCCTGGAGCACTTTGTTTACAGGACTTCTTCTCTTCCTTTGACAGTGCAGGCCAGGGACATAGGACACACCACAGGAGGTGGAGCCAGCATTGTGGAGGAAAGGCACAGCCCTATTCAGGTCCCAGGTGCAACTCCTCCCTCCCATCTGCATGCAGATCTCTCCATTCAGCTCGGTGCTGACTCACCCTGTCTCCTGGAATCCCCCAGCCCTGTCACTCAAACTCCAGACAAGGAATACACAACCTAGCAGAGGCAGGCTTGGATAGTTAGGCAAGAAAATACCTACTTTCTAAAAGTGGTATTTTCAAACACAGAATGTTAAAACCAACTTCACTAAAAGATGTATTTTATCATTCTGAGTTCAGGCATACTAAACTCGAATTTCTACCTGGTTCCCTGAGTCAGTTAGGATTATAAGATGTAATAATCTAACTGCCCATTCTGGCCTATGGGGAACAGGTAGCCTTGCAATAGTGAAAAACGAAAATGACTGTAATTCACTATTAGGACATGCCACACACATCAGGGCATGTCCTACCTTTTACCTACAATGCACCCTGCCCTTGGGCCGACCATAGGGGTGACTAATATGTATAAAAGGGAAGGTTTAGGGACTGGCAAGTGGGTGCACTTGCCCAGTCAACATGGCAGTACCAGACTGCACACAGGCCCTGCAATGGCAGGCCTGAGACACACTTTACAAGCTGCTCCGGTGGGTGGCACAACCAGTGCTGCAAGCCCACCAGCAGTATTGGATTTACAAGCCCTGGGCACACGCAGTGCACTGTACTAGGGTCTGACAAGTAAACCAATCAAGCCAATCATGGAGTCACTAATCCATACATCAATTTACCATAGGGAGCACTTGCACTTTGGCACTGAACAGCAGTGGCACAGTGCCCAAAAGCATCTAAAACCAGCAAACACATAAGAGGCAACAGCAAAAAATGGAAGGGAGACCCACGCCAATGGTGCCAGGTCTAACAATATGTATGTATGTATATATGTATATATATATATATATATATATATATATATATATATATATATATATATATATATATATATTCACTGAAAAACCATAGGTTTTAGGGACAGTTATAGTTAGTTGGACATTGCACTCGTACAAAACCCGTGAAATTCCACGTTATAGTTAGTTCAGGTAACTATAACTCGCGCCCGCAATGCACTGCTGATGACGTCACATATTACATCACTCATGACATGGTCAGTGACATCACTGATGACATCACTGATGACATCTCAAATGACATCACTGATGACATCATCCAGTGACTGTGTGTTTCTGTAAAGTTTAAATATGTTTAATATATATAGGGAAAGGCGTATTGAAGAATGAGTGGGTGTATAAGTGTCTGAATGGATGATTTAGTAGGTGCGTGACTAACTCTATAAGTGAGTGATTAAACGTATCTTACTGAATGCATGGGTTAGTGGCTAAACTGGGTGAATGTCTGTATCCGTCTGTCTGTTGCTGTGTAAGTGGCTGCATGGGTTTGTGAATAGCTACATGAGTGTCTATATGAGTTATTGATTGGTTGTCTGAGTATCTGTATGGGTGCCTGAGTGTTTGTGTGGGTGGGGTGTGTGCGACTCTGTGCATAGATGTGTGAGTGGGTGATTCACTGGGTGGATGGTTTCAAGAGTGCATCTGTGATAGACTGTATGGGTGGGTAAGTGTGTGTAAGAGTGTGTTAGTGAGTGAATGTATGTCCCAGTGGTACATGTGTGAGTAACTACATATGTGAAAGGCAGTATATATGTGTGTTGGAGTATATAAATAGCTATAAGCGAGAGTGTGTGATTGTGAGAGTGACTGTATGGATGAGTGTGTGCTTGTATCAGAGATTGTATAAGAGCGTAAGAATGTGCTAGTATTTGTATGAGTAAGTGAGCTGGAGTGTGTATAACTGTATAGGTGAGTAAATGGGTGTGTGCTTAATTTTTTGCATGACTGACTAGGTGTGTGAGTACCTCTATGGATGAGTGGCGGTGGGTGAGTGTTTATATAGGTGTATGAGTGCATATAATAGTCCTTTACTGAGTGACTATAAGTATGAGTGACTGTACGGGTGAGTGAGTAGATGTGTGTGTGTAGACCTAAGAATCAGTGAGTGTGTATATAGTAATTGGTGTTGGAGTGTCTATGGTTTTGACAATGGCAGTCTGTAATTTACAGTGGGTGTATCAAAAGTTATATTAGGGTGTGAGAAGATGCATCAAATTATCACATGGATGATGTCATCAGTGATGTCATTTGAGATGTCATCAGTGATGTCACTGACCATGTCATGAGTGATGTAATATGTGACGTCATCAGCAGTGCATTGCGGGGGCGTGAGTTATAGTTACCTGAACTAACTATAACGGGGAATTTCACGGGTTTTGTACGAGTGCAATGTCCAACTAACTATAACTGTCCCTAAAACCTATGGTTTTTTCAGTGAATTTGTAAGGTTTTTAAATGCTAAGTTCTAACTATAACGTGCCTGAAACCTATGGTTTTTTCAGTGAATTTCAAAGGTTTTTTAAATGCTAATTCCTAACTATACCATGTCTGAAACCTATGGTTTTTTTCAGTGAATTTCAAAGGTTTTGTAAATGACAATTTTTAAATGTATTAATTGTTATATTTATTTTTTGATACTGATTTACTACATTTTTTTAAACTATTTATTTTTAAATATTTTATTTTTTAAATTACATTATAATTACATTATACATTACATTACAAAATATACTTTCTCAGAATGAATTACTTTAGTTTAAATACTTTGCAAATAGGCAATAGACTTTTAAGTACATTAGTTACAGTTGTTGCAATGGGCAACACAATTTCAAACACAATGCAACATTGAGCTCAATGTGAATTTCTAGTTAAATGCAATTAGTTACTTTATGGATTACTTTTCTAACCACAGGACTGGATCCTAGATTCAGTCCTGGGACATCTCCTGTAAACAGTTGAGTAAAAGCGTTTTGGTTACAGTAGTGATTTTTAAGGAATATTATTGTATTTTAAAAGTTGACACTTAGAAACTTTTTCACATAGAATCACCGATGTTATCCTATGGGAGGAAATTCACTTAGCAGGTAAGTAGTGTTATCGTTACTTTTCTTACTCAGTGGTGGATCCTGGATCCAGCACTGGTGCATCTCCTGTAAACAGTTGAAATAATGCGTTTAAGTCATACAGGCGATTTTTAAGGAATATTTGTAGTTTGTGAAAATCGACACTTTGAAACTTTTCTGCTGAAAACCAGACAATGGATTCCTATGGAAGGAAATACAAGTTACTGGTAAGTACGGTTAGAATTACTTTTCAAGGTCAGTGCTGGGCTCAAAGATGCAGCACTGGGTTCTCTCCTGATAACAGGTGAGTAAATCGGAATTCGTAGTTCGGCTGATTTTAGAGGAATATTATAAAGTTCCAAAACTCAACACTTAGAAGAATTTCCAAGTGAAACCAGTCAATGTTAGCCTATGGAAGGAAATTCAAGTTACTGGTAAGTACGGTTAAAATTACTTTTCAGGATCAGTACTGGGCTCAAAGGTGCAGCACTGAGGTCTCTCCTGATAACAGGTGAGTAAATCGGAATTCGTAGTTCGGCTGATTTTAGAGGAATATTATAAAGTTCCAAAACTCCACACTTAGAAGAATTTCCAAGTGAAACCAGTCAATGTTAGCCTATGGAAGGAAATTCAAGTTACTGGTAAGTACGGTTAGAATTACTTTTCAGGATCAGTACTGGGCTCAAAGATGCAGCACTGAGGTCTCTCCTGATAACAGGTGAGTAAATCGGAATTCGTAGTTCTGCTGATTTTAGAGGAATATTTGTATGTTTCAAAAATCGACACTTAAAAACTTTTTCAGCAAAAAGCAGGCAATGATATCCTATGGAAGGAAATTCAAGTTACTGGTAAGTACGGTTAAAATTACTTTTCAGGATCAGTACTGGGCTCAAAGATGCAGCACTGAGGTCTCTCCTGATAACAGGTGAGTAAATCGGAATTCGTAGTTCGGCTGATTTTAGAGGAATATTTGCACAGTGGTGAAGAGAGGGCGGGGCTTCAGGTGACATGTCTGCAAACAGGCCCCGTGGCGCGTTTTAAGATGGGGAATTAAATCCTCCTCAATCCCGAGGGTCCCTAGGGGCCAAGTAGCCCACCAGATACCTCCAGTATGCGCCAGAGAGCTGCGTTGCAGAGAGGTGTTCAGAGGCCACGCCCCTTTTGCACCTCTCTGCAACGCAGCTCTGTGGCGCTTTCTGGACGTACCTGGTGGGCTAGTTGGCCCCAGGGACCCTCAGGATTGAAGGGATTTAATTCCCCATCTTAAAACGTGCAACGGGCCTGTTTGCACACATGTCACCTGAAGCCCCGCCCTCCCTTCACCACTGTGCAAACGCGCCCGTGGCGCGTTTTAAATTGGGGAATTAAGTCCCCTTGAATCCTGAGGGTCCCTGGAGTCCAACTAGCCCACCATGTACCTCCAAAGCGCCACAGAGCTGCGTTGCAGAGAGGTGTAAAAGGGGCGTGGCCTCTGTACACCTCTCTGCAACGCAGCCCCTGGCGCATACTGGAGGTTCCTGGTGGGCTAGTTGGCCCTCAGGGACCCCCAGTATTCAAGGGGAATTGTTCCCCTCTGCAAACGCGCCATGGGGCGCGTTTGCAGAGTGGTAAAGAAGGGGGCGGGGTCTGCGGCACGATCGTTTTTTTAAATTATTATTATTTTTTTAAAATGCTTTTTTCTGCCCCCTTTGTGCGTTTTGCACACTTGTTTCTTGTGGGTTTTTTTTTTAATCGGCGGGATCCGCGCACCCTAAGCGCATCACGCCATTTAAAAAAATGCTTTTCTGCCCAGGGGGTCCTTGTGGGACCCCTGAGCAGACCTAGGGGTCAGGGTGTTTCTACCCTGCCCCCTTTGTGCGTTTTGCGCACTTGTTTCTGTGCCTCGGTTCTACCGAGGCATAAAATGGCTGCCAACACTTCCTGATTTGGAGTGTTGACAGCCAATTAGCATGCAGCTCGTGATCGGGACGGTGAGCGTAGGGTGCGCTCAGGGTGCGCGAATCCGACGCGGCCATAGATATATATTTGATTTTCCTTTTGATTTTCTCAGGAACTACTGAACGGATTTACACCATTTAACAAAAGGGTTCTTTCTGAACCAAGAACTACCTCTTTGCCAAATTTGGTGTAATTCCGTTCAGCAGTTCGAGCTGTAGCCGTGTCTAAAGTTTCCTATGGGAAAATGAATGGGGAAAACACGTTTTGGGACCCCCCTTTTTTCTCGGCCCCCGCTTGACGAATCACCCCGAAACTTTCAGGGTAGGAGCGGACCGGGGCGGGCCATAAAGTTTGATAATTTCGCGAAGATTCGTCAACCGACGCAAGAGTTATTTCAAATAGAATGTTGCGGATTTCCTATGGAAAATAGGTCCTAACTATAACTATCTACTGGCGACCGCCAGTAGATAATATATATATATATATAGTGTATATATGTATGGTTTTCCACTTTGTCCTGAAATGAGGAAGCACTCAGCAGCAGTTAATTCTCCGAATTCTTTATTTAGAGAGAAACCAGCATTTTGCATTTCCGATCAATTTCTGTGCCTGCCGCTTTTTGGAGCCCCCAGCTCCTTAATCATTGGCAGTTCTGAACCCTTGCAGATGCTCTCAAACACCTTTATCTGAATGTTGATGAATTCTATGTGCCTCCGGTGGGCCTCACATGTGAGTTTTACTCCAAAAGCATGCTGGAATCTGTTGTGCGTTTAAGCCAATTCTATCCCTTCAGTGGGTTCTGCATTGTAACAGTACTTTTATATCCATATTTCGAGCCCTCCAGTGGGCCTCAGAAAGCAACTTGCTCGGTTTGATTAACAAAACTGCTCTGCCACTTACAAGTTTGTAAAATTCCAAGCCTACGGCCCCATGCTTCATCCTGATGGTGGTGCAGTCCTCCACGGCCGGAATGCCGTGATTAATGTTTTCCACTTTGTCCTGAAATGAGGACGCACTCAGCAGCAGTTAATTCTCCGAATTCTTTATTTAGAGGGGAACCAGCATTTTGCATTTCCGATCAATTTCTGTGCCTGGCGCGTACCTTCGTATGCAGGGTTGTCACCTCACTCGCCACACTACATGAACTATAACTCGCACCTTCTCGATGCACTGTGTTATCACAAATTATGTCATTTAAATGTCATTTAAATGTCATAAGTGTTATTATGAATGCTATGATTTCACATGGTATAAGTGATGTAATATGTGAGAGTATCATGCGCAGGGGGCAAATCACCAGGACGGGACCAGCACTGACTCCTCTGGGGACGATACTGGGCCACCCGCACGCACCCCCACCTCCCCCCGTAGGCATAAAGTGGCAATGGCACTAGGACCTCACCGTACAGACATACCTCCCACAGGGTATAGGGATCAGAGATATGGGATACTGTACCACGCTAGAACCTTGCCTAAATAGTAAAGAAAGATGCACTACTACAACCTATGGAGGGACACCCACTCCGCCAGAAGCTGTCAATTAGCGATAGAAGTTTGTATGTTCTGTTTTATTTTTGTTCAGAAAAACGCAAATCAAAAAGTAGTAATGTGATTACAGGATGCAATTGCAAATGGACCATTATGATGGTGGGATATAAAAGGTCCCCAGAAGGTTGCACTAGCAATATGGCCAATGTTACACTGTAAGATTAACTTCTGTATGATGCCTTTTAAGGGCAGCGCTCCACGAGTTGGGAACCGCACCAAGCTGCAGTCACAGTCGGGCAACAATATATTGCATTAGTGTTTGTAACATGATGTCTGTACATTGATCCCTACATGCATAATACCAATAAAAAGATTTAAAAAATATATGTGCATGGAGAAGGTGCGAGTAGTGAGATACATTACAATAACGTATAGTGGAGTGTCGTACAGCGAAGTATCATAGAGTGTACTGGCGTAGAATGGAATAGCATATACTGGAGTGGCATACAGCGGAGTGACATGGAGTGGAGTGGCATAGGGTGTAGTGGGGAGAGTGGAATAGTGTAAAGTGGAGTAGCATAGACCGCAGTGGTGTAGGCTGGAGTGGAATAGAATAAAGTGGTGTAGATCTGAGTGGCATAGAGTAGAGTGACATAAAGTGGAGTGGGGTAGACTAGAGTGGCATAGATTGTAGTGGTGCACAGTGGAGTGGCATTCAGTGAAATACTGTATATTACAGTGATGTACAATGGAGTGGCGTATAGTGGAGCTGCATAGAGTGGGCAGAGTTGCATAGAGTGGAAGAGCATATACTGGAGTGCCATACAGTGGAGTTGTGTACAGTGGAATAGTGTACAGTGGATTGGTGTACAGTACAGTGGAATACAGTGCAGGGGTGTACACTGAAGTGTGGTTTAGGGGAGTGACATACAGTGAAGTTGCATGCATTGGAATAGTGAGAATGGATTGGTGTACAGTGTAGTGCAGTACAGTGGAGTGTCAGACTAGAGTGGTGTACAGTGGAGCAGCATACTGTGGAATAGCATACTGTGGAGTGGCGTACAGTGCAGTGGTGTAGGGTGGAGTGTGGTAGAGTGGCTTGGCATACAGTGGAATAGCGTACAGTGGAGTGCTGTAGAGTGGATTGGCTATAGAGTTGGTGGCCTATAGGGGAATGGTGTTGAGTGGAAACTGGCATAGAGTGGTGTCAGGTAGAGGCGTAAAGTCAATTGGCGTATAGTGAAGTTGCGTAGAGTGCAGTGGCGTAGAGTGGACAGGCGTACAGGGGGATAGTGTAGACTGGAGTGGGGTAGAGTGGAGTGGCATATGATGTAGTGGCATAGAGTTGAATAGCGTAGAGTGCAGTGGCGTGCAGTGGAGTTGCATACAATGGAGTAGCATAAAGTGGAATGAGGAACAATGTAGTGGCGTACAGTGGAAAAGTGTAGAATGTAGTAGTGTAGAGTACAGTGGAGTAGAGTACAGTGGAGTAGAGTACAGTGGAGTAGTGTAGAGTGAAATGCCATAAAGTGGAGTGTTGTAAAGTGGAATGGAGCATAGTGTAGTGAGGTAGACTACAGTGGCATACATCGTAATAGTGTACTGTGGAGTGGCATGGAGTGGAGTGTTGTAGAGTGTAGTTACTTACAGTCTAATAGCGTAGAGCAGAGGTCTTCAATCTGTGGGGCGCGACCCCCCGGGGGGCCGTGGAGTCCCTGGAAGGGGGTCGCAGATTCCCCAGCTTCACTTGTCTCTGCAAAAAGACAGCTGTCCTGGGGTGACTAATTTAGATCGTTATCAGCTGCTTGCCTGAATGAAAGGAGAATGTGCCTTATCACTTCATCTGCAAGTGTAAAGGATGCTTGGGAGCAGTTCTGCTCTTTGTGATGACAAGGATTTGTTTTTTTGAGTGGAAGTGCAAAGAGTTAACAACTGGGCTGGGAAGTTCTTGCTTTTAATTTTAACTGCATTTACACAACCCTTAGTGCCCCTAAAGAGGTGTTGAAGGGACAGCTTTGTAAAAAAAAAAAAATTGAATTACATACGCTCTGGTATTATTAAAATCTACATTTTGAAAGCACCGTTTTTTCGTAAAACTATTTGCATGTTTTGCTGCGTTCTTTGTGTGTAATGCAAGTATAAAAAATTGACTTACTTATTCACAGTGCTTTCTGTCACAGGCTGTGACTACGTAGCACTAAAAATACACATCACTATTCTCCACTGCACCAATCAAGATTTAATTCTGTGGTTCTCTGGTTACACACAGACCTCTGCAGTGCATTAACTAATAGAGGTTTCATAATGTACTACTGTGCATTTCCCACTGAGCAATAACTTTTTTTTATTTATTTTCATTTACGCTGCCCATTATTTTATATGTAGATACCTGATGGTGAAAGACCTAAAAACGTACAGAATATTTTGGGCTTATTTATGAGAGGCTTGCATCGCCAGAGCATCATTTTTTTAAGCTCCGGTGGTGCAAGTGTCTCAACCATACCAATGAGGCAGTGCAAAGTCACCCTGCATGGCCTCATAGATATGGAGTAAGACATAGCAGCGCAAGTCATTGCCTTACTCTGCGTCAAGGTGTTCCTTGGGCTTTGCGTGGGGTTCCCACGCAACACCCTTGGATTTTGATGCTGTCCCATATTTACAAAATCACTTAAACCTGGGGCAGCTCCAAAAATGGACGCCTCCCCAGTGGAGGCGTAACGAGGAGAAATGTTTTCATTTCTCCTCGTTTTTTCCTCATTCCATGTGTGCTGCATTCTGCAGCTCACATAGGAAGAGGAAAACACCCCACAGGATTGTTTTGGTGAAGGAAGGTGCCCCTTCCCGTACAAAAACAATCCTGCCTATGTTGGTGCTAGGCAGCAATTTGTGCACCAACTCAAGGGAAAAGACTGGAATGTACCGTATTTCAGAAATACGGTGCATTCCAGCCCTTTCACATTGGCATAGGGCAGTGCCTCAAGAAGACTTGCGGCACTGCCCTACGTCAATTCCTCATAAATGAGGCCCTTTGTATTTAGCTACACCCCTACGCTCACTGACCTTTGGTTTGCTAAACACTGTTTAATATCATTTTCCCACCGTAAACATTATTTGCTGTGGTAATTGGGGGCTGTTAGAAATGGGGGTTTCTAGTTGGCAATGGTTTGCACCTTTGTCCAAGTAGGGACCCTTCCTTCTAGTCAGGGTAAGAGGGATACACTACTGAAATAACCCCTGCTCACCCCCTTGGTAGTTTGGCACAAGCAGTTAGGCTTAATTCAGAGGCAGTGTGTAAAGCATTTGCAAATAACCAACAGTAATACAGTGAAAACACTACAAACGGACACCACACCAGTTTAGAAAAATATCCAATACTTTATATATTTAAAACAAGACCAAAACAATAAAAATCCAACATACAGTATACTTAAAAATATGCACTTTGCAAGAATAACCTTAAAAATGTAGTTCCCCGAAGTCGGTAGGTCCGTCTGGTGCTACAGCGGTGCTCAGAACAACAAAATCCAACAGTTCCATCTGACCGCGTTGGTCGGTGTGTCGGCAGACTCAAACAGTACCTTTTCATTGCGGCCGATGACGTTGGTGCGGGCTGGTCGTGGCCACAGTCGCGGTTGTGGTGTGAAGCGGAGCGGTGTGGCATGCGGTGCCCTCAAGTCACGGTGCAGGCAGTGGCTCGGTGATGGTCGTCCAGAGGCATCGGTGAAACCAGGGATGCGGTGCGGAGTGAAGGTGGTGCTCGTTGCAGTGCTGACAGATCACAGTGCAGGTGACAGTGCCGGTTGCGGGGAGCTGGCATCGGTAGGTCCGGACTGCGGTGTGGGACGAGGCGGTGCGTCGCAAGACTTGCGAGCGGTGTCCCCAAGCCACGGTGCAGTCACAGGTGTTGAAGTCAGCGGGCAGCGACGGCGTCTGTGTCACCAGGGCGGCAAAGTGAGGCAGTGCGGTGCCCACAGGTCACGGTGCAAGCAGCAGCTCGGCGGCGGCAGTCATCGTCGATGAGACCAGGTTGTCGATGCGAGGTGCGGCGGTGTCCTCTGCGGTGCCTTCAGGACATGGAGCCAGCGACTGAGTCGGTTGCTTTCCCCCCTCTGTGGCAACTGAAACCACAGTTCCAGAGGCGGTACCCAGAGGTCGGTGAAGTCTTTGGGGTCCCTGAGACTTCAGAACAGGAGGCAAGCTCTACTTCAAGCCCTTGGAGATACTCGGCAACAGGTAAAGAAAGTCCAGTCCAGACCTTTCACTGCCCAAGGCAGAAGCAGCAACTGCAGGCCAACCCAACAAAGCAACAACACAGCAAAGGGGCAGTACTCCTCTTGGCAGTTCTTCCAGCTCTTCTTCTTGGCAGGTTCCTTAATTCCAGCGAGATCTAAAGTTCTGGGGTCTGGGCCCCAATATTTATACTCAGTTTCTCTTTGTGCTTTTGGGCAGAGAGTGTCTGTGCCCAGCCCAAACCAGTTCCATCCTCTGTGGCCTAGCTTCCGGGCAGGAGGTGGAAACAGCATTGTCCAAGGCAGACCAGGCCAATTCAGGTGCAAGGCAATCTCCTCCTACTACTCTAAATACAGCCCAGGTCTATTCAGCCCAGCCCTGATTCATCCAGGAAAGGCAGGACACACCTTGACCCCCCTCCCTCCCCCAGTGGCTGTCTGATGAGAATGCACATCCCCAGCCCCTGTCACTACAAAGCCAGACAGTCAATCCACAAACCCAGCAGAGGCACACAGGATGGCTAAGCAAGAAAATACCTACTTTCTAAAAGTGGTATTTTCAAACACAGAACATGAAAATCATCTTTACTAAAAGATGTATTTTTATATTCTGAGTTCAGGCATACTAAACCCCATTTCTCCATCTTGTCCCAATGGGAAGATATGCTTATAAGATGTTATAAGTAAACTGCCATTCTATCCTATGGGACAGATAGCCTTTCCATAGTGAATAATGAAACACACTGTAATTCACTACCAGGACATGTCACACACACCAGTACATGTCCTGCCTTTAATACACATGGCACCCTGCCCACATGGGTACCTTGGGCCTACCTTAGGGGTGACTTACATGTAAGAAAAGGGAAGATTAGGGCCTGGCAAGTGGGTGCACTTGCCAGGTCGACATGGCAGTTACAAACTGCGTGCAGACACTGCAGTGGCAGGTCTGATAACCCTTTTCAGGGCTGCTTGGGTGAGTGGCACAATCAGTACTGCAGGCCCACCAGCAGCATTTGATTGAAAGGCCCTGGCACCCTCAGTGCACTTTACTAGCAACTTACTAGTAAGCCAAACATGCCAATCATGGAAACACCAATCCATAATACAATTAACAATAGGAGCACTTGCACTTTAACACTGAACAGCAGTGAAAAAGTGCGCAGAGACACTAAACCAGCAAAAACAGAGTCAAAACTAGGAGGTCAGAAAGCAAAAAAACAGGGGAAACATGCCAAAAAATGCCAGGTCTAATAGGGGCATTTATGGTTGTCGATGATGTGGTGTACCAGTTTCTAGAAAACTTTATCAGAAGAGGGTCCTTATGCCTAAAAAGGTTTGACAAGGGGGTCTCGGCATCAAAAAGTTTGAAGACCTGTGGTGTAGAGTGTAGTGGCTAGAGAGGAGTGGTGTAGAGTGGAGTGGCATATAGTAGAGTAGTATACAGTGGAGTGGTGTGGAGTGGAATAATGTTGAGTTTAGTGGCACATAGTGTAGTGACCTAGAGTGGAGTTGCATATAGTGGAGTAGCATAAAGTAGAGGTGTAGAGTGCAATGTCTTGGAGTGTTGTACCGGTGTACAGTGGAGTGGCGTAGAGAGGAGTGGCATAGAGTACAAAAGCATAGAGTGTAGGATCGTAGAGTGGAGTTTCATACAGTGGAATAGCATCCAGTGGAGTAGCGTACAATGGAGTGGGGTAGACTGCAGTGTCATAGAATAGACTGGCATAAAGTATAATAGCATAGATTAGACAGTTGTAGAGTGGAGTGGCATAGACTGGAGTGGAGTAGATGGCATTGTCTCCCTCGCCTGTGTGTAACCCCAGCACAGCCTATGAATAAGGAGCAGGAGGCTCTGAAACACGTCAGGCAAAGTGAACAATTGGATTGTTTTTTCTGGTTTTAAATAAAGGATTCAGTGGAACAATCTGCCACGAGTGCGTCCTCAGTTCAGGGCAACATTTGGAGACATATTTCACGGCAGCCCAGCACGGCAGACCGCACCACCGTCACTAAGGCATGTGGGCGCAGAGGCTTGGAATCATGCTGAGCCTCAATGCCGGATGGCAGATTTACAATGTAAAACCAGACTACAATCTGAGGCCTACTGGAGTGCTTTGAAATTTGAAAAAAATTACTGGTAAAACACAGAACCCACTGGAGGGTATGACTGAATGCACTACAAGCCCCAGCATGCATTAGTAATTGGACACACCTGTGAAGCCCACTGGAGGGTAGATCAGCATGCATTTGAAAAGCAAGGGAGACAGTGTCTCTGTGTAACCACAGCACAGCTTATGAATAAGGAGCAGGAGGCTCTGAAACTCGTCAGGCGAAGTGAATAATTGGATTGTTTTTTCTGGTTTTAAATAAAGGATTCAGTGGAACCATCTGCCTGCGAGTTCGTCCTCAATTCAGGGCAACATGTGGATATATATATATATATATATATATATATATATATATATATATATATATATATATATATATATATATATATATATATATATATATATATATATATATATTATCTACTGGCGGTCGCCAGTAGATAGTTATAGTTAGGACCTATTTTCCATAGGAAATCCGCAACATTCTATTTGAAATAACTCTTGCGTCGGTTGACGAATCTTTGCGAATTTTTCAAACTTTATGGCCCGCTCCGGTCCGCTCCTACCCTGAAAGTTTCGGGGTGATTAGTCAGGTGGAGGCCGAGAAAAAAGGGGGGTCCCAAAACGTGTTTTCCGCATTCATTTTCCCATAGGAAACTTTAGCCACGGCTACAGCCCGAACTGCTGAACGGAATTACACAAAATTTGGCAAAGAGGTAGTTCTTGGTTCAGAAAGAACCCTTTTTGTTAAATGGTGTAAATCCGTTCGGTAGTTGCGGAGAAATTAAAAAAATAAGAGTCAAAAATCAATTTCCCATAGGAAACTTTATGCAAGGCTACAGCCCGAACTGCTGAACGGAATTACACCAAATTTGGCAAAGAGGTAGTTCTTGGTTCAGAAAGAACCCTTTTTGTTAAATGGTTTAAATCCGTTCAGTAGTTGCTGAGAAAATCAAAAGTAAAAACACATATATATCTGGGCGGAGCCTAACCACACATGTCATCGTGAGATCTGATTGGCTGTCAGCACTTCATCCTGGAATTGCTGGCAGCCATCTTGGGACCAATATAAATAATAGTACCCCATTGAAATGCATTGCAGTGAATCGAAGATTTTGAGGGTTACCAAAAGGAGAACTATAAAGGGTGATAACAGATTTTAGTTACATTAGAATTCATTTGTTGATGGTACCATACTAATTTCAGGAATTGTGGTGTGTTCTAAGGTGATTTTACCCTGTGAAAAATCTTCTGCTGGGATATCATGAATCATGTTTGAGAGAAAACTATTTTCACATGCTTGTCCCATACAGTTTTGGAAGGTGCTCCAGAAGCTAAAATGAGAGCATATTTTCTGTAAATTCACATTATCTTTCTCAGTCATGTGAGAATGAAGTCTGACATTCTCAGTAAAACATGTACATCCAACAAGGGAAGAGACTGTCAGTTGATTCCTTTGTGTTCTACTGCAGCTTCCCAGAGTGTTCTAAAGAACAACTAGAGTGCTAACAGCCTTACTTATGACAAAAGTATGGCACACCTGAAGCCATCTTGATTGGAATAAACTGGTAACACTTAAAACATTTAATTTAAAAAGGAACAAAATGATGGGGTTCATCTTGTCATAGAAATTATGGTTAGTGCTCTGGAAAGAAAAATTAGGACGTTTCAAGTGTGATCTCAAATATCTTCCTGTTATATTTCAACAGGAGCAGCCTGTCAGTTGATGCCTTTGTGTTCTACTGCAGCTTCCCAGAGTGTTCTAAAGAACAACTAGAGTGCTAACAGTCTTACTTATGACAAAAGTATGGCACACCTGAAGCCATCTTGATTGGAATAAACTGGTAACACTTAAAACATTTAATTTAAAAAGGAACAAAATGAGGGGTTCATTTTCCCATAGAAATTATGGTTAGTGCTGTAGAAAGAAAAATTAGGACATGTTTTAAGTGAGATCTCAAATATCTTCCTGTTATATTTCAACAGGAGCAGCCTGTCAGTTGATGCCTTTGTGTTCTACTGCAGCTTCCCAGAGTGTTCTAAAGAACAACTAGAGTGCTAACAGCCTTACTTATAACAAAAGTATGGCACACCTGAAGCCATCTTGATTGGAATAAACTGGTAACACTTAAAACATTTAATTTAAAAAGGAACAAAATGAGGGGGTTCATTTTGCCATAGAAATTATGGTTAGTGCTGCAAAAAGAAAATTTAGTGCATGTTTTAAGTGAGATCTCAAATCCTCTTCTATTTCATTAGAAAATTCTGACATGCAGACTGAAACAATCACTTTCAATACCAGCAGTAGACTTCCAGTTAACTCCTTGGTGAGCAGTAGCTTTACTACAGTGATCTAATGAACAACTAGAGTGCTAACATTCTGAATTTATGGCAAATGTGTGACACATCTGAATGCCTTCTTGATGGAATCAAAGTAAAAACTGAAAGCATTTCCTACTGAGGAGACTGCAGTAAATGACGAAATTAGGAAACTTCATAACAAAGAAGTCTTCCAAGATGGCCACCAGTGAAAAAAGAGCCCAAATGTAGCACAAATATTACCCAGATGTAGCCCACATATAGCCCAATGACAAAAGTGTGCAAAACACTTTTTATTTTTAGTTTTTTTGCAGTTTTATGTAGTGCAGACTGGTCAGGTATTGGAGCGTTGCATCTTAAAACATGACCCCTACACTACAAAAACACCACTGCACTACCCTAAACCCTAAAACACTACCCCCAGCACGACCCCCTACACTACACAAGCACCACTGCACTATCCTAAACCCTAAAACACTACCCCCAGCATGACCCCCTACACTACACAAACACCACTGCACTACCCTAAACCCTAAAACACTACCCCAACACCACTGCACTAACCTAAATACTAAAACACTACCCCCAGCACGACCCCTACACTACCCAAACACCACTGCACTACCTTAAACCCTAAAACACTACCCCCAGCACGACCCCCTACACTACCAAAACACCACTGCACTAACCTAAATCCTAAAACACTACCCCCAGCACGACCCCCTACACTACCCAAACACCACTGCACTACCCTAAAACATGACCCCTACACTACACAAACACCACTGCACTACCCTAAACCCTAAAACACTACCCCCAGCACGACCCCCTACACTACACAAGCACCACTGCACTACCCTAAACCCTAAAACACTACCCCCAGCACGACCCCCTACACTGCCCGAACACCACTGCACTGCCCTAAACCCTGAAACACCAGCCCCTGCACGACCCCCTACACTGCCCGAACACCACTGCACTGCCCTAAACCCTGAAACACCAACCCTAGCACGACCCCCTACACTGCCCGAACACCACTGCACTGCCCTAAACCCTGAAACACCACCCCCTTCACGACCCCCTACACTGCCCGAACACCACTGCACTGCCCTAAACCCTGAAACACCACCCCAGCACGCCCCTACACTGCCCGAACACCACTGCACTGCCCTAAACCCTGAAACACTACCCCCAGCAAGACCTCCTACACTGCCCGAACACCACTGCACTGCCCTAAACCCTGAAACATCACCCCCAGCAAGACCCCCTACACTGCCCGAACACCACTGCCCTAAACCCTGAAACACCACCCCCAGCACGACCCCCTACACTGCCCGAACACCACTGCACTGCCCTAAACCCTGAAACACCAGCCCCAGCACGACCACCTACACTGCCCGAACACAACTGCACTGCCCTAAACCCTGAAACACCAGCCCAAGCACGTCCACCTACACTGCCCGAACACCACTGCACTGCCCTAAACCCTGAAACACAAGCCCCAGCACGACCCCCTACACTGCCCGAACACCACTGCACTGCCCTAAACCCTGAAACACCAGCCCCAGCACGACCCCCTACACTGCCCGAACACCACTGTACTGCCCTAAACCCTGAAACACCAGCCCCAGCACGACCCCCTACACTGCCCGAACACCACTGCACTGCCCTAAACCCTGAAACACCACCCCCTGCACGACCCCCTACACTGCCCGAACACCACTGCACTGCCCTAAACCCTGAAACACCACCACCTGCACCAACCCCTACACTGCCCGAACACCACTGCACTGCCCTAAACCCTGAAACACCACACCCTGCACCGCCCCCTACACTGCCCGAACACCACTGCACTGCCCTAAACCCTGAAACACCACCCCCAGCACAACCCCCTTTACTGCTCGAACACCACTGCACTGCCCCAAACCTGAAACACCACCCCCAGCACGACCCCCTACACTGCCCGAACACCACTGCCCTAAACCCTGAAACACCACCCCTGCACGACCCCTACACTGCCCGAACACCACTGCACTGCCCTAAACCCTGAAACACCACCCCTACACTGCCCGAACACCACTGCACTGCCCTAAACCCTAAAACACCACCCCCAGCATTACCCCCTACACTGCCCAAACACCACTGCACTGCCCTAAACCCTAGAACACTACCCCCAGCACGACCCCCTACACTACCCGAACACCGCTGCACTACCCTAAACCCTAAAATACTACCCCCAGCACAACCCCCTACACTACCCGAACACGACTGCACTGCCCTAAACCCTCAAACACTCCCCCAGCATGACCCCCTACACTACCCGAACACCACTGCACTGCCCTAAACCCTAAAACACTCCCCCAGCACGACCCCCTACACTACCCGAACACCACTGCACTGCCCCTAAACCCTAAAACACTCCCCCAGCACGACCCCCTACACTACCCAAACACCACTGCACTGCCCTAAACCCTAAAACACTACCCCCGCATGACCCCTACACTACCCAAACACCAATGCACTACCCTAATCCCTAAAACACTACCCCCCGCATGACCCCCTACACTACCCTAAACCCTAAAACACTACCCCCGCACGACTCCCTACACTACCCAAAGACCACTGCACTACCCTAAACCCTAAAACACGACCTCCTACACTACACAAACACCACTGCACTACCCTAAACCCTAAAACACTACCCTCTACACTACACAAACACAACTGCACTACCCTAAACCCTAAAAAAACTACCCCCAGCACGAACCACTACACTACCCAAACACCACTGCACTACCCTAAACCCTAAAAAACTACCCCCAGCAGTACCCCTACACTACCCAAACACCACTGCACTACCCTAAACCCTAAAACACTACCCCCAGCAGTACCCCTACACTACCCAAACACCACTGCACTACCCTAAATCACTACCCCCAGCATGACCCCCTACACTACCCAAACACCACTGCACTACCCTAAACCCTAAAACACTACCCCCAGCACAACCCCCTACACTACCCAAACACCACTGCACTACCCTAAACCCTAAAACACTCCCCCAGCACGACTCCCTACACTACCCAAACACCACTGCACTACCCTAAACCCTAAATCTACCCCCAGCATGACCCCTACACTACACAAACACCACTGCACTACCCTAAACCCTAAAACACTACCCCCAGCACGACCCTCTTCACTACCTAAACACAACTGCACAATTTGTTACAGGTGTTGCAACGCAGGCCAGTGGTGCTTACTGGAAGTACCTAGTGGGCTAGTTGGGCCCCAGGGACCCTCAGGATTCAAGGTGACCTAATCCCCCAACTTAAAACGCACCACGGGGTGCGTTTGCACAGTGGTGAAGGGAGGGGCGGGGCCTCAGGTGACATGTGCGCAAACACGCCCTGTGGTGCGTTTTAAGTTGGGGAATTAATTCCCTTTGAATCCTGAGGGACCCTGGGGGCCAACTAGCCCACCAGGTACCTTCAGTAAGCACAACAGAGTTGCATTGCAGAGAGGTGAAAAAGGTGCGTGGCCTCGGAACGCCTCTCTGCAACTCAGCTCTGTGGTCCTAACTGTAGGTACCTGGGGGCTAGCTGGGCCCCAGGGACCCTCAGAATTCAAGGGGACTTAATCCCGCAACTTAAAACGCGCCACGGGGTGCGTTTGCACACATGTCACCTCAGGCCCCCTCCCTTCACCACTGTGCAAACGCGCCCTGTAGCGCTTTTAAGAGGTAGTTTTAATCCCCCTGCCCTATTATGTACTAGGGACTTGCAGAGGAGGTCATGCTAATCACAGGGGTACCCCAACGCATAGTGTTCCCTAGTGTATGTAGGTGTTTTCACTGTATTCTAAGTGTCTTTTAGCATAGCACTGGATCTGGTTAGTCAGAGTCAGTTACCACCAGTACCCGTCTGAAAAGGTTGTGGGCACAGGATGATTTTGCAACAAGGCCTCTTTCTGCTCCTCTGTTGGTTCTTTCTGCACATCTTTTGCTTCTTTCTGTGCGTTTTTTCTTCTTTCTTCACATGTCCTACCTCTGTAGGCATAGTTAGAAACTAGCATTTAAAAAAACCTTTGAAATTCACTTAAAAAATCATAGGTTTCAGGCACGTTATAGTTAGAAATTAGCATTTAAAAACCTTTGAAATTCACTGAAAAGACCATAGGTTTCAGACACGTTATAGTTAGAAATTAGCATTTAAAAAACCTATGAAATTCACTGAAAAACCATAGGTTTTAGCGACAGTTATAGTTAGTTGGACATTTCACTCGTACAAAACCATAGAAATTCCCCGTTATAGTTAGTTCAGCTAACTATAACTCTCGCCCCGCAATGCACTGCTGATGACGTCACATATTACATCACTCATGACATGGTCAGTGACATCACTGATGACATCACTGATGACATCTCAAATGACATCACTGATGACATCATCCATGTGATAATTTCATGCATCTTCTCACACCCTAATATAACTTTTGATACACCCACTCTAAATTACAGACTGCCATTCTCAAAACCATAGACACTCCAACACCAAAAACTACATACCCACTCACTGATTCTTAGGTCTACACACACATCCACTCACTCACCCGTACAGTCACTCATACTTAGTCACTCAGTACAGGACTATCATATGCACTCATACACCTATATAAACACTCACACACCGCCACTCATCCATAGAGGTACTCACACACCTAGTCAGTCATGCAAAAACTTAATCACACACCCATTTACTCACCTATACAGTTATACACACACCAGCTCACTTACTCATACAAATACTAGCACATTCTTACGCTCTTATACAATCACTGATACAAGTACACACTCATCCATACAGCCACTCTCACAATCACACACTCTCACTTATAGCCATTTATATACTCCAACACACATATATACTGCCTTTCACATATGTAGTTACTCACACATGTACCACTGAGATATACATTCAATCACTAACACACCCATACACACACTCACCCACCCATACAGTCCATCACAGATGCACTCTTGAAACCATGCACCCAGTGAATCACCAACTCACACATCTATGCACAGAGTCACACACACCCCACCCACACAAACACTCAGGCACCCATACAGATACTCAGACAATCAATCAATAACCCATGTAGACACTCATGTAGCTATTCAGAAAGCCATGCAGCCGCTTACAAACCAACAGACAGACGGATACAGACATTCACACAGTTTAGTCACTAACCCATGCATTCAGTAAGATACATTTAATCACTCACTTGTAGAGTCAGTCACTCACTTACTAAATCATCCATTCAGACACTTATACACCCACTCATTCTTCAATACGCCTTTCCCTATATATATTAAACATATTTAAACTTTACAGAAACACACAGTCACTGGATGATGTCATCAGTGATGTCATTTGAGATGTCATCAGTGATGTCATCAGTGATGTCACTGACCATGTCATGAGTGATGTAATATGTGAGGTCATCAGCAGTGCATTGCGAGGGCGAGTTATAGTTAGCTGAACTAACTATAACGGGGGAATTTCTATGGTTTTGATGCGAGTGAAATGTCCAACTAACTATAACTGTCGCTAAAACCTATGGTTTTTTCAGTGAATATATATATATATATATATATATATATATATATATATATATATATATATATATATATATATGACAAACTCCAACTCCCGGCCTGCCGATCCCCGGCAGAACACCCAGGCACGGACCTCAGCAAACTCCAAGATAACTCCAAACAACTCAAATGTTGTGCAAATGCAGTGTAGATTTATTTTGTTATAGTCCACAGATTAAACAGGCATAGTGCCTGCCATGACGCGTTTCGCTCGCATATATATATATATTTTTTTTTATTTTTTTTTTCACTGAAAAAGTGAAAGGTTACAGGGACTTTATAGTTAGGAAATAGAATATAAAAAAACCTTAGAAATTCCCTGAAAAAACCAAAGGTTACAAGGATGTTATAGTTAGGTTCAGATTTTACACACACAAAACCAAAGAAATTCAGCAGTGATAGTTATATTTATCTCAAGTAACTATAACTCACGCCCTCTCCATGCACTTCAAATTACCCCACATATTACATATTACTTCACTCATGACATCTTCTATGACATCGTTGATATCACTGCAACATTTTCAGTGAAATTATTGATGAGAAAACTGTGCATAGTGGGGGCGCCAGTTATAGTTACCTTAGGGCACGTGTTATAATTACTTGAGATAAATATAACTATAACTGCTGAATTTCCATGGTTTTGTGTGTGTAAAATGTGAACCTAAATATAATGTCCCTGTAACGTCTATGGCTTTTTGATGCTAGTTCCTAATTTTAATATCCCTGTAACCTTTGGGTTTTTTTTTTGTGAATTTCACCATTTAAAAAAAATATAAATTGTACTAAGATTTGACTTATAAGTTCAATTTACTAATATACATTTTCACAAGTTTATAAATACATTTTATTCACACATTCATTCTTATATATTTTAAAACTAAACATTTTTGAATTAAGGTATGGTAACTTACGTACTCTTTCTATAAATGCAATGCACCAAGTCTTTCTTTTTTTAAATTCATTTTATGGATCCGCAATTTCATTGCAAATCCTTGGACAAATAAGCGGTCTGCCGGTTATATTGCTCGCATTCAATACTAAAACAACAACACATTCAACACAAACATATGGTATTGCAAATTCTATAAGTGTATCACTGCCTGTGTGTTGGTAGGGAGTGGCTGTGTGAGTGACTGTGTGGGTGAATGAGTGGCTATATGGGTGTGTGAGTGGCTGTGTAAGTGGGTGTGGGAATGGCTGTGTGAGTAGGTGTGTGAGTGGCTGTGTGAGGGGTATTGTGGGTCTGTGAGTGGGTGTGTGAGTCGCTGTATGGGTGTGTGATTGGTTGTGTGTGTGTGTAAGTGGTGTGAGTGGCTGTATGGGTGTGTGAGTGGGTATGTGAGTGGGTATGTGAGTGGTTGTGTGGTTGTGTAAGTGGGAGTGTGTGTGTGTGTGTGAGTGCTGTATGTGTTATTTTTTAATTGGTTTCTGGATCCACAGATCCACCTAAACCTGCATAGGTGAATCTGTGGATCCTCATGTGCTAAAAGAAAACATTTTTGGGCAATTTCTTACCTGTTGGAAATGGCCCTTTTTGCAGGGTCACCCCTAAACTTTTTGCCTGCCTCCTGTATTTTTGCTGACCTGTTTCTGTTGGTTTTATGACTCTGGGCACTTTACCACTGCTGTTCAGTGCTAAAGTGCATATGCGCTCCCTGTATAAATATGTCTATGTGAATTGGTATATCCCTGATTGGCTTATTTGGTTTACCTGTTAGTCCCTAGTAGTGTGGCCTATGTGTGCCCAGGGCTGGTAAACCAAATGCTGCTGGTGGGCCTGCAGCACTGATGTGTGCCACCCACAGAAGCAGCTTGTAAAGTGTGTCTCAGACCTGCCACCGCAGTGTCTGTGTGCAGTCCAGAACTGCCATCTTGGCTGTGAAGTGCACTCACTTCCCAGCCCCTGAACCTTCCCTTAGCATCCTGTAAGTCACCCCTATGGTAGGGTGCCTTGTATGTGTAAGGCAGGACATGCCTTGGTGTGTGTAGCATGTCCTGGTAGTGAATTATGCACCATTTCGTTTTTCACTACTGTAAGGCTACCTGTTCCTCATAGGCTAGAATGGGCAGTTTGACTATTACATGCTATAGTCCTAACTGACCCCAGGAACATGGTAGAAAAACGAATATAGTATGCCTGAGCTCAGAATATTAAAATACACCTTTTAGTGAAGTTTATTTTTATATTCTGTGTTTGAAAGTACCACTTTTAGAAAGTAGGTATTTTCTTGCCTAAGCCTTCCAGTGTGCTCTGCCGTTATGTGTATTGGCTGTCTGGTTTTAGAGGGGCAGGACAGGCTGAGTCAGACCTGGGTTGATTAGAGAGATCTGCATTTAGAGTGTGGGGAGGGGTGGCTCTTTGATCTGAATAGGGCTGTGCCTGGCAAGGTGAATGCTGGCTCCACCTCCCACTGTGTGTCTGCTAGCAGACCCCCTCTTTCTGAAAGGAAGGATGCAGCCTGGTAAACAAAGTGCTCCAGGCCTGAGCAGAACTGGTTCAGGCTAGGTTCAGGGACTGGTAGCTTCAAGGATCAAAGGCTTTTGGGGTATAAATATCTGTGCTCAAACCCCCTACTTTTGTATTGCTTTTGGATCTGGAGAGGAAACTCTGTCCGTGCCACTGGAGGAATCTGCAGGAAGTGACTGTCCTTGTGCTTGTGTGTTGTTTCTTGCACTGGCCTGCAGCAGTGACCACTGGACCTTGAAGAAGAGGAAAAGGAACTTTTGAGAGAACTTTTATTTTTGTTACAGCAATTACCCAAGGGCTAGGAAAAGAGCTAGCCTACTGCTGGAGTCTCAGGCACATCTGACTCCACCACCAACCTCCTGCTTCCTCCCTGCGAGGATTGCTATCTGCTGATGAGGCTCCTGTGAGTTCCAGGGCCTCTAGTTTTGCTTCAGAGAAAAGAGTGCTGGAAATCGTCGCTAACGCACGTTTGCGAGCCGCTGCAACCGAGAGCGCTGGAAAAATCATCGCGCTGCTGCCGCTGGGTGCTCGCAACACGAAACCATCGCTAACGCCCCTTTGCGAGCCGCTGCAGCTGAGACGCACTGGAAAAATCATCGCGCTGCTGTCGCCGAGTGCTCGCAACCCCTAAAGAAATCATCGCTTCAAGACATCGCTTTGCGGACGCCGTGCGTCCGCCATTTTCATCGCATCGCACCGGATTTCGTCGCTCCCTCGCGGAGCGTCATCTCTTCGCATCGCAACACAATCGCACAGCGCAACAGGATCGTCGCATCGACTTCTCCCTCGCGGCAAGAAAGTCATCGCATCGGCGGCCTAGCGTGTAGAAGTTGGTCGCAGTGTCTCCGCGCGCATCACGCAGATCGGCGCATCATCCTCCCTTGCGGCAAGGATTTCAACGCATCGCCGGCCTTGCGTGCCGAGAATCATCGCTACCACTTCTTTGCGACATTTTGTTGGTTTTGCTACTAAACCCAGGTACTTTGTGAGAGAAAGGGTCGCAGAGACCACTGCTTTGAATTTGAACCTTATTTTTGCAACCTTTGAACTATTTTTTGACAGTCCTTCAACAGCCATCCTATTTTTGACAGTCTTATGAGAGAAAGGGTCGCAGAGACCACTGCCTTGAATTTGAACCTTATTTTTGCAACCTCTGAACGAGAAAGGGGCGCAGAGACCCCTGCCTTGAATTTGAACCTTATTCTTGCAACCTTTGAACTATCTTTGACAGCCCTTCAACAGCTATCCTATTTTTGACAGTATTGTGGCTTTTACAGTTATTGGTCTTGTGATAAATCTGCCTTTATATAAAGATACTTATTTTTTATAACTACTTGTGTGGTGTCCCTCTGTAGTGTTCCTCACTGTGTTACTGTGTATGGTCATAAATGCTTCACACCCTGCCTCTGAGATAAGCCTACCTGCTCGTGCTACGTTACCACAGGGTTGAGCAGGGGTATCAAGGAGGGTAGCCCTCTTACTCTGACTTAGGAAGAAGGGTCCCTACTTGGAAAGTGGCCAGCCATTGCCAACTAGAGACCCCCATTTCTAACATTGGTGGTCAGCGGTGAGGATCTGGACTTGCATTTATGATCGCATACAATAATTATAGTGTACACTACTAGTGAGTGCAGACCATAACGTACCGCATACATTTTTGGAGAGTTTTTTGGGATCCTATATTGTAATTGATATTGCCGGTGATTTTTCACCCGCACACATTTCCTGGAGAGTTTTGGGATCCTATATTGTGATTGATATTGCCGGTGATTTTTCACCCGCGCCCATTTTTTGAGAGTTTTTGGATCCCATATTGTAATTGATATTGCCGGTGATTTTTCACCTGCGCACATTTTTGAGAGTTTTTGGATCCCATATTGTAATTGATATTGCCGGTGATTTTTCACCCGCACACATTTCTGAGAGTTTTTGGATCCTATATTGTGATTGATATTGCCGGTGATTTTTCACCCGCATACATTTTTTTTTAGAAGTTTTCTTCTATCTTTTATTGATATTGCCCGTGATTGTTACAATGGGCAAGCCTATGTTTTATTGATATTGCCGGTGATAGTACCCGCATACATTTTTGAAAGTTTTTGGATCCTATATTGTGATTGATATTGCCGGTGATTTTTTTACCCGCATACATTTTCTTGAGAAGTTTTCTTCTATCTTTTATTGATATTGCCCGTGATTGTTACAATGGGCAAGCCTATTGTTTATTGATATTGCCGGTGATAGTACCCGCATACATTTTTGAAAATTGTTGGATCCTATATTGTGATTGATATTGCCAGTGATTTTTTACCCGCATACATTTTCTTGAGAAGTTTTCTTCTATCTGTTATTGATATTGCCCGTGATTGTTACAACGGGCAAGCCTATTTGTTTTATTATTGATATTGCCAGATATTGCTACAATGGGTCTTGCTGAAATGAGACCTACCTTTTATATAGATGATCTGTCGACCTACAGTCTAGAGGAGCTAAGGGGGTTCTGTGAGGAGAAGGGCTTAGCAGTGAGTAGGAAGGAGACTCAGCTATCCCTGCAGACATCCCTGAGACTTTGGCAACAAGACAGATGGAGATTCTTGGAGTCCCAGTACACCTACCAAGAGGGTAGTTGGTCTGAGGGTGGCTCTAGAGAGTCTGAAGAGGAGGAAGAAAGTGTTATGGAATACCTCATAGGTGGGGAGTTCCTTGATGAGCCTAGTGCCTATGGTAGTGCCAGATTCCCCTCATGGTCCCCAGAGGAGTTGGGGGACAGGCGGGAAGGTCCCATAGGTAGGGAGTCCCTTGCTGGATCTAGTGCACAGGGTAGTGCCCAATCCCCTTCATGGTCCCCAGAGGAGTTGGACAGACAGAGGGAGAGGGAGTACCAGCTGGAATTGGAGAGGCTCCAAATAGAGATTGCCCAGCTGGAGGCGCACCTAGCGCAGATAGCAGAAAAGGAGAAGTTAGCTCAAGAGGGTAGGTTACCCCTGGAGCGCAGTTTTAATTGTCTGGATTCCCCAGAGAGGGTGGGGTCCAGTGGTGGCAGCAAAATTGAAGTATATAGTGATGACAGTGTAGTACACCCACCCAGAGATGTAGCACCTGACTTGAAGGAGGGGGTTGATCTACACCAGGGGATTCAAGGATATGAGGTAGCTCCATTAATATGCAGTGTCCCTGAGGTGGATTGGGGAACTAGCGCAGGGGCCCATAGTCCTAGTGAAAGGAGGGATACTCTACCGACTCTGGATGAGAGGTGCAGGGAGAGGGGTTCCCCCGTGGTTGAAGTCCTGGTTTATGAGTGTGAGGACCGCCCAGAAGAGTGTGGGTTGGGTGATAGAGACAGTCAGTTAATGTCTCGCCCATTTCAAGAGAATGGTGTGGGGTACGTGTGTGAGACACTGGATTGTGAGGTAAAGGTTAGCACCTGCGTGGAACTGTGTAATCCAATTGTGGGAGAGCATATTGTGAGTTCCTATTTTCCAGAGCTAAACCAACATGTGTTAGAGTGCGAGTTCTCTGATCCTAGGGAACTTGCGCAGGAGGCAGACCTCTGGGTGAGTACCAGAGGCTCTGTAGAGGCATTAGGGAATGACCCTAAGAGAAGTGGTTCAGAAGTTTTCCAACCCAGAGTGCTGGGAAAGGTTAGGAGTGTTACAGCTGGGTCCCCTTGTTGTGAGGAGGTTGTAGGGCCTCACATCCTGTCTCGTGGGAGCAGGAGTGAGACTGGGATCGGTCCCGAAGTGCCCCAGCCTCAGTCCCCAGGACTGGATGGTTCCATGAGGGAACACCAGGTGGGGAGCCTAGTCTGTCTGGATGGACCGTCCATTGTGGGGGGTACCCCAGTGTTAGGTGAGCTGGGAGTGCCTGTAGTCAGGCCTCCCTCAGTTCTTGTGCCTGGCAGTGCCACTCCTAGGGGGAGGGTACGGAAGTCCAGTCTGAGGGATGAAAGGGGGAAGCAGTCCCCAGTGGGAGAGCCAGTGGGTCAGGGGCCAGTCAGAAGGGCTGAGCCCCCTAGGAGTGACCATGGTGACACCACTTCAGTCCTGGTTGGCCAGGCAGTTGTTCAGCCACTGGGGTTGGTCCCTGGGTTGATAAGTCAGAGCCAGGAGTTGTCTGACCTGGAGGGAGGGACAACTGTAAGCAGTGTCCCGACCATTTTTCCAAGAGCACCACTCCAGGTGGGAGGGTGCAGTATGCTGGAAGGGGGTGCAGAGGGAGGGAGTCCTCGCCTCTGACCCCGGTGCAACCTGAGGGTTTTTTCAGGTTGGTAGGTCAGTTGCAGGGTCCAGGCCCTGAACTGGTGGAGGGGTGTGTTTCCCTTGAGGGGAGCCTGTGTGCTCCCCAGGAAGTCCTGGGTGGCCAGGCAGTTGTTCAACCACAGGGGTTGGTCCCTGGGATGGTAAGTCAGGTCCAGGTGTTGTCTGACCTGGAGGGAGGGACAACTGTAAGCAGTGTCCCGACCATTTTTTTTCCTAAAAGCACCACTCCAGGTGGGAGGGTGCAGTATACTGGAAGGGGGTGCAGAGGGAGGGAGTCCTCGCCTCTGACCCCGGTACCACCTGAGGGTTTTTCCAGGTTGATGGATCAGTTGCAGGGACAAGACCCTGAACTAGTGGAAGAGTGTATTTTCCTTGGGGGGAATTGGTGTACTCCCCCAGAAGTCCTGGGTTGCCAGGCACAGGCCCAGCCTAAGGGTACAGACCCTAGGTTGGGGGGCCAGGTTCAGGGTGTCCCCCCCGATCTGGAGAAAGGGGCAACTGCTAACAGTGCCCCTCCCGGTTTGTGTTATGGAGGCACCTCTCCAGGTGGGAGGGTGCCGGGCCCCAGTAAAGGGGGCGGGGAGAGGGCAGCCTCACCCCTGACCTCCGCCCAGTCTAAGGGTACAGACCCTATGCTGGGATACCAGTTGCAGGATAGAACCCCTGAACTGGTGGGCGAATTATGCAGGACACCTGCCTCAGGTGCCCTGACAATTCTGAAAGGGGGTATCGCTCCAGGTGGGAGGGTACCGAGCCCCAAAGAGGAGGACCGGGTGTGGGAGAGCCCACCCCAGTCTCTGGCCCAGCCGCTGGGTACAGGCCCAGGGCTGGTGGGTCAGTGTCCGGGTGCTTTGCCTGACCTGACAGGAGGGAGAGTGTACAAAAGGTGCCAGGCACCTGGGGTTACTGCCCCTCACTCTCTGATGCCACAAAAGTTTGAGAGCCCTGAGAGGTATAGGGCTTGGATTTCATCACTGACTACTGTCAGTGATTACTGGGGCTTGTTGTTTATCTGTTGGGACACACCTGGGGGCCAGCTAAGGTTAGATGCTGCACAGGTGGTGTCCACAGGTAAGGGGAAGAGTTCCCCATTGGTTGTCTTAGTGAGCCCTGAGAGGTATAAGGCCTGGGTCTCATCCCTGACTACTGTCAGTGGCTACTGTGGCTTATCGTTTATCTGTTGGGACACACCTGGGGGCCAGTTAAGGTTAGGTGCTGCACAGGTGGTGTCCACAGGTGAGGGGCAGAGTTCCCCATTGGTTATCTTAGTGGGCCCTGGGAGTGTGGACAGAGGGATCCACCAGGGTTCAGATTGGAGTAGAGCTGGCATATGCCCCTGCAGTTGCGGGCCAGTTCCGTGTTCTATCGCCCGAAGCAGGGAAGCCCATCAAAGTAGTGATTGGTCTACCCTGCGTTTTGGCTGGAAGGGGGTTGTGTTGGAAATGGCCCTTTTTGCAGGGTCACCCCTAAACTTTTTGCCTGCCTCCTGTATTTTTGCTGACCTGTTTCTGTTGGTTTTATGACTCTGGGCACTTTACCACTGCTGTTCAGTGCTAAAGTGCATATGCGCTCCCTGTATAAATATGTCTATGTGAATTGGTATATCCCTGATTGGCTTATTTGGTTTACCTGTTAGTCCCTAGTAGTGTGGCCTATGTGTGCCCAGGGCTGGTAAACCAAATGCTGCTGGTGGGCCTGCAGCACTGATGTGTGCCACCCACAGAAGCAGCTTGTAAAGTGTGTCTCAGACCTACCACCGCAGTGTCTGTGTGCAGTCCAGAACTGCCATCTTGGCTGTGAAGTGCACTCACTTCCCAGCCCCTGAACCTTCCCTTAGCATCCTGTAAGTCACCCCTATGGTAGGGTGCCTTGTATGTGTAAGGCAGGACATGCCTTGGTGTGTGTAGCATGTCCTGGTAGTGCATTATGCACCATTTCGTTTTTCACTACTGTAAGGCTACCTGTTCCTCATAGGCTAGAATGGGCAGTTTGACTATTACATGCTATAGTCCTAACTGACCCCAGGAACATGGTAGAAAAACGAATTTAGTATGCCTGAGCTCAGAATATTAAAATACACCTTTTAGTGAAGTTTATTTTTATATTCTGTGTTTGAAAATACCACTTTTAGAAAGTAGGTATTTTCTTGCCTAAGCCTTCCAGTGTGCTCTGCCGTTATGTGTATTGGCTGTCTGGTTTTAGAGGGGCAGGACAGGCTGAGTCAGACCTGGGTTGATTAGAGAGATCTGCATTTAGAGTGTGGGGAGGGGTGGCTCTTTGATCTGAATAGGGCTGTGCCTGGCAAGGTGAATGCTGGCTCCACCTCCCACTGTGTGTCTGCTAGCAGACCCCTCTTTCTGAAAGGAAGGATGCAGCCTGGTAAACAAAGTGCTCCAGGCCTGAGCAGAACTGGTTCTGGCTAGGTTCAGGGACTGGTAGCTTCAAGGATCAAAGGCTTTTGGGGTATAAATATCTGTGCTCAAACCCCCTACTTTTGTATTGCTTTTGGATCTGGAGAGGAAACTCTGTCCCTGCCACTGGAGGAATCTGCAGGAAGTGACTGTCCTTGTGCTTGTGTGTTGTTTCTTGCACTGGCCTGCAGCAGTGACCACTGGACCTTGAAGAAGAGGAAAAGGAACTTTTGAGAGAACTTTTATTTTTGTTACAGCAATTACCCAAGGGCTAGGAAAAGAGCTAGCCTCCTGCTGGAGTCTCAGGCACATCTGACTCCACCACCAACCTCCTGCTTCCTCCCTGCGAGGATTGCTATCTGCTGATGAGGCTCCTGTGAGTTCCAGGGCCTCTAGTTTTGCTTCAGAGAAAAGAGTGCTGGAAATTGTCGCTAACGCACGTTTGCGAGCCGCTGCAGCCGAGAGCGCTGGAAAAATCATCGCGCTGCTGCCGCTGGGTGCTCGCAACACGAAACCATCGCTAACGCCCCTTTGCGAGCCGCTGCAGCTGAGACGCGCTGGAAAAATCATCGCGCTGCTGTCGCCGAGTGCTCGCAACCCCTAAAGAAATCATCGCTTCAAGACATCGCTTTGCGGACGCCGTGCGTCCGCCATTTTCATCGCATCGCACCGGATTTCGTCGCTCCCTCGCGGAGTGTCATCTCTTCGCATCGCAACACAATCGCACAGCGCAACAGGATCGTCACATCGACTTCTCCCTCGCAGCAAGAAAGTCATCGCATCGGCGGCCTAGCGTGCAGAAGTTGGTCGCAGTGTCTCCGCACGCATCACGCAGATCGGCGCATCATCCTCCCTTGCGGCAAGGATTTCAACGCATCGCCGGCCTTGCGTGCCGAGAATCATCGCTACCACTTCTTTGCGACATTTTGTTGGTTTTGCTACTAAACCCAGGTACTTTGTGAGAGAAAGGGTCGCAGAGACCACTGCTTTGAATTTGAACCTTATTTTTGCAACCTTTGAACTATTTTTTGACAGTCCTTCAACAGCCATCCTATTTTTGACAGTCTTATGAGAGAAAGGGTCGCAGAGACCACTGCCTTGAATTTGAACCTTATTTTTGCAACCTCTGAACGAGAAAGGGGCGCAGAGACCCCTGCCTTGAATTTGAACCTTATTCTTGCAACCTTTGAACTATCTTTGACAGCCCTTCAACAGCTATCCTATTTTTGACAGTATTGTGGCTTTTACAGTTATTGGTCTTGTGATAAATCTGCCTTTATATAAAGATACTTATTTTTTATAACTACTTGTGTGGTGTCCCTCTGTAGTGTTCCTCACTGTGTTACTGTGTATGGTCATAAATGCTTCACACCCTGCCTCTGAGATAAGCCTACCTGCTCGTGCTACGTTACCACAGGGTTGAGCAGGGGTATCAAGGAGGGTAGCCCTCTTACTCTGACTTAGGAAGAAGGGTCCCTACTTGGACAGTGGCCAGCCATTGCCAACTAGAGACCCCCATTTCTAACATTACCCATGAGGGGTCCCTCACAGACCGCTCCATCAGTCCCATGGGGTCGGGGTACCTCTACCCTGGCCCCTTCTATCAGTTTTAGATTTCATTTTCCACCCTGGGAACCATGTCCCAATGCACAAAATGGCAGCTGCAACTTACCTCTCAGGTTGCGGCCAGCCAATCACAGCACTGTTATTGGCGCTTGGAGGATCTGCAGTGGATTCACGTCTCTGGATACACATAAATCTTTTTACTTTAATAACTCCAAAACTACTGGACAGACTTACACCAAATTACAAAAAGCACTCTCTCTGGACCAAGATCTAGCTTTCTGCCCAATTTGGTGTAATTCCATTTAGCAGTTCGGGCTGTAGTCGTGTCTAAAATCCCTATCTGAAATTGCATGGGGAAAACGTGTTTTAGGACCCCCCGCCCCCTTTTTTTAGCCCCCGCTAGACAGATTGGCGAGCTAGTTTTGAGAATATTGGCGATTCTTCCAACGGCACCAAAGTTATTAGCTAAACAAAAAGCGTTTTTCCTATTGAAAGTAGGTCCTAACTATAACTACCGACTGGCGGTCACCAGTAGGTAGTTATAGTTAGGACCATGTTTCCATTGGAAAAGTGTTTTTGACTTGCCTATATCTTTTGTGTCGCTTGACAATTCTTCACAAAATTTTCCAAGAAAAGTGTCATAGTAAGTCTTGCTGTGAATAGAAAGTTTTGGGGTGATCCGTCAAGCATGGGCTGAGAAAAAAGGTGGGTCAAAAAAAGTGTTTTTCCAATGTAAATTTCCTCAGGGAATTTTGAACACGACTACAGCCCGAACTGCTGGACGGAATTACACCAAACTTGGCAAGAAAGCTAGCTCTTGCTCCAGAAAGAGTGCTTTTGGTTATTTGGTGTAAATCCGTTCTGTAGTTTTGGAGAAATAAAAAAAGAATTGTATATCCAGGAGCACAGATCCTCAGAGGATCCAACAGTCTCTGTGCTGAAATGTGATTGACTGCCAACACTTCACTCAGGAAGTGTTGGCAGCCATCTTGGGACTCGGCTTCAGCCAAATCCCACCCCAAAATTTTTTTTTTTTTAAAGAGAAGGGGGCAGGGTTGGAATACCCTGACCCCCTAGGCCTCTTGGCTTCTGGGTAAAAAAGCATTTTTGTTTTAATTTTCTCCGCTTGAGATGTCATCTGTGTTTTCATGAGTGATGTCACTGACCATGTCATGGTAGATGTAATATGTGAGGTCATATGCAGTGCATTTTGGGGTTGTAAGTTATAGTTAGCTCAGGTAACTATAACTGCTGAATTTCACTGGTTTTGAACGAGTGAAATATGAGCCTAGCTATACTGTCTCTGTAACCTTTGGTTTTTTTCTGTGTTTTTTCTCATAGTGCCACTAACTTTGATTGTTACACATTACATTTCCAATGACATTGCCGGGGCAGTATTACATATGAGTACTGATCCTTATTCCATATCCCAGAAACATAAAAACATCAAGGCATGTAATTACACTATTCGTGAAAGTAATCTGACCCAAGTGGGCTGAGGTACAGAAACGATTTGAGCTCATACCTGCTCCGGCTCACTCATGCTTAAATCAAGCCCATGTCGGCATCGTCATATTGTCCCTCTCAAAAGCACAGTTACAGTTAACTGCATTACAACATACCACTTATTTGGTCAACGAATTATACCTTTCGCTCTTTCATTATAATCACTACTCACTAGTTGTATATGGATGTGTGTCCCCAATGTGCTGACAAACTGGTGTTCATCTTACTACCTTGACATGTGCATGCTGGGCCAGATTCACAAAGGTAAACTTACGCTTTTGTGTAAGTTTACAACTTTAAGGTATTCACAAAGGTAAATATAGACCAAAAGTCTAAGTTTATGACTTTCGGTATTCACAAAAGGCATTTACGAGTAGTAGCTTTACGGCACACTCGGGGTGGAATCTCCACACCTGGGCAGAATCTCTGCCTCGAATTTGGTGATTCCACTCCAAGTGCGGAGAGTACACTCCTCACCTGGAGTGGATTCTAATCTCCGCCCACTTGCAGACAAAGATACTACTCGTAAATGCCTTTTGTACCGTTATACCCTGAAATCACACTCACAGTGGTTGCTATGTTATGGTATTTGATTATTTATTGTACCCTATTTTTCTGCAAATCATATGCATTAGAATGATTGTGAATATAATAAACAACCAAACAATTATTAAACATATTAGGACAACAGTTAGATAAGCTCCAAACATATTTCATCACAAATGTACTTTATTGTGTCCTTAGACCTGACTGTCAAAACTAAGGGCCTGATTACGATGTCGGGCGGTCTTTGTAGTGGTCTGGAACCGCCTGACCTTAGGTTGGCAGTTTCGACCTCGGTATTACGATGCGACCGCCCATAGGGCGGTCACAAACATGCATTTTACAATGAAAGCTTATGCGGCGGGCGGAAAAGGTCCGCAGCACAAGCTTCCATTGTGAAATGCATGTTTGGAAACATCCCTGCACAGTGTCTCTCTCATGGTGCAGGGATATTTAGGGGGGCACCATAGATGTCCCCATAGCGGAGGGCCAGGGGGGAAGGGAGCCCTGCTCGGGCCCCCAAAAACACTTTCCGACAGGATTTCCATGTTGGAAAGGCCGACTTGAAAGGGCTGTTGAAAACTGTCATCATAATCCCGATGGGGGAGCTGAGCCTGGCTGTGCAGTCATTATTATGGAGTGTTCTATCACAGACAGTCCCTCCGCCCGATGCCTCCGCCCGCTGCATCATAATGCCGTAGATGTCAGTTGGACCACAACCGATGGTCGGTCGGTTGTGGTCCGCCCGACATCGTAATTGGGCCCTCTGTGTCTAAGTATCCCTCCAACAAACAACCTGTGAATCTAACCCTGCCCTTACACCAGTATCTTATACTTTGCTAATTCATGGTGTCTGTAAAGGGAAGTGGAGTCAGCTTATGCTCGGCTCCTGCTTTGTTACACAAGCTAGAGAATAATGCTTCTTGTTCAAAATATAATAGTACATGGAAGCTTACTTCTACTTTTCCTCCTTCTACCTACAAGGCAACACTGACATGGTCATTTCTCATTGCAGCCACATTTCAGTTGTGTGCTTAAGAAAATCGTATGCAATCTCAGAAAACCAAGACAATTGGAAAAACATGACAAATGAGCGCACTTTATCTGCACCACTTACATGGGTAAGAATGATTTCTAGGCCCTGCACTCGCACTTTAGTACATTTAATACACAAAGGGTGACCATTTTAGCATACAGCCAGGCCTGTACTGTTCACTAAATTAAGAAATCCATTTAGAAGCCCCGCCAAACACAGCAAATGTGTTTGGAAAACGTTTGCTAATACCCTCACATTTGTTTGTTTATTAGTGTTAGCTGGTTAGGCATGCACCCGCACACTGAAACGCCCACAATCTACCCCTGGAGCAGATCCGTTCACATGTAAGATTACTCCATGCTGGTGCAATATTGCTAGTTAGCTACTCCCATTTAACGTAAATTAGGTCAGTGGCGGCTCCTGCGCTAAGGCGGAGGAGCGTCGCTCCACTGCTATTTGAGCAGTGTAAAAAATAAAAACAAAAAGATAATAACAAGTCGTTATAATCATTTTATTTTTCTGCGAGGGATTGGAGCCAGGGCGGGGCGGGCTGAGCACAGTGAAGAGTGGTTTTTGCACTCCCAAAGTGCGCATGATTGTTTGGCCGGCCCTCAGGGGCCAGACAAACAATCATGCACACTTAGCATGTTCTGCACTGGGTTGTGTTGCACAGCCCCGTGGAGAACATGCCCAGGTTCCCTGGTACTGCCTGAGCGGCCAAACCAGACCAATCACGACGCTGCTCATGCAGCGTCGTGATTGGCTGGGAGCCTGGATGCTTTCGACACTGCAGAGTGAGGACGGAGAAGAGGGTGCGGCGGCGGCTGCGAAGAAGGTACATTTTAAAAACCATTTTTTAATCCAATACCACGCCCCCATACCGAAGCAGCCGCAACTGAATTAGGCCTCTGTCAAATTTTAATTATGAGTGTGAATCTTCGCATAATCTTGTTCCGTGAAGCAGAAAATATCTTGGTGGAGACTTTTCTCCTGGACTCAGTCCCCTTGCCAGCGTCTCGTTGTGACTTTTTAACACAAGGTGTGCCTTAATGTTCAGTTTTCACATGTGGTACTATGAAATGTCATTTTGTGAAATTGTGCATAATTTCTAGAAATTTCCACGATTTTGAAATGTTTTAATAAAATTTCATAATTTCCCACAGGTCTAGTGGAAATTAAAGTTTTGTGAGTATCCAGCATGAGTTCACACTTGTAAACAGACATTTGTTCACCTAAGTCCAAGGTAGGAGCAGAGATGCCTCTATGAATCATATCCATTAAGTTAATTTTTTACGTATTGGTCATGCACAGCATCTCACCATTCTTTGGAATGGAAATTGGAGAAATTTAAGAAAACCCTAACCAACCTCTTGAAATATCAGGAGATTCCAGCAGAACACCCATGTTCCTTGGGAAAGTCCATTAATTTAGTTTCACTCGTTTTAAAGTCAAGGCCAGAAAAATATATTGCTTTGTTGCCCGCTGGCAAGGGCTAAACTGTTTGTTAAAAGCTCTGTACCCGAGTGATATCCCCAAGCCATAGGCAAGAGCCTATGACCTGTTCGAGGGCAATTAACAATCAGTATAACTTGATGCAAAAGGGATACAATGCCATGAAGATGGTCCACTCAATCAAGGGAGAATGTTCTCAGTGAAGCAGGGAGAACCAGAAAGACAAACACTCAAATGTTGGAGCACAAAGTCTATACCAGCCATTATTGGCCCCCGCCAAGCTATTGTCTTCTGTGCAGGCCCTAACATTCCAGTCTTCTAATTTAACATTATAGCCCAAACCTGCGGGCAGTTATCGATCTTAATTACCCTCCGGCAGTTATGGACCCAAGTCGCAGGGGAGGACCCAAAACAAGGGAGATCATTCACAGCTGTTGACTCCTTGCAGGTGAGGACTATAAGGCTATTCGGACACTCTCCACACACACACCCAATTTAGGTAGCATTGTGGAAGCACAAGCAGCCTCTGCCCTGAATGTTTGGATACGAAAACAGCTCCCTCCTTCAATGCTCCCTCAGCCTTTTATTTATCAGCTGCCCTTTCTCAGTCAGCTGTTTTGCCTCCTCCCCTTGCTCTTGGTGAAGAAAGCACAATCAGCCAAAGAAAAGTAGAAAAAGTTAAAGTTTTTCCACTGTTGTTTCTGATTGGGCATCCCTCTCACCAAAAGCAAGCTTATTTTGTAAAAGAATAAATGCAGGGGCCAAAAGTTTTCCTCCAAAGCCTGCAGCCGGTGCTATCTAAGGTCGAGGTGCAGAATACTAAGGCTGGATAGTCTTGATTCCACCTTGTGCCTATTTAATCCACCACCAGGCACTCTCTACCTCTTTCTCTCACTCTTGCAGGTTCTCTGTACTCCCTGCTTTCTCCATTTTCACAGTTTTTCTGTCTCTCTTAATTCTACTTCTCACTTTTGTGTTTTCTTGCTCTTACTCAGGGGTGCTGGAACAGTTTTCAGTATGGTGGTACTGCCATTGATGTTACATCACTGAAGTCCTAGAGATTGTGAAAAATCCAAGCCTCACACAAAGAACAAGTGTAGCAAATTAATTGAGCAGGAGAGTGGTAAGGTGTGGTCAGGGCCAGACTGGCTGTAGCGGGCACCAGGTGTTTCCCGGGTGGGCTGGAAGAGCGGGGGCGGTTTTGGACCAGTTGACCATTTTTGTTACTGGGGGCCGGTTTTGCAGCAGTGCTGCAAAATCGGCCCCTTGTAGCAGAAGCGCAGCAGCAGTGGTCCCGCCAGCCACACTTAAGCCCCTCCCCTTGTTCCCGGGGGCCGGTCGGACGTAATAGCCAGGGTTGGTTTGTGATCCAAGTCCGGCCCTGGGTGTGGTATGTAACTGTGGGAGAATTTGAGCACATTTGCAGATATATTGCCTGGTGTGGTAGCACATTGTCATTTACAGACAGCACATTTTCTATTGAAATGCCCACTAAATGTGTAGAGACATACAGTTTTACTGGTAAAACTATACAGCACACAAACAATAATGTGTCGAAATCGGGTTTTATTTGTGCATCACCAAATGTATTGATTTGATCCTATAAAAATCTTTGTTACCATCACATTTTAGAATTACAAAAAATATGAGCTTTCCTAACCACTGACATATTCTGAAATATTTGTACAGTTCATTTACAGGTAGATAAATGTTTCTATGTGTTTGAAAAAAACAACATCCTACAGCCTTTCCTTTCACACTCACTATAACCAGCAAGTCGGTCACATAGTTCCCTGTGCACAATCCTCTAACTTTACAATAAGAGAAAGAAAATTAAACACCAATCACCCTTTTGAAATAATAAGCAGCAACTTGTCAGAAGACATCGCTGAACATTTGACCTCTCTTTGATCGCACAGCAAATGTGACAAGATAAAAACAAAATGTAAAGGCATCTTAATTTCTCATTCATCTTCTGAACTCCAGCATGGTTATGTTGGGGGTGCTGCGGCACCCTCCGCACCCTTTCTTCCAGCACCTATCCTCTTGCTCTGGATCAATGTCTGTTGAGGAAATGTAAGTGTCAGTCCCAAAAATGAATAAGTGCCATTGGGGCCAACCTTCAACCACTGGCTCAAATTAAGCGCTGGAAGAGCCCAGATAGCATGTGTGAACCAGCAGCTGCTTGTGAAGAGGCTGAATGAGCGCCATGACAAAACTGACCTTTTTTTACCAAAACGTTCAGGTGAGAGGCTAATTTATTTGCCCAAAGCACATGGGAGGGAAGCTGGCCAGCCACACAATGCTCTCTTTGCTGGCCTATAACGTTAAATTAAGCTAGCAATGAGAACATTCTGATTGGCTGGCCAGCTCCCAACATTTGGTTTTGGGTGCTTATGCTGCTGACATTCCCAAAATGTTGCATTTTAGTTTGATGGACTTCAAGATGTAATTCCACATGCACAGCCTCTTAAATTATAGAAGTACAGGTGCATTTTAATTAATTCAGATGTCATCATTTTGTCCAAATTATAATGACCAGGAGGAAAATTGCCCTATTGATTTCTTTATTAGAGTATTAAAATATAATCATAAATGAGCAAGCATAATACATTAAATCACAATACGAATTTGCAATAATTCATTAAAAATATTTACAGATAAAATAAGTTATGAGTTAAAAACATAGCCACTCCATATTGCTTCCCCTTAAAGATCTAACATGCTGTCATGCTGTAGCCATGCTGTTGAAAGGGCAAGCAATAATAAAAAAAAAAAGCTTCAAGACAATAAATGTGCCCGGTGGAGAAGTGCACAGCCAGCCTTGGGAAAGATCTAGAAATTGATCGACTTTCACCAGCGCAAAGCACTTTTTAGAAAAGCACCCACTGAATGGCATACATCATATGCTGTAACATGTGGGAAAAATAGAAGGCCGGCTTGTGCTGGCGGAAGCCCCTGTTTTTGGTCGAGCCTAGGCAGCGCATGTGCTGTCTCTCAGAGACATGCTGTATTCAATCAATGGGCTTTAAGCCCACATATTGGCTTTTTATTGGTCACTTCGACTGTCGTGTAAAAAGTCTCCCTTTCTATTGGCTAATATGTCTTTTAGTCCCTTCCTTTTGTTGTTTGTTACCACCCAAAGAGCAGCGCCTAACTTCTGTTAACTTTTGCCCAGTGTTTTGAAGTATTTCGTCTTGGAACTAATTTCTTCTGTATTGCTCCTGTTTGTTGAACGTGATCGATTTGTGGCAACTCCTTTTGCCTTTGAGCACGATTTTGCAGTGGCTGTAATTGCTTCATTTTCTTCATTTGGTGAATTCCCTCCCGACCGCCCTGCCTCTGAATGACAGAGGGCTGTTGGCTTTTGAGATATTTGACCGCTTTCGTTCGGCTGACAGACATAACACAGTGGAATTTATTTAACGAGTTTTATATAGCGCTGGCTAGACCCGGAGGTATCAGAGCGCTTTACATGAGGATCAGTGAGTTACAAGTTACAAATTAACATACGTTACAAGACCAAAGTAAGACATAAGAAAAAAGAAGCAATGTTATGGTCGTAAGTCAGAGGGAGGGGGCGGGAGGGGACACAGCAGGGAGACAGGGAGCACAATGCCCAATGTCCGGCTGGGTAGGTGACGGCTGAGGGGGTAAACCAGGGCCGATCTCCTCTATAGCTTTTCTAGGCAGCTCCACTGGGCATCAGCCATATTGCTCGGTCTCCGAGCACAGTTCCTTTTTAAAAGTCTTGCAGCGCTGCCCCTAGGTCATCTCTGGTAAGCGCCATTTGAGTAGATTGCTCCCCTTCGTCGTGTGATGGGCCCTTCTCAGCTGACGCGAAGTAGTTGGCGACCTTGTTGGATACTTTTTGGTGGCATGCAGAGGCAGAGCAGGCAGAGCCTTGCTGGTGGGTTGCAGTGTTCTTGGTGGCAAAGCTACCAGGAACCATATATGCAGGCACCATTATGAAGTCTAGCGGATCTAGCTTTTGCAATGCCAAACGATGGTGGAAATTGTGTGGGCTTCCCTTGATAGCGGCAGAGCAATAGTGAAGAACGCTTATGCAAGGGGAGTAAGAACTACTGCAACACAAATTGGACGCTGAACCGCCATCTTAGGGTCAGGCAAACACGCTGCTGGTTGAGTGAGGTAAACTGCTGCGTTCATCTCTATTGAATTAATGAAATCGTACAGCGGGGGAACGTATCTGCTGGAAAATCCTTGTGGGTCACCTCTGACGGTTTGCAGCTGATTTGGTGAGGTTTAAGAGTGCCTACCACTCACTGGATAGCCGCAAGGGTCGGATCCGCCATATTGCTGAGCAGCGCTCCGGTTTCACAATGTGGATTCATGGTTTTCAGGGTCAGGCAGGACTTTGGATGGGGGGGAACCTCATCACACTCGGTGCAGCCGTGATATCCTTGCAGCACCGCACTGGTTTGGGCGCTTATCGGAAGTTGCACCCTGGTAAGGATCGATCAGTCCAATTCGCCAGCGAGGGAGGGCAGCGCAAGTCCCAGGACACCGGGCAGAGCGGGGCGAACCTTCCCTCCCCGCAGCTCCCCCCCTTTTACCTAACTCAAGCGCTGATATCCTCTTTGCGGGCAGCTCAGACGCAGCTCGCTAAACGGGGAGGCTCCCAGTGCCGTAGTTGGATCAGATGAAAGTCCCGTTCTAGCTTCAACAAGATGGCGGCTGTAGATATTTCAGGGCCGGAGTCCCAATGCCACGATCGGCTCACCACCAATAATATCGAGCTGCACCGCATACGGGACATCCACGAGCCCCCACAACGAGCCACCACTCCAAATAATTCCCCTCAGATGTTGGCAAGTACTCGCGGCAGAGCACAACATCCACCTCACATCGGCCGCGGTGTGCAGAGCCAAGACGAGCGCGGCGTGCAGTCGCGGGGACAGGCAGAGCTCGTTCGCCCCAGAAGCAGTGTCAATCTGTTCCCCTCCACGTCAGGTAATCAAATCTCCGCAATATTATCAACCCTGGTGCGGTAACAGGATAGATTAATGCCAGATCATTGTCGCAGCCGGCGGAGCTCGCTCAAGGAGCGGCCATTTCGCTGAGGCCACACCCCATGAAAAATGTGTATGACTTGTGGCAGCTCCTCTTTGCCTTTGCTTTTAAGCAGAATTTGGCAGCAGCTTTTTTGTGCTTCCTTTCCTCCTTGCCTCTGAATGACAGAGTGCTCTTGGCCGATGCGTTTTGTTAAATATTTTTTTATTTTATTTTTTAAATACTGCCTTGTGTGTAGTTAGCAGCTTTTCGCGCTTTCTTTCCTCCCTGGTGTGTATTCTCTCTAGACCTCTCTGCCTCTAAATGAGCTAGGGCTTTTGGGCAATGCTTTTTTTCTTAATGTAGAGTTTTTGGGAAAATAATGCCTTTTTAATGTGCTTTTGAGCCCTTATTAGTACCGGCTTTTCGCGTTTCCTTTTTTCCCCTTGGCTGTGCATAGCGCTTTTGCTAAGCTAACAGAACACTGCACAACGTGTATGATTTCTGGCAGCTTCTCTTTCCCTTAGGCTTTAAACTGGATTTGGATTACGAATTTGCAGATATATTACAGGAAGCCCCTGCCTTGGCATATCGGTTTTGATAGGTAGATACATGGAACACAGCAGATTAAATATGATCCTGTTGCATACTTGGAACAGTGTAAAAGTGTCTTTTTGTTGGTGCACTTAATGGGTTTCACAAATAAATCTACATGAAATAAGTTGTGTGTACAGACCTATTTTGTGCCACAAGAACAAGACAGGATATTTTTGCTAAAATTATTCCTTTATTTAGTTAGGGTTGTAAAAGTTTTCAAACGAAAAGAAGGGTCAATGCACACAGATCCTGCGCTCCTCAACACGGAGTAGTGAGAGTAAGAAAGAAATTTATAGCGGTGCAAAGAACCAGAGATGTGACCCTCCTACACCTCTATAAAGGAAACAATTCCTAATACAAAAATCCACAGAGATTGTTCAGCACTCAGCTTGCAGGTCCATTATATATATATATATTCACTGAAAAAACCATAGGTTTTAGGGACAGTTATAGTTAGTTGGACATTGCACTCGTACAAAACCCGTGAAATTCCCCTGTTATAGTTAGTTCAGGTAACTATAACTCGCGCTCCGCAATGCACTGCTGATGACGTCACATATTACATCACTCATGACATGGTCAGTGACATCACTGATGACATCACTCATGACATCTCAAATGACATCACTGATGACATCATCCAGTGACTGTGTGTTTCTGTAAAGTTTAAATATGTTTAATATATATAGGGAAAGGCGTATTGAAGAATGAGTGGGTGTATAAGTGTCTGAATGGATGATTTAGTAGGTGCATGACTAACTTTATAAGTGAGTGATTAAACGTATCTTACTGAATGCATGGGTTAGTGACTAAACTGGGTGAATGTCTGTATCCGTCTGTCTGTTGCTGTGTAAGTGGCTGCATGGGTTTGTGAATAGCTACATGAGTGTCTATATGAGTTATTGATTGGTTGTCTGAGTATCTGTATGGGTGCCTGAGTGTTTGTGTGGGTGGGGTGTGTGCGACTCTGTGCATAGATGTGTGAGTGGGTGATTCACTGGGTGGATGGTTTCAAGAGTGCATCTGTGATAGACTGTATGGGTGGGTAAGTGTGTGTAAGAGTGTGTTAGTGAGTGAATGTATGTCCCAGTGGTACATGTGTGAGTAACTACATATGTGAAAGGCAGTATATATGTGTGTTGGAGTATATAAATAGCTATAAGCGAGAGTGTGTGATTGTGAGAGTGACTGTATGGATGAGTGTGTGCTTGTATCAGAGTTTGTATAAGAGCATAAGAATGTGCTAGTATTTGTATGAGTAAGTGAGCTGGTGTGTGTATAACTGTATAGGTGAGTAAATGGGTGTGTGCTTAATTTTTGCATGACTGACTAGGTGTGTGAGTACCTCTATGGATGAGTGGCGGTGTGTGAGTGTTTATATAGGTGTATGAGTGCATATAATAGTCCTGTACTGAGTGACTATAAGTATGAGTGACTGTACGGGTGAGTGAGTAGATGTGTGTGTGTGTGTAGACCTAAGAATCAGTGAGTGTGTATATAGTAAATGGTGTTGGAGTGTCTATGGTTTTGACAATGGCAGTCTGTAATTTACAGTGGGTGTATCAAAAGTTATATTAGGGTGTGAGAAGATGCATCAAATTATCACATGGATGATGTCATCAGTGATGTCATCAGTGATGTCATTTGAGATGTCATCAGTGATGTCACTGACCATGTCATGAGTGATGTAATATGTGACGTCATCAGCAGTGCATTGCGAGGGCGCGAGTTATAGTTACCTGAACTAACTATAACGGGGGAATTTCACGGGTTTTGTACGAGTGCAATGTCCAACTAACTATAACTGTCCCTAAAACCTATGGTTTTTTCAGTAAATTTGTAAGGTTTTTAAATGCTAATTTCTAACTATAACGTGCCTGAAACCTATGGTTTTTTCAGTGAATTTCAAAGGTTTTTTAAATGCTAATTCCTAACTATAACATGTCTGAAACCTATGGTTTTTTTCAGTGAATTTCAAAGGTTTTGTAAATGACAATTTTTAAATGTATTAATTGTTATATTTATTTTTTTGATACTGATTTACTACATTTTTTTTAACTATTTATTTTTAGATATTTTATTTTTTAAATACATTGTAATTACATTATACATTACATTACAAAATATACTTTCTCAGAATGAATTACTTTAGTTTAAATACTTTGCAAATAGGCAAAAAAACTTTTAAGTACAGTAGTTACAGTTGTTGCAATGGGCAACACAATTTCAAACACAATGCAACATTGAGCTCAATGTGAATTTCAAGTTAAATGCAATTAGTTACTTTATGGATTACTTTTCTAACCACAGGACTGGATCCTAGATTCAGTCCTGGGACATCTCCTGTAAACAGTTGAGTAAAAGCGTTTTGGTTACAGTAGTGATTTTTAAGGAATATTATTGTATTTTAAAAGTTGACAGAAACTTTTTCACATAGAATCACCAATGTTATCCTATGGGAGGAAATTCACTTAGCAGGTAAGTAGTGTTATCGTTACTTTTTCTTACTCAGTGGTGGATCCTGGATCCAGCACTGGTGCATCTCCTGTAAACAGTTGAAAAAATGCGTTTAAGTCATACAGGCGATTTTTAAGGAATATTTGTAGTTTGTGAAAATCGACACTTTGAAACTTTTCTGCTGAAAACCAGACAATGGATTCCTATGGAAGGAAATACAAGTTACTGGTAAGTACGGTTAGAATTACTTTTCAGGGTCAGTGCAGGGCTAAAAGATGCAGCACTGGGTTCTCTCCTGATAACAGGTGAGTAAATCGGAATTAGTAGTTCGGCTGATTTTAGAGGAATATTATAAAGTTCCAAAACTCCACACACAGAAGAATTTCCAAGTGAAACCAGTCAATGTTAGCCTATGGAAGGAAATTCAAGTTACTGGTAAGTACGGTTAGAATTACTTTTCAGGATCTGTACTGGGCTCAAAGATGCAGCATTGAGGTCTCTCCTGATAACAGGTGAGTAAATTGGAATTCGAAGTTCAGCTCATTTTAGAGGAATATTATAAAGTTCCAAAACTCCACACTTAGAAGAATTTCCAAGTGAAACCAGTCAATGTTAGCCTATGGAAGAAAATTCAAGTTACTGGTAAGTACGGTTAAAATTACTTTTCAGGATCAGTACTGGGCTCAAAGATGCAGCACTGAGGTCTCTCCTGATAACAGGTGAGTAAATCGGAATTCGTAGTTCGGCTGATTTTAGAGGAATATTTGCACAATGGTGAAGGAAGGGGTGGGGCCTGAAGTGACATGTCTACAAACACGCCCTGTGGCGCGTTTTAAGTTGGAGAATTAATTCCTCCTCAATCCCGAGGGTCCCTAGGGGCCAACTGGCCCACCAGATACCTCCAGTATGCGCCAGAGAGCTGCGTTGCAGAGAGGTGTTCAGAGGCCACGCCCCTTTTACAACACTCTGCAACGCAGCTCAGTGGCGCTTACTGGAGGTACCTGGTGGGCTAGTTGGCCCCCAGGGACCCTCAGGATTGAAGAGGATTTAATTCCCCATCTTAAAACGCGCCACGGGGCCTGTTTGCACACATGTCACCTGAAGCCACGCCCCCTCCCTTCACCACTGTGCAAACGCACCCCCTGGTGCATTTTAAGTTGGGGGATTAAGTCCCCTTGAATACTGAGGGTCCCTGGAGTCCAACTAGCCCACCATGTACCTCCAAAAAGCGCCACAGAGCTGCGTTGCAGAGAGGTGTAAAAAGGGGCGTGGCCTCTGTACACCTCTCTGCAACGCAGCCCCTGGCGCATACTGGAGGTTCCTGGTGGGCTAGTTGGCCCCCGAGACCCCAGTATTCAAGGGAATTACTTCCCTTCTTAAAACGCGCCAGGGCGCGTTTGCAGACTGCTGCAGGGAGGGGCGGGGCCTCCGGCACGATGCCGTCTTTTTTTCTTTTCTTTTTTTTTTGTTGCTTTTTCTGCCCAGGGGTCCTTGTGGGACCCCTGAGCAAACCTAGGGGTCAGGGTGTTTCTACCCTGCCCCTTTGTGCGTTTGCGCACTTGTTTCTTGTGTTTTTTTTTAATCGGCGGGATCCGCGCACCCTAAGCGCATCCCGCAGATTTTTTTTTTAAAAAATGATTTTTTCTGCCCAGGGCGTCCTTGTGGGACCCCTGAGCAGACCTAGGGAGTCAGGGTGTTTCTACCCTGCCCCCTTTGTGCGTTTTGCGCACTTGTTTCTTGTGCTTTTTTTTAAATCGGCGGGATCCGCGCAACCTAAGCGCATCCCGCCGTTTAAAAAAATCATACTTTTTCTGCCCAGGGGGTCCTTGTGGGACCCCTGAGCAGACCTAGGGGTCAGGGTGTTTCTACCCTGCCCCCTTTTGCGCTTTGCGCACTTGTTTCTGTCCCTCGGTTCTACCGAGGACAAAATGGCTGCCAACACTTCCTGATTTGGAGTGTTGACAGCCACTTGACAGCCAATTAGCATGCAGCTCGTGATCGGGAGGGTACGCGGACCCTACTCGGCCATAGATATATATGTGACTTTACTTTTGATTTTCTCAGGAACTACTGAACGGATTTACACCATTTAAGCAAAAGGCACGACACTGAACCAAGGGCTACCTCTTTGCCAAATTTGGTGTAATTCCATTCAGCAGTTCGGGCTGTAGCTGCGACTAAAGGTTCCTATGGAAAAATGAATGTGGAAAACGCGTTTTGGGACCCCCCTTTTTTCTCGGCCCCTGCTTGACGAATCACCCCGAGACTTTCAGGATAGGAGCGGACCGGAGCGCCCCAACAAGTTGGAAGCTTTCGCGAAGATTCGTCAACCGGCGCCAACGTTATTTCAAATAGAATGTTGCGGATTTCCTATGGAAAATAGGTCCTAACTATAACTATCTACTGGCGACCGCCAGTAGATAATATATATATATATATATCAGCATTTTAGTCCATAGTACACATATAGAAATGATAAAACAGTGTCATCTCAATGAGCAAATGTAGTCGTCGTTTCTTCTGCCAAAAATTCTTTATTCATCCATTTTTTTCTTAAAATCACAGAATGCGAGTGGTAAAAGTTTATTTAACTACAAAACGGAGTGTGCCGATTGAGTGTGGATGTACCGCACGGACGCTACATTGTAGCAGTTTTTTTTACACGTTACGCTGCTGCGATGAAATAATATGTTTGGCACACTTTAAACTGGATCATTTTGGTACTTAGGGCTGCAATAAAATTAAAGCCCTCATTTACATTTAAGGACTTACTTTTATAAACACAAATAAAATGCAGCAGTTTTCAATACATTATGTTTTGAGAAAAGGGGCATAAAGTGGCATAAAATTACACATTTTTTGGCAGTGTTTGGGAAGCTTGTCCGCGTCCTTTCAAAACCTATTTGTGTAATTACCCACAGGGCACACGTTTCCCACAAAAAGTGCATACACGCTAGGGTGACGAGACCTCCCGGATTTGCCCGGACAGTCCCGGTTTTTCACCTGCTGTCCTGGCAGATTTCGGCAATTTTAGTTCTTGTCCCGGTTTTTAGAGGGGGTCGACTGAAAACAGTGAGAGGCACTTTTTGGGGTATTCTAAAGCTGTTATAAGTAAGCAATTTGATTAATAGGTATGATGTTGGCTGTAGAAATTACATTTTATTTATTTTCCTAATGCATCTTTTGTTATCCTATGTTGATGAGAGCTGTCATTCTGCGCCAGTCCGTGGATGAAAAATTGTGGTCCTTCTTCTATTTTTCCGAAATATCCCGTTTTTTTGTTCTCAAGATCTGGTCACCCTATACACGCTACTTTTTAGCACACACAACACACATTGAACCTTTGGCCCACACACGCTCCTATGCTATCTACATACCTAGTGAGGGAGTGTTGGGAAATGTTAAACAAAATTGAATATTCAAAGGAGTGTTTGTGCTCATATGGCTTTTAGCATGATTTGGCACTGGTCTGGCTGTTCGCGTTTCCTTTTATTCTTTAGGTGAATTCCCTACAGATCTCGCTCTCTCCAAATGGCAAGGACTCTTGCATTATATATTACGAGAAACTACTGGTTCTGCACAGCCCAATCGCTCTTTAATTGAAAAAAAACCTGTGGATTTGTTGTCAGCAGTCAGTGTCCTGCTAGCAACTTAACAAAAACCCACAACGTGTCTAAGTGCTTTGAATAAATGTCGAGCACACACACACGCTTCCCATAATATAAAATAAAACGAATAAAACGCAATTGCACTACTTGTTACCACATAGGACATACATATAACACATGCTGCTATACTTAATGAGGGATTGTTGGGAAACTTTCACAAACAACATTTCTTATTTAAAGGAGCGTTTGTGCACTTTTAAAATGTGTGTTTATTTTGTAGAAAGGCTGTGAGTTTATACGTTACAAATTAACAAAACAATGTGTGGGGGAAACACAATAAAACAGCAAATGTGGCTACAAAGCAACTGGATCTTGCTTTAAATCATAGGTAACAGAGTCGTGTCTCAGTGGGAGGTTGCTTTCCGTCTGTGATCACTATCTTTATAGAGTCTCAGTGGGAGGGTGCTTTCCATCTGTGATCACTATCCTTATAGATACACTAATCTTTATATTTATATATCAAAGCACTGCAAGACGGCTTTGTACTTTAGCAGTACACCTGTCACTCCATCCTGTTGGTGCTTTCCACATAATCGTTAGTGCTTGTAAATCTGAGAAGGTGTGAATGCTAGCCTAAAGCCTCCCATTTATATTCCCTCAAGACCTCCCTGTCTCTAAATAACAAAGGGCTTTGGTCACATGCGTTTTCACAATAATTATCTTTAAAAAAAAACTAATTTATGTGCATTTCAGCACGGTATGTAGTTTTTACACAAACTAGCTTTCGTTACTAGTTTCCCACACTGACACAATCATACAATATTAATCGTATTGGTCATATTATGGTGCTTGGGGAAGGTGTTTCTTCCACAATAAATGTTTTATTCGATTTTTAAACATAACTCATGAAGGGTGTCTTATGACAATATTACTGAACAGATATTGCAGGTGTGAAGGGAAAATAATTTTGCTTTGTGCAACCCATTACTATATTTTTATCTCGTGGCATATAAAAAACAAATTCCTAACAGTAAGTTACAGTACTTTACAAGGGGTAGAGTTCACTGCAAATACAGTTCCCCAGCAGGTCTCCTGGGGGTGTGCATCCATTGTGCATTGTTATTTTAAACAGGGCCTCGTCTCCCATGTAATTCCAAACAAGCATTGGCATAGCCAATAGGTCTTGCTTTTGGGACCTTATAAGTATTTAGTTATGCAGCACAATATCCTTGGTGCAACAACATTAACTGTTGCATGGTTAAACACTAATAAGGTCCCAACGGCGAGACCTATTGGCTATGCCAATGCTTGTTTTCTCTATTTTCATGAGAGCCCATATAACATCCATCTGTATAGGTACAACACAATCTACTATAGAAATAAGGAGGGACAAGCATTCTCTAATCACGTGCTAAAACAGAGAGGGGACTTCGCTGTTTTTAACTTCAGGAAGTTAGCTGTACGATCAAAGATGTGTACCTAAAAGTTGCTCACGCAAATTTAAATGGATCTGCTGCCTTGGTACATATGCCATTCTAATTTATACAACATCAGTTAGCCAAGCCATCGTTCCATTAACTGTTAATCAGTTATACTTAATAATGTGAGGTGAATCTTAAATTAAGTGCCTGTGTGTGTGTCCGGTTGCCATCCATGCATAAGTTTTAGATTTGGCAGTGAATTGTTCACACAGATTTTTGTTTGTTCACTTCAAATATAAGCTGAATAAGTTGTCATAGGCTGCTCTGAATCCGAAAACTATTTCATTTTGCCTATACCACTGTTTGACCTGAGCTTTAAGCATAGGGTATGTGGTTTTGTCCAAACACTGGTCAATTATCTTAAATTCTTCAGAATTGCAGCCTAACACATTGGCACGGATGTTATGTTTGTTTGCAGCCAACCAGGTAGAAATATACACAAATCCAATTTTATTTGTCTTCAATTATTTGCGAGCTTGACTGTAGATTGGTGAATGTTACAATGAGCCAATGTGTGTATAAATATATGGATGAGTGAGTGCATACATGTATATCACTGGGTGACGTAATGAATCAACAACGCATACAAAATAACTAGTTAGTACATATACATTTAAAATGCCACACCTATTGCCTTTGCCATGGCTTGATTTTAAACGAAATATTATTTTGCCAAAGCTTTATTTCTTGCAGCAGGGACCAGGCAGCTCCACAGACATTGCTTCTAGTTCCTGGCTGCTGCTTGCAGTTCACTGCATGCCGGGGGGAAGGGGGGGACGAGGACACAGCTTTTTAAATAGTTTTAAAAACCGTTCAAATCTGGGCACTTGTGTGTGCTGCCCTTGTGTTTGCCTGCATATACACGCGACATGCATCCATCTTTGCATTATTTTTGGTGTCATTTGGAGAAAAAAAATCCAGCGGATTGTCCTTTGAATGTAACTCTCCTACAAGCTACTGCGTTTTCAAGTCCCACCAAGAACTCTCTAAATTAATTCTAGCTTTAAAAGTGTTCAGTGCTGCAGTGATGTCATTCTGCCAACAGGCTGAGACGTCCTCGGACTGGATGGAAGTCAAGATGGCGCACTTCCTGTCTGCCACCTTCTCTCAAGATTCTGTTATGCAATTCCCTGATTTACGATAAATAAATAACGAACCCGGTGTGAGTAAACTCCTGTAGTTAACAAGTCGAGTGTTATCTCCTCAGGATAAGTGTCAGTTTGTGGCGGGGGAGACATTCAGATCAAACACTCAGACGCGTTCAGTGTTGATGCAGACGGGACAGGAACCGCAGGGGAGAGGGCAACATTCTGATTAATGAAGGAGTCAGGTGAACGCTGAGAATGGGTTGAGGGTTGAGCTAGTTAATGCTTAAACATCTATTTCAATTCTAAACAGCTCTAGTAAAGAGAAAATACAGATGGAAATTGCATTAATGCGTGCCTAAAGCCACCAGAGGGATTCCCACGCTAAAGAAAACACAAACAAAAACATTTAAAAAAACAAGTAACCTGAGACGAGAATGCAGCCTGCAATGGGAGTTGTGTGCGCGCGTGCGCGAAAGTGGAACGCGAAAGTGAAACTAATCGCGGTCCAGATGGCGTCTCGGACGGTGAGAGGCTGCAGCAGCGCTCCGAGCGCATGAAGCTGACGAGGAGGGAGTGGGAGAAGGGAGGGGGTAGGGGAGGGGATTCACGCGAGAAAGCCAGATTACAGCAACCCAGATGGCAGCTGTGCACGTGCACGCGATCGTGAACGCAAGCTGGAGGCCAGCAAAAGCCTGTGGGTAGCACTCTGAAAAGCCACCTACTAAATGTCTCGCAGAGCAGCGCATGCGCTGGCTCAGGCGAGACCTAACAACTTCATCACGGGAGCAACTGGTTTCTTATGAGCCTCTTGTTTACTTTCCCAGGGCTTGTTTATGTCCAGATAGATCTCTGCGTCAAGGCACGGTGTGCCTTGCCAAGACTCAAGGGCCTGTTCGCCACAGCAGTACACCATGTGCCCAGCTGCTTTATATCTGAGGTCACGGAATAAGCCCTGTAAAAGCCACATCTTCCCTAATGCGTTAAAAGAATGTAAAGACAGCAAGTTGGTTCTGTAACTACTTTGACATTTTTAGGATGTGCCTAACACCACCACCTATGGCAGCCATTTCATACATGTACGTTTTAATTTTGGTGGAAAACATTGTGCTTCAATTTTCTTTTTTAGGTCGAGCCTAGCGGCAGCACGCATGCGCTGCTCGCTCTGCGAGGCATGCAGTAGTCGAGTATGCTGTGTAAGCCTCGCCTTCTCTCCGCCCATATTTTTGTTTGGCTGGTGTCATTGTCCTTGGTAAATTCTGGCTTCCGATTCATTATGAGGCTTGTTAGTCCCTCCTTGTAACCGCCCTGTCTCCATTTGTGACCGCCCATGATGACTGAATCTTTTACTTGGCTCCGTACGCGGTCGGCTTTATCTAGGGGGTGAGCACTATTTTGTTTATGGCCACTTATGGGGACAATGGCGGCTCCTATTTTTTTTTTTTATTTGTATCCTGAGCCCGGCGCCCGCTTTAGGGACACCGCGCTCAGTTTATTTATTTATGTGTTTTAATTTAATACTGAGCGCAGCGTCCACTTCTGGGACACTGCTCTGTTTAATTTTTTTTTTAACTTTTATAGTGAGTGCGGTGCCCGCTTCAGGGACACCACACTCTTTTTGTTGTTTTTTTTAACTGTAAAACTGAGCGCGGCGCCGCCTAAAGGACACCGTGCTTGGTTTCTTTATTTGTTTGAACTTTAACACTGAGCGCGGCGCCCGCTTCAAGGACACCGCACTCAGTGTTAGAGTTTAAAAAAAACAAAAAACGAGCGCGGTGTCCTTGAAGCGGCGCCGCACACAGTTTTAAACTTAAACACGTATTTGCAATAGGTCTCGCATTTACATGAGTTTAAGGTATTGGCATTGTAAATGACAATGCCTTTTATTTACGTTTTAAAAAACAAAAATAATAGGCATTGTCATTTACAATGCCAATAGCTTAAACTCGCGTAAATGCGAGACCTATTGCATTGCAAATGCTTGATTCATTGGCAATCGGGCCTTAGAGACTGCACGTGCCCTCGGCACAGCAGTTAGCTGTTGCACTTCCCCGCCTTCCATCAGTGGGCCGGCCCCAGCGAAAGGGGTGCAGAGATGCTGACTCTTTACTAGTGGTTGACTGTGCTTTGGGGGAGACCTGCGTGCGGCATGCTTTAGCCCTTCTTTAGGGAATATCATGTCTTATTAGGCTTCTCATATCGTGCTAAGATAGCGGCCAGGAATACATCGCCACTATTCGACCTTGGTCCGATGGCTAAGGTCCTGGCCATTATAGTTGCTCGTTTTTTCTTTCTTTCTTTTTCCTCCAATTACTCTTTTCAATGTTATTGTTTTTATCCTGGTGCCTTTCTTATTGCTAAATTCTTTTCTTATCGTTTATGTTATTTCCCTTTTCTTTCCCAAAACAATTTTTCTTTATATATTTCTTTTTTTGTATTCAAAATGTCTTTTTTTGTATTTATCTTGGTGCAGTCCTTAGGTCGTCCCGTATAGACTGAGCTTTGCACCTTGTTAGTAATGATTTTTGGTCCCAGATACACCACTTACACCACTCTAAGATGGCGGCGTAGGAATATATCGCTACGGCATTGCGCAATGCACGTAGCTTTGGGACACCCCCCCCCCACAGCTGTTTCAAGTTTTATCTAAGTTCGCAGGTTTAAATTCGGGTGGATAGTTGGTGTTAGCCTTCCCGACGACTTCCTTGAAGTGGACAGGACGGGGCTGCAGTTTCGGGCTTATCAAGGTAGGCGGCTTATGCGGTGTCCCCGATGTACGCTTGGTTATGCTACGGGGTGGTTACTTCTCTCCCCGTCTGCACGGCAACACAGTGGCTCAAGGGGGGTGGGGGACATGCTCTCCTCGCTCCTTCGGTGGGCGACAGCCCCGCTATGTACTTCTAGCATTGTGGACTTTTTAGTCAGTTGGTCAGCGGGGGCTCAGTCACCACACCCGTTGTGTTGTCTGTGACATTACATAGATGTCTGTTTGTCAGGCTTTCGGTTAGACGTGCTCTGCCTCCCTGGTTAACAACAAGTATGTGACTTTAGTAACCTTACACACAACACGGTTCCCATTGTTTGTATGACCATCGACAGGGATTTAAGTTTCCTGTACAAACTTATGTTTGTAGATGGCCACCTGACAGCCCACATTTTCACGATTGTTTTACCATTATCTCTTCTTTTCTATACAATACTGTTAGCCTATATCGTTAGGACTTCAGGGACAGCACCACTCGCCTCAAGCAAGTTACTTATTGTATTTCCTTTCTTTACAGGTTTTGAAAACCTGCGCTTGCCCCTGTTATATGGTCCACCTTATATATGGGTGTGTCTGAATGAACTTTGCATATTGGACTATTTTAGGTTCTAGTCTGGCTTCACTACAGTAAAGCATATATTGCCCTCATATTAAGTGAGTATTTATATTGATCTTTTTTAAATAAAAGCCCACCTTATTTAGTTCCTTATGTCTCTGGTGCTTTATTGAGTTTTGCCTTTCCTCTCTTGCGCAGTCATAGTGGACAAGATATACCTGCTCCCTCCGCTGGTCTAAGCCCCAACGGACACCCTGACGCCAGACGGTAGGAGTGCGTCATAGATGGTGGGTATTATTGACTATATACTCACGCTTGCTTTCATTATTAGGGCTCCTTATTATTTATACTGAGGATCCTTCACCAGCTGTGATTGCTAAATTGGCCGACCTTGCTCTTAGACCATATGTTTATTTCCCTTTTTCCATCTCTGGGGTAGTTTTATTCTGCACAGGGTTACTCATCTTTCTTTTCTCACACTTTCTCATATTCTTTTTCACATTTTCTCACATCTTTTCTGAGCTCTCTGCTCAGTCATTGTTCATATTACCCTAAAATCTACTGTTCATCTTTATCCTTATCGTTGGAGTAATGTTTTCTGTACAGAGGTACTTTACATACCTCTCTTAACAGTTTTTTTGCTTCTCTTCAAACCCTCTGCCTGTTCATAGGGATAAAATCCTGCTTACCATCATATGGTGATGTAATATATGTATATTCATACACATTTGTTATAATATTTTGTTCAGTGTGTTAGGTCTTGGTGAGTTACTGTATATGTGTCTTTTATTGTTCATTGTTTTTGTTATCATCTCATGTATAGAGTGGTTCTGTCCCATTGTTTTTATTGTTTTCAGTTTCATTGTAAAGTGTTATGTTTGTAACTAAATGTTGTTGTGTCATGTATCATATTGATGTGTGTATATATATATATTTGTTACCCTACAGCCCTGAAGAAGTCCATCTGTTTGGACGAAACGCGTCTGCTGTTTTTGTCAACTTGAAATGTTTTAACTTTTTGAATAAACGAAGAACTTGAGGAAAGATCTGTGGACACCGATTGGATAATTTGTTGTGTAATTGTTTATCTTTTAGTGGTGCACTCTTTGCTTATGTCAAACATTGTTAATTCCAGTATTGGACTGCACCGTGACAGTGGGTGCGCTTACAGTGTGCACACGCATTTTTTGGGTACTTCCCAACACATGTATAAGAATTAGGGATAGCAGGTCAGGTGCTAGTTCCTTGTAGGGTTTGACTGTCTTAGCTTGTATATGCCATTGTGCCCATGCAAGCGAGGGCCTGGCGGCGCATTACATCGGCGATGGCGTTGCCGTGATCGCGGCGAACGCTGCGAGGCATGGTCTCTGGAGGTGAGGTGCAGGGCGAGGTGTGTGTTCGGAGCCCAAGTCGGGGCTCGGGGGACTGGAGTGTAGGCCTTGCCATCGGCCTTAATAGCGGAAGAGTACCCATCGTTCCTGCTGGCTGCGTTGCAGCGTGGGGGCACCACAAACCGAATGCGGGGGACCGAGTTTCCCCACTGGAGCCTGAGGACTGGGGTGAGAGTGCGGCCTCCCTGAGGGTGACTGCTTCCTGGGGGCTCCCCTTGGAAGTGGGCCTGAGACCTGCGGCGCTTTGTCGGTGGGCCTTGGACGCGACCTGCGGAGGAACATCTGCGGCCTCAGTAGGCCTCCTACCTGTGCAACCTGTCGGGCATTGCCCTGTAGAGTGGTGGGCCTCCTTGGAGAGAGTCGAGGCACCACAAGGGGGTGCACACCGAATTGCGACGCGAGTGGCAGTGGGCACATCGCCGCCTGAGACCGTGTGAGGTCAGCCCCAAACATTGGTGTGAGCGTGGCCTGGGTAGAGACTCTGCCATCTGGGAGGCACAGAAGCACGCAGGGCAGTGGGCCCTTCAATGGAGTGACTGTTTTAGAGGTTGAAGTGTCGAGGCCCTCCCGAGTGCTGCAGGCCTGCACCGTAGCACGTGTGGCGGAATCACGAAGCCGGTTGCCTTCCCTCCCCGGCACGGTCCAACGGCCGGGGGGCCGTCTGGCGCCATGGGCAAACCTCGAGGCCGGCAGGCTGGGGCCACGCACGACCCAGAAGACAGTGCCCAGGAGCAATCGCAGAGTGCTCCGGAGGACCCAGTACAGCAACAGCTGGGCAAGATACTGGAGGTTATTGCGGACACGAAGGCTACCCTCCATCAGGACATCAGCACGGTGGCGGTAGGGCTCGGCCTCCTGCGAGAAGAACACAAGAAACTCTCCGAGAGGGTGAAGGAGACCGAGTCCAGCATTACAGAGATAGCCCCCGCCCAAAAGGCCCTGGAGCAGCAGGTGGGAGCCCTCACGGACAGGGTGGGCATGTTGGAACGAAGGGCCGAGGATGCAGAGGGACGCAACAATCGGAACAACATCCGAGTCTTGGGCCTGCCGGAGGGAATTGAGGGCGGCGACATGTTGTCCTACTTGGAACAGTGGCTGAGGAACGTGGTGGCATCTGAGGGCCTGTCAACCTTTTACACCCTCGAAAGAGCCCACAGAGTCCCGGCCAGGCCCCCTGCGCCGGGGCGTCCTCCGCGGCCGGTTTTGGCCCGGTCGCTCCATTTCAGGGACAGGGATGTGCTCCTGCAGAAGGCACGCGCAAAGGGCCCCTACATCGTTAATAAAAGTAAAGTTTCCCTCTTTACGGATTACACTCTGGAAGTGCAGAGGAAGCGGGCCTCATTTCTGGAGGTCAAGAAGGTACTGAGGGAGGAGGGCCTCCAGTACTCCCCGATGTTCCCGGCCCGGTTGCAGATCATCTTGGATGGCAATACTCACTTTTGTGGCAGCCCGAATGAGGCCTGGGACTGGATCGAGGCCCATAAGATCGGGGCCCGCAGGTCCTAAATCCGAGTTGAGGAAAACGGCAGAACTTGGGAAGCGCTCCAGAAGACGCTCCCATAGAGGAACCCCTAAGAAACCGACCTCGTTGCAAACTGAGAAGGAGAGGGCTGAAGCCCTGCAGGCAGTGGCGGCGCTCATGCAAGGCAGGAGCCCCTCCCCAGTGGCGGAGGCCCGCTCTTCGAGGGACACTGGGGACATCGACTCCGACACCTCCCGCAGTGACAGCGTAAAATTGCCAGTGGTGACTCCAAGGACGGCTGATGAAGTCATCTGAGGCTGCTTGGGCTTCGAGGCGGTCCTGACCCCTGGTGTGTTGCTGAACTGTTGGTAGCGGACTCTGGTCTCGAGCTCACCTGTTTTTTTAATTTTTTTTTATTCTTTTTATTGTGAACAAACAATAAAATATACAGATTCACAGGCAGTGTCGTAGTCGCATTTCTGTGGGCTTCAGTGAACACTATTACTGTCTTTACAGTCAACAAGTCCACGCTATTAAAGTAAAATCCCCCCTCTATGTCTCCAAGTCTTCCAGGGAGGTATGATCTGGCAATTTGGGCAGAGTACATATATCTCCTCTATAGGAGTTCCACTTACCCCATATTTGTATCCAATTTTTGGGGCATCCCCTGGAAACATACACTGTTTTCTCCCTGAACATACACCAATCCATATCCTCAATCCATTCCCTTACCGTTGGTATCTCCTGCGCTCCCCACTTTTTCACAATATTTCTCTTCGCTACCATTCCCCCTAGTGTCACCCATAGTTTCTCCTTGGTTCCTATGTCTGTTGGCTCCCAAATATTCAACAGGTACAATTTTGGATTTGGTTCTAAGTGGGTTCCCAATGCTTCTCCCATGCACTTGAGAACGGCCTCCCAATACATCACTATCCGTGAGCATTCCCATAATATGTGGAGGAACGTACCCTCTTGACTGCAGTTTCGCCTACAACTAGCGTCTTCCTTATAGCCCATCTTAACTAATGTGTGCCCTGTATAGTATATTCTATGGAGTACTTTCAATTGCACTAATTTCAGCTTCGACGAGATTGCCACTTCTCTAGGCGACGCTAGAGCCTCCCGCCATTCCTCTTCATCTAATTCCTGTAACTCTCTTTCCCATTTTGCCCGGAGCTGCTGGAGTGGATCCGGGGAGTTGTTAATCAATTTGGAATATGTTAGCGAGATCGCCTTACGCGGCATATATCCATCTAACAGGCGATCTTCAAGGGGCGAGGCCTCTGGAAACGATTCCTCTTGAGGCACCGCTGTTTTCAACGCATGGCGCACCTGCAAGTATCTAAATCTCTCACTCTCCGCTAGCTCATACTCTTGTTGCAACCTCTCAAAGGTTACCATCTCTCCTCTTTTCCACAGATCTCCAACCCGCGAAATACCGATAGTGTCCCACTCAGCGAAACCTTTTGTTTCCCAAAGGGACCCAAGCTGCTCAGCGTCCCAGAGCGGAGTGGCCAGTGTGACAGTCTTTGCCCATCCCATACTTTTCTGCGCCATGTGCCATATCTGGACTGCGTGGGAAGTAGGTCCTGTTAACCCCATCTTGTTCGGGTTAGAATATAGTGCCCTCGTGTAATTACTGCCTGGTAATAGCCACCTGTCCATCACATATCCGGGATCCCCATGAGGTTTATAGGTTCAATGATTAATGGAGGCTAATTGAGACGCCCAGTAATATTTCTTAATATTAGGTAGCCCAATACCCCGTCGTACCAGCTTTGTACCAATTTTGAAATTGCAATTCGGGGCGGGCTGTTACCCCAGAGCAATGTTCTCTGCGCGTTCTCTACAGCCTTGAAGTAGGCCGCTGGAAACGTTTCTGGTGCATTATGTAAGTCATACAGGAAACGAGATAGTGACATCATTTTGAATAATGCTGCCCTACCCAACAGGGAGAGCGGCAATGTCTTCCAGTGCTCTACATCTCGTCTCAGCCTCTGCAACGGCGGCAGTAGGTTGGCATCGTAGAACCACTTGGGATCCCTGGTAATGTATAACCCCAAATATTTAAATCCGTCCTCAGCAATTGGTACTGGACAATCCCTGGGGAGGGAGGGAGGGTCTCCATGCAGTACAAATATCACCGACTTAGTCCAGTTTATAGCATACCCTGAATAGGTGCCAAAGTTTGTAAAGATATTCAGGACCCGGTGCAGCGACCTTGTTGGTGAAGCTAAGTACAGCAAAATATCGTCCGCATAGAGATATGCGGTCCTCCCAACCCTCTGCCCACCACAGCCCTCGGATTATGGGGTCCTTGCGGATCCAACAGGCCAAAGGCTCCAGCGTTAACGCAAATAACAACAGGGATAGGGGACACCCCTGACGCGTCTCTATATGAAGTTGGAAAACAGTAGATTTTTTATTATTAACCACTACTTGGGCGAGTGGTTCCGTGTATAGGAGGTGTACCCAGCCCATGAATCTAGGGCCAAAGCCCACCCTCTTCAGAACTGCAAACAAGTACGGCCATTCTATAGTGTTAAACGCCATGGTGGCGTCTAGCGACACCACCACCGCATCTTCTCTCAGTGTGCCAACCCTACCCATGACCCCATGTAGACGTCAGAGGTTCAGTGACGTGTTCCTAGCTGGCATAAAACCCGATTGGTCCGGATGGACCAGTCCGGAAATCACACGTACCAATCTGATTGCCAACAGTTTCGCCAGTATTTTAACTTCTGCATTTAGCAAGCAGATAGGCCTATATGAAGAGCATCGCCAAATGCGATGCAGCGCGCGCAACGAAATTCGTTTTATTTATTCATGTGTACTTACCTGTAATCGGCCGTAATCCATAGTTTACTACCCCCCACCCTGCCCCTCCCCCGCCCCACGTCAGCGCCCGGCGGCACTCCCACCACCGACCGCTACTGGTGGGACGTAATTTAATGTTATTAAAGTAATTATTAATTTTAATTTATTTGTATTTTTAATTAATTTATTAATAAATCATTATTTAATTACAAAAATTATTTAATTTATAAGTATGTTATTTTTAACCCCTACGCTATTCAACGCTTTCCCTACTGTTGCACTCTTTGGAGTGGGAATAGTAATTTTTACCCCCACGCTATCCAACATTTTCCCTACTGTTGCACTCCCTGGAGTGGGAATAGTAATTTCTACCCCTACACTATCCAACACTTTCCCTACTGTTGCACTATTTGGAGTGGGAATAGTAATTTTTACCCCTACGCTATCCAACACTTTCCCTACTGTTGCACTCTTTGGAGTGGGAATAGTAATTTTTACCTCTACGCTAGCCAACACTTTCCCTACTGTTGCACTCAGTGGAGTGGGAATAGTATTTTTTACCCCTATGCTATCCAACACTTTCCCTACTGTTGCACTCTCTGGAGTTGGAATAGTAATTTTTACCCCTACTCTATCCAACACTTTCCCTACTGTTGCACTTTCTGGAGTTGGAATAGCAATTATAACCCCTACGCTATCCAACACTTTCCCTACTGTTGCACTCTCTGGAGTGGGAATAGTATTTTTTACCTCTACGCTATCCAACACTTTCCCTACTGTTGCACTCACTGGAGTGGGAATGGTAATTTTTGCCCCTACGCTATCCAACACTTTCCCTACTGTTGCACTCTCTGGAGTGGGAATAGTAATTTTAACCTCTACGCTATCCAACACTTTCCCTACTGTTGCACTCTCTGGAGTGGGAATAGTAATTTTTACCTCTACTCTATCCAACACGTTCCCTACTGTTGCACTCTGGAGTAAATATATATATTATTTTTTATATGTATATGTTTAATTTATTTTAACATTATATCTATTAGTTATTATTTTTAAACATGTTTTAATATTTTTAACTATGTTTCTTTTAATTATATGTATTGTTTACTTTATTTTACATTATTTTTTTAACATTTAAAAAAAACGATATTTTGACATCAATATTTTTTTTCCGATATTTTTGTACTTACCATGATGTAGATAGGATGTCGATATTCTTGACTTCGATATTTTTGCGTCGATATTTTGGTACCTCGATATTCGGTCCGTCGATATTTTGTCAGTGATCCCATTGATTTAAGGTATGGGGCTATCCTGTCGGGTTTCAATTTGTAGAGTTCAATGGGAAGCCCGTTGGGTCCCATTGCCTTTCCCGACTGGAGAGTTCGGATGGCTTGGGCTATTTCCTCCTGAGTGATGTCACTATCCAGGGAGTCTTTGTCATCTTCTGTCAGCTGTGGTAGGTGCATTTCTGATAACAGGTCTGTCGCCTCGCTATCTTGTCTGGCCACTTTGGACGTATAGAGCTGCTCATAGTATTTCGCGCACTCATTAGTGATTTCCTGCGGGTCTCTAAGAGTGACACCTGCACTGCCCTCCAACTCCACCACCAGCCGGCTCGCCATTTCCCTCTTATTGAGCCATGCCAATAATTTACCGGCTTTATCTCCCAATTCGTAGACGCCCCCAAGCTTGTGCCTTTCTAACGTTTGCGCAAGTCCTCTCGCTTCATCCCTGTATTCGATTTGTTTAAGTTTAAGAGTATGTGCGGTTTCTTGTCTCCCTCCATTGATGACCTCTCCCTCCAGCTGCGATATCTCCTGTTCTAAGCTGAGCAGTCTTGCGTTCCTTTCCTTCCTAGCTCCTGCTATTTGTGCCACTGCCTGCCCCCGTATTACTGTCTTGAAGGCCTCCCAAAGAATCCATGCCGAGCCTACCATTCCCTCATTCTCTTTAAAGTAATAATCAATTTCTTGAGTGACCTTTTGTTTGATTACTGGATTGCGCAGGTGCCACAGGTTTATTGGCGCTACACGGGTAGTGCTACTGTGCCCTATCGCAAATTGTGCGCATAGCGGGGAATGATCAGATATACCCCTCGCCAGGTGGTTGATCTGATGAATAAATTGGATCTGGCCGGAAGGGGTGAGGATGAAGTCAATGCGAGAGAAGCTATTATGGGCCCCTGAATAGAAGGTGAAATTCACTTCACTAGGATGATGTATCCTCCAACAATCCACTAGCCCCATGGCATCCAGAAAATGGGAGAAACCTGCCTGTGACGTGTTGATTATTCGGGGGGGGGGGTAACGGTCCAAACTGCCTGAAATTACTGAGTTGAAATCTCCCCCCAACACCAGCTTTCCTGTAGGGAGTGCCGTCAGTACCTTCCCCAAGTCCCTTAAGGCTACCTGTTGTAGGCCTGGCGGTAAGTACACCAATAGTATATTGAGTGTTTCCCCCTCCCAATTCCCAGTTGTTGCGACATAGCGCCCTGAGCTATCTGTTTGCACCTGATCAATCGTCATGGGGAAAGACTTTCTCTTCAGTATACCCACCTCCCCGGGAACCCGTGGTAAATCCGGAGTGAGCAATTAGCTGGTATCTCATGCGTCCCAGTGCTTTGCACATGTTACCTATCAGGTGTGTTTCCTGAAGCAACACTAGGTCAGGCGCCTGTCTCTTGATAGCTTGCAACACCACTCCTCTTCAATTTATCCCTCAGCCCATTTACATTCCATGAGAGTAAACTGAAATGTTTCTCATACCCAGTCCCCATAGGAGCGCATATCAAAGTTCATCAAAACGTGCGTATTTATGAATCCTCCATTCATTTTGGGCAGCACCAAGGGGAGAAGAGGGGGCGAGCGTGCTCTCCCATTCAAATGTCAGTTTTAGGCGCATTGTGCCCAGCATCAGCCCTCTAGCCTCGTGCAATTTGCTGCCCGAATCTGTAATAATTAAACCTAACATTAACAGATAAACCCCTTGCCCCCCCCCACCCTGCTTCCCTGCACACTGGGCTTCGAACTGCCCAATTCCCCAACCATACAGAGTGCCTGTTGCCCTACGTTAACTAACTAGAAGTAAATGAAGGGGGTAGGCTTAAGGCCGGCTCCCCGGCTCCAACCCCCACCAGAGACTACATCAATATTCACACATGTCTCTTGTCAGCACACATTAAGTCACTTATCCTTTAGCGGACATCTCAGGTTCATGACGCCATCCAGCATTTCCCGCTCTCATCCGTATACTCCAGCGCCCTCGATCTCTGTTTCCGCTGTCCTGTTGTCGTCTCTGGTGCAGAGGTTTGGTCATGTCGGTGCGGCCTCTCACTTTCCCAATGTTGTGGTCCTTCGCAGGGCGCCACCCCTCCAGCGAGTCCGCTGCCGATTCAGGGGTGTCAAAGAACCATGTTTTTCCATCCATCTCGACCCTCAATTTCGCCGGGAATAACATTGAATATTTAAACCCCTTTTTACTTAGCCGTCTCTTAACTTCTAAAAAGGTCCGTCTTTTTTTTTGCACCGCTATGGTAAAGTCTGGGTAAAAAGTAATTTCACAGTTTTCATATCGTATCGGTGGAGTCAAACGGGCCGTTTGAAGAATGTTGTCGCGATCTCTAAAGTTCAACAGCCTGGCCAACAGAGGCCGTGGCGGGGCTCCTGGTTTTGGCATGCCTCCGGGTACTCTGTGCGCCCGCTCAACAGTAAAAAACTTTGACAGTGCCTTTGGCTTGAGGTAGTCGCAGATCAGCGATTCAACAAAGAGATCAGTGGCCCTTCCCTCCGCATTCTCTTGAAACCCAAGAATTCGCACATTATTCCTTCTAGACCGTCCTTCATAGTCATCCAGGAGCCTCTCCATCCTCTGACTTGTATCTTGAACTTCTTTAATTTCTTTTTGCATCTTTTTGCTGTTGCCGCTGAGCTCCACCGTGGCCGCCTCCACGTTCCTTACTTTTTCACTAATGTTATTCATGTCAGTCCTCATCAGCGCCATTTCAGTCGTGATTGCATCCATCCTCGTTTCCAGCGAGGCGCGAGTCCCGACCAGGGCCTCCATAATATCTTTTAGAGACGGGTCTTCAGTCTCCGCACTTCGTGGTACACTTTGCCTGGGTCCTCTAGCTCCGATCTCTTCTGCGTCGCATATTTGTTGAGTTTAGTCTGGAGGGACCCTTTTACTCCTTTACCTCCAGACATTGTGAAATGCGCGGTGTTGATATTGCCTTGGCAGACCTAGTCGTGGCTTGCGTTCTCTGTGGTGCCCCTGCAGAACTGTACTGCCTCGCCCTGCCAAGCTTTCCCTTCTGGTGCCTCGTTTCCACCAAGTTCAAGTATCCGTGGTTTATATCTGCCACCTCCTCTCACCAGACCTCATGAGGCCACGAAACTCATCCCACCAAGGTGATCGACAGCAGGATCGCAATCAGGGTGAGCGTATCCGAGTAGTTATTTCCCCCTCGGGCAGCCGGATCCCTGCCGGCCAATTGTTACGCTGCCTGTCTCGGGGGTTCTCTTCCTCAGTCCTGTGCCCTGAGCAATGGCGCTCCCTCCACCCCAATGGGATCTATTACCGAGTCCTGCGTTACTCCTGCTCCCCAGACGCTTTATGGGTGATGCGGATCTGCCTCCGTATAGCGCAGTGTCAATCGCGCTTATTAGCCCCTCGTCGCACTAGCCCCTTCCAGGTCTGTTAACGATGTGATGCCATGTTGGCTCCTGGAGGGTCTCTTCAAGCAATGCCCCCTGGGCCTGTGCCTCTTTGAAAGTGACCTAACACCGCTGGTGGTGTCACACCTGCTCTCTTCACCAATGTTTATTGAGGGGGGGGCACACGGGGAACCGCAATCCTCTCACTGCTCCTGCCTCACTCCCCCCTCACCTCTCTTGCCTCGCTGTGTCCGTCCGCCGAGGGCCGAATTCCTGGCACCGGCCGCCACCGCGATAATTTGCTCCCCGCCTTCCACACACGCAGGGGTGCCTCGCGCTGGTGTGCACAGTCAACGGCGCAACGTTATTTCAGCCCACTACTCCGCTGGGTCGCCACACTGTGCCTCTTTCTCACCTTCCGGTCGGCCGCACGCTTAAATCGAGGCCGGTGCTCCGCCGCCGACCCAGGCCGAACCTCTCAGCGCGCACAGACAGCCGTTTTTCAGTGCTTTTGCCCCGATTACGCCTCGTAGTGCTGCCGCTATGGTTGAGCGTCTGTCAACAGTTCGGATTATTGAGCGGATTAATAGGGGGCCAAAGCCCGGGATTGCACAGAGCCCTAAGGCAGAGCGGCCATCGTCCTCGGCGTCGAAGCCACGCCCCCTGAGCTCACCTGTTCTTGAGGGGCCGGCGCGCTCCGGACGGTTTGTGCGTCAGAACTATGTCTCTTGTCGTTCAACCCCTTGAGTGCCTTACTGGGGTAGGGCCTCACTAAGGGCTATGTTCCACATGCTGTTTGGGCGACTGACCGTTGTCGGGCTGCCCTGGGGTCGGGGAGTTGTTCAACATGGGGGTTCATTTGTTGATATTTTTGGTTTGGTTGTGTGCAGAGGAGGAAGGGTGTTGAGCATACACGAGGGAGCGGGCTGGGGAGGGGTCCCCTTTATGTTGCTGTGGGGCGGATTCCTGTAGAAATGGCAGGTACACCTAACACTGATGTTCCTCACGTGGAACATCCAAGGCATGGGAACAATGGCCAAACGCCACAACATTTACTCCTAGCTGCGGCGCAGGGACGTGCACATTGCATTCCTCCAGGAGACACATCTTAATAAGGAAGAGGCCGGGAAGTTGAAGAAGAGGTGGCGGGGTCAGATTCTCGCGACCACCTTCTCGGCCTTCGCCAGGGGGGTGTTGATCTGGGTGAATCCTGGGGTCCCCTTCGCTCTTGAACACTCATGGCTTGACACGGAGGGACGGTATGCCCTGCTCACGGGGAGACTAGCGGGGCAGGAGGTGACACTAGGCAATGTATATGCACCTAACCAGGACCAAGCCAGCTTCTGGAGTCTTTCTCCGCCTCCCTGGCTCACTGCTTGATAAGTTCTCTAATCTTGGGGGGCGACTTTAACTGTGTGGCGGATGTTGCTGTTGACCGTTCGCACCCTCCTCTACCGGGGACTCAGCCACATCGTACGGCATTGGGTTTCCGAACCTGGATATCCCACTGGGGCCTTGAAGACACCTGGAGACTGCAGCACACGGGAGACAGGGAGTACTCATTCTTTTCGCCGGTCCACCAGGTTCACACTAGGCTCGATACGTTCCTCTGTTCCCCGGCCTTTAATGGTTCCGTTTCCCACTCCGAATATTTGGGGCACACTCTGTCGGACAATAGCCCACTACTCATGTCCCACCAACCACCGGGGGGGGCGTCCTCCGATCCCTACATGGAAATTGAACCCGTTGTTGCTTGACGATGCCCCCTTCTGGGCCTCCTTGCTAGCACTGGTCGAAGCATACTTCCCTATCAATGCCAACACAGCCTCCTCTCCCCAGGTGGAGTGGGAAGGGTTCAAGGTGGTTGTACAGGGCCACTGCATGGCTCAGGTATGTGGGGCTCACAGGGAGATTAGCCGGGAACTCCTAGACCTGGAGGGGACCATCCGTAGACTAGACAATTTACAGGGTACGGATGAAGCGGCCCGGGTGTCCTTACAGGAAGCACGGGCACGTTGTAACGACGCACTGGGCAGGCTGAGGTGCTACAACTATAAGGACTACTTAGATAGAGTGCAAAGGGAGGAGGGGAGAGCGGGTCAATTGTTAGCGCAATTAATTAAACCTGAGCTGGGGGGAGCACCTGTTACGCGGCTTGGACTCGGGGGACGTGGTGCATGACCCAGACGCCATTAATGACTCCTTCTTAACGTGTTATGAGCGGTTGTATGAGGCCCCAACTGCGGCCCCCTTGCCGGATATACAACACTTTCTAGGCCCTCTGCAACTCTGTACGTTGGAGGCAGATGCACGGGAAGACCTGGGGGACCCGATCACCCTGCAGGAAGTCAGAGCCGCCATAGCAGCGCTGGCACCTGGTGAGACACCCGGGCCTGATGGCCTCCCAGCCGAGTTCTATCAGCGGTTCACTGACACTCTGGCCCCACATCTGGCGGCGTTGTTTGCGGAGGCATATGAGGGAGGGGGGGGTTTGCCCGGCTCCACCCAGATGGCGCTTGTGGTCCCGCTCCCTAAGTCCAAGAAACCAGACGCGGGAGTGAGGGATTATCGGCCTCTCTCCATGCTCAACCTGTACTTCAAGATCTTGAGCAAGATGTTGGCGGGCAGACTGCTCCCGCACATGAAGTCCCTGATCCACCCGGACCAAAACGGGTTTATCCTCTCTTGCAGTACCTCTTATAATCTCCGCAGGCTTTACTCCGTACTATACCATGCGGATGCACCAGCCCTCCGGCAGGCGGTGGTTTTGTCTGTCGACCTGGAGAAGGCGTTCGACACGGTGAGCTGGGAGTACTGTTTTGAGGTGATGCTACGCATGGGTCTGGGGGATGTTTGGGTACAGTTGGTACGGCTTCTTTATGCCTCGCCCACTGCGAGAGTCAAGACAGGCCGAACCATATCCAGGCTGTATAGGGTTTCTCGGGGGTCCCGGCAGGGATGTCCCCTTTCCCCACTTCTATTTGCCCTGGCCATTGAACCACTAGCGGAACGGTTTCGCCTCAGAGGGAGAGGGCTGCGACTAACCTTGGGCAGGCAACAGCACCACATCTCTCTATATGCAGATGATTTGTTGTTATATCTTACGGAGGCAGTTGGGGGTGCCGCTGTGGCTCTACATATTCTGGACGACTTCGCTCTGCTTTCAGGCCTTACGGTTAATAAATCCAAGACATATCTGTCCCTGAAAACTCTACAGTGCCCTATGTCGGAGGGAGGACTAGGGGTGCCGAATTTCGAATTTTACATGCTGGCCGCCCAGTTACAGTGGTTAGCACAGTGGGTGGAGGGTGGAGGGAGTGAACAAGGAGGAAACGTGCCTGGCGGACCCGGCATCCAGTTCCGGGCTGGTGACGGCGAAGCTACTGCTACCGGCTACACCCACCCCTTACTGCTCCTTGCTGCAGCGCACTCCCCTCCAGACATGGAGAAGATGTCACAATAGAGGGCAACAACCCGCAAAGTATTCTCCTATGCTGCCTCTGGTGGGGCTGCCGCATAGGGACCCCCAATCTATATTTACGAGTGCCCAACTGGCTAGATGGTTGGAGGCCGGACTGGACAATGTTGGGGACTGCTATTTAAATAAGGCATTGATCCCTTTCGTGGAACTGGTAGATGGTAGTGGGCTCCCCCGGGTCAGTTTCTACTATATGAGGCGTTGACACGCATGTTTGCGCATTTATGGGGCTCCGGGAGGGAAGAACCTGACACGCACCCGGTCCTCCATGCCCTATTCACTCTTGGCACCGCGAGACACTTGGTGAAATGGCTTTATGCCGCATTAGTAGAGGCTTCCGTCGGCCCCTTAGATGGATTGCGGGAGCGTTGGGACAGGATCGGGGGTAGGGTCCTTACCGACTCTGAGTGGTGTAAGGTTTTACATTACCCAAAAAAGGTCTCCCGGAATACCCATTTGAAATATATCCAATTCAATTACACACATATGACCTATTTGACACCCCATCGGCTTAACGTGACGTATGGGGGGGTGGTGCGACGGTGTCCCAGATGTGCCCACCCGGATGCTGACTTTGGCCATGTGACTTGGAATTGCCAATGGGTGCGACCTTTCTGGGAGGCAGTGTTGGGTAGGATCAAAGACGTGCTGGGAAGGGTGTTGGCTCTAACGATTCAGATGTGCCTGTTGGGTCTCTTCCCTAGGCCACCTAAGCGCAAAGTCGGGAATCGGTTGATAGATCTTGCGCTGGGCCTCACTAAGCGCACGATATCGATGGAGTGGAAATCCTTGAGAGAGCCACAGGTTGCAGCCTGGAACAGGGATGTTACTGCATGGGCGGGGGCAGAGTATTAGCATGGGAGGAGGCCAAGGGAACGAGAAAGCACCCGATCGCTGAGCAGTGGAAAGAGGCAATGGCCGAATGGGAGAAACCGGCGTGCCCTAGCAGTGAGGAGGGTGAGTCTGATCACGAACCCCAAACAGGTGCTGTGGTACAGGTCGCTCCTTTAAGATCCCCTGTGGCGTCGGGGGTTTGTTTCACAGGGAGGCGGCGCATGGGCTTACGACGTCATTAGGAGTGTCAGCTAGGTGCAGAAGGGATCACTGACAGAATATCGATAACAAGAATATCGACCTACAACAATATCGAAGTAAAAATATCGAATGCCAAAATATCGACTCCCTATCTACAAACAGGTAAGTACAAAAATATCGACTCCAAAATAAAGTTGTAAAAAATATAGTCAGTCAAAATATCGAATTTTTTAAATGTATGAAAAGTAATGTAAAATTAATGAAATAATATATATAATTAACTAAAACATACTTAAAAATACTTAAATAACTTTAAAATTAATAAATAATTAATGTAACTTAAAAAAATAAACATACATTTTAATTTTGTAATACATAAATATATTAACGTAATATTTATAAAAGATATTCAATATTTTTAGCGTAGGATAGCGGGACGGTAAAATTTACTATTACCACTTCAGTCAGTGCAACAGTAGGGAAAGCGTTGGATAGCGGGAGGGTAAAAATTACTATTCCCACTCCAGACAGTGCAACAGTAGGGAAAGCATTGGATAGCGTAGGAGTAAAAATTACTATTCCCACTCCAGAGAGTGCAACAGTAGGGAAAGCGTTGGATAGCGTAGTGGTAATAATTACTATTCCCACTCCAGAGAGTGCAACAGTAGGGAAAGAGTTGGATAGCGTAGGGGTAAAAATTACTATTCCCACTCCAGTGAGTGCAACAGTAGGGAAAGCGTTGGATAGCGTAGGGGTAATAATTACTATTCCCACTCCAGAGAGTGCAACAGTAGGGAAAGAGTTGGATAGCGTAGGGGTAATAATTACTATTCCCACTCCAGAGAGTGCAACAGTAGGGAAAGTAATATTTTAATATTTTACTAAAAAATAATTAATTATCAATACTAATAAATATTATTAATAACACTAATTACCAATTAATGAATTAAAAAAAAATAATTACCAATTATCAAAATGTAATTACCAATTAATAATTAATTAACAATGAAGTAATTATCAATACCAATTAATATTTATTAATATGTACTTAATTTCAATTAAATTACTTCCCACCCTATTCCCCTATAAACCCACATCCCGCTACAACTATTTAATTAATAGAATTAACATAATTACCATTTAATCAATTAAAAAAAATTACCAATTAATAAAATGTAATTACCAATTAATAATTAATTAACAATAAATTAATTATCAATACCAATTAATATTTATTAATATGTACTTAATTTTAATTAAATTACTTCCCACCCTATTCCCCTATAAACCCACATCCCGCTACAACTATTTAATTAATTGAATTAACATAATTACCATTTAATCAATTAAATAAAATTCCAATTAATAAAATTTAATTACCAATTAATAATTAATTAACAATAAATTAATTATCAATACCAATTAATATTTATTAATATGTACTTAATTTTAATTAAATTACTTCCCACCCTATTCCCCTATAAACCCACTACCCGCTACGGAATTAAATTACGCAAAAATTAAATAACATAAAATTCATTGCTTTTAAAAAATTAAACATACATTACAACAACTAATATACACTTTTAACACATATACTAACATACAATACACTTAGAAAAAATTCGATATTATTAAAAATTCGATATTTTTTAATGCCTATATTATGTACTTCGATATTTTAACTATCGATATTACTTACCTTAATTTCGATATTTTTAACGACTATATTATGTCCATTCGATATTATGTCCATTCTATATTTTAGACTCGATATTGTGTCCATTCGATATTTTTGTTTCGATATTATGTCTGTTTACCGTGCAGAAGGGATGCCAGGTGGGGGGGTGGGGGGGGCCCCTCCCAGACCCGCTCGTGTGTCGTTTATGCTCTCATTTCCATTGGACATTAGTGATTCGACACATCCACACCACTCCTCTGCACAAGTTACTCTTTTTTCTTCCTTTTCTTTCTTTTATTCTTTCTTTTCCAGGGTTTGAACATCGTTACTGGCATGATATGACCATGTTTATAAGTATATATGCTTACGATGGACCGATGTTGGAGGACTGCCCACATAATTGCTGTACTATAACTGTATTAGTGGAGCAAGTACTGGCGAATGTAGTCGGTAACAGATGATGTAAATTGTTTTGTCTTTCCCTTTTCTCCTTTTTGTATTCAGTGTGTCGATCTGTATAAAATGCCAATAAAAATATCTTTAACCCCTTGACCGCGATCAGAATTCCGCTCGTGTGCTGGACATTCCGATCGCGGGTGCGGTCGTGACGAGCTCAGCTCGTCATGCGCACAGCGCTACCGCGCAGCATGACGAGCTGAGCTCGTCACGCGCATCGAAGGGGTTAAAAAGAAAAGTAGGTTCGTCACTAAAGCAGACTCACGCGGACGGGACTATCAGCCACGCACTTGGTTCTTTGGTGTGATCCGCTGCCGAGAGCCACCTGCTCTTCACCTTTGTCACAAGTTGTCTTCATGTCCGGAGCTGGCTCTACGGCACCCCTTGTGCTGGCGTCGCCGCTTCCGCAAGCATAGGGAACAGGCCGACCTCCCTGTCTGTAAGGTGCTGTTTCTGTCCCGCTTTCCCCAAGCACCCGCTTCATGGCCTGCGCCACTTATCCAAGAACTACGCATTTCCGTGCAAGTGCTGCCATTGTATAATCCGTTTAAAAAAATATATATTTTTCGATAGTATAGCATGGTACCCTATTTGTGGTCATTTTTTTGTATCCCGCAGACTTCAGATCTAGTATTCTGTGTGTATTAGTTGGAACTCAAATGCACGTGACATAATCTTCTAGCTTTAAAAGGAATTTGGTCCCTAAGGTGAAACGTGCGTTTTGATAGTCCTTGCCATTGACTACTAGCCTGGTTCTACTCCAAGACGATGTGTTACGAGTCTGAACGCGTTTATGGGGCATATTCACAAGGAGCTATCGCCGAATTAACGGCACTTTATCGCAGCCAAAGTCGTGATAAATTTACCCCCCCATTCACAAGCCGGTGTAAACAGCCCACAGCACCAGTTTTCCCACGATAGCAGCCGCAAAAAACATCGCCACAGAGGACCCTCGCAAATATCGCTAATGAGATGCAGAGTAGGCGTTCCCGTGACAAAAGCAGAGACAACAGCACACCTCAACATTCACAACGACCAGCCACATCCGCGATAAAAACACAAAACAGGCGATAAGGCGCGTTAGCACCAGGAAATCTACACCTGCTCTGACCTGGTGTAAACTCGGACGGCAGCCAGCACCACAAAAGGGAGCACAGCCCAGGGCCACATCCGAAGGGCAACAGATGCCATGGAGCCACACATCATGCGGCCCGGACACCCAAGAGGGCCACAACACCACCCCCACCACCCCAGGACCCCATCCCACACCCGGAACACCCCCCTGGACCAACTCAGACACAGCGCAGACAAAGACAGCGGAACCCCAGGAAACGTACCAGCCACACAGACCCAACATCTGACAATGTCACCTTCCACTACAGGCTGAAAGGGACAACCAACCTACGCATCCTGACCATCGCCTAACAGGCCTATGGCAACAACACAGCGGACAACCAACATCCCACCCCACACAAAGCTAATGGCGTGGCTGCACCTGTTGGCCCCTGAGACCCCCCATCCAACACCCGCCAGAGTCGGAGGAGTCTCACAGCCAGCCACATACAAGTCCCCCACACCTGTCCTGGACATCACCATCACCCTGGTACCCCAGTCCCCATACGTACAACACAAAGTGCAGGATTCGCTGGAGACCAAGTAAGGACCATACGCCATTGCAGGATGCACGCACGTGTTGGGGGCAACACACATGTACTACCTGTGACCCCTGGTGACAGCACAAAATCACCGCAACAGGAAGCACACGTCTCACACCAATGTGCAGGCAACAACAGAACACCGTGGAACACCCAACAATGTCGCATCCAAATACACAGCATGATACCTTCATCCTCCGACAGTCCATCATCAACCAGCGTACCCAGGATGGCAACAAGGGAAATGTACAGCCCCTTGGCAATATACAAATGAACATCCCACACACCTCAACACCACAACCATGCAACTCACAACTCTGGCAATGCACACTTCACAAAATCACATACAACAGGCACAACAATATGCCCACCCACCAGACACGACAGAACAACTTACAATGTCCACAAGGGCAAGCCCTGAACATGACCCAGCAATGGCATGGCACCTCAGCCACACAATAGCCGAATGTGGGGAGAGGTGGCAACCAGGCATGTGTGAAGGATGCAGGAGAACCATGATTGGGAAAGTACACAATGCCAACAGTGCAGGAGATGTGCTGGACACCTCGCAGTACGCAGAACACACCCATATCCATGGCGACATACACCGCTTGCGTATGGAGTGTAGTGGACAGTGGACGCCACCATGTCACCACAGCCAGTGGGGGACATCGCGGAAATGTTGCCTGTTACGCCCCCCCTATGCGTCAGCGGAGTGGGATGGCCCGGCGTACGCCACGCCAGCGTAGGGGTGTGCATAAAAAGCACGTAGGCCTGGGCGTGGTCCCCTTCCGGAAAGACCAACGTCTCTGCCAGGGCGGCGCCTCCCACCCCGCCACGAGGCCGACACCGTCCTTGTGAGCCGAGTTGCCTGCGATGCAGTGCGCCTGCCGGTCCCCGGCACGCTGGTCCTCGAACACGTCAGGCCCGCCCCTGCGCAGCCAGGCCACACTGATCACCTTCCGACACCGGCGTGTGTCAAGGAGGGCCCACCACGTGCCGGCGCAAGCTCCAAGCCAGAGTACCGCGAACTTGGCAGTCAGCTCAGACCACCAGGCCTCCACGACACAGGCCCGCTTTATTCCCTTTTCATTGACATACTCCACTGCCGCCCCCGGACTACTCTTCGGACCAGTAGGTCCCACATGTGGAACTGTGTCTTGAGTCATGAATGGCAGTGACCCCATATCCCGGCCAGTGGACACAGCACCAGACCCCCCCAGTTCAGTGAGGCATAGTTCCATATGGGCATCTTGCGACACGTGGTGCCACTAACCCTGTTCAACGCCAGCCTGCTACACGTGGTGCCATTAACCCTGTTCAACGCCAGCCTGCTACACGTGGTGCCACTGAACCTGAACTACGCAGGCCGGTGGGGCCATCCAACCTATGCGGGCGACACAATGTGAATGGGCCGTGCTGACCGCTGCCTCAGGCCTACACCACGGTCAGGTAGGTCACACATTTGGAACTGAGTCTTGATTACACTATGGCTGTGAACATCATTTAAGGCAGAGAACAATACACTATACACCCTCCGATGTGGTGGCAACAAGTCTGTGCATGGCATCACAACCACATGTGTCTGTGGGCCTACGCGGACCACTGCCCTCGGCCTACGCTGCGCAAGAGTGGGATCACTGATTTGTAACTGAACATCTGTAATTCAAAAGGCAGAATACATTTCCTCGCACGCACGGAGGGGCGTAAGAGGATGACACGTTGCAGTCCGGAGGGAACAGGATCAGCGTCATGGAGGTGATTGAACACTACCGACAACTGCCACTGTGTCACCAACTCTGTGCCTCGTGAGCCAACGACCCGTGGCTGTGGGCCACTGATGACCGCTGCCTCCGGCCTACACTGCGGTCCAGTAGGTCACAGAGCCTTGATTTGGCAATGTTGGAGTTCACATCTGTGTACCGGCATCATCGCAGACTGCATCCCCTCACAGCACCTGTGCCACTAAGTTTGTTCCCCGACATACATGGACACTCACTGGTCGTACATTGGTGGCGCTTGAGTCTGTGGACTAGGGGCTTGTTTTCATCCTAATGTAGCTGATCCCGAATTGTTGGTGCAAACGAGGGTTGCGCTTGCCACTCCTCCATTTGCTGCTTCAAGATAACATCAGACCTTCCGTATCATGCCCTGGAGGACACCTTCCACTGTCCCCCGGAACCCTCCGCGACATACACCTCGGACATTGATGGGGACCCGCTCAGGTCACATGGGCCATCTGACTGCACCGCATGTCACCGTCCCGTGGCTGGGTGCCTGTGCCGGCCGCAGTGCATCCGGGGCCACTAACTCTGTGCTGGTCAGGTCTGGGACACCTTCTTCTGAGACATTGAATGGCCTCTGTAACAATGGTCTTGGGGTCATCAACGCCATGTGTCTGTGGCCCTGGGCTGTCCGCATCCTCCGGCCTCAACTGCGGGCCACCAGGGCCCACGGAAAGCATCGAGTCTTAACCGGCCCGGACGTCGCATCACCGCAGGAGGCACACGCCACCACCGCAAGGACCACCTCCAATAGCCATCTGCCAGAGTCGAAACGGTGGTCCTGACAGACCTACGGAGTTGCTCAGACCTGTCGTGGATGCCATCATCGGCCTGATACCCTGCTCAGCACTCCAGGTGCCAGTGACACAGTGCACCGCAAGCCATTGTCCATTACTGATTGAGTTTTGTGCTGTTGTGAGGTTGCGCAGCAATGTCACCTCATGCATTGGGGAAGGCCTGGGACCATGATGAGGAGGATGTGTCAAGTGTGCGGACGGGAGAAGGCACAGACAATGGGAGGGCAGGTGGCAACAGCCCCAAGGCAGGAATGCAGACTGGTGGTGGTAGTCAAGCTACACACCCGTATCTAATACTGGTTATTGCGCTGTGGACTGCGGACGCAACTGTCATCTCAGGCAGTGTGGGAGACCTGGGACGTTGATGAGGAAGTTGATGCAGGTGTAACACACCCCACTGCATCTGCATCAGGACTAACCCGAAGGGACACAATCCTAGCAATTTCTTCACATGAGCGCGCTCTTCTCTAGTGCCCCTACCTCAGTGCACTGCAACTCACGGAACCTCCTGACTGAATAATGGGTGTCCTCTGTCCTTACTCCGGATCCCTCCATGTTGCTCTGCATTTGACTCTGTTATGCTAGTGTTTTCTGTTTCCATTACACTGGTGTCCACTGTTCAGGTTGTTGCCAGCACCAAGCACTCCGTGCAGGCTGGCTTATACTCACCCCACACACATCCAGCACAGGCGTCACTGTACATGTGGCCCTGCCAATAAAGGGGCCGGGCGCACGTGCCCGTAGCCAGTTCAACATGATATGTGCATGTGTCTCTGGGGGTGTGGGTCTCCTTTGTGGGGTGTAGGTGGTCCCTGAAGGGTATTGAACACCCACGTATGTGTTCTAGTTCGCATTCCATGGTTTCGGCAACACCCTCACCTGTTGGGCCACCTCCTTTTGGCGTTCTGCCACCTGGCATTGGGATGCCATGTGTGGGTGGGTGACGTGTTGTGAGGCAGCCGTTATTGCGGGTGCTTCATGCTGTGTGGTCTGTTGCAGAGTCTGGGTTCTCCTCTGAGTAACTTGTCTGCCCTGGTCCTGGTGGTGGGTTGTGTGGGATGTCCATGGGCTGTTGTAGGGCGTCGGTGTCGGGGGTGTGGTGTTTGTCTCAGGCATCTCTGATGGGTTGCCTGTTCAGACCTGCTGGAGGTGTTGTTTGTCCCTCTGCATTGTGAAGGGGAGGTGCATGTTGGCATTGTGTTGGCGCCTTGTTCTTGTCGATACAGACATTGTGACTGTTTGGGCGGTGGTGGCTATTTGAGTTGGGACATTGTACATTTGGCCTACATGGCTGATGTGGGGTTGTAGGGGTAGATGTGCATCTCACAGTTCCCTGCTCTGTCCAATGTGATTGTTCTGTTTCTGCGCCTGGGTGGACCTATTGTGTCCCCTGTTCTGCAGTGTGGGTGTTGCACTTTGTGCCACATTGTCATAGTATGTGCTGTGATTGCTATGTGTGTGTGCTGCAGTGTGCTACGGGATGGGGGACATGTCCCTGGGTAATTGTGGATGTGAAGTGTGCTACACCTCATTGTGCATGTGTGGCATTGTGCCCATCACCCCGCGTCCCCCCAGTCCCTGTTGGATCCTCACCCTGTTGTTGTTGTGTCGGGTCCTGTCGAGCTGTGTCCGTACTCCCTACTCCTTGCACCCTCTCCACACTGATGACTGTGGCCTGGGTTTCCTCCTGTGTCGCTGGACTGCCACCTCCTGTCGCCGGACTGCCACCTCCTGTCGCCGGACTGCCACCTCCTGTCGCCGTTGCTGCCTTCCTGTTGGCAGCGGGTTTGTGCCTGGTTTAGGTTGTCACGTCCTGGCGGAGCCTCTTGGCCTCCTGGATTGGCCTCCTGGGCTCTGCGACTGCATTCCAAGCGGTCTGCTTGTGGGTCATTTGCTGGCAGTGTTCTGTCGCCTCCATGGCCTTGGTCTTGTTTTCCTGCGGTCTGCACCCAGTCTTCCTCTCCCTTTTCTCCTTGGCCTTCCCCGAGCCAGTTGTTCCTTGCTGGTGGTCTGTGGGGGTTGTGGGGTTCGCGTTGCCCTCTGCGCTGGGTCAGGGTGCATGGATGTTGCTACGTGCTTTGGCTTGTTTCTGGTGTGTTGTGCCTGTGGTTTTTATGGTGCAATTGCCCGCCAGACGCGTGGGTGTTGCAGGCCTGAGGCTGCTTTTCGCAGCTTTTTGTACCGCGATTGGCCTCATCGCATGATTTCTCGCGTTTCGCATTTTTTGGGCGTGGTGTTGATTTCCACGCTGGCATTTGACGCTTCTATTGCATGCTACCGCCTTGTTGTGAATTCCACGTTGTCACGGGGTTATTTTCCCGTGATAGGCTGCGTTATTGAAAGTTGCGTTACGCTACTCTTGCAGTAGTTATCACACGTTCTTGTGAATATACCCCTATGTCTTTGGCTTACCCGGCCCAAAATTACCATCTCGATGATTCTTCTATGTCACAATATTGTCTGTAAGACTGAGCACGGTATACACTAATTTGAGTGGTTGTTTGGGACACTTATCGTGCTTTGAAAGGGATGGACTGTTGGGGCTGTTTTCTCCAAGGTTCACGAGGAGCAGGAATACTGAGCAGTGGCAGGTATTTCCCGATACATTCTCCTACGCACCTGGGACTGTAAAAGCTGGTTTGCACAAGATATACCGCATCTCGTTGTAAAACTAAAATCTCGGGTTACAGTTCAATCTCTCCTTTTTTTCATACAACCTGCTTAATGGCAAATGTATAGTCAATTTGGATAAGCATTTCGGTATTATCGGCACTTTTGAGACTTTCTTTAGTGTTTCAGGTGTTAATATATTTATTTTCATGTTACTGGTAATGTTGCCCATAATGGTTTTACACTGATTCTCGATTATTGATCTTTGTTTTAGTTATTTGCGTACGTTAAACCCATTTTACTAAATTATGCCGTAGAGAAATAGCTTTTAAAGCTGCACACCAGTTAATAAAAAAACATTTTCTTGCAGATTTTTGTGTGTGCGTTATATTTTGAAAGCAACAATCGCTAATCTTAATTGCGTGGTAATGTATTTGTTTGCATGTAAATAGGAAGCATTGTGACAGCATTATAAATAGCCTTAAATTGGTAAGTGTTGCTCGTGTGTAAATTTTTATACTGGAACCATTGTTAGTAATGCAACCTGAACTCGCAAATCACTGCATTTCATTAGAGTGCGTGCCTTAGTAGTAAAGGCTTTGCCTTATTGAATCATGTATACAAACTTGAACAGCTGATTCGTATGGATACACATGTTTCATTAGTGACACACCTTATCTTAAGAACATGCAACCTCACCCAAGAGGCACAACATCATTGCTTACCAACAGCAGCAGTAAACTGTCACAACTCTGCCAACTGACAAGGATATCAAACTGCAACTCTGCACCTCTTGATAACTGTCCTGACTCCATTCCAACTACAGCATACTCCGGTATGTACAATAGCATACTATCTGGGCTACGGCAGTGTGAGTAGTAATGGGTACACTGTGGACTGGCTAGGAGCAGGTGTTTGAAATGTCAAATAGAGGTCTGAGATTGAAGGCGCTGTGTGTGTGTTTCCTTTTCGGACTTGCATGTCTATGGTTGTCAGCACACCACCTCTTAAACTTAGCAACCACTACTGTTAAGGTTTTTTTTAAAACTCGGTTAGAGCAGAGGTGGGATTAGATATTTTTGCTCTCCATGTATCAGCTTCCTTTTCTCTCCACCCCATCACACCTACCTTTTGTATAAAAGTGATTGTTGTATCTAGTACCAGGTTTAGGATATTGCTTTTGACTGGATTTTATTGTTTCTCTTTTTAATGAACTCTTATAGTGTCTGGCTATCAATTCAGTGGTGATTGACAAGAAACAAAGTATTCTATTCTGCAGTCAATTTCAAAAGTATACTTGGACACTTGAACTAGATGTTTCTTTAGTGTGCTTGTTAGTCCCTCCTTGTTACCGCCCTGTCTCCATTTGGTACCGCCCATGAGGACTGGATCTTTTACTTGTGGCGTTACACGGTCTCCTTCATAAGTCGGTAAGCACTTTTTTCTTTAATGATCTTCCCTATTCCACCCACGACATCTCAGCAGGCCCTCTGGTTTTACTATAGCCTTATAGCCCGCTGCAGAGGGCTATACTGGCGGTTAAAGGCCCTGATCCCGAGTTATAGGCCCGAGCCGCAGGCGAGGGCCTATAACGAGTGAGAGGGCCTTTAACAACCGGTATAGCCTGAGGCAGAAGGGCTATAAGGCTATTAGAACATTCCACCCACTAAGGGTAGAATGTTCTAAATTAAAAATGGAGAAACAAAAAGACAAACATTGGAATTGATGGAAGTGACCCGTATAGGGTCACTCGGGTTACTACTCCACCTCTTGACCTTACCTATATCAATCAATCAATCTTTATTCCGATCAATTAAGATCATAAAAGACAATTTACATAAAAAGCACTCACCCCCACCATAAAATTATTTACAAACATAAAAAAAAAAAGAGCGAGTTGGTGCAATCAATATTCAGTCATCCTATAAATTATAAAGATTAAAAACCAGTATATTTTCCTCTTTTTTTTTTTAATAAAAATACTAAAACATTAAGAAATCTCATTAATAACAGGAATGAATAAAAAACAGGTTTTGACAGTCGGTATTTCTAAACATTAAACTAAAACTAGCGTTGAGATCCACAACCATAGGACGGACAAGGGGTCAAATGCCTAGTTTGCCCAATATACCATAATACTAAGGCTAAAATAAGGATGATAGGCAACATTCCACCTTTTGACCATACGGCCGTCTAATTCGAGCGTGTAGTCTTGAATATTCTATACTACCTGGGTCATTATTCTTTCTCTTATTGCCCACGCCCAACTCAAAAATTTGGTGACTGCTATTACACATGGTACATTAGTGTCCGTCAACAGGAGAAGTGTGGCTCACTGGTTAGAGCGGCAGACCCTGATGCAGAGATCTGGCCCGGGACCAGGGTTCAATTCCCGCCTCGGCGGGTCTTGGGCTCAATTTCCTCGGACCTGATAATTCTCGCCTTGGTGCCTATTCTAATCATGGGTCCCACTCTGCAACTCTGGGCAATAGCTTGCTTAATCTCCACAACGGCCCCAACAGCGCTGGGATGCCTGGCTTCACCCTGGGGGTGCCCAGGAGTGGACATTTCACAGGGAAAAGCCAGGAAGGGTTCCACAGCGGTATGCGTACAGCGCCTGGACACCCCTTTGGGGGTATGGGTGCGCTTTACAAGTACAAATTTCATAGCAGTAACACCACTCCTCACACCAATGTTCTTACAAAATGGACGCAGCCATTTTTTCCGTGGAGCCTGATAAGCCGGGCAGACAAAAAAAATATGCGAATAAGTTTCCTCATACTCAGGGCACGACTTACACATACTATCATTTCCATTATGCCATTTATGTGTAAATGCATTAATTGGTAGTGATCCAACTCGAAGTTGGAAGAAAAGACGTCTGTCCCTGGGTTTTGTAATAACGTCCCAGTAATGTTCATATTGCGGACAGGACTTGAACTCCATAAATCTACCCGTCAACGTAGTTGGCGCTATGGTCAATATGTTATTATTTGCCACCATAGACCAATAGAGCCTTTTCAGCTCTTTTTTCGGAGGGAATTGCTGCCTCTCGGGCTCCTCCCACAAGTGGCGCAAACCCATACTAACCTTACCTATATCAATGAAGAGTCGGTGAACCAGTAGAGAATGCAAACAAGCAGTTTATTATCTATACTCTGCAGAGGAGCCCAAATACAACATGCACCATGCAATGCTTGCTAATGGACTGACTCAATAATCATGCGCAGCATAGTATGATACATCAAACACGTCATAAACATCTAGAGCACGCCTACAAGGGAAAGTTACAGGTTTAGGGATGCGTACTTTAGGGAGGCAGAGGGGCGTACATCACCAGCCCGAGGCAGGCACACGGTATCTCTTAGCCAAGGTCAGCCAGCTGCATCCCTGCTCCTCCCAACGTAGGAGAGGTGCTGCAAATAGAATATTACTTACGCACACAGAAAGGCTTATTCATAAGCGAGGCAGCGCCCCTTATTGAATAAAGAAACAAAACTGGGCGTATACTTATCAGGTGAACAACAAGTGTCATGGCGCAGCTGTCTGGGCCTACCTCGTTCGCAGTTTAGAGCTCACCGCGTGATTAAACATAGCCATAATGTAAGATGGCGGCCAGTATACAAAATGGCTGCCACCTGTCCAAGACTAACCTATTCTGTAAAACATCATCTTTCTTAATGTAGCTCAGTGGGTTGTCAATATAGATGACTACCACCGCTATATTTCGCTATATAAGGCTAATCTAATAGCGTAACATAAGGGGCATAGCCCTATGATTATTTTGAAACCTACAGACCCTCCTTTTAGGGTTATAAGCTAAATATAGAAGTACAGAGGCCATCAGGCAGGGTCTTAATCAGTCATCAGCATGAGGAAACCGGGGGGGGGTATGCAACTGTGCAGAACTAAGGCGAGATTCTGTTGAATTCGAATCTTTAGTCCTCGAAAATGCCTTTGTCGATATCCATCAGTTCTTGAAGTTCTTTCAGCATCATAATCGCATCCCTGGCTTTAGACTCACTTATTGGAACAGAGGGGGTGAGTTTAGCCATGCAATAAGTGCAACAGGATGGAAGACAATTCACACAAAGGCAACAAGTGAAGATGATCCCTGCAACTACTACTAAACCCATGAGAATCTTCCATCCCCATGCGGACATTAGGCCCCAGAACCACTGTGTCAGAGACCCTGTACCGTTAGCTTCATGTATTTCAGAGGCTAACCTATGGAGTTTTCTGAATAGCTGAATAAACGGTAGGGGCGTGGTCTGGTATGTAAACGCAGCAGCTGCTACCAATCACACAACAGGCTCCACCCCTGTCTGCAAGAATGACGTCAAGGACAATCCGGTTTTGAAGAGCAACGAGCCTGGTCGCCTGAAGCTCAGCTGTAATATTCGTGAGTATACCAGCAGTAGTGTTAATGACCGCTTCCACTACTCTAGTAAGATGGCGAATTCGCCTACTATTATACATAGGTCCCCATAGAGGCAACAATCCCTTCATAGCATCAGCAAATTGCTGCATCGTGGTATCTGTCTGATCAACATCTTCAGTGTTGATAATCCTCTTTACTCGTGACAATGAGGTACCCCTCTGCTGCAACTTATGATCCTTATGATAATTGGATGGGGCTAAGTAAACTGGGGGTGGAAGGAAAGAAACATAACAGCGTCCTGCCCACCCCCTTGGGCGCCATACATACGCATGTGTCCCACAGACAAAATATACATTTGGGGGTGTAAGCAAGGGTGGACTACTTGTCGTGGTCAATGTAAACGTATAATTACAATGACTCTGCCCCACAGGAACACTCCCAAACCCTTCTACACAAAATGGGGGTGGTGTATCAATTATTGGAATGGGTAGGACCTCACTATCTGGGATATTTCTCTCATGAAAGGATCTAAAATACTCTGTTATATTGAACCCTTGGAACTCCATTATCTCATCTTTTACCCAAGAAATGTTTGCACTTTGCTCATAAATATTCATACAGGCATCTGGATGCAAAGTACCTGCCTTCCCTCCTTTTCCGGGAGTGTATCCCTGGTGCATCACTATGTATTCCAACACTGCTTCATAATCTTCTTTAGTCAGTTGGGCAGTATCTACATGTGAGTGGGTATACACTACAGTAAGGAGCTGGAACCATGCTTCACAACTCCCTAGATATGACAGAGGCAAGGATTAAGAGGATCATTCTTATGAGTCATAGAAGGAAGTAAACCACAGATCCAACACTTTGTCGCGTTAGTCGTTTGGTGTACTTCATGGAGCATCTGAAGAAAAGCATTTCCAAAATACGTCTGCCTATGTCTTTCTTTATGTGGAACTAGGGAAACAAACGAATGCTCAGGCGGATCAGGAGTAGTCCCTATCAGAACATGCATTGGATGCTTAATTTCTAAATAAAATATCACACCAAACAATATAATCATAACAACAAAAATGCAGAATAAAACCACAACTTTGGTTTTAGTGGTCCAACTAGGCCATCCAGGATCATTTTGACCTAAGGGCGGGGCCGCCAGAGGCTGCTCCTCTTGCGCGACAACTCGCCCAAACGGGAACATATCTAACACCTACTTTCTACAATAATGATGGAGTCACTTGCGACCTTCTTCAATCAATGATCAACTACGCCAAAGTCCGTTCTAAGCCTCTTTGGTAGGCTTCTATTGTCCATCATACTGTAACAGGTGACTTCCTCCGCGTGGGGCCTCACAGTCTAGGCCTACTCAGTAATCCAATCCTTCTTTGTGTCGGTTGGGGTGCCCTCCTGGCAAACACCCACAGCTCACTCGAAAGTCTAAATGTTTCAAAGCAGTGCACCAGTGTCTCTCTTTTGTGGCAGGCACTACAGATATTGTGCTCTTACCATAAACTCAAATCCATAACTCTCTATTTCCCTCTGGTGCTCTTCTTTTGTCGTGGGCGTAGATCATATCTTACAGACCCAGGCACTGTTTGATCAGAAAAAAGCAACGAAGGCTCAGGCTCAACAAAGCTCCCAGACTCCAACACTCGTTGTTCAGTGTCAGAGGACTCTCGTGCTGCCCTTATTTCGGGAGGGACAGCTTCCAATAACACATCTTCGTTCTCTTTTTCTGTCTCCGTCCAAGTTAGCCGAGCATCCGAAAACGGGATGAACCTTGGTACGTGCTCACATTCATGATCTCCGATTCCTTCTTGGACCCATCGGTCATAAGGGAGTGGCAGCGGTATTCTTTTGGTATGGTGGGCATGTATCCAATTCTTTCTCCCATCCACCTTCACCGCAGTCCTCGTTGCAAGGAGGACTTGCTTCGGTTCATGCCAACGGGGCTCCAGAGCCTTTGTCCTCGCAAAGTTTCGGATCAGAACCCAGTCACCGGGCTGCAACTTATGTCCGGGACTCTCTGGAAGTGGTCGCAGTGACTCTCCGATCTGCTGATGAATAGAACGAAGATTTTTAGTTAACTCATACAGGTAATCTATCATCATCGGATACTCGATCTCACTAAATCGTTTTGGCCTAGGGACACCCCATATATTGGCAGGGCGCCCGAAAACTACCTCATAGGGAGATAGACCAGTCCTCGTGTGTGCGGTCATTCTTGTGGACAAATGGGCTAATGGTAACGCATCCGGCCACTTCAGGCCTGTGCTCTCCTGGATCTTAGCTAGCTTCAACTTGAGCGTTCATTTATATTTCTCCACAAGACCTGCAGATTGGGGGTGATTTGCTGCATGAAACTTCTGATTTATGTGCAACCCTTCACACACCAACTGCGTGACTTGGGCATTAAAATGGCTGCCGTTGTCACTCCAGATCACCCGAGGCAAACCGAAACGAGGGAAGAACTCTTTTATGAGTGCTTTCGCCGTTGCGTTAGCAGTATTTTCCTTCACAGGGTACGCCTCCACCCACTTACTGAAAGCACACACGACCACTAGAACGTACTTCAAATTATTCACTCGTTCTAGCTCAATGAAGTCCATTTGGAGAACCTCAAAGGGAAATGAGGGTGGTGCGAAATTCCCAGAAGGCACAGGAGTACCTTTCCCAGGATTATGCTTTAAGCAAATCATACAATGTTTCACTAAATGGGCAGCTACCTTGGGAATGAGATCATTTCGCCACACTGGGTCTAACAATTTACAGATCCCTTTTGCGCTAATATGAGCGGGACCATGAGCCATAGTGACAACTGGGAAAACATATGCATTGGGCAACAGCCATCTCCGGCTGTCAGACAAATCAGTCCAGCACCCATCCTCATCTAGAGTACCTGTCCTTTCCTGCCATACAGTCACTTCATCTGTTGTGGCCTCATTCTGTATGTCCTTAACACTACTTACAGTGTTCTCATGCATCGCATTATCAGGTACCCACCTAGCAGGTCCTGCCACAAACATCTTACTCATCTTCGATCTAGCAGTTTCTCTAGCTGTTTGATCCGCAAATGCATTGCCCCTACCCACGTCATCTGTAACTACCTTGTGGGCACTGCATTTTATTATTGCCAGCTTTTTGGTAACATCAAAGCCAACAGCAATCTATGGATCAACGGGCCATGCTGTATCTTCAACCCATCGGATGTCAGGAACCCCCTTTCCGCCCAGAGCCGCCCAAAATTATGAGCGACTCCAAACGCGTACTGGCTGTCGGTGTAAATATTAACAGCCATCTTCTCACTTAACTCACAAGCTCTCAACAGGGCTACTAACTCAGCAGCCTGGGCAGATTGATATGGGACGCGGGAAGTCTCTACGACTGTGCGCAATGTGGTGATCGCATATGCGGCAGAAGTATTGCCATCTGGTAGCTTAAGGCAGGAGCCATCGACATATAGTTCCCCTTGGGGGTCAGATAATGGAACATCAGTCAGGTCTACACATCCCTTCGTTTCTTCCTCTGTTCTGTACATACAGTCATGCGCATCTGCATAATGACTCGTCGAAGGGAGGGGTAGTAATGTGGCTGGATTCAGAGTGACACATCGTTTAATGGTGACATGTGGAGCGAACAAAGTTAGCTCATATCCAGTCAGACGCGCACTAGTAAGGTGCTGCGTCTGCATTCTATTCAATAGAGCGTCTACAGAATGGGGTACCATGACCGTTAGGTCAGTGTCAAGAACGAGCCCTGCCGATTGTCTGATTGCAATTGCCACCGCAGCAGCGGCTCTCAGACAGCTCGGGAGCGCTCTAGCCACATTGTCAAGGACTGCAGAAAAATAAGCACAGGGCCGATACTTACCACCGAAAGCCTGTGTCAAGACACTCAACGCACAACCATCCACTTCATGTACATACAATACAAAGGGCTTCCTATAGTCAGGAGTACCAAGGACAGGAGCAGAACAAAGCGCATGCTTCAGTTGCTCGAAGGCATGCTGACACTCAAGCGTCCACGGCAAGGGTTCACACACACCTTTCGTAGTTAAATAAAGGAGGGGTTTCACAATCAGAGAATAGTTGGGGATCCAATGTCGACAGTATGAGGTAATTCCAATGAAACCTCGCACTTCTCTCTGTGTCTTTGGCACGCCCATTTTATTGATTACAGAAATACGTTCAGGTGTCAATCTTCTACCCTCCTTCGATAGGAGGTGACCTAAATAGGTAACCTCCTGTCGACAATACTGAAACTTAGAAAGGGACGCTTTATGTCCATTTTGTGCCAGATGCATTAACAATTTGACCGTGGCTTCCTTACATCCTTCTTCAGTATCAGAAGCCACGAGGAGATCGTCAACATATTGCAACAATACATTACCAACCGGAAGCACTAGCGAGTCCAATTGCGCTTTCAAGGCTTGACTATATATACTAGGACTTTCAGTATACCCTTGAGGAGCGCGACAGAACACAAAGCTTCTGCCAGATAAATTGAACCCGAAAAGATACCTGGAATCTGGATGAATCGGAATACTAAAGAACGCATTCTTCAAATCAATCACAGAGAAATACTGAGCTGTAGGAGGGATCATAGTCAAAATCGAAGTGATATCAGGAACAACAGGAAATTGTGGTACCACTATTTTATTAATTTCCCTAAGATCAATAATAAATCGGTACACATCAGAATGGGCATCAGGTGAATCTGTCGGGGCCTTTTTAAGAATCGGAAGAATAGGACTGTTGCACACATTAAAAACTGTTTCCTCAACCACACCAGACGCAATTAAATCATTTATGATTTTCAACAAAGCAGTCTCTCCTGTCTGCGATATTTTATACTGTGGAATACGAGGCAGAGAAACATTGTCCTTAACCTGAATAGACACTGGCGGTACCTGCAACAGTCCTACGTCCGTGTCACCTGTAGCCCACAGCATACTAGGCACGTCCTTGAACTCATCGGGGAGAGGGGCGTCTTTGGCAAAGTGTTGCTTCGCCCGTGCCACATCAGGTCCAATCGTCATGTAAACACCGTCTGGGGAACAGAAAATGGTTGCATGCAGCCGTTTCAACAGATCAAGCCCCATTAAATTTTCCCCACAATTTGAAGTCAAAAGGAACGAGGATTTCACTGAAAACGGACCAATTGTCAAAGCAAGGGGCTTAGAGATGGGACTAACAACCGGCGTACCTGAAAATCCCACCGAAACATTATTCTTGCCAGACAGAGCTGCCCCAGGGACCAGCGAACGGGAAACGGAGCTGTTCATAGCACCCGTGTCAATCAAAAGCTTTTGAAAGGTACCAAGCAAACCCGCAGCAACATAGGGTCCGCGTTGATCTACATTCACCGAAACTGGTCCCCCACCCTGTCCGTCGCTGTCCTAGCTGTGGATGGACATCCCTGTTCCTTCATCTACATCATAATCCTCGCGACAATACTGTCGTCCTCTAGGATCATCAAAGTAATTCTGATCCTTTTCAACATTCTCAGTTCGTTCTGGTCTTCTCTCACCCTGACTTCCTGTTCCTCTACCACGTCCCCGAAAACCCCCTCTTCTAGGGATCCCACCAGCCTGTAGCAATTCAGGGCACTCATTTCGCCAATGCCCCTCCTTCCGACAATATGCACATTGATTAGGTCCCACAGGTACATATGGAGCACTCGTTCCACCACCTCGCGGTACGGACCATCGCTGCTGCACTTGCGGCTGACCCCTTCCTCTTCCACTACTTCCCTGCACCTGCTGCAACAACACCTTTGTCTTCAATTCCTTCCCTTTCTTCTCTACAACCTGCCTCTGTTCGTTCTCTCGATGTTCATAATATTGCGCCATACTCAATATTCCCGAGGGAGTGGACGTGGACCAGGTACTTTCCGCTGCCTTCATCCGGGCTGCAATCTCAGGAAGCAAATTATTAACAAACCTGTCGACAAACAGCCGGACTCCACCATCCACTGACAAATCCTGACCACTGAAATCCAAAAACACCCCCTCGTACCTAGTAAAGAAATCTGACACACTCTCCTCTTTCTTTTGACAACATGCTGTAAGTTTATCCCAATCCACTTTCTTGGGAGCAATAAACAAATGCATGTACGTAATAATTCGGCCAGGTAAAGCTAACACTTCCGCTCTTGGCTTCTCACCTGGCTTACGTTCTTGATCCCACAGCTTTATCTGATCCCATGTTGCTCCTAACTCTACCACGTGATCCACCAAGTGCACCTGCCTCCATATATCAATCGGCACCAGGAACCCAAAAAACAACATAATGTCAGCTAACGTCATAACTGTCGAATCGGCCGCTTCTGTCAGTTCTTTATAATAAGCAGTAGGATTCTTTCTGGGATCTGGCAACTGATTTTTAAGAGAAAGTACTTCGCTTCTCTTCCAGGGGGTATAAACCCATTGTTCTTGAAACCGTGCCCCCTCCCGGGGCCGAACAATGTCACCCACTGCATTTATTTCTGCTGGTGTCTCGGGATGATATATGGGGTGAACTTCTCTCATAGGGAACTGCGCTAATGCTGTGGAACCCTCTTTAAGCATCCTACCTCGATATTTTAACAAAGTAGTAACTTTATTCAACACAGCAGCAGGATCCATACCGGAACCATACACTTCATCTCGTATCTCAGAAACCTCCCTTGGGACCTCAGCATTAAAGCGCTGCTCCCACAAACTCATCAGCATTGTACACATATGCTTAAGCGCAAGTTGTTGCATAAGCGGTTCATACTGTCTCATCACACTCCATACATCCTCAACCATATAGATCGGATTTCGAATCCACTGCGCAGCCTGATTCGCCACCATCTCCTTTTCTTGATTACTTACTGCAGAACGCACCAACACCCTACTCACGCGTTCTTGCACTTTCGCTCGACTTCCCGGGGACATTCCACTCACAGGCGTTCTGTCAAATTGCATCATGGGAAGTGAAACATCCGCCGGTGAAAGAGTGGATGAAGAGACAGGTACCATCAATGAACGATCTTGACTAGAGGGAGTAAAGAAAGTCGAACCAGAAAATGCAGAAACAGGTGCCACAGACGGAGAGCTATTACCCTCCAACCCGGACATCGATAAAGCAGTATAATACCCAGAAGGCGTCAAATGTAGACCCGGAATGTTAGGAGGAGGAGGAGGACTGGTGGGGCCAAGAACCGGAGCCAGAGCCCTTGAAGCCGGGGCCTGGGAAGCTGGAACAATAGGATATATCCGTAGAGGAGCATAAGGTGGTGGGGGTTGGGTGTCTAACAAATCTTCAACAAAAGCATCACCTTCATTTTGAACGACATAACTCTTCTCAGCTTGCAGCCGAAACGCCCTATCTGCGCACTCAACACCTTTGTTTACTGTCGCTTTATCATAAGCCATGGCTTTCTGCGCGATCGTCAGCGCCTGTCTTTTCCTCGTATTTTTTTCCTCTCTAATTCGCCGCTGCTTTGCCTCCTTCTGCCAAACCCTCAACATATCAAACATTGACTGCCTACCTTTCTTAGCAAACGACTTTCCTTCTAGAAAATTCAACTTTTGTTCATCGAACGAGCCAACAAGTGGCCACTGCAAATCAGCATTGTCCTTCGTATATTTATGCCATAAGGTGCTAAACATAATAAGGCCAATACCGTGCTTTATGTACATATCAAAATTCAGGGTACCCTCTGGAGGAGCAGGTTGCTTTCCTCCAGTCGATCACTTGAACAACAACATCAACATACAAAACATCCAAGTTTACTAAAACACGGCATCTTAATATAAGATACTTACACAATTCCCACTGCGCAAGCGCAAAGCAAATCCACTTCTCTGTCCGAAAATCGTACACAAAATACACTCAAAAATCAGCACGAACAGACCTCTTAAGGTATGCGATACAACACGGCCCAAACAGCCTTTCACTAAGCACCACCTAAGAATCTCTGTTACGTGTATGGATAGCCCAGCTCGACCCTGTTGTGATTAGACACGATCTAAAGCCTATCCCGCATCTTGTAGCTCGTAGAGCCGTTAACGACTCTCAAACCACCACGAGATTCAGCCCCAGAACTCGTTCACACAATACAGTTCAAACTCGCTATTAAAGCACAGCCCAAGTAGCTTGTCCACAATACTTAAGGGTACAACTCAAGGTTCTGCCTTGTCAAACATGGTCCGGCACTGCCCATGAGGTTCACCACTAAGGCTCATCTCATCTGTGGCTCAAGACCACTGAGATACAGCTCGATGGGCGTCCTCACCCTCACAGTCCGGTACCACTTATGGAGCACAGACCGATCGGTTCTGTCTCCCTCAAGTCGGTAGTGTGGCTCCGTCCACGAAACACGCCCCGAAGGCCCTGCCCCTCCCGGTGCTACCCGAGAACCACTATGAGACGGGTCTCAAAAACCCGAATCACCCGGAGCAGTTCAAGTTCACACCGAAAGGCGGTCAACGGTCTGCCTCGCACGGTTCAGTCCAACACCACCTCAGGACTGGCGCCAGTACATTTTCAAGTACTAAAACGTACACAAAGTCACTCACCTGTCAAACGCAGGTTTCACACGTGATTCTCTACCGCCGACTCTCCAGACCAATCTGGTCAGCTCCAAGGTCTCGCCGTCTCTGGACCCCGGCGTATCACCACTAGGCAGGGCACCCTCGATCAGACGGGCGGGGCAAGCCACAGAAACAGAGCTCTATCTTGTGGGGGCCCCCGATCCGCCCGCTAGACCAGCCTGCACCTCGACCACACTACCCGTTTATGGGTGTGATGGGTGATTAATCGCGGGGTCCCTGTTCGGGCGCCAACTGATGGAAGTGACCTGTATAGGGTCATTCGGATTACTACACCACCTCTCGGCCTTACCTATATCAATGAAGAGTCGGTCAACCAGTAGAGAATGCAAACAAGCAGTTTATTATCTATACTCTGCAGAGGAGCCCAAATACAACATGCACCATGCAATGCTTGCTAATGGACTGACTCAATAATCATGCGCAGCATAGTATGATACATCAAACACGTCATAAACATCTAGAGCACGCCTACAAGGGAAAGTTACAGGTTTAGGGATGCGTACTTTAGGGAGGCAGAGGGGCGTACATCACCAGCGCGAGGCAGGCACACGGTATCTCTTAGCCAAGGTCAGCCAGCTGCATCCCTGCTCCTCCCAACGTAGGAGAGGTGCTGCAAATAGAATATTACTTACGCACACAGAAAGGCTCATTCATAAGCGAGGCAGCGCCCCTTATTGAATAAAGAAACAAAACTGGGCGTATACTTATCAGGTGAACAACAAGTGTCATGGCGCAGCTGTCTGGGCCTACCTCGTTCGCAGTTTAGAGCTCACCGCGTGCTTAAACATAGCCATAATGTAAGATGGCGGCCAGTATACAAAATGGCTGCCACCTGTCCAAGACTAACCTATTTTGTAAAACATCATCTTTCTTAATGTAGCTCAGTGGGTTGTCAATATAGATGACTACCACTGCTATATTTAGCTATATAAGGCTAATCTAATAGCGTAACATAAGGGGCATAGCCCTATGATTATTTTGAAACCTACAGAATGTTGGAGCGCTGGGCTTATACCAGCCATTATAAGCCCAGAGCAACTCCATTGTCTTCAATGGAGCTCCCAACATTCCAATGTTCTAATAATGTATATATTTAAATTATAGCGCGTCCGCTTTAACTATAGCGGCAGCGCTTAATTATTTATTACTTAACGCTGGCCGCTTTCGTAATATATTTATTATTAGAACATTGGAAGGTTGGGAGCTCCATTGAAGACAATGGAGTTGCTCTGGGCTTATAATGGCTGGTATAAGCCAGCGCTCCAACATTCCAATGTTTGTCTTTTTTGTTTCTCCATTTTTAATTTAGAACATGTTACCCTTAGTGGGTGGAATGTTCTAATAGCCTTATAGCCCTTCTGCCTCAGGCTATACCGGTTGTTAAAGGCCCTCTCCCTCGTTATAGGCCCTCGCCTGCAGCTCGGGCCTATAACTCGGGATCAGGGCCTTTAACCGCCGGTATAGCCCTCGGCAGCGGGCTATAAGGCTATATTAAAGTCCCGCTCCCTTGTTAAAGGCCCTCGCCTTCGGCTCGGGCCTTTAACGCTGGAGCGGGCCTTTAATAGCCGGTATAGCCCGCTACGGCGGGCTATAAGGCTATAATATTATAGCGCGTCCGCTTTAACTATAGCGGACGCGCTTATTATTTTTTTTTATTAATAGTGCAGGCCGCTTTCGTTAGGGCCGAGCAAGGGGGGGGCTCAACGTTATTACATTTACAATGTAATAGGACTCGCATTTACGCGCAGACTCGCATTTACGCGCGGACTCGCATTTACGCGCGTTCAAGCTATTGTCATTGTAAATGACAATGCCGTTTATTTATGTTTTAAAAACCAAAACATAAATAAAAGGCATTGTCAGTTACAATGCCAATAGCTCAAACTCGCGTAAATGCGAGACCTATTACATTGCAAATGCTTGTTTGTATTTAGCATAAGCACGATAACAAGTGCCCACATGCTAGCTAATACATACAAGAAAATGCTTTCAAGAAAATCTTCATAAACAAGCTTATAATAGCACTAAAGAACAAGAAAAGTCATGCACAGTACTTTTGAGGGTAAAGACAAAATAACATTTTAAACGCACACAGACTCTTCAGTATCACTAGAAAAAAAACGATTTAAAAACACTTCGGAAAGTGTTACTATGTATAGCATTCGCCCACCACCCCCATATCACAAGCCTCTTATTCTCCTAACAAAGCGACTGCTTGCCCCAGACCTGCCGGCTCTTCACACATGCAAAACTAATGATAAATACACTTAAAACTGAAGCTGCCTTTTAACAGGCTGACAGAATGAACACTGCATATTAATTATGATTCAGACATTTGCAGGCTCAAAGTATAAGCTGACTTTGACAGGCTGTCAGACAGAACTCCAATGAATTAATTATAATCCCATTGCAATTTTTTGATTGGTGTTAAAGTACCTTTTTGTTGGTGGGTTTAATGGTTTTAACAAATAAATTGAAATAAGAAAAGTTGATGTGCCCAAATTTACTTTAAGCCACAAGAGCAACAAAGGATATTTGTGCTCAGACTTGGTAGAGTCACATCATGTCCTGCTTTCTGCCAAACTTCCCCTGGAGATTCAAATTAAATTACAGCAATATAGTAGTTGAAGAATAGGTTTTTATAGATTTTTTTGCCACACAATTCCACAACTAACAATTCCAATACAACAGACATAATTTCACTACACACTACATACATACAATACATAACACGTGGGTAAAAGATATTGTCATTAACAATGCAAATAGCTCTAACTGAAACAATTGCAAGACCTATTGCATTGTCAATGCTTGTTAAGAATTGGGAATAGGAAGTTACTTCTGGGGCTGTAGAGAACTAGCGGAAAATAAAAAAAATGCTTCAAAGTTTGAGGTGAAGTTTCATCACAGGGACATAATAAAATGGACTTGGGGTCAAATTGGCCTGTAGGGAAGCATAAGTAGCATCTGATGGTTCCCAGGCGGAATTTTGTCAATTGTGCCCTCTTCCAAACGTTGTTTACGTATGAGGGTTATGGCTCGGCACCTACTACTGTTTTGAGGCAAACCAGCTCTCTCCTGTTAGCCCCCATCAGCTCCCTGCCCTCTCTATAGGTCATGGATCTGCATAGATAGAGTTCCTTGATCTTACCCAGATCCCCTTTTCGGATGGTTTGAGGGGTGGTAAGCAATTCAGGCCTGCCCAAGGATTCCAATGTTTTCGTGATATACTCGAGCCATGGGATGCTGAGCACAAAGTCACACACCAGCAGTAGCGGCTGCTACCGACCAGGAGTGGTGGGGTGGGAAGGGAAGGGGAGGGGGAACAAGGTAGGAGGGAATAATTAAAAAAAAGCACCTACCTCTTTACCGCCGGCCGCCACCTCTTCTTTCTATGTCCTCCTCTCGGCAGGAAGCACACAGCCTCCCAGAATCCCCTGACCAATCATAACGCTGCCTTAGCAGTTTTGTGATTGGTCTGAGCGCTGTGGTTCGGCACTCAGACAGGGGCTGGCAGGCTGTGCTTGTTCTCCACCCAGGTTGTAATTCAGCCTGCGTGGAGAACATGCAGAGTGCGCATGACACTTGACGCATGACGCTTTGGCCGGCCCGAGATGGCTGGCCAAAGTGCCATGCGCACTTTAGGTTCTACCACCACTCCTCCCCCTGTGATGCGGGGGCCCCGCCCGCCTGGCTTTAGCTGCATGCAAGCTGAATACAAAAAACAAAATGAACGTTATTATTGTTACATTCTAGGTTTCTTATTATGTGCATGTTCACTTTAAATGCTTATGTCATTTGGTCGCATGCTCCGGCATGCGGCATGTTATTCCTTCAATAATGTTCCATTGTTCTAACGGTTTGAAAATGCTGTATTCTACGGTTGGGCTGAGGTTACACCTGGAGCCCACATGTATATGACCATCTTTTACCGTGCTGCAATAAATGGCATTTATTCATGAAATTGGATCTGCATCACTTTAATATTGGCGACGAGGGAAAACCACTCTTTTCAGCAGCACGGGCACGGAGTGGTAATTGCGAACCCACCAGAAATAAAAGCAATTTAAACGGATTTAAAAGAAGCGTTCCGTTTCTCCTTGGATTGAAGTCTACTTTCAAATTCAACTTCATTGGAACGGTATGTCGTTTTGTTATTTGTCTCATATTAGACATTTTTGTTGACGTTAATATATTATGTGTAATGATGGCACCAGCGGCAGAATTCATGGTTAAACAAGTTGTGCTTTGATTGCACCTGCGGCGGATGCGGAGAGTTTTGCATTCTCCAACGTGTCGATGTTCCTGGTCTATAAGACCTTTCTTTTGGCTGGTCTGTCATTTTTTGACCGAAGTTTGCGTTTGGGAATCGGCGGCCTTTCTTCAACTGCGCGCACACTATTTTAAAAGTAAATACCTTCATAATCTTCTGGAGCGTGACGAGCAGTATCAGCGGAGTTCCAAATTGCCGGTCTCTCTTATGACGCTCATTTCTCGGAGGTACGGTACAAGCATGTCACGTACGTAAGCTACGTCATGATGTAAAACGTTACGCTACATGGCAGCCATTTTGAAAACTTTTGTCTCCATAGTTACTTGTGGAAAAGTTTACCTCCGGTGATTGATGTCATTGATTCCTTTTCTGCTGAAGCTTGTAAGTAAGTCCATTTCTGCCACGGAGTTTAATTTTACTTCAACAGAATTACTTCACGTACACCATCATTTACGATGAACTTTCATATTTGACTTCATATTTTATTTTGTTTGGAGATGCTGAATGGAACTATTACTTTATTATTAAGCGCACGCATGACTGTCTTTTGGTAAACCCACCCAGCATATTTCAAAATCAGATGAAGCAACAACTCAATGTTTAATGATTATCTGCTTTATTTATTAAGCTACAGTACATTGAAAGTAAATTTATTAACGCAGTATTGGATTACACATCTGCCAACATCCTCACTACCGCTGGATCTAAACAAGTTAATATTTATTTTTGTCTCATTTTATTTATTTATCGTATTTAGGAACACATTATTGCTATTTTATATACAACATGCAATTTGACCCACCTTCAAAATTTTTACAAGTTAAAGGTGATCCACCCATGCCATGGTCCAGGTGGAAAGAGGAATTCTTAACATATATGAAAGCTATAGATGGGGAAAGAATGGGTTCTGAAAGAAAAAAAGCATATTTTTACATTGTCTTGGCTCGGAAGGTCAGGTTGTTTTTAGATCTTTACCACAGATTTCGACACAAAATGAAGGGGAAGGTGATTCCATGAATGTATATACTGAAGCTCTAGCCAGAATGGAGAAGAGATTTAAACCCACAATTAATATAGCGTTGAATCGTTTCAAATTTTACACTAGAAAACAAAAAGATGATGAATCATTTGATGACTTCTTAACAGCATTGAGGTCTTTGAGTATTCATTGTAATTTCGGTACCATGACTAACGAGATGATACGTGACCAGATAATAGTTCATGTTAAATGCAAGAAGATTCAAGATAAATTATGGGTCATGGGTGATCCCAACCTAAATGAAACCATAGCTACAGCCAAAGCCCAAGAACAATCTGATTTGTGGATGAAGACTGTCAGACAAAATACAGAGAAAAAACCCACAGGTGAAGAAATCTGTGCTATTGGACACAAAATTGAACCTAAACAAGAGACTACTCAATCTATAGGAAGATATAATGTTAATAAGTTTAAACATAATCCTATTCAAAGAGGAAATGAAGGGCTTAATAACTATGGTGTATGTTACAGATGTGGTAACAAATCTCACTATGCTTCTTTTCCAGGTTGTCCAGCTTTTAAAAGAGAGTGTAAAATTTGTAATAGGGTAGGTCATTTCAGCAACATGTGTAGGGATAGACGACCACAATTCCAGAGGCGTGGAGCTGTATCTTCCTTATCAGAAGATAACATAAACACGATTAGAGAAGCTACACCCAGCATTGACAAAGGTTTTGTGGTGTCTATTTTAGATAACTACACACAGGTACGAATGAGATCACCCAAATGCACCTTTCAAGTTTGTGGTATCGATTTGTTACTTATGATCGATTCGGGGTCACCATGGACCATTATTTCTCATCAATACTATATTGACACGTTAGCGAATTCATTCTCACTTAACCGTTTGCAACAATCAGATATTGTGGCTGAAAGTTTTTGTGGTACAAAAATTGATATTATGGGTTTTTTTCAGGTAGAATTACATTTTAAACATAGAAAGGCTGAGATAAAACTTTACATTTCCCAGAAAGGTATAAATGTTCTAGGATGGTATGATCAGTGGAAATTGGGAATCATTCTGAATTCTCGCTCCAAGGAACCTGTATCATTATGTGATGACTGTTTAATGGACACGGTTACTGTGATTGAAGACAGTTTGTCACAAACCAGCAAAGAAAGTACACTTATTAAAAATTTTGGAAAGGTATTTTGTGACAAATTAGGCAAACTCAAAAATTTTACACACAAAATTGTGTTAAAAAAATTACACACCCGTTGTACAAAAATTGAGATGTGTTCCCATTAACATCAGAGAAGAACTTAAATTAATGTTAGATGACCTATCAAAGGAAGGTATTATTGAACTCATAGAGTCATCAGAATGGGTGTCTCCGATAGTTTTGGTACGCAAGACTGATCAAAAATTGAGAGTATGTGTTGACTTGAGGGCGTTAAATTCCAACATAATTATAGACTGTCATCCCTTGCCGAACATAAATGAGTTGGTTTCTCTTTTAGATGGTGCACAAGTATTTTCCACACTTGATCTCAGATCAGCTTACCACCAAATAGAACTCACTGAAGATTCTAAAAAGTACACAGCTTTTATTACCCCGCAAGGTTTGTTTCAATACACTCGCATGCCATTTGGACTGGCATCAGCCGCATCCGTTTTTCAAAGAGTCATGTTCCACATTTTCAGAGATATAGATAATTACGTTAAGTGCTTTCAGGATGATATTTTGATTTTTCAAAGGACATGGATGAACATGAAAGACATTTACAAGAAGTTTGTAAGAGGTTGGAACAAAATGGTTTGACCCTTAAAGCACACAAGTGCAAATTATTTAAAAATCAGTTGAATATTTAGGTCATACTTTATCGGGGAATGGTGTTATTCCAAAGAAATCCAATGTAGAAGCAATTATCAAAGCTCCCTCACCAAATAACAGAGATCAACTTCTTTCGTTTGCTGGTATGTGTGAGTACTACAGCAAGTTCGTTGAGGGTTTTGCCACAAAAATGGAACCTTTACGAAAACTTTTGAGACAAGGTGTCAAATATGAGTGGACTGATGTACAACAAGGTTCGTTTGAAGCCATAAAGAATGACATAATCAATGCCCCCACTCTCAAACCTTTCCGCATCAACAAAGAATGTATTATTACTGTAGATGCCAGCCTGTACGGTTTAGGAGGTGTTCTCTCACAGAAAGAGGGAAAGGAAGAGTGGAATGTGGCTTTTGCTTCCAGAACGCTAAATGAGTGTGAACGTAGGTATGCGGTAATAGAAAGGGAACTTCTAGCCTGTGTTTGGGCTATAGAACACTATAGATTGTATGTGTGGGGTACAAAATTTACGCTTAGAACAGACCATAAGCCACTTGTCAACATCTTGTCGGCTGGAGGGGGTTGGAATTCCACAGCCAGAATTGCCAGATTGACTTCTAAATTACAGGAATATAATTTTAATACAGTATATGTTCCTGGAAAAAAAAATGTCACAGCTGATTTCCTATCACGCTTACCGTGTGATCAACACAAAGTCAATGTTGTTAATGAGCATGAGTTTGTGCTGACCATTGAAGACATACTTCAAGATAGATTTCAAGATATAACTGAAGAATTTTGGCGTGAATGTGAACAAAAAGATGATAAATGGTGTGAGTTAAAAGAGTGCATCACACATGGTTGGCCAAAAAAGAATGTGTTAAGGTCTGAGCTTTTACCCTTCTTCAATGTTTCGGAAGAGTTGGAATTAGAAAGTGAGTTCATCTTTAAGTCAGGGAAATGCATTCCTCCAGAAGGTATGTATGAGGTCATATTACAAATTGCACACAAAACCCATCCAGGTATTTCTTCAATGAAACGTTTAGTCAGAAGCTATTTTTGGTGGCCCGGTATTGATAAATTTATTGATAGGGTAGTTAGGGAATGTTCTGATTGTGTTTCAAGTGAAAGAATGCTAAAGACACATATTCCACCGTTAAAAGTTGTCAAATGGCCCACTGAACCATGGCAAAAAATCGCGTTTGATATTTCAGGTCCATTCCACATGTTGCCAGAGTCTTCACGTTATGCTTTAGTAGTTATCGATTATCACTCAAAGTGGCCTGAAGTAAAATTTGTTCCTAAGGCTACCACATGTGCAGTTATCAATTTTTTTAAAGAAATTTTCACTCAAGAAGGTTGTCTATCTGTTTTGATTACTGATAATGGTGTTCAATTAACTTCTTCTGAGATGGCAGAATTTCTCAAAGAGTGTAATATCATTCACAGGTTCACTTCACTTTATGAACCACATGAAAATGGTCAGGTGGAGCGTTTTAACCGTGTACTCAAAAGTTTTGTTGTTGATTCTTTTAAATTAGGATCTAATTGGGTGAGTGCTCTGAGAGAACGTTTATGGATATACTGCATCACACCTCACACTACCACCGAGGTGAGCCCATTTAAACTTTTCAAAGGCAGGAATCCTGCATCCAAAGTTTTGCCGTGGTGGTTAAGAGAGAAATCACTTAATTTTAGTTTTGGAAAAGAGTGTGTAAGTGATGTTGCCAAACGAGTGGAAATTAAACAATTAAAAACCAAGAGTTGGTATGATAACAAATGGAGGACAAAGTCACATTCTTTCCAAATAGGAGATTGGGTAAAAATTCTCAAACCTGGTTTTGTTAACAAAGGTGCCAATAAGTTTGGAAAAGCCATACAGTTAAAAAAAATATTCACTAATAGTGTAATGACACAAGATGGCAAAATTTGGAATGTTAAAAGGTTGGCTAAGTGTCCTAGTTTTGATTCTTCATTTAAAGGCAATTTTGATACAAATGTCAATCTTGACAATAATGATTCTGTTGCTCGCAGGGTCAAAAATTCAAGACGTATTATACAAGTTCCAAAAAGATATAATGATTTCATGTAGATGTTTTCATCCTCTTTGTCATGGTTCTCTTTTGTTAATAAGGGAGATATGTTACATTCTAGGTTTCTTATTATGTGCATGTTCACTTTAAATGCTTATGTCATTTGGTCGCATGCTCCGGCATGCGGCATGTTATTCCTTCAATAATGTTCCATTGTTCTAACGGTTTGAAAATGCTGTATTCTACGGTTGGGCTGAGGTTACACCTGGAGCCCACATGTATATGACCATCTTTTACCGTGCTGCAATAAATGGCATTTATTCATGAAATTGGATCTGCATCACTTTAATAATTATCATTTTATTTTTTGTATTCAGCTTGCAGCAGAAGCAGTGGGGCAACGCTCCTCCGCCTTAGCGGAGGAGCCGCCACTGCACACCAGACAATCTCCAATAACCTTTCGGTTAACAATTGCATCGGATCGCTCCATATGGAGTCCAGAGAAGAAGTGGGGCGAGTCCCACCGTGTCGGGAACGAGGCAAGGCCCAGTTCTTCGTGCAAAATGAACTGGGAACTGCCTGGGCGTCTGCAAAAACCATTCTCTTCTCTGTGCAAGCTGATAAAATCTAGGAAATTCCAGGGATCATCACATTCGGGAGCCTCTTGTATTACACATGAAAATCCTAAATATGTATATAAGTTCTTCTCTTTATAAATTAACAGACCCGCCGTTTTTAATGATTAGAAAAAAATATATTCGTTCTGAAAAAGTTGAAATTTGTATTTTGCCTCAGTAATACTGGTGCAATAGCCTGAATACGTAATGTGTATGTTTTCTCATATTGCAGTGAGGGTAAAAACATTTTTTCTACAGTTGTAAACGAAACATCTCACTTGTGTACAACTGTATTTTTCGCAGCAACATAATTGAAAACTCATAAAAAGGTTACAACACGTTTCCATTTATGCGGCAGGAATACCACAAAACCTTATTAATTCTGCAATTTCAAGATGTGTAGAAAATGGAAATCTGCACAATTTTGATTGATAAATAAACATTTTACACAGGACTGAGGATAATCTTTCTAATAGTGTTACTAAATATTACAATGTCTAGAAATATTGTTTATTTCAGAGTTCTTGCAATTTCTTAGTCTTGTATCAGTAGGTCCGTAAGATGCTCCCTGTGTACGCAATTGACCTGGTCTCCTTGCTGACAGGCATTGTGACGTTTTCACCTGTGTGATGTCACAGTTCATGACCCTGGGCCATAGCTACCAGGATTAAAACAGGATCTTCAGTCTGCCAAGGCGGCAGGTAATGGCAGGTGAGGGTCAACTAGACTCTCGAAGGCAGCAAGATGGAGACCCCAACGACCTCTCCGGAGTGGACTTTCAGGGCACCCCTGGCCACAGAGCAGTCCGGCACCCGGAAGTCTCAAGCTAATGTTCGAGAGGTATGAGAGCTCAGCTCACCACACAGGTGTCCAATTGGAAAAGATACAGACTTGTTGTCTTTGGGGGTTAAAAGGTAGTCATATTGCATAACGCGTAATCATATTCTCTCCCTCTTGACTACTTTATACAAAATGTGCAAGTCCTGAAATTATAAACGTTAATCGGGTGTGTTAAGCGGGTGGTTGAACCGGCCACTATTTGTTCGAGCCTCCGGTGCTGAGGCAATGTGTTTATATGGGAGGGGTCTGTTACAGTATGTAATGCAGAATTGTAGTAGTTTTTAAGCTGACTGTCTGCCAAGGGTTTCATTGTTGAATGTAGAGGTTCTGCTTGATGTGTTTTTTGCACAAAATACAACTGTTCAAAATGTCTTCTTCATAACTTTACGGACCGCTTTGTTGTTTTATTTTAACTTTCAATTTTATTCATTCCATGTTAAGCAGAGAAAGTCCCCCATATGCCTCCTTTCCACAGACCCTCCTCTCGCTGCTCTTTAACTGCATGACTCTGAGTGCATGATGTACTGTTGGGGAGACCACCATCACCCCTTACTTCTGTACTCCTTTCTCCCTTGAATGTGCATTCAGGCTCAGAGGTATGAGGAGGGCTCAAGTGCTGAGGCTTTAGTTATCCCCTCAACTGTCCATGCTTCCAGTGCTAAAGTGGAAGGGCTTCTTTCCCACTCTGCTTCACTGTGGGAGGGGCGCAGCCGCAGCCACAGTAACTGACCCAGGACCCTCTGGCACGGAACCTGCGTTTTCAAGGGTCTCATTCAGTGTCATTGTCTGAACGTCATGAAAAATAGGCGCCCTGTCCCCTAAGTCGGTAACATAAAATACAGACACAGGTACGTGTCTCGAAGCTCCATATTCCACCTGCCTTTCCTACTTTCCACACTCTTGGTCCCTCTCTCCACTCATCTCCTTCCTCTCGTTCACAGTCGCCTCACTATCCCCTACCTCTGTCTCTCTTCCGCTCTTTTGTCTCTCAAATGTTCCTATCTTCTACGTTCCCTTCTCTCCCTCACATCTTCATGTTTGGCTCCTTTCGCATACTTTTCCCTTTCCTCTTTTGCTTGTCCTTATTTTCTGTCACACTTTATCCGCTTCTCCCATTATGTCGACTTTCTTTTCTTTCCACCTTTCATCCTTCAACTCGCTCATCTCCATTAATACCTTATCCTCTACTACCTTGTACCCAAACTCCAAAATGATCTTAATATTTACTAGTAATCTTCATTACTCTGAGTCACAGTCCTCCTCGTCAGAAGTCCTTAACACAAGAGCTCACTTCCCCCAGCTCCTGCGACAGCTACCCTTCCAAAGCATCGAAAGAAGGAAGAAACTTAGTTTAAAAACATGTTTCTTTCCTTACAATCTAGATGTCCTGCTCCTTCCGTATATCTCCCATCCTCACCCATGGGGACATCCTGCAAGTACCAAGCAAAATAGGGGACTGTTGGTGCCAAAGGAATTAAGTTGGGAGGACCAGGACTGTGATGAGGCGGACTATGACTCATGGTATTGAAGATTACTAGCAAGTAATAATGCAATTTTTCGATGCCACTAACCAATAATGTCAAACAAAAGTATGGTAACTAGTCCATATGGCTGCTCTACATATCCTGGTAATGATACTGCAAAAGTTATTCAAGAATTGCATAGAGCGGCACACATTGCCCTCGTCTTGGCAAGGCTCGATTCTCCACCCCATACACAAAAATGGCCCTATCTCTCTTCCAGACAGCTATAGACACATTGCATTACTGGACATTGAGGCAAAGTATTTCGCCTCACTACTACTTGAGGATTTACAAGACGGGGCAAAGTCAAATAAATTGCTTTGCCCCAATCAAACTGGGTTTAGAACAGCTGCGGGCACCACCGACAATCTGGTAGCCATTAGGATGCTTGTCACTCGACAAATTTAGAAAAAGAAAGGACTCTATTGCTGCTTTATTGATTACAGCAAAGCTTTCGACCGAGTAAATCATCATCTATTGTTGGCTAAACTCACAGCGTGGAAAATCCCAGAACCTCTATTGCAAGGTATCATATTGCTCTACTCCAACACGTGGGCAAGAGTAAAACTAGGACGAAACACGGCTGTCTCTGAGAAAATCGATATGGGACAAGGGGTCAAACAGGGGTGCGTATTAGCACCCACCCTTTTTAATTTGTATATGTGTGATTTGGTTCCTGCCTTAAATCAAGTCAATAGTCATGCTCCAAAACTCGCTAATCAACACATCTCTTCTCTGCTCTATGCAGACGACGTCGTCTTGCTCAGCCAGACGCCGGTAGGGCTTCAAAGACTGCTAGACGCCCTAGCCACACACTGTCTGGCAAATGATATGCAGATTAACTATGAAAAAACAAACATAGTCATCTTTGGCCGGAAAAAGAGAAAACCACACCAATGGGATCTAGATAACCATCGTCTGACTAACGCGGATCAATATAAATATTTGGGTTGCTGGCTGGAAAATAAAGGTGGGCACCTACTACACTTGAATTCATTAAAACCGAAATTAGCCTCGCTGCAAGGTGCTTTTCGAACAATATTCAAGAGCACAAACAAGTTCTCTTTTGAGGCATTGTTGAAAATAGTCTCTGCTAAACTAGTGCCATCATTGTCATATGGTTCAGGAGCCTACCAGGGAAAACTGGGGGCTTTTTTAAACAGGGCACAGAGTGCGGTGTTCAGGTCTATATTTCGACTGCCAGGCAACACCTCGCCAGCTCAAATCAGGCTGGAATTCACATTACAGGATCAACTGCTTGTGCAAAGGGCCTGTATAATAAAATACCTGCATTCCACAAGATCTGCTGAGCAAGGATCATTAAAACAGCTCATCTGGCAGGAAACTGCGCGTCATGACAGCACGAATCACACGAATCCCTGGTTGCAAGCCCTAGACGAAGCGTTGATGCATACAGGTTCAAGGGAGCTCTGGAACTCAAAATCACCTCATTTTTTGTTTAAAACAGCCTTGAACAGAAACATAAAAAGAATATCAAGGAAATCTGATCTAAGAACATTTATAAAAAGAAAACATGCTCCCCTGGTGCTGGGCAGCTACGTCAGAAAAGGCCCACAAACATACATTAATGAATCTTTTTCCTCTCACTATAAGATGAAATTTCTGCAGCTTCATATGGGCTCTTTTCTGTCATTAGATTTGTCACCACCATGGGTGGATATACCTGAGTCAAAACTATGCCGTCTATGCAATCTTTCACAGGAGTCACTAACTCATCTGCTTTGCATTTGCCCTATACTATTGGCAGACCGCAGAAGATTGCTTAAGCCCCTCTGGATCAAGGAGGGATCACGGACATTACGATTAGCCATCAATTTCTTATTGAACAACGAGCAGCCGCAAGTGATCACAAAACTGGTAAAATTTCTAGGGTGCGGGTAGAGGCATCTCAAATCAATCTCAGAAGTCAAAAAAGAAGAAGGGTCGGATCAGTGAATACTAGCAGTGCTAAAAACAAACAGCTTTAATCTGACGGACTGTACTGCATCTCCTTTTTCTTAATCAAAGGCACTTTTATCAAGTTGTTAGCCGGTTATTGAATAAGTATTTTAATCCATTTTTACCTGTGAGAAACACAGAGGTTGAATTATGAATTGTCCACAGAATGACTGAGAACTGGAAAAATTGTGATAGCTATTATTCTGATTTTATTTGTAATTTTAGGCACTTTGACAGACTTTATTGTCTAAATAAAGTATTTTATCATCATCATCATCAAATATGCTTTATTCGATCACTAGTATCATACAAGCAATGTGCAACAAACATGAAAAAACGTTAGAATTATACAGTGGTTCACAACAAGTTAAAACGTGATTAAACTAGATTTTTGAGTTGCTAATTTTATAAAAGATTATGTAATAAAAGAAGGATACTAGTAAGAGAAAAAATTCCTGGGTGATGATTTTTTTTTTTTGCTTTTAAAAATTATAAAAACAAGAATATGTAAAACAGTGGAAAAAGAGGCATTAAAACACCACCAAACAGTAATGTGTAAAACATGAGTATATAAAAACTATAGAGAAACGCTCACAAACAAGGAGAATATATCGCAAGATAGGACACTCTATTTTTAAAAATACGTGCGTTCCTCCCAGAGGTTCAAAATTAGTGAACTATTCAACATATTGCAATGAATGAAAAAATGGGGGAGGAACTGCCATTATTACTTATCACTCGGCATATGAGAGCCCTTCAAAGCTTTGTGTCTGATAATCCAGGCACGACTCAGAAACTTAGCCACCCCACAAATAAAAAGCGTGCTTGAGTCAGTTTTGAGAATACGCAGGGCGACCTTATAGTCACGTGTGCCCATGGATTTACAGATTGGTTTTATCCATTTAGACCTGACGATAGAATAAGCCGGGCAAGCAAACAAAACGTGGGACACACTTTCCATCGGAGCTCTGCAACAAGGGCAAGCCTCGTTTCGATGTTTGTGCGGGCTCCATTTAGATGTTGTTGCATGAACTGGGAGTGTGCCTAACCTAAATTGGGTGTATAGCAGCCTATCGCGTGGGGCCTGGATAATATCCAGGTAAGGCTCTAAGCCTCTGCACTGCTTCTGACTGAAAAACTCATCAGTCAATCTCCCCAAATTTGGTTTACTCAGGTCGTTGGAATCAACCCAGTTCCAATAAATATACTTGAGCTCTGGCTTGTTAGGTGGGACTTGAGTGTCCCATGATTCCGAAAGACCCAGCTTTGTCAGCGTCATTCTAACATTGGATATCCACTTAACCCTGTGCCCCACATCTAGATTAATCACCTCAGTCAGGGCAGCGGCATATTTTGCGAGCTCAGCGGTGATCATTACGCGTGCCCAAAAAGGCAATGGGCGCAACTTAGCAATATCCCTGAGCGGCCGTCTACCCATGTCAAATATTAAGGGGGTTAGTGGGGTATTACGGGGGAGCATCACCAGGACCCTCAAGAACTTGTGCTCGGATCTGCAAATATCCTCAATGTTGTCAAAGCCCCATAGCTCTGCGCCATACAGTGCGGTGCTAACTGCTTTGACTTCGTAAATTGCGAGAGCTGGAGCAACCGGCCTGCTGTACGAGGACCGGTGTTCTTTACTTAATGCCCCGACTACACGCTTGTGGTTCATGAAATTTCTAGGGTGCGGGTAGAGGCATCTCAAATCAAGCTCAGAAGTAAAAAAAGAAGAAGGGTCGGATCAGTGAATACTAGCAGTGCTAAAAACAAACAGCTTTAATCTGACGGACTGTACTGCATCTCCTTTTTCTTAATCAAAGGCACTTTTATCAAGTTGTTAGCCGGTTATTGAATAAGTATTTTAATCAATTTTTACCTGTGAGAAACACAGAGGTTGAATTATGAATTGTCCACAGAATGACTGAGAACTGGAAAAATTGTGATAACAGCTATTATTCTGATTTTATTTGTAATTTTAGGCACTTTGACAGACTTTATTGTCTAAATAAAGTATTTTAATTCACATATCCTGGTAATGATACCCCATATGCTTCTGCCCAAAAGTAGCTAGTGCCCTAGTTGAGTGATCTTGTAAATTACTGGGTACTCCCATTGACAAATAGGCTTGGAAAATGACTTGATGCATCCATTTACTCAGGTTGTCCGTTGTTTTTTTCCTTATTACCATGTCCATAAGAAACAAATAAAGAATCTGACCACTTAAGTTTTTTCTAGGTATATCAAAATGGCTCTTCCATCATCTAGAGATAAAGGGATTGAGTTATCAGAGACTGACTCAAAGGCAGACTGTGGGAAATGACCATCTCTTACATGACGTCCCTCCACATTTTTGCCCTATCAGCTTGCTGCCTTTAGAGCTCTGTGCTAACCAGGAGTAAAGTGCCTGTGGTCTCCCTGTAAACATGGTTAAATTGACTAATTCCTGAAGTGCATATAATTCCCTAGTATACAATGTATAAAATGCATCTATGGCCTGGAACGTATATACCACTTGTGAACTGTGGGACATATTGCCCATCCACTACAGTGACAGTGCAAACATGGCTACAGACCTACCCTGCTGCAGTGCAAAACCTGCAGTGCGACCTGTCAAAATAACCCTTTTAGCAGATAAAGGCATCCCTTTTAAATATTAGGAAGTCACCCCTATGTAGGCCTTGTACCCTTGTAGCCCACAAAGCAGGATGCATAGTATTTAAAAGTGAGACAGGTAGAAAATTAATATTACCATGTCCCTACAGTAAAATGCCAAAAAAGCTATTTTCGCAGTGGCATGCCTAGCTGTGCTTTGCAGAAAAAGAGTACAGATTAAAATAGATATACTACTGTGTAGGCAAAAGGACCAGCTAAAAAATAATTAAACCACTAATTTTAATAGTTATTAAAATCCTATTTAATAGTGAAGTCAGATTTTTAATTATTATTAAAGAAAAGTAGTTTTCAGAATGTTACTTTTACCCTGCCTTAAGCTCCGGAGGGCTAATTTACATTATCTCTGCAGCAAACCCCAGCCTGTATTTGGCCTGAATGAGGTGTGAAATTCCTCTCAGGAGCTGCACAATAGGTCAACCTGAATGGGCACTGATGACTCCTCTGAGCTCTGTAGAATACTCAGGGTGCAGGCTGTGGGCATCCTTGTGGCATAACAGTTTTAAATCCTACCTGACAGGTCTCTCTGAAACGTATGTAAAACTTTTGTATTCTGAAAGGGATCAAAGAGGACAAGTGAAAAATTATTGTGATTTTCCTGCCTGGGCTCTGAGAGACCCTAGTTTTTCACTAGACGTCTGTCTCCTAGTTTGCTGTGGGTCCAGGCTATGCTTCAGACTGGATTTTATTGTTAGATGTGTGAGGACACTGGTGATTTTCCTATTAGACTCCCACACACACCCCAGCCCTCAGAACCCAGGTTTAGTGTGTGCGAAGACTTTTGCCATCTTGAAAATGCTCCAGAAACTGGCATTTTTGACCTGTTTACAGTAAGGCAAATGGAAACTACTTCTGAAGATGTGAGTACGGGTGTCCCAGGGAACTTTTACCACACTGCTTAGGGAATGCCCAAGAGTCACCCCAACACACTAGCTGGGGTCAGGCACAAATGTGGCACCCCACGGTATCATCCTCAGAACACTTTCTGGACCTGCAGAAGAAGAAGGACTGGACCTGCTCCCCCTTGTACCCAGGACAAAGAAGTGGGCCCAAAGGTAAGTCGGCTGACCTCTTGTGTGACTACAGGAACATAACAAGTTTTAAAAGGCCTTTTCCCTAAGGTGCCCAGCTGACCAGTGGCAACTGGACTTGGACTGGACTTTGCTGTTTGCCTTTGCCTGATACCCTGAGAGTCTCTAAGAGCACTTCTTAAGGTCTGGGCAAAAGAAGATTACTCCTATGGTTGTTGGGGATTTAGAAGAAATTTCAATGTTTTTCTTCAGAAAAGTGAAAAAGTCCCTTTCTGCATTGGGACTTTGTTGAAAATGGCCCTTTTTGCAGGGTTATTCCCAAACATTTTGCTTCTTCCTCCTATTTTTTCCTGACCTGTGGTTGTTGGCTTTAGGACTCTGGGCACTTTACCACTGCTGATCAGTGCTAAAGTGCATATGCTCTCTTTGTAAATTGTTATTGTGATTGGTTATCCATGATTGGCATATTTGTTTTACCAGTAGGTCCCTAGTAAAGTGCACTGAGTGTGCCAGGGCTAGTAAATCAAATTCTACTAGTGGGCCTGCAGCACTGATTGTGCCACCCACATAAGTAGCCCTGAAAAGATGTCTCAGGCCTGCCAATGCGGTGCCTGTGCGCAGTTTGTTAACTGCCATGTCCCACTTGCCAGGCCCTAACTTTCCCTTTTCTTACATACAGGGCACCCCTCGGGTAGGCCCAAGGTACCCCCCTGGGCAGGGTGCAGTGTATGTGAAAGATAGGACATGTACTGGTGTGTGTAACATGTCCTGATAGTGAAATACTACCAATTTCGTTTTTCACTATTGAAAGGCTATCTTGCCCCATAGGACAGAATGGGGAATGCTTTGTAACATTTTACAAGCATATCTTCCCATAGGGATAAGATGGAAAAATGGAGTTTGGTGTCCCTGAACTCAGGATTTAATAACACATCTTTTAGTAAAGATGGTTTTTAAATTGTGTGTTTGAAAAAAACACTTTTAGAAAGTGGCTATTTTCTTGTTCAACCATCCTGTGTGCCTCTGCCTGTTTGTGGATTGACTGTCTGGCTTTGGAGTGACAGGGGCTGGGGAGGTGCAGTGGCTCCAGGAGTCTGGATGAGTCAGCACTAGGCTGAATAGGCCTGACCTGCATTTGGAGTGGTGGGAGGAGTAGCACCTGTACCTGAATAGGGCTGTGCCTGCCTTCCACAATGCTGGCTCCGCCCCCCAGTGGTGTGTCTGGAGTCAAGGCTCACACTGACAATGGATGTAGATGTGCACTTGCAGAGTGCCCCCCAGAACTGGTTTGAACTGGGCTCAGAGCCCCTTGCACAAAGAGAACAAAGACATTTTGGGGTATAAGTATCAGACCCAAAACCCCAGACTTTAGATCATTCCTGGAATTCAAGAGGAACCTTTGCCAAGGAGAAGAGCTGGAGAGACTGAGGAGAAGTACTGCCCTTGCTGTGTGTCTGGGGTTGGCCTGCAATTGCTGTTTCTGCCGAGGAAAGGAGAAGGACTTTGCTGTGTGCTGTGTCCCCTGCTTGAAGGAGATCTCCAAGGGCCTGAAGTGAGCTGGCCTCCTGTTCTGAAGTCTCAGGGACACAAAGACTTCACCCCCAGCTCTCCTGAACTCTGCTGTTGTGAGTTCTGACCTGCCAAGAGGTGCCTGTGCCAGTTTTGGGCCTCTGGAGGTTGTTGCTGCTGTTTGGAGCTGGAAGCAAGAAGAAACTCAAAGAACTACAGAAATCGACGCATCGCTCTTCTTGCGGCTGTTTTTTTCCGACGCATCTTTACGGCGCGAGAAGAATTTCCATGCATCGCTGCGCCGCTGCGAAAACCATCGCAGCGCCTATCGTCGCTGCAAGAATCTACGCATCGAGGGATCGTGGCTGAAGAGGACCGACGCAGCGCCGCCGCATCGATCACCGACGCATCCCGGATTTCCACGCATCGTACCTGTGCGGCAAGTTCTTCCGACGCATCACCTGCGGACCGGAACCATCACGAAGAATCGACGCATCACTCCCCATACAGACCGGATTCGACGCAACCCTTCCTCTGCGTGCAGCGGGACTGTCGCATCGCCTCCCCAAGGTCTCAGGAGTGTCGCATCTCTTTGTTTTCCGACTGCGGCTGTTTGGCTTTTGGAACTTTGACGCATCTACAGGTACTTTGGTGAAAAGTCACGCATCCATAATTTTCTATGGTACAAGTTCTTTAAACCTTTTGAAAGTCATATTTTTAACTGTGTATGTTGGATTTTTGTCGTTTTGGTCTTGTTTAGTTTAGATAAAGATATTTTATTTTTCTAAACTGGTGTGGTGTCCTTTTGTGGTGTTTTCACTGTGTTATTGTGAGTGTTGGTACAAATACTTTACACATTGCCTTTGGGATAAGCCTGTCTGCTCGTGCCAAGCTACCAAGGGGGTGAGCAGGGGTTATCTAAAGTGTGTATCCCCCTTACCCTGACTAGAAGCAAGGGTCCCTATTTGGACAAAGGTACCTACCTCTGCCAACTAGAGACCCCCATTTCTAAAAGACTTAGAATGTTTTTCAAACTTTTTGACTTTTAGACTTTCATTGGGACCAATCCACTTGTTGTAACTGTCCAGTGCTCCATCGCAATCAGATGAAAGCGTGCCTAGGTCCCAGTCTACTGCGACCATTGCCTATTATTGCCTTTGTGCTTTTTGGCTCTATTTCTACTTAAACTTTAAAAATGTATTTTCTCTAGTTCTGCTTATTGGATTTTTGTTGTTTTTGTGCCATTTTGTTTATTAAATTCTTCTTTATTTCTCTAATTCAGTTTGGTATTTTTTATCTTGGTGTTTTGACTTTATTACTGTTTTGGTACTACAGAAATACTTTACACATTGCTTTAAGGTTACCCTGTCTTCTCTGTGCCATAGCTTTCAGGGGTATGAACTCAGGCTAACTTAGTGACTTTGAGGGCTTACCCACACACAAATTGTGATAGTCCCTTGTTTTGGGCAATCGCCCACCCCAAATAATAATCCAATTTCTTACACTGGCAACATAATTTCCTGTGACATATGAAACTGAGAGTGATCCTTTGGTTTAAACTTTAAAACTGGGCACAGAACTATCCAATCATGAAAAAATCTCAGGCAAGAAATAGAAATAACGAAGCCACCCAACTCCCCCAATCTCCCATGGGGAGGTGATGGCTACATAGAAGCTCACTTTAGCTGAAAACCACAAAATTACAGCTGATTCCAAATGTTTAAATGGCTTTCCTTGCAGACTTCTATTCAAAGATCCAGTGGGGGAACATGACTTGGTACCACTGGTTTTCTTAATCTGACGTTTATAAGTAATCTGAAAGTTCAAGGAACAATCTTAGAAATACCTCCCTAAGATTTTTGAAACTCTCTAAAGGCTGCCTATTGAGCTGACAACAAAAAAAGGAGCCAGGCCCTTTAAAAACCTTCTTTTAATGCTTCAAAATCAGGAAGGGCGAACAAGAAATCTCTACTAGTCCCTTTCTTCTGCACCAAGTGTCAAACTTCTTCCAATGTTTACTATATGAAGGCAAAGTGAATGGTTTCCTTGATACTTGAAAAACAATAGCTACTTCTCTAGAGCAACCAAATTGCTGGAGGCCCAACATCTCAACTTCCATGCTTTGAGGCGAAGATGGAACAACTTCTTCGAAAATACAATTGGAAATACCAGAGGAGGCAGCTATAAGGAGAGATAAAAATGACAATCCACTGCAAGCTGATTCAGAGGTGGAAACCATGGCTGGCGAGGACACAAAAGGATATAATTCTCCTATAGAATCCTCTGAGGCACCGTTGGGGGGAGGAGGAGAATTAGTGAAAAAGCACAGATAATCCCCTTGGGTAAAGGAGTCAACCCCCAAGCATTCAGACACCACAATTCCGTGCACAATTGAGGTAGAAGAGCATTAGACATTGAGGCAACAAGGCTCAGCTGTGAATGACCAAAGAGTTCAATTATCAGGTGAAACACTTCCTCACTGAGATGGAAAGACACTGAGGATGGATGATTTTGACTGAGACATTTGAATGGAAAATTTCCCTCATTGGAATATGCATAGCTTTCAGGAAAAATAAGCGAGACTATGCCCATGTGCAAAGTAGTGCGCTATTTTGGCTCCAGCTATTTTTGCACCCCCTGGCAATTTACATAGCTTCTCTGTACCATGGACTAACACAACTCTCCTTTGGAATATTGCAGTCTCTCTGAGACCAATTGCTTTTCAACTCCAGTACTTCATAAGTTGCCCCCGACCCCCAATGACTTGCATCCTTTGTTAGTATCAGGGGAATTGGGGCCTGCATCACAGCTCCTATTTGTAAATTCTCTGGTACCAGCCACAAATAGAGTCACTGCAAAATTTAGTTTGATACTGGCATCATCTCCTCGTAGTCTTGCAACACGGCAGACCAATGTTTCAATAAGTGATGCAGCAGAGGTTTCAAATAATGGTGAGTCCATGGCGCCATCAATCCCTGAACATTCAACTATGACCTGGTCAAGGCTTGAGGAAATGTCAGGAGACTGGTTAATTAACTTTGTAAAAAAAACATTATTGAATCTGCAAGAACCACATAATCTCTTTCTGTGTCGAAACAGGCTCAAATCAAAAGTATTTCTTGGGCTTGTTAGAATAAACAACAACACAACAAAAGCCCTTGTTACGCATCACATATCCAGTAGATACTTTTTGGGTCCCCCACTTCTCACTTTCAAGCGAGGGAGGTTCTAGTGCATATCTATGAACCACCCCATTCTGTGTATTTTAATAAAATACCAGTACTAATATCTTGGTGAAGACTCTTGAGGAAAGGCATAATAATGGTAGATCTTTGAATTGATAGTGGTGATCCTCTACTGCAGAACATAAGTGAAATTGACTTCTCTGATTAATTGGAGCAAGGACTTATGCCTCCTGGAGCTCAAACATCACCATGAAGTTTCCTTTGCATCTTGAATGGCTTGTAGAGGACATATTGGTTCAAAGTTTTCAAGTCCATAACTGGTCAGAACCTTCCATATGGTTTATCATGATAAGGTGTTCCCTCATTTGCATGGGGTCGTGGTCCAATACAAATGAGGTAATTATTTTGCCTTTGCACCTGCGCTGTATAACGGATGTGGGCGCAGAGGCAAACATGCCCTTAAGAGGCGCACTGAAAGTGCGCCTCCTAAAGGCAGCCCTTTGGAGGGGGAAGTGGGAGTTCCATGGACCCCCAAGACATTCCCCTGCAGGCAGGTGCAGTCAGTCACTGCACCTGCCTACAAGGGGATCTCTAATCCCTCTTGAAAGTGTAGGAAGCATGCCATCTGCACAGAGACACACGAAGCAGTTTTAAACAGCTGCTCCGTATGTCACTTGAAGCGCTGCCTATAGGGCAGCTCAAGGTCGCTGCTGGCCTGAGGGCAGCGCATTCATTGTAATAAGGCGTACTGTACCTGTTTGCGCCCAGTGCACCTTTTGAAAGGTGCACCATGGCGCAAACAAGGAAAGTGCGCTGTATACATAATACAGCCCCAAGTCATCTGTAAAATTACTGTTTAATCAAATTCAGTTTTGAGCAATCTTGCACATCAAATATGCTAATAAATGCACAATTCAACCATTTCAATTTCACAATTCATTTTATGAACCAGAACTGGTGGGGGTGGGTGGGAGGTGAGAGGTGGGGGTGGGACAATTGGTTGGTGGCTTTGCATGAAGATTTTGATTGAGGTAATTCATAATAAATTCATAGTCAAAACATTATGCAGCGCTAGAGCAGATTGAAGAGTAACTGGAATGGGGCATCAGGGGCTCAATTTACTGCACACAGGGTTCACGGTGCATGAGGCATTTTCCCTAATGAGCATCAGAAAACAACCAGAGATGTCTGAACCTGCCCTTCGCCTTTTCATAAATGCGTCAAATATGACTTAAATCATTTCCCATAGCATATTTAAGGATATGAAAAAAACAACGTCAATGTATTTATCTTATTACATATTGCAATGTCAAAACAGTGCAGCCATTTCCAAGGCCTGGAGTGCGCAGATTGTCAATGTGCAGTGCAGCTGTTGGTGCCAAACGGCACCAAAGTCATTGAATAATAAAATGTAGGTGCAAAGTTACATCAGCATGGATGCTGTCTTTGTCATCTGACTCATGGTTGGGTGAGAGATGGGATGCCATAGTATTGCCTTAGTGCCACAGCCCCCTCTGCAAAGATACAAGCATATGGAAGGCGAAAATATAAATAGAACCAATGCCCCAAATAACAAATATAAGTAATGTTAATACAGAGTTGCATGTGGTTATAAAACTCTTCACAATATCTGGGTCTAGGGTAGTCAGGATAATGCATAGGAGTCTTGACGTAGTAGTGAAGCTACCTTAGACATCTTGAGGCCTAATTTTGGCGCCGACACGTGACTGTAAATTGGGTGAGTCTGATCAAAACACTTAAGTTCCCTGTGCCTCGCATTGCAAATATGAGCAAAATGTTACGCAGCTGCAAATGAATGGAATGTCATTTCACTGTGGAAATCTAATGAGTAAATTACTAATTCATGTTCTGTGCTCCATTGCAACCCACCTGGGTATGCACCACATAAATGTATGAATGCCTTTGTCCATCATAGACTGGGCAAGAGGGCACAGCAGAAACCACTGACAACTTGTTGTGTGAAAAAGGTTGCTTTAATGAGGCAGGTGCACATCACAATATATCTATAACCCTAAGCAAAATCATCATACAAAACTATGTTCCTCACTATACATTAAAATTCAATACCCCCTGGCCTACCCCCCACCCTAACTACCCCCTGAAGTTCCCCAACACAACTGCCTGTTACTGTACCTATTTCCTACATCCTACACTGAATTAACTTCTTAATAATGTAAACCTTTAAATATCGCCGGCTGCAAGTGTGAACTCACCCCCACCGCCTCCCTTCAAACTGCTTCTCCCCCCTGCAACAAGCAATAAAACCATTGAAACCCTGAGAAAACCCTCGGCCAATCGCCATCCAGAAAAAACCCCAACTAAGGTATTTTTCTCCCCCCCCCCCATCATCCTTATTCTTACACATTACACCACAACAAACCCCTAGCGCCTCCGCCAATGCCTCCCTCAGTTGCATCAAAAACAAACCCATCCCCAGTACAGGTGCACGCCATCACCACGGAAAAACTGACTATGTACCACAAATCCAAATGCCTCACTTTACCAATACTCTCTGTTAGTTCCCGGTTCACCTTCCGCCTCACTTTATCTATTGCTGCAGATCTATCTGCCCCTCGGCAGTGCCTCAGGGGAATCAATCTGGTCCACAGTATGAATTTACCTGACCACAGTGCCATAATTTTACGCATGTCTGCTTTTATTTCCTTTATCAAGGCTAGCCTTTCAATCATGGTATTCAGACAAAATATCGAGTTAGAAATGTCGACTTACACAAATATCGAGTTGTAAATATTGTGACACAGAAATATCGACAGCAAGAATATCGTGGTCAAGAATATCAAATTTAAGGTAAGAAATATCGTTTTTTAAAATATAGAAGTCATTAATATTGTTTGCAAAAAAATTGTTGTTTAAAATATCGATTTTTTAATTAGTGTTATGTATTTTAGTATATATTTTTTGTGTATGTGATGTATTTATTTTGTATATTCATTGCCTATGATTTTTTAATATATGTGTTAAATTTTTAGTAGTTATCAATTTTATTTTAATTACATTTTGTGTGTTTTAGTTCCGTAGCGGGTTGTGGGTTTATAGGGGAATAGGGTGGGAAGTAATTTAATTATAATAAATTAATGATTATTTTTTATTTATTGATATTTATTTAATTGAGATTTTATAGTGTTAATTGTGGAAAGTAATTTATTTTTAAATTATTATTAATTGGTTGTTAATTAACATTAATTAACTAATTGGTAATTTAATTATAATAAATTATTGATTTTTTTATTTATTGATATTTATTTGATTGAGATGTTATAGTGTTAATTGTGGAAAGTAATTTATTTTTAATTAATTGGTTGTTAATTAATATTAATTAACTAATTAATTATGGTAATTGTGTATTTTTTTAGGTTCAGGTTGTGGGGGTTTTAGGGGTAAAGGGTGGGAAGTAATTTATTTTTAATTAATTGATAATTAGTTGTTAATTAATATTAATTAATTGAATGAAAATTAAATATGGAAATTGTGTAATTAATTTTAGGTGTGGGTTGTGGGGTTTATAGGGGTAAAGGGTGGGAAGTAATTTATTTTTTATTAATTAATAATTAGTTGTTAATTAATATTAATTAATTGAATGAAAATTAAATATGGAAATTGATTAATTAATTTTAGGTGCGGGTTGTGGGGTTTATAGGGGTAAAGGGTGGGAAGTAATTGATTTTTAATTAATTAATAATTAGTTGTTAATCTTAATTAATTCAAAATTAAATATGGAAATTGTGTAATTAATTTTAGGTGTGGGTTGTGGGGTTCATAGGGGTAAAGGGTGGGAAGTAATTTATGTTTAATTAATTAATAATTAGTTGATCATTAATAATTAATTGATACTTAATTAGGGTAATTGTTTAATTTATGTTGTGTGTGGGTTTTGGTTTTATATGGGTGAAGGGTGGGGAGTAAATTAATTTTACTTACTTTATAATTAGTTGTTAAATACTATTAGTTTTTTTATGGAAAAAAATGTTAATTCTGTAATTAATTTATTTACAGTTTAATTTTAGCTGTGGGTTGTGGGGATTATAGGGGTAAAGGGTGGGAAGTTAATACATTTTATGTGTTTTAATTTGTTTTTTAATCAATAATATTTCTTTAATTGATAAATAATTATGTTAATTATGAAAGTACATTTAAATTGTTTTTGATGTGGGTTGTGAATTGTGTGGTGTTTTAGGATAGGAAGTAAATAAACTAAATTTATGTAATAATTCATGTTTTTGTTCCTAAATAATTTCTAACTAAAAATATTTATTTGTTTGGAAATTATTTTTTTATTTTATTTAATATAATATTTGTAGGTATTTGTCATATGTATTTTACATTATAATATGTTTTTATTTTTTTATTTTTAATATTAAATATATTTGTATTTTAATTTTTAACATTAATGTATTTTTTATTTATATTGTTTTTAAATATTTTGTTGTTGTTGATATTATGTTTGTTTCCACAGCGGTATGCGTACAGCGCCAGGACACCCCTTTGGGGGTATAAGTGCGCTTTACAAGTACAAATTTCATTTTCATTTCATATCCAACACTTTCCCTACTGTTGCACTCATTGGAGTAGGAATAGTATTTTTTACCCCTCCGCTATCCAACACTTTCCCTACTGTTGCAATCATTGGAGTGGTAATAGTACTTTTACCCAAAAAAATAAGCTTAGACAGTGGAACCCTACAGAAAAATAGCACCTGACCCGCTATCCCTAATTATTATGCATATACTGGGAAGTACCCAAAGGTCTGTGTGCACACTGTTAGCGCACCCACTGTCACGGTGCAATCCAATACTGGAATATAACAATTTCTAACAAGAGCAAAGGTGCACCACTAAGAGATAAACAAACACACATCAAAATATCAGATCCGTGTGCAGAGATGTTTCTTTAAGTTCTTCGTTTATTCAAAAAGTTAAAAGCGATCAGGTTGAAATGAACAGCCGACGCGTTTTGTCCATACAAATGGACTTCTTCAGGGCTGTTGATTTAACAGATACATATACACACATCAATATGGTAAAATACAAAAAGACATTACAAAACAATAAAAGAAACATGACATTTATACAATATTACTCAAACAGTAAACAACATTATGACAGGACTGCTATATACATAAGTTTCCACCCATTAGTAACCACATATAAAAAACTCACCAACACATAACATATGACATCCATATATTTGCCAAGACTGTACATAGAATAATATACATGACATAAAAAATAATCAATAACACCCTATAAAAGAGAGAAAAGGAATAGTGAAGGTAAAATGAAGTGAGAAAGGATCAAGCAAGATATAGGAGATATCCTTATGCACAGAAGCATCACTACAGGAAAAAAGAAAGAAAGAGAAACAATCATAGAGTTTTTTTGAGAAGAGAACGAGAAGATAAATAACCAAAGAAGGCACACCAGAAGGGCAGTCGTGAGCGGTCAATAATGTGACTAATATAGAAACAAAAAGGGGATGAGTATGAAAATATAGTCACTATACCCACCATCAATAAGGCACTCCTAAAATATAACGTCAGAGGGGTCGATTCCGATTCGGGCCGGAAAAAGCACCGACCGACTCGGATCCCGAAATAATACCGACCGACACGTACCTGTGGCGCCCGACACGCCAAGTACGATGCAAGGCGTGCAAAATCCGACCGACACGTACGGAACCCAAGTCGACCGACCGAGCCGCACGAAAAACAGCAATCCGGTCGGAAAAACACGCGAATCCAACCGACCGACACGCACCCGGAACAAATCCGACCGAAACGTACACGCGAACTCCAAACAGCAAAGTACGATGCAAGGCGCGAAAACCATGAGCGAGTCGGACGGAGGCCAAGCCGTACGACCGACACGCATACGAAACCGAGCCGAAGCAACACAAAACACCGCGACCGACGCGTACGCAGCATAGAAAACTGCACATACACAGCGTGAACGAAACGGAGAAGACCGTACGAGACAAATGCAGGGTCCGACTCGGTCACAAGAACGTCTCCAACATACACAGACAGTACAAAGGAAAAATCACCCAAAAAAAGGCCAAACAAGCAATTACAAAGCCAATAAATACTGGGGGTGGGGACAGAGAACAAAGACACACCCACAACTCCACCCATATAAAGGACACAAATCACAACCATGAGCCTTTGCAAATGCCATTCCACTGCCAGCACCCAAGAGAAAGCAACCACACACCCACAGCTCATCCCTCACACAAGCCACACACCATCAGCACACCAACAAATACCTACCTCACATACACCCAGCAAAACACACACTCACACACCCTCACCTGCACACCAACACACACATCACTCACCATCACCACCCATCACCATGCCCCCCAAGAAGAATCCCAAGTTCCTAGATTGTGAATTGGAAGTCATGGTAGACGAGATCCTCAGGGTAGAGCCACAGCTGTTTGGCACACTGTTCCAACAGACCCCCATCTCCCAGAAAACCAAGATGTGGGAGAGGATCATCAACAGGGTGAACGCACAATCACCATGTCGGCGCACAAAGAGCGACATCCAGAACAGGTGGTATGACGTGCGCAGGAGGGTACGGGACCTGCTCAAAAAGACTACATCAACAGCCAACTCACCGGCAGTGGCCCTCCTGCCAAGCCAATATACCTCAGGCCCTGGGAGGAGAAGGTGCGGGCCATCCTTCCGCCAGTGAGCGTATATGGACTAGAGGTCATCCCAGAGCCTGGTGAGTACACAACAAATGTACACAATATACTGCGACAAAACACACACACATCACTGTCAAGGGGAGAGTCAAACCATGCACTCATAGCAATTACACAGCAACCAGAACAGAATCATCCCAAAATGTGTATGTCAGTCAGATAAACACAACACATGCCATCAAAAAAGTCACATCCAACTGTGCCATCACATGTGCAAACAACTACAACTACAGCTAGGCAATGGCACAAATAGAACTAACAAACACATCCAGACATGTAGCCACCACAACAACACCAACACACAGTGAAGAACACTCAAAGGAAGGAATTCTGTGTATGCTGGCCAAGTCAGTGTAGCCAATAGCATCATGGGAGTCGCAGTCACACATATTGCCCCCCACAACTGCCCCATCAACACCACCATGAACCATGCGCACATCACAGGGAGTGGAGAAGGACTCACAAGATGGCTGACACTGGCTACTGCTGTGGGGAGCACAAGGCCCTGCTGGCAACTGTGCACCAACAAACAGCAGGACACCACTGACTGACATCCTGAGAGACAACTTCCACTCCCTGCAATGCAAGCAAGTTCCATGGTGGGATGACTGGCTGGGTGGGAAGGAGGACTTGCAGCACTAACCATAGTCACAAGCACCTCCCCTCACACCCCACCCCCAACACAAACTCCACAGAACCCACCTGGTAGAATGCAATGCCCCCCATCCTAACACAAGATCCCACAAAGAACCACCACCCTGGGTTATGTTGTGTGAAGCACAGGGACACTCTTGGGACTTTTAGCCAAACAACTGCCAGGACAACACTCCCAGCCATCCTGTCAGCACAGATAGCCCACCCCACAGGGAAGCAGAGTCAAAAGGAAGGAAGCATGGGCATGCTGGGAAGGGGGGTGGAGGCAATAGCATGATGGGAGTCGTACTCACTGATATTGGTCACCCCCACAACTGTCCCATCAACACCACCCTGAACCATGCTCACATCACAGGGAGTGGAGAAGGACTCACAAGATGGCTGACACTGGCTACTGCAGGGGGAGCACAAGGCCCTGCTGGCAACTGTGCACCAACAAACAGCAGGACACCACTGACTGACATCCTGAGAGACAACTTCCACTCCCTGCAATGCAAGCACGTTCCATGGTGGGATAACTGGCTGGCTGGCTGGGTGGGAAGGAGGACTTGCAGCACTAACCATAGTCACAAGCACCTCCCCTCACACACCCCCAACACAAACTCCACAGAACCCACCTGGTAGAATGCAATGTCCCCCATCCTAACACAAGATCCCACAAAGAACCACCACCCTGGGTAATGTTGTGTGAAGCACAGGGCCACTCTTGGGACTTTTAGCCAAACAACTGCCAGGACAACACTCCCAGCCATCCTGTCAGCACAGCCAGCCCACCCCACAGGGAAGCAGAGTCAAAAGGAAGGAAGCATGGGCATGCTGGGAAGGGGGTGGAGGCAATAGCATGATGGGAGTAGTAGGCACAGATATTGCTCAGCCTCACAACTGGCCCATCAACACCACCCTGAACCATGCTCACATCACAGGGAGTGGATAAGGACTCACAAGATGGCTGACACTGGCTACTGCTGTGGGAGCACAAGGCCCTGCTGGCAACTGTGCACCAACAAACAGCAGGACACCACTGACTGACATCCTGAGAGACAACTTCCACTCCCTGCAATGCAAGCACGTTCCATGGTGGGATAACTGGCTGGCTGGCTGGGTGGGAAGGAGGACTTGCAGCACTAACCATAGTCACAAGCACCTCCCCTCACACCCCCCAACACAAACTCCACAGAACCCACCTGGTAGAATGCAATGCCCCCCATCCTAACACAAGATCCCTCAAAGAACCACCACCCTGGGTAATGTTGTGTGAAGCACAGGGCCACTCTTGGGACTTTTAGCCAAACAACTGCCAGGACAACACTCCCAGCCATCCTGTCAGCACAGCCAGCCCACCCCACAGGGAAGCAGAGTCAAAAGGAAGGAAGCATGGGCATTCTGGGAAGGGGGGTGGAGGCAATAGCATGATGGGAGTCGTAGTCACAGCTCTACATCCACCACCACATGGCCCAGCAAGCTCACACTCACGCATGCACATCCCACAGAGAGTGGAAAGGCCCATCAAAGATGTCTGACACTGTTGCTGTGTCGTGGGGAGCACAAGGGCATGCTGGGTACAGGACACCACTGTCAGCCATCTTGCCATTGCTCTCACACCCACACACACTGAACTCCCCACAAAAGCAAGTAAGTATGGGAATGCTGGGAAGTGGGGTGGAGGCAATAGCATGATGGGAGTCGTAGTCACAGACATAGCTCACCCCCACAACTGTCCCATCAACACCACCCTGAACCATGCTCACATCACAGGGAGTGGAGAAGGACTCACAAGATGGCTGACACTGGCTACTGCTGTGGGGAGCACAAGGCCCTGCTGGCAACTGTGCACCAACAAACAGCAGGACACCACTGACTGACATCCTGAGAGACAACTTCCACTCCCTGCAATGCAAGCACGTTCCATGGTGGGATATCTGGCTGGCTGGGTGGGAAGGAGGACTTGCAGCACTAACCATAGTCACAAGCACCTCCCCTCACACCCCCCCACAACACAAACTCCAGAGAACCCACCTGGTAGAATGCAATGCCCCCCATCCTAACACAAGATCCCACAAAGAACCACCACCCTGGGTTATGTTGTGTGAAGCACAGGAACTCTCTTGGGACTTTTAGCCAAACAACTGCCAGGACAACACTCCCAGCCATCCTGTCAGCACAGCCAGCCCACCCCACAGGGAAGCAGAATCAAAAGGAAGGAAGCATGGGCATGCTGGGAAGGGGGGTGGAGGCAATAGCATGATGGGAGTCGTAGTCACAGCTCTACATCCCCCACCACATGGCCCAGCAAGCTCACACTGACGCATGCACATCCCACAGAGAGTGGAAAGGCCCATCAAAGATGTCTGACACTGTTGCTGTGTCGTGGGAGCACAAGGGCATGCTGAGTACTGCACCAACCAACAGCAGGACACCACTGTCAGCCATCTTGCCATTGCTCTCACACCCACACACACTGAACTCCCCACAAAAGCAAGTAAGTATGGGAATGCTGGGAAGTGGGGTGGAGGCAATAGCATGATGGGAGTCGTAGTCACAGACATAGCTCACCCCCACAACTGTCCCATCAACACCACCCTGAACCATGCTCACATCACAGGGAGTGGAGAAGGACTCACAAGATGGCTGACACTGGCTACTGCTGTGGGGAGCACAAGGCCCTGCTGGCAACTGTGCACCAACAAACAGCAGGACACCACTGACTGACATCCTGAGAGACAACTTCCAATCCCTTCAATGCAAGCACGTTCCATGGTGGGATATCTGGCTGGCTGGGTGGGAAGGAGGACTTGCAGCACTAACCATAGTCACAAGCACCTCCCCTCACACCCCCCCCCCAACACAAACTCCACAGAACCCACCTGGTAGAATGCAATGCCCCCATCCTAACACAAGATCCCACAAAGAACCACCACCCTGGGTTATGTTGTGTGAAGCACAGGGACACTCTTGGGACTTTTAGCCAAACAACTGCCAGGACAACACTCCCAGCCATCCTGTCAGCACAGCCAGCCCACCCCACAGGGAAGCAGAATCAAAAGGAAGGAAGCATGGGCATGCTGGGAAGGGGGTGGAGGCAATAGCATGATGGGAGTCGTAGTCACAGCTCTACATCCCCCACCACATGGCCCAGCAAGCTCACACTGACGCATGCACATCCCACAGAGAGTGGAAAGGCCCATCAAAGATGTCTGACACTGTTGCTGTGTCGTGGGGAGCACAAGGGCATGCTGGGTACTGCACACCAACCAACAGCAGGACACCACTGTCAGCCATCTTGCCATTGCTCTCACACCCACACACACTGAACTCCCCACAAAAGCAAGTAAGTATGGGAATGCTGGGAAGTGGGGTGGAGGCAATAGCATGATGGGAGTCGTAGTCACAGACATAGCTCACCCCCACAACTGTCCCATCAACACCACCCTGAACCATGCTCACATCACAGGGAGTGGAGAAGGACTCACAAGATGGCTGACACTGGCTACTGCTGTGGGGAGCACAAGGCCCTGCTGGCAACTGTGCACCAACAAACAGCAGGACACCACTGACTGACATCCTGAGAGACAACTTCCACTCCCTGCAATGCAAGCACGTTCCATGGTGGGATATCTGGCTGGCTGGGTGGGAAGGAGGACTTGCAGCACTAACCATAGTCACAAGCACCTCCCCTCACACCCCCCCAACACAAACTCCACAGAACCCACCTGGTAGAATGCAATGCCCCCCATCCTAACCCAAGATCCCACAAATAACCACCACCCTGGGTTATGTTGTGTGAAGCACAGGGACACTCTTGGGACTTTTAGCCAAACAACTGCCAGGACAACACTCCCAGCCATCCTGTCAGCACAGCCAGCCCACCCCACAGGGAAGCAGAGTCAAAGGAAGGAAGCATGGGCATGCTGGGAAGGGGGTGGAGGCAATAGCATGATGGGAGTCGTAGTCACTGATATTGGTCACCCCCACAACTGCCCCATCAACACCACCATGAACCATGCTCACATCACAGGGAGTGGCTGACACTGATGGCTGACACTGGCTACTGCAGTGGGGAGCACAAGGCCCTGCTGGCAACTGTACACCAACAAACAGCAGGACACCACTGACTGACATCCTGAGAGACAACTTCCACTCCCTGCAATGCAAGCACGTTCCATGGTGGGATAACTGACTGGCTGGGTGGGTGGGTGTAGGAGAGTAGGATCTGCTTCACAGGGGTACCCCCACTTTTTGCTGATACTTCACTGGTTTTCGACATTAGTCTGGCTGGGGCCCTGCTATTCAGAACCCCAGCCTAGCTGTTTCCTCTTTAAAAGGGTCTCCATGTGCCTTAGGCACATCACTGATTGGGATCTGGAGTGCCCTTGTAAGTCCCTAGTATATGGTATACTATGTACCAAGGGCATAGGTACCTCAGAGGCCTGCCAGGGGCTGCAGCATGTATTATGCCACCCCTGGTAGGCCATCCAAACTGACACCACAGGTCTGCTACTGCAGCCTGGGTAAGGTGGTGCATGCACCCCTTGCTGTGGTATAGGTTACCTATATCACTAAAAGCATACACACATATAAACCTATAAGTCACTCCTAAGGCAGGCCTTATCAATCCTAAAGGCAGAGTGCATGGTTCCTATGTGAGAGGGTGCCCCTGCATGAGCAGGGCCCCTCTGCAGCGTTCGGAGACCATCTCTGATGCTGTTTGTAGTGCAGCCTGACCATATACTCTTAAACGCATTATATCCTCGCGGTAAAATGCTAACTATGGAATGGCTGCACCTAAACATGTCGTGTTTGGTGTCAAACATCTTGGAATACTACCCCCCGCCAATCCTGGCGGCGGGGGTAGCATTCCACCCTTCTAGAGGGAAAGGCATGTTAACTCTGACGAGTCCGGTAACTTCTTTCCAGAGCCCTGGCATCACAAAATGGATGCTGCTGCCACAGACACGAGTCTGGCCTCCTGCTGCTGGACGAAACTCCGGCAGGGGAGGCCTGGACAATAGGTTTCCTGTCCCAGGGAGGTGTGACCACCTCCCCAGACAGGACAATGTGTATTGGGGCTGGGCGGGAGCACTTTCGGGTGCTTTGAAGTCCTGCACTGGGGGCACATTTGGTGTCCCTGTGCATACCCCAGTTCAAACCGGATCAGGGGCTTGCAGCCCCTGCTTTGGCGTGAACTGGACAAAGGGAAAGGGGTGTAGCCACCCCTCTGCCCTGACCCACCCATAGGTGGGGCCACAGAGTAGTCCATCCCCTATTTTTGGAATAAAGGTAGGAACCCAGTCCTTAGGACTTTAGATTATACCTGGACGAAACTCTGAAACAGAATCCTGGACCTTCGACGCTCTACTCACGATTAGAGGACTGAAGAATCTCCCTTGGGGTCAAGGAGTGACTCCCCTGCTTGGCAGGCACCAAAGAAGCATCTGTCCGGTTCGCATAACTGAAGCTCCCGTCGGACGCCGAAGTCATCGCATCACCAGAGGTGGATTCTCAGACTTCCCCGAGGCTACCCTGAGTCCCCAGCAAAGCTGAGGCCCGTGGCTATCGTGGGTGACTTGAGACCGTGACCCCTGGACACCGAGCACACTTGCAAGTGCACCATCTTCTGGGTCTCCCAAGAAGTCGTGCTTTGGGCTCCGAGTAGCCCTAGCCTCCAGCACCACCTGCACCGAAGATCACTGGCCCCCACTCCACGAGTGTCCTGTAAGCCAGCTCCACGTGCGGCGTCACGAGGCTCCTTCGCGGTCGCTAGCCCGTTGGCTAGTAGCCCTTACCGAAGGCCAATCTTTTCTTTACTTGGCAGTCTGGTTGCTCCAGGCCTGCCCTCACTTACCCTTGCTGGGTGAGTTCCCCAGACCTTGCTGGTCTGCATCATCGACGATCTACATCTTACTCGAGACTTGCCGTTGCCAAGGCCTGTTGGGTCCAATCTGGTCGCCGACACCTCTGCACTCGACAGACATTGAGCAACAGCCCGAATCCTGCTCCTGGTCGCCGACAACGCCTCCCGGACCTCGTGGCTGAAGAGTCAAGACGACCGTCAACGAACTTGAAGCACTCGACATCGGTGGGCATCTGTCCATCGCCCTCCTGGTCACTGGCTAGTGACCCAGACTCTGTCCCCTCTGCTTTCAGGTTCTTCAGAACTCCGATCCACTCTTGGATCCACCCGGACACTTTTCTCCTGGTCGCCAGCAGCACTTTGCAGCAGATCGCCATAAGAAACGACGACGAAACCCGACCCCGAAAGGCACCTATGCACCCGGCTTCCCTGGGTGAGGTAACACGAGTACTCCGGTGCTCCCGTGGGTAGAGACTCTTCAAAGTCCTAGATCTCAAAGGGTTTTGTCCTAGTCCTCCTTAAAGTGTCCCTTTCCTCTATTTTCCCGATCCCGACTTTCTCCATAGAAGTTAACGGCGTATCGCGGTTGTGTATTTACACTGCACGCGTCTCCCGTGGGTCCCCTGTGTCACTACCTTGGGTGGTTCCTTGTGGTCCAAGCACTTCTAGAGGCTCTAGGCCTAGTGTCTAGTTCAGTCGTGGTTCGCATACCACTTTATTGGTATATGGTTTGGTACGCCCCTAGGGCCCAAACGTGTATTTGTGCTATTACTGTGATTTAAGATCTTATAACCTATGTACTTCGAACTCTAGCCTCATAAAGAGACTAGAGGGGTGTGTTTAGTAATAAATACATATATTTTGAATATATACCTGGTGTGGTGCTCTTTCATTTGGTCACTCAAGAGATTATAGACTGGTAAAACAAGCTGCTTTACATTCCTTCAAGACTTAGCCTGAAGGCTGCTCTCCATAGCTACCACTAGGATAGCTTTCAATAAGGTTGTCTTTAACCTACCTACCATAAGAGTCGATTTGGACTGGTGCAAGGTGCCCACTATAATTAGTGGACAGCATATGCCAGGCCAACTTCTCACATTGGTGTGCAGCGTGTGGGATTCCAGCTTGCTATTGTTTTACCAGATAATCTCAATTGAATTGATCAACTGAAAACCACTAAAGGTACCTAAGGTACATATAATTTAAGCTTAGAATATCAGTAAGTTCTACTGAACTTAGAGTTGTGTGTTAAGGGATAGCACAACCCTTTCTACAACTCAAGAGAGTTTAGTAGGCCACACTAGAGTAGGTAGTGCATACACCACACCACACTAGTAATGTCTTTAAAAGCAGGATCTAGAGATGCCCTGCAGGAAGCCATGGAGCTTCCCCCTCCAAGTATGACACACTCCCATTCTTGGAACTGAGAGCTTTGTGTAACGTGAGGAAAGTAAAGACAGGCCAAAGTCCCACCACCCAACACCTCCAGGAGTTGTTGGTGGCTTATGATCTTAGTAAGTCCTCAGAGACTGAAGGGGTAGGAGCAGAGGGTGGGCCAGCAGATGAGGAAGGGGCCAGGGGTACTACTACCCCCAGCCCCCTCTGAAACTGACCAGGAGGGTGACAATGACCCTGACCTGGAAAACCCAATCCCTTCTGGGGAAGAAGAAGATGAGGATCTAGAGAACCACACCTTTGTCCCCCCAGGAAGGATTATGAGTGTGCTCAGAAAGTCTAGGTCTCCTTCTCAGGAGTCTAACCACTCTGGCACCTCAATAGGGAGCTCTGTTTCTTCTCACAGGAGGGAATCCTCTCATGAGAGAAGAAAGAGACTGGTCCAGTATGAGGAAACTCAACTGGAGATCAGGAAGAAGCAATTGGCTTTAGATAGAGAATCCCTAGATCTCCTTAGAGAGAGAAGAAAGTTGGGACTAGAGTCCCATGGTGGCAGCCATGTCCCTAGAGATAGGGAAAGGTCCTATGACCATAGGAACCTGAGCAAGATTGTCCCTCCCTACCAGAGTGGGGATGATATCCACAAATGGATAACTGCTTTAGAGAGGGCCTGTAAAGTACAGAAGGTCCCTCAGGAGCAGTGGGCAGCAATCTTGTGGCTCTCCTTTGCTGACAAAGGTAGAGACAAGCTCCTCACTGTTAGAGAGGAGGATGCTGACAATTACAAGGTCTTGAAGAGTGCTCTTATTGATGGGTTTGGCCTAACCACTGAACAGTACAGGTTGAAGTTCAGAGACACCCAAAAGCACAGACTCAAGACTGGGTAGACTATGTGGATTGTTCTGCCAAGGCTCTGGAAGGCTGGTTGATGGGCAGTAAGGTGTGTGACTTCTCAGGATTGTATAATCTGATAATGAGGGAGCAGATTCTTAATAACTGTCAAAACCAGCTGTTGCATCAGTACCTGGTTGACTCTGATCTGACCTCTCCCCAAGAATTGGGAAAGAAGGCAGACAAATGGGTCAGAACCAGGGTGAAGCAGAAGGTACAGAACCAAGGTGGGGAAACCAAGAAGCAAGATGCTAAGAACTCTGACAAGGGTGGGGAGAAGGGTAAAGATCAAAAGTCTTCATCAGGCCCCCAAAAATCTTCTTCTGGTGGGGATTCCCAGTCTACCAAGGGTAAAGGCCAAAGAAAACCATGGTGCAAGGTCTGTAAGCAAAAGACCCACTGGACCAGTGATTGCACCAAGTCCAAAGACTCCAGTCCAGCACCCACCAATGCCCCTAAGGCACCTGTTCCCCCTAGTACAGTTGGTGGAAGTGCTCCAGCAAAGGGTTTAGTAGGGTTCACCCTGGGAACTGAGTTGGGCTCTGACTTAGTCAGGGAACTGACTCAGGCTGTGCTAGTCTGTGATGGAGGCATGGATGTGACCTCCACTGTGAGTCCCAGTAATCTGGGCAAGTACAGACAACAGCCTTTAATCAATGGACGAGAGGCTTTGGCATTTAGGGACACAGGGGCAAGTGTCACCATGGTGACACAAGACCTTGTGCTACCTGGGCAAGTTATACTTGGTGAGATGTACCAAGTGACCAATGCTAGCAATGTCAGAACAGACCATACTCTGGCAGTTGTTAACTTCTCCTGGGGAGGGGTAACTGGCCTTAAGAAGGTTGTGGTAAGTGCAAACCTACCAGTCGAATGCTTGCTTGGCAATGACTTAGAGACTTCTGCTTGGGCAGAAGTGGAGCTCAGGACCCATGCAGAAATGCTGGGGATCCCTGCAGATGTGTTTGCTGTGACCAGGTCACAAGCTAAACTGTCTAAAACTGAACAGGCCTTGGATTCTGGAAGAATGGACCAAGTGCCTTCCAAGAGGAGGAGTAGTAGGGTTAAGGCAGTGCCTTCCCCCTTGGCTCAGGAGGAAGATCAGTCCCTTGAGGGGGATGATCTCAGCCCTGAAGAAGGAACTGTCCCAGAGGAACTTGAGCCTGACCAGGTTGAGTTCTTGGGGACAGGGGGACCTTCTAGGGCAGATCTGAGCCAGGAGCAGCAGAGCTGCCCCTCCCTTGAACCCCTCAGACAGCAAGCTGCTGCTGAGGCTGCTGGGAAAGCTAGTGGTCCCCATACAGTGTATTGGGATGATGGACTCCTGTACTCAGAGAGTAGAGACCCCAAGCCTGGTGCTACCAGGAGGTTGGTAATACCTTTGAAGTTCAGGGGCTTCCTATTGACCCTAGCCCATGATATTCCCTTAGCAGGACACCTGGGCCAGAACAAGACTTGGGACAGAATTGTCCCTCACTTTCACTGGCCCCACATGTCTGAAGACAGTAAGGAGTTTTGTCGCTCCTGTGTAACCTGCCAAGCCAGTGGCAAAGCAGGTGGCACTACAAAGGCCCCCTGATACCACTACCTGTGGTGGGGGTGCCCTTTGAGAGGGTAGGGATTGACATTGTTGGTCCCATGGATCCCCAAACAGCATCTGGGCACAGATTTATACTGGTGGTAGTGGATCATGCCACCAGGTACCCAGAAGCTATTCCCCTTAGGACCACTACAGCACCTGTGGTGGCAAGGGCCCTCCTGGGAATCTTCTCAAGAGTGGGCTTTCCTAAGGAGGTAGTATCAGACAGGGGTGCAAACTTCATGTCTGGGTACTTAAAAGCAATGTGGAAGGAGTGTGGAGTTACTTATAAGTTCACCACACCCTATCACCCACAATGCAATGGTTTAGTTGAGAGATTCAACAAAACCTTGAAGGGCATGATTAAAGGGCTCCCAGAAAAGCTTAGGCGTAGATGGGACATACTCTTGCCCTGCCTTTTATTCGCATATAGGGAGGTGCCTCAGAAGGGGTTGGTTACAGCCCTTTTGAACTTCTGTTTGGCCACCCTGTGAGGGGTCCACTGTGCTTGGTGAAGGAAGGATGGGAGTTACCTCTCAAGCCCCCAAAGCAAGATATAGTGGACTATGTACTTGGTCTCCGCTCCAGGATGGCCGAGTACATGAAAAAGGCAACCAAAAACCTTGAGGCTAGCCAGGAACTTCAAAAGGCCTGGCATGACCAAAAGGCTGTTCTGACTGTTTACCAGCCAGGACAGAAGGTGTGGGTGTTGGAGCCAGTGGCCCCAGCAGCTCTCCAAGACAAATGGAGTGGACCCCACACTATTGTTGAGCAGAAGGGTGAGGTCACTTACTTAGTAGACCTGGGAACACCCAGGAGTCCCCAAAGGGTTCTCCATGTCAACAGACTTAAGCCATATGTGGACAGGGCAGACATGGGCTTGCTCATGGCTACTGATGAAGGGCAGGAGGAAGAGAGTGACCCACTCCCTGACCTGCTCTCACAGAACCCTGACGATGGGTCAGTTGATGGTGTAGCCTTGGCAGGCAGCCTCACTACCCAGCAACAAACTGATTGCAGGCAAGTCCTCAATCAGTTTAGACATATGTTTTCTCTGACACCCAGTCAGACCACCTGGTGCACTCATGAAGTGGACACTGGGGACAGTCTGCCTATTAAAAACAAGATTTATAGGCAACCTGACCATGTCAGGGACTGTATCAGGACTGAAGTCCAGAAGATGTTGGAATTGGGAGTGATTGAGCCCTCAGATAGCCCTTGGGCTAGTCCAGTAGTCCTAGTACCTAAACCTCACACCAGTGGTGGGAAAAGAGAGATGAGGTTTTGTGTAGACTACAGGGGCCTCAATGCAGTCACTAGGACTGATGCCCATCCAATACCCAGGGCAGATGAGCTCATAGATACTTTGGCCTCTGCCAAATATCTCAGCACATTTGACCTAACAGCTGGCTACTGGCAGATCAGACTAGCTGATGCTGCAAAGCCCAAAACAGCATTTTCAACCCCTAGTGGGCATTACCAATTTGTGGTGATGCCCTTTGGTCTGAAAAATGCACCTGCCACTTTCCAGAGGTTGGTGAACACAGTTCTCACAGGACTGGAGGCCTATAGTGCAGCTTATCTAGATGATATTGCTGTCTTTAGCTCCACCTGGGAGGATCACCTGGTCCACCTCAGGAATGTTTTACAGGCCCTGCAAAAGGCAGGCCTGACTATCAAGGCCACTAAGTGCCAGATAGGGCAGAGTCAGGTTGTGTACCTGGGCCACCTTGTGGGTGGAGGCCAGGTTCAACCTTTGCAGAGCAAGATCCAGACCATCATGGACTGGACTGCTCCCACTACCCAGACTCAGGTGAGAGCCTTCTTAGGCCTGACTGGGTACTATAGGAGATTTGTCAAGGGGTATGGATCAATAGTGACACCCTTGAATGACTTAACTTCTAAGAAAATGCCCAAAAAGGTTCAGTGGACAGTTAGCTGTCAAAAGGCATTTGATGACCTCAAGCAGGCCATGTGCACTGCTCCAATTCTGCAGAGTCCTGATTACTCCAAGAAGTTCATTGTTCAAACAGATGCATCTGAATTGGGGGTAGGGGCTGTACTGTCACAATTGAATGAAGAAGGTCAGGATCAGCCAGTAGCTTTTATTAGCAGAAGGCTGACCCCTAGAGAGAAACGTTGGTCAGCCATAGAGAGGGAGGCCTTTGCTGTGGTCTGGGCTCTGAAGAAGTTGAGGCCATACTTGTTTGGTACACACTTCCTGGTAAAGACAGACCATAAGCCCCTCTTATGGCTAAAACAAATGAAGGGTGAAAACCCCAAACTGCTTAGGTGGTCCATTTCCCTACAGGGGATGGACTTTACAGTGGAACATAGGCCTGGGAGTCACCATGCGAATGCAGATGGACTCTCTAGGTATTTCCACTTAGAACATGAAGACTTAACTGGGCAAGGTTAGTTTAATGTCTCTACGTTTGGGGGGGTTGTGTAGGAGAGTAGGATCTGCTTCACAGGGGTACCCCCACTTTTTGCTGATACTTCACTGGTTTTCGACATTAGTCTGGCTGGGGCCCTGCTATTCAGAACCCCAGCCTAGCTGTTTCCTCTTTAAAAGGGTCTCCATGTGCCTTAGGCACATCACTGATTGGGATCTGGAGTGCCCTTGTAAGTCCCTAGTATATGGTATACTATGTACCAAGGGCATAGGTACCTCAGAGGCCTGCCAGGGGCTGCAGCATGTATTATGCCACCCCTGGTAGGCCATCCAAACTGACACCACAGGTCTGCTACTGCAGCCTGGGTAAGGTGGTGCATGCACCCCTTGCTGTGGTATAGGTTACCTATATCACTAAAAGCATACACACATATAAACCTATAAGTCACTCCTAAGGCAGGCCTTATCAATCCTAAAGGCAGAGTGCATGGTTCCTATGTGAGAGGGTGCCCCTGCATGAGCAGGGCCCCTCTGCAGCGTTCGGAGACCATCTCTGATGCTGTTTGTAGTGCAGCCTGACCATATACTCTTAAACGCATTATATCCTCGCGGTAAAATGCTAACTATGGAATGGCTGCACCTAAACATGTCGTGTTTGGTGTCAAACATCTTGGAATACTACCCCCCCGCCAATCCTGGCGGCGGGGGTAGCATTCCACCCTTCTAGAGGGAAAGGCATGTTAACTCTGACGAGTCCGGTAACTTCTTTCCAGAGCCCTGGCATCACAAAATGGATGCTGCTGCCACAGACACGAGTCTGGCCTCCTGCTGCTGGACGAAACTCCGGCAGGGGAGGCCTGGACAATAGGTTTCCTGTCCCAGGGAGGTGTGACCACCTCCCCAGACAGGACAATGTGTATTGGGGCTGGGCGGGAGCACTTTCGGGTGCTTTGAAGTCCTGCACTGGGGGCACATTTGGTGTCCCTGTGCATACCCCAGTTCAAACCGGATCAGGGGCTTGCAGCCCCTGCTTTGGCGTGAACTGGACAAAGGAAAAGGGGTGTAGCCACCCCTCTGCCCTGACCCACCCATAGGTGGGGCCACAGAGTAGTCCATCCCCTATTTTTGGAATAAAGGTAGGAACCCAGTCCTTAGGACTTTAGATTATACCTGGACGAAACTCTGAAACAGAATCCTGGACCTTCGACGCTCTACTCACGATTAGAGGACTGAAGAATCTCCCTTGGGGTCAAGGAGTGACTCCCCTGCTTGGCAGGCACCAAAGAAGCATCTGTCCGGTTCGCATAACTGAAGCTCCCGTCGGACGCCGAAGTCATCGCATCACCAGAGGTGGATTCTCAGACTTCCCGAGGCTACCCTGAGTCCCCAGCAAAGCTGAGGCCCGTGGCTATCGTGGGTGACTTGAGACCGTGACCCCTGGACACCGAGCACACTTGCAAGTGCACCATCTTCTGGGTCTCCCAAGAAGTCGTGCTTTGGGCTCCGAGTAGCCCTAGCCTCCAGCACCACCTGCACCGAAGATCACTGGCCCCCACTCCACGAGTGTCCTGTAAGCCAGCTCCACGTGCGGCGTCACGAGGCTCCTTCGCGGTCGCTAGCCCGTTGGCTAGTAGCCCTTACCGAAGGCCAATCTTTTCTTTACTTGGCAGTCTGGTTGCTCCAGGCCTGCCCTCACTTACCCTTGCTGGGTGAGTTCCCCAGACCTTGCTGGTCTGCATCATCGACGATCTACATCTTACTCGAGACTTGCCGTTGCCAAGGCCTGTTGGGTCCAATCTGGTCGCCGACACCTCTGCACTCGACAGACATCGAGCAACAGCCCGAATCCTGCTCCTGGTCGCCGACAACGCCTCCCGGACCTCGTGGCTGAAGAGTCAAGACGACCGTCAACGAACTTGAAGCACTCGACATCGGTGGGCATCTGTCCATCGCCCTCCTGGTCACTGGCTAGTGACCCAGACTCTGTCCCCTCTGCTTTCAGGTTCTTCAGAACTCCGATCCACTCTTGGATCCACCCGGACACTTTTCTCCTGGTCGCCAGCAGCACTTTGCAGCAGATCGCCATAAGAAACGACGACGAAACCCGACCCCGAAAGGCACCTATGCACCCGGCTTCCCTGGGTGAGGTAACACGAGTACTCCGGTGCTCCCGTGGGTAGAGACTCTTCAAAGTCCTAGATCTCAAAGGGTTTTGTCCTAGTCCTCTTTAAAGTGTCCCTTTCCTCTATTTTCCCGATCCCGACTTTCTCCATAGAAGTTAACGGCGTATCGCGGTTGTGTATTTACACTGCACGCGTCTCCCGTGGGTCCCCTGTGTCACTACCTTGGGTGGTTCCTTGTGGTCCAAGCACTTCTAGAGGCTCTAGGCCTAGTGTCTAGTTCAGTCGTGGTTCGCATACCACTTTATTGGTATATGGTTTGGTACGCCCCTAGGGCCCAAACGTGTATTTGTGCTATTACTGTGATTTAAGATCTTATAACCTATGTACTTCGAACTCTAGCCTCATAAAGAGACTAGAGGGGTGTGTTTAGTAATAAATACATATATTTTGAATATATACCTGGTGTGGTGCTCTTTCATTTGGTCACTCAAGAGATTATAGACTGGTAAAACAAGCTGCTTTACATTCCTTCAAGACTTAGCCTGAAGGCTGCTCTCCATAGCTACCACTAGGATAGCTTTCAATAAGGTTGTCTTTAACCTACCTACCATAAGAGTCGATTTGGACTGGTGCAAGGTGCCCACTATAATTAGTGGACAGCATATGCCAGGCCAACTTCTCACAGTGGGAAGGAGGGCCGGCTGTCAACCAAACACAACCAATGCAGACCATGTACACACCCCAAAAATTACATAGAAATGCCCAAATAATGCAGGACAATGTGCCACACCAATATCAACCCCTGACTGTGACGACTTAGGACAATGCAATGTACAGGCCCGCACCCAGAGGCACAGTCACAACTGTCATGTATGTCAACCATTGATGCCTGCAGAAACATAACATACATTGTGTGTGTCTCCCAAAAACAGGTGATGATGGGGACACAGCAGCAGACGCTGAGGAGTCCCAGTCCCAGGCTCAAGAGGATGCGGAGCTCACTGGCGTCGTACAGCCTCTGTCCTCCTCGGACGATGAAGACCAACCTGGCACATCCGGTGCAAGTCTACATGCAGCACCAGCAGGACCACCAGCTGCAGCACCAGCAGGACCACCAGCTGCACCCCCTGCACCCACCCCTCCAACGACTGCCACCACAAATACCATCCCTGCCGACATGGACAGAACAAGGAGCAACACCAGCACAGGGACCCTGGACCAACCTGGGGCCATGGACACCACCACCACCACCAACCCCCAAGGTGGACCAGGGTCATCTGTGCGTGCCACTGCACACACTGCACATGTCAGCAGGGGTGGTGGGAGGGGTGGGAGACAGAGGTCGCTGCTTGCAGAGGTTGCTGGTGTGCATGAAGACCCACAACTGGTACGCATAGCTGATGCGTACCAGTCCAGCACCGGAGACCTCAGCCAGGTAGTGGGGCTCCTCAGAGACATGAAACAGCAGCAGGCTGCCCATCATGCCCGCTTGGACTCCCACATGTCCCACGTGGAGTCACACATGTCCCGCGTGGACTCACACATGTCCCGCGTGGAGTCCAAGTGGGATGCACTGCATGAGATGACGGCGGTGCACAGGGACATTTTACAATGCCTCCGCCAGATGAACAGCAACCAGTCCACACCTCCCTGTGTGCCAACAACATCTGGTGCCGAACAAACTGCAACTGCCACAGGGAGGGAGGATGACTCTGGCGGAGAGTCCCCTGCACCGCAGCAGCCTGTACTTGAGGGCCCCCCCAAGAAGAGGGGTCGTCCGAGGAGGGACAAGTGAGAGGCTGATGGCCAAGCGCAACTCCCAGGAAGCCTGAACCTGTTCTGGATGTTCACCTTTGTGCACAGACTGTTCACCCTGTTGACGGCAACACTACTCCCACACATTGCATGGGGAGTACAAGTTGGACCAATGTGTCAGACAACTGTGGCCCCGATACTGGGGATTCTGTCTACCAGGACTTTCAATTCACCTAGGAACTTCGGATTGCACGATTTATGTACAGCACTACCCATCCTATGCACTATTCACACAAATGTATCACAATAAACACACTAATACACCATACTTGCCTCTGTTGTGATTCCAACGTGGGTGCTGTTATGGGGATGATGAACTGCAAAATTACACTGTGTATGCGAACTGCAACAGCAAGGACAACACAGGCATGTGAGTAAAGGCAACGTGACACATATGAGGGAGACACACCACCAGGGCTACACAACACATACACACCTAGGCCATCTGACTCATTGCCTACACTGATGTTGCCAGGGAAGACGGTGCAATGCACAGACACCACACCCATTCCCAGTTGTAGTCAAGTAGCCCACAGGTGCAGTAAGCAAATGGCAGTCAAATGTGTGACCACAGACAACGCACATCACAAAGTGAAGCACAGGTTTATTACACAGTTGCAACATGTCGTAACCACTACAGATGCAAGGTAATCCCACCTGGCAGCGGGCACACAGTCAACAACTGTAGACGGAAGGAAGTCCATGGGTATGCCGCACATCACCTGTAGGGACACAACAGCTACCAGCCTGGAAGTGCAATCACGTCGTCGGTGGACACAGTTGACCAAACGAATCTGTAAGTACCCTGTGAAGGACAGAAATGACACACAGTCAAAAGCAATGGAGTACAGGACAGAACAGCAAAACTCATGCACAATACATGTTACAAGATACCCACCCAGAACCAAGTTAGCATGTCAACACTGTTGGGGAGTACAGCCCACCTGTAAGCACACATCGCAACACACATCCAGTCAAGTAGCCCATGGACACACTCCAACAGCACCAGAGCACCACCTACACATCATGCCAACTCACATCATTGACATGACACCTCAGGATACTCACATTCAGCTAAAGAAGTTGGTGATGAGCTGTGTGCGGACATCACCATCATCATCATCATCATCATCGTCACTGGCATCGTGGTCCAGGCCAGGATCCTCCACAGGTGGCGGATGTTGGTCGTTGTCATCCTGGATGAGAGGCAACTCCTTCCGCACTGCCAGGTTGTGGAGCATGCAGCAGACGATGATAATCTTGCACACTTTCGCAGGGGCATATGGGAGGGACCCTCCGGTCTTGTCCAGGCAGCGGAAGCGGCTCTTCAGGAGACCAAATGTCCGCTCAATCACTCTTCTGGTCCGACCATGTGCCTCATTGTAGCGCATCTGTGCTGGTGTCACAGGGTTCCTGAGGGGTGTCAGCAACCACGGCATGTTGGGGTATCCCGAGTCACCTACGGACAGACAAGTGCACATTAGCTGACTTGGAAAAGTGGGCGGAATACTACAGATCAGATCACACACAATGGCACAAAGTCAGTACACACCGACAAGCCAGGCACGCTGGTTCTGCATCTGTGCCATCATCCTGGGGATGCGACTACTCCTCATCACAAAGGCATCGTGTGCTGAACCAGGGAAACGGGCACACACGTGTGTGATGGTCATGTCTGCAAGACACACCACCAGTGCATTGACCGAGTGGTAGTGCTTGCGGTTCCTGTAGGCCTGCTCCTGGGCCTGTGGTGGTACCAAAGCCACATGTGTCCCATCAATGGAGCCAATAACATGCGGCATCCTCCCCAGGGCATAAAAGTCACTCTTCACGTCAGTGAGTCGTCGTAGTCTAGGGAAATAGACGTACCGGTTCAGGAATAGCAACATTGCCGCCAAAACATCGCGGAGCACACGGCTCAACATGGTCTGTGACATCCCACCAGCAGTCGCCACAGTATGTTGGAAGGTACCGGTGGCAAAGAAGTGTAGGGCTGCCATCACCTTCACCTTGGGGGTCAGCGCTGTAGGATACGGCCGGCCAGGCTGCAAATGTGGGGACAACTGCACTGCCAAATCCTCAATCAGCTGCCTGGTGAAGCGGTACCGTTGGATGCTGTCCCGTTCCACCATCGTTGCCAGGTCTGGGAATGGTCGATGGACAGCAGGAGCCCTGCAGTGCAGAGGAGAAGTAAGCAAGATTGTCAGTCAGCCCACATATGCGGCATTGAACACACTCAATATACCAACATACATCATTATGAGGCACAACTACATGAAGTGTGCAGTTCCGTAAGGACATGTATGGTACATACATGGCCAACATCTGTCAACACGGTCCAACAGGTGGCATCAATTAGTCCCAGGTTGGCCCATTGGATATCATGAGGCCGTGTCACAGTTCCCATCTCCTGCTGCCGTGTCACAATCACCACCCACAGTGACATGTGAGGACAGATGTGCCCCAGGCACCACAGCTCAACGACAGGTACATTCCCAGGGACCCTGTATTGCCACATGGACACTGGCATTACATGGAGTATCAAGTATACACCACAGCAAAACAACAATGACCCCCACAGGTAGTGGTCCCACTTGCCACGGCAGGACAGACATAGACGTCTGTGACACACACACGCACAACATCAAAGTCCATGCACACACAACCTGGATGTGGAGACTGTCTCCCATTGTGCACATGAAATCAGAGACATTGTAAACACTACATGCACAAAGACTGTGGAGGACCATCACTATTGTGCCACTGGGACACCCTGGCTCAAACATACCGTCCCACATGGGACTCACGGGGTAAGTGACATGACATACACATACACCACCGTGAAATGTGACCATGGCACATGCACAGATATGAACAGTTGCACATCACAGTGGTCATGTACACGTAACACCCAGGATCCTGTCCCCATGAACACGTGCACAGCCTGGGGGTGGCTGCCCACAGGTGACACCCACAGGACAACATGTACACCAACATACACACAATAGGAAATGCAGCCTTACATGCCTTATGATAAAGTTTGGACAGGCTGTCGTGATGTAGGTGTGCCCCTCACTCCCTGGGAGCTATCTGTGGCTGGCATATGTCCATCTGAGACAGGCATGCTGACATATGCCAGTCACATGTACAGTGATGCGTTGAACAGCAACGGACCGATCGGTGCCCCCGGCCGGCCCATTGCATTCAATGTGTGCGGGTACGCGTTGTACCCCTGTACGCGTTGTACTGCAATGGACCGATCGGTGCCCCCGGCCGGCCCATTGCATTCAATGTGTGCGGGTACGCGTTGTACCCCTGTACGCGTTGTACTGCAATGGACCGATCGGTGCACCCGGCCGGCCCATTGCATTCAATGTGTGCGGGTACGCGTTGTACCCCTGTACGCGTTGTACTGCAATGGACCGATCGGTGCCCCCGGCCGGCCCATTGCATTCAATGTGTGCGGGTACGCGTTGTACCCCTGTACAGCGTTGTACTGCAATGGACCGATCGGTGCCCCGGCCGGCCCATTGCATTCAATGTGTGCGGGTACGCGTTGTACCCCTGTACGCGTTGTACTGCAATGGACCGATCGGTGCACCCGGCCGGCCCATTGCATTCAATGTGTGCGGGTACGCGTTGTACCCCTGTACGCGTTGTACTGCAATGGACCGATCGGTGCCCCCGGCCGGCCCATTGCATTCAATGTGTGCGGGTACGCGTTGTACCCCTGTACGCGTTGTACTGCAATGGACCGATCGGTGCCCCGGCCGGCCCATTGCATTCAATGTGTGCGGGTACGCGTTGTACCCCTATGCGCGTTGTACTGCAATGGACCGATCGGTGCACCCGGCCGGCCCATTGCATTCAATGTGTGCGGGTACGCGTTGTACCCCTGTACGCGTTGTACTGCAATGGACCGATCGGTGCCCCGGCCGGCCCATTGCATTCAATGTGTGCGGGTACGCGTTGTACCCCTGTACGCAGCGTTGTACTGCAATGGACCGATCGGTGCCCCGGCCGGCCCATTGCATTCAATGTGTGCGGGTACGCGTTGTACCCCTGTACGCGTTGTACTGCAATGGACCGATCGGTGCACCCGGCCGGCCCATTGCATTCAATGTGTGCGGGTACGCGTTGTACCCCTGTACGCGTTGTACTGCAATGGACCAATCGGTGCCCCGGCCGGCCCATTGCATTCAATGTGTCGCGGTGCACGCGTTGTACCCCTGTACGCGTTGTACTGCAATGGACCGATCGGTGCCCCGGCCGACCCATTGCATTCAATGTGTGCGGGTACGCGTTGTACCACTGTACGCGTTGTACTGCAATGGACCGATCGGTGCACCCGGCCGCCCATTGCATTCAATGTGCGGGTACGCATTGTACCCCTGTACGCGTTGTACTGCAATGGACCGATCGGTGCCCCCGGCCGGCCCATTGCATTCAATGTGCGCGGTGCAGCGTTGTACCCCTGTACGCGTTGTACTGCAATGGACCGATCGGTGCCCCGGCCGGCCCATTGCATTCAATGTGTGCGGGTACGCGTTGTACCCCTGTACGCGTTGAACTGCAATGGACCGATCGGTGCCCCCGGCCGGCCCATTGCATTCAATGTGTGCGGGTACGCGTTGTACCCCTGTACGTGTTGTACCGCAATGGACTGATCGGTGCGCACCCATTGACAATGGGCTTGCCTGGCAACGGACGCGTTTTCGAATTTCGAACGAGTCGGTTGCTGTAAATTCAGTTGGTCACCCACAACAATGTTGCAAAATCATGTATGTCATGAAGTTGAAGATTTGAAGGATGCTGTGGGCGTGTTTTGGTGCTGCTATTCCATGGATTGGCCAGATTCAGAAGATGCAAACGACTTGGACCTATCACTTTGGCCACAAGGGACAGTATCTGCCTCTCCAGCACATATATATTGCTGGCTGTTCCCCTGAGAGCTCACTTGCCTGCACTACATGCTCCAGGACGACATCTGCCACTGCACTGCTGCTGTCTCTGCCCCTCTGGACCCTGCAATAGCACGTACTGTGGAGAGAGCCCCAGCCTTCAGCCTTGAAGAGAACCAGGCCCTGCTGGACAGCCTACTTCCACAGTACAGCAAGCTGTATGGGACACCAGGGGAGCAGGTGAGTGTTCTGTGCACTGCCTTTCTGAATGTGCATATTGTCTGACTAGCAAGGCTGAAAGTCTGCACGCCACTGGCTAGCAGGCTCACTGAGTAGTTGTCACCCCCATAGTGTGTAGTGACATGCACTGGACAGGTATGGTGCAGTGACAGTGCATTTGAACAAGGTTTTACTTCCCATGCAATGATACCATGTAGTGACGTCTGGCAAACTGTCCATGGGCAGCTTTGCACTGCCTGTGTACATCATGTGCCCCTGTGATTGAGACATGTATATGCAACTGTGTCATGCACGGATATGTTGCATGTGTAGTAATGGCCTTTTCACTTTGTCATCCTGACAGGTTAATGCCCATCGGAAGGAGGATATCTGGAAGGACATCGTCCGGGCCGTCCGGTCCGTGGGGGTCTACAAGCGCCGGATCCGCAACTGCCAGAAGAGGTGGCAGGACCTTCGGGGCTGGACCCGGAGGATTGCACGGGTCCAGCTGAAGCTGTCGCCTCCTCGCAGGAGGGGCAGAACACGGACCCTGACCCCCACATGCTCCAGATCCTGGCGGTGGTGTTTCCAGACCTGGATGGGCAGCTGAAGGCCAGACAGCAGCAAGGAGGGGGTGAGTCAAAGACTGCACTGTGAACTCTGTATTACATGCTTTGTGCCCTCCTCTGGCCTGGTTCAACTGCCACAGTGCAGCAGTCATGTTGTCCAGGAGCCATGTCCCTCTATTGTGCACTGCCCACTGCTCATCTGATACCCAGGTGTGGCCCTTACATTCAGGGAATTGTGTCACTTGGGACTGTGTCCTTGCAGTTTGCTTCACTAAAGGTGGGGGACAGCATCTGTTTCCCTAACTCTGTTGTGGGCATCATGGGTGGGTCCATTGTTCACACAACGCCTGTGTTCGGACATGTAATCTGCGTGTTGCTTTGATATGCGGTCCACTTGCTGAGCTGAGCCACCACATGTGCCTGGGGTATGTGGCACACGCCCATGCAGCGGGTGGGAACAATGTTTGGGCACCAGGAGTGTGCAGATTACGTGTGTCACACATACATAGCCAGCTATCCACTGTCCAGGGCTCATCCCTCATTCATGTGGAGCAGGACAGTCATGCCTACTCCAGGCCATGCAATGCACTCTGTACTCCCACTCCCGTGTATCAGCTGACACATTGTGCGCAGTGATTTTACCCCTCAGGTGTCTGCCTCTGTGTCAGTGTGCTGTGGATTACTTGCCAGGACTGCTGGGGTGTTTCTTGGTAGGGGCTCAGCATGCCCCTGGAGATGTGACCATAGGAGACGATACTTGTGTGTCACATAGGTGTTTGATCAGCTGCCCGTGCAGACTGGGGTATGCGAATGTGAAGTTCAGGCAGCTGTTCCCCATTCACAGCAGATTGTGAGGGGCTCAGGTTCAGAGGGTAGTGTCACAGGTCTCCCATATGTCCAATAGGTATGACCTGGACAGATGAGGGTTAAGATGATGTGTTGTGTGGGGGATGTACATGTGCACTTGTGCAGCTCCAGGACTTGCATTCCCCATGACCTACTATTGTGACACAGTGCATAGTGTTGTTGTCTGGCTGCCAAGTCATACATCACTGAGACAGTGATGTATGACTTAGCAGTCATGCCTCTGCCATGGCATGTGTCAACTTATTGGTGGTCCTGCAGGGGAGTGACATGTGCTACATGCACACCATTGTGGCGATGGCTATCAGAACATGGGTGCATTATGGTGTCTGTCGCTGGTATGCATCACATGCATTTCCTATTTGACTCTGGGCATCCCTTTCATCCGGAAACCTGTACTGACTCAGTGGCAAGAGCTGTGATGTGTGCATGTCCACATGCCACACCGTGTCCTCTGCACTGTCCAACTACTGTGTACTTGGTGCATGTGTCCACACTGGGGTGTTGCAATCCAACAGACACCAGACAGATGGGTGCAAGGCCATGTGGGATGTGAGTGCCATGCTTGGCATCAGACTGACAATTGGCTTCTCCTGTTCAGTTAGGGCACTTTTAGCAATGTACAACTAATGATGCCAGGGCTTGCTCTGTAATGTGCTGTGCTCACAGTGGTGTGTGCGTTTGGTGCAGGTGACTGATGTCTGTCTGTTTCCCCATTGTTTGCAGATACATCCACGGCCACGGAAGGGGACAGCTCCATGGACCAGGAGGAGCCAGAGAGCCAGACTGGGTCAGCAGCCGAGGAGTGGTCGGAGGGACCCAGTGGCACGGAGGGCGAGGGGAGCCACACCGAGGAGTCCTCAGCACCATCCACCTCAGCTGAGGACCAGAGCAACTCGGAGGATGACTCCCTTATGGAGGCGGGTGTCAGCAGCCACCACACCCCAGCTAGTGTTGCTGTCCCCGCCACCACCAGCACCACCACCGCCCTCCCATCGGCTCCCATTCCCCAGGTCCGTGGAGGCTCCCATGTTCGGGAGCGTGTCTCCTTTGGGCCAGGCACCGCACCCCTGCCCCTGTGTCCCCTGCTGCCCTGAGTGAGGAGTCTGTGTACCTCCTTCGCCAGCTCCATGTAGGGCAGACAGCCATGCTGAGTGTCCTCCATGCGCACACCGCTCTGTTGACTCAGCTGGTGTCGTTCATGGAGGGCATCTCATCGGGCATGTCTGACCTACAGAGGGGCAATAGGTCCATGGACTCCTCCCTGACGGCAGCAGTGTCCCTCCTCAGACAGTCCCTCACCCCTCCTGCCTCTGCTCCATCCACACTCCCCAGCACCTTACCCGTCCCAAGCACACACACACCGGCACAGGCACAGGCACACACCAGCACACACACGTCCAGCACACAGACACACACGCCACAAACAAAACGCACACGCACGCACAGTCAGGGGACTGAAACCAGACTCACAGGGGATGGGGCCCTGGTACACACACACGCATCCACGGGAACTGCGCAGTCCTCAGTTGCTTCTCCCTCCAAAACACCCTCCCTTGCCTCACCTGCAACCCCAAAGACCCAGCGCCTCTTCCTCAGTGACCTCGGCCTCTTCCCCTCCGATCCAGCTGCTCCAGCATCCAGGGGGAAGAGGAAGCCCCCCCCACATGGAGCAGAGTGCCCCTCGCCCCCGGACACCCTCCCCCAGGCGCAGACAGACTGAGGCCCCCACCCGCAAGTCCCCCCGGAGTGGTAAGAGCAAGACCCCGCCGCCGCCCTGCAGCTCAAGCACCAGGTCTCCTTCCTCCATCCCTCAGGCCCCCACTCCACAGGTGCCCCCACCACACCCTGCCGCAGGTTCCCCCACCCACAGATATACCATCCCCAAGAGGCTCCGGCCTTCTCCCCCTGGCACTTGCTCTCCCGGCACCACACCCCCGCTGCGCTTGTCTGTGCCACTGATGTGGTGAGGGTGTCCTCCCCCTCTGTCCAGCCCACCTTGCCTCTTCCCCATTCTCCTCCCCTGGTGGTAGGCACTGCAGTGGAGTCCACTACCACCCTGTCTGACTTGGGCACTGCAGTGGCGGACCTGTCCACTCCATCTGCAGGGTCCACTGCAGTCGTGCCGGCACCCACAACATCTGAGCCATGCCCCCAGTTGTGCCGGCACACACCATGTCAGACACCTCCACTGCAGTTGTCAGTGGCTCTCCAGCACCCACCACCCCTTCCCTGCTTCCTCCTGGTGAGCCCTGATCCTGTCCCTGCGGTGCCTGGCCTACCCCCCGGTTGCCCCTCCTAGTGGATTGTCCCTGGTTTTGTGCAGGCATGTGTAGGGTGGCATCTGCCACTGTCACCCACTTGTGACTTTGTTGATGGACTGGCCATTGGCCTTTGTTTATTTTCTACCGGACTTCTACTTTTAATGCCACATATGCTGAATAAAGCAACTTTCTGTTCTCTAGTGCTTTTGCTTCTGATGTACATGATGTTGATGATGCTAACCATGCCCTTGCTGCAGTGATGGTGATATTTGGTCTCATGATAATGAAGTGTTACTGTGCAGGAACCCATGTGGTCCAGGGGGAATGTGTCCTATCCTGTGGTGTATCCATGTCATCCATAGCAGCATCTGAGGGTGTCATGTGTTCAGTATTTGGCAATGGGATTTCCTACTTAGATTGCCTATTTCACATCTGTGGCTTCCACCCCTGCACATCTGTTGTGCCTGCCATTGTTCAATTCGTCTACTTCCCTGACCGTGTGGCCATCTCCACTGGACATGCAGGTTTGGGCATCAATGGGGAAGGACTCATCTGTGTTGTCAGTGCAACATTGCTATACAAGTGTGTTGGATCTGTGCTGATGATTCCGTTGGCACTTCCATGACCAGGCTGATGTTACGGGAGCCCTCATTTGGTGCTAATTGTTGATTGTGTGACCAAGTGCTCAGCTGACATGATGGGGCCCTACTGAGGCAACATATGGCACAGCTCTCCTCACACAGGAGTGGAGTCCCCTCATGGCAGTGTGTACTCCTGTGACATTGCCTGCGCCCAAGGTGTGTGTTGTATGTGCATGTCTGTGTGTTCACTTCCGTTTAGCTGTGCATGCTGTGATCCCTAGTGTTGTACCTGTTTGTGATGCTAGCTGAGTTGACCTATGTTCCCCCAAAGTCTTCGCCCTGGGTTCTCTGTGATGTGGGTGCATGGCACATTACTGGTCATCAGGGTGTCACCCATAGGTGTGTTTGCTGTCAGGGCTGAGTTTGTGTGCTGACGCAGATGGGTCACAGTCAGGTTTCCCCTTGGCACTTGTTGTTTGCCCCTGTCATGTGATTTCCAGTTTGTGTTATCTTTCAGTGATTGTGACACGTTGTGTGTGTGACTGCTGGCACTCCTCAGGGTCCGGGCTGCAATGTTGGTTGTTGTCTATGTGTGTTCTTTGTGGGTGACCTTGGCTTCTTCATTGGTGTGTGACTGTGGCTGGGATCCCATTGGTTGGTGTGGTATTGCCGTCATGTCCATGTACAGCGTAGTGTGCAGTGTGTCAGACATTCAGGAGTCTTGTTCAGTGGCCATGTGTGATGTGTTTCTGCACCTTGGTTCCCACCCACCACCCTGGAATAGTCATGGGTGCATGTGCAATGTCACCAGTGCATGTGTGCTTCACTGCTGCACATTGTTGGAGGTCGAGGGGTGTGGTGTTGAGTGTGTGCAGATGTGAGTTGTTGCCCGGCTAGGCCCCTGCCTCCATTTTGGCCTTGGCTTACTGGCCATGCTGTTTGATTTGTGCTTGTGTAGGTGTGATGGTAGTTAGTTGCTCAGGACACATGACTGTGGTTCACAGTGTGAACGACATTTAGCTTTGTCATCACAGTGGGATTGTAATGCAGCCCAGGGTCACCACATTGTGGGGGCCCTGGGGGTGGTGCTGTGGTGTGTCTGTGTCTTGCTGTGTCAGTTGCTGTCCCTACGTGCCTGTGTGACATGTGTGATTTGTGCTCCCTCTCATCTGACAATGCCTGCTTGCCCACATAGGGGATTTGGATCCATGAGTTACCTTTGTGTGGCACTGTATGCACATCTGTATGATTGGTATTCAGGTCTCCTCATGTGTTGTGTGGTTGCCTGGGGACACTGGCACCCCCCCCTGACCTGTTGTGTATGATGTGCAGTGTGTGTCTGCCTGTTTGTGTTTGTGCATCTGCACCACTGCATTGGCATATCTTGGGTGTGCCATTGGCTGTATGTAGTTTGGTGGGTTTCCCCTGCTGTCCCTGGGACTCCTAGGTCATCGGTCAGCACAATGATCATGGTTTGTGTGTCCCATTGCTGCCATGGTATGGTATCTGTTCACCTCACATCTGCAGTCTCCACAGGGTATATGCATGTGTGTGCCCATTGGTGCAAATATGTGGGTCTGCATTCTGATGGTCACTTCTGTCATTGTGTCATTGATGATTGTTGACGGTGTCAGCCCCCATGGGTGTTGTTTGTCTGCACATGGCCAAAGGTATGTCTTATTTGCACTGCAGTATTTGGCTCCCCCAATTTATGTTGCAATGGGACACATACACTACTTTGCCACTGATGTGTTTGTTGTTCTGTGACCAGGAATCATCCATGCAGTTTGGCAGTTGCACCTCTTTCTTTGTCAACACTTACCTTTTGGTCACTGTGATGATGGGGGTTTGGACCCCATTGCCACAATGTTCAAAGTGTGCTTCAGCTATGGACCCCACACTTACATTTTGGTCACTGTGATGATGGGGGTTTGGACCCCATTGCCACAATGTTCAAAATGTGCTTCAGCTATGGACCCCACACTTACCTTTTGGTCACTGTGATGATGGGGTTTAGACCCCATTGCCACAATGTTCAAAATGTGCTTCAGCTATGGACCCCACACATACATTTTGGTCACTGTGATGATGGGGGTTTGGACCCCATTGCCACAATGTTCAAAATGTGCTTCAGCTATGGACCCCACACTTACATTTTGGTCACTGTGATGATGGGGGTTTAGACCCCATTTCCACAATGTTCAAAATGTGCTTCAGCTATGGCCCCCACACTTACCTTTTGGTCACTGTGATGATGGGGGTTTGGACCCCATTGCCACAATGGTCTTGCCCTGCTTGCATTGTGGGTGCCACACACATATATGTGTGGCACATGTGCTAGGGGGTCACATTGTATGTTCAAAGTCATGTTTGGTGTTGTAGGCATTTGACACAGTCTACACACGCTTGTCATGGTGTTGGGGGGATGTCTTCTTCTTGCATTCCCTAGGTTGTGGTGTGCTGGTTGTGTCATGCATTGTCCATCCTATGAGTGGGGGTGGTAGTAGTGGTAGGCATCCAGCCCCCCCTGGGTGAGGGTGGTAGTAGTGGTAGGCATCCAGCCCCCCCTGGCTAAGGGTGGTAGTAGTGGTAGGCATCCAGCCCCCCCTGGCTAAGGGTGGTAGTAGTGGTAGGCAACCAGCCCCCCCTGGCTAAGGGTGATGGTAGGCATCCAGCCCCCCCTGGGTAGGGGTGGTAGTAGTGGTAGGCATCCAGCCCCCCCTGGGTGAGGGTGGTAGTAGTGGTAGGCATCCAGCACCCCCTGGGTGAGGGTGGTAGTAGTGGTAGGCATCCAGCCCCCCCTGGCTAAGGGTGGTAGTAGTGGTAGGCATCCAGCCCCCCTTGGGTAGGGGTGGTAGTAGTGGTAGGCATCCAGCCCCCCTGGCTAAGGGTGGTGGTAGGCATCCAGCCCCCCTGGGTGAGGGTGGTAGTAGTGGTAGGCATCCAGCCCCCCTGGCTAAGGGTGGTAGTAGTGGTAGGCATCCAGCCCCCCTGGGTGAGGGTGGTAGTAGTGGTAGGCATCCAGCCCCCTGGCTAAGGGTGGTGGTAGGCATCCAGCCCCCCTGGGTGAGGGTGGTAGTAGTGGTAGGCATCCAGCCCCTCTGGGTAGGGGTGGTAGTAGTGGTAGGCATCCAGCCCCCCTGGGTGAGGGTGGTAGTAGTGGTAGGCATCCAGCCCCCCTGGGTGAGGGTGGTAGTAGTGGTAGGCATCCAGCCCCCTGGCTAAGGGTGGTAGTAGTGGTAGGCATCCAGCCCCCCTGGCTAAGGGTGGTAGTAGTGGTAGGCATCCAGCCCCCCTGGCTAAGGGTGGTGGTAGGCATCCAGCCCCCTGGGTGAGGGTGGTAGTAGTGGTAGGCATCCAGCCCCCCTGGCTAAGGGTGGTGGTAGGCATCCAGCCCCCCTGGCTAAGGGTGGTGGTAGGCATCCAGCCCCCCTGGGTGAGGGTGGTAGTAGTGGTAGGCATCCAGCCCCCCTGGCTAAGGGAGGTGGTAGGCATCCAGCCCCCTGGGTGAGGGTGGTAATAGTGGTAGGCATCCAGCCCCCCTGGCTAAGGGTGGTGGTAGGCATCCAGCCCCCCTGGGTGAGGGTGGTAGTAGTGGTAGGCATCCAGCCCCCCTGGCTAAGGGTGGTGGTAAGCATCCAGCCCCCCTGGGTGAGGGTGGTAGTAGTGGTAGGCATCCAGCCCCCCTGGGTGAGGGTGGTAGTAGTGGTAGGCATCCAGCCCCCCTGGCTAAGGGTGGTAGTAGTGGTAGGCATCCAGCCCCCCTGGGTGAGGGTGGTAGTAGTGGTAGGCATCCAGCCCCCTGGGTGAGGGTGGTAGTAGTGGTAGGCATCCAGCCCCCCTGGCTAAGGGTGGTAGTAGTGGTAGGCATCCAGCCCCCTGGGTGAGGGTGGTAGTAGTGGTAGGCATCCAGCCCCCCTGGCTAAGGGTGGTGGTAGGCATCCAGCCCCCCTGGGTGAGGGTGGTAGTAGTGGTAGGCATCCAGCCCCCTGGGTAGGGGTGGTAGTAGTGGTAGGCATCCAGCCCCCCTGGGTGAGGGTGGTAGTAGTGGTAGGCATCCAGCACCCCCTGGGTGAGGGTGGTAGTAGTGGTAGGCATCCAGCCCCCTGGCTAAGGGTGGTAGTAGTGGTAGGCATCCAGCCCCCCTGGGTGAGGGTGGTAGTAGTGGTAGGCATCCAGCCCCCCTGGGTAGGGGTGGTAGTAGTGGAAGGCATCCAGCCCCCCCTGGCTAAGGGTGGTAGTAGTGGTAGGCATCCAGTCCCATCTGGGTGAGGGTGGTAGTAGTGGTAGGCATCCAGCCCCCCCTGGCTAAGGGTGGTAGTAGTGGTAGGCATCCAGCCCCCCCTGGCTAAGGGTGGTAGTAGTGGTAGGCATCCAGCCCCCCCTGGCTAAGGGTGGCGGTAGGCATCCAGCCCCCCCTGGCTAAGGGTGGTGGTAGGCATCCAGCTCCCCCTGGGTGAGGGTGGTAGTAGTGGTAGGCATCCAGCCCCCCTGGCTAAGGGTGGTGGTAGGCATCCAGCTCCCCTGGGTGAGGGTGGTAGTAGTGGTAGGCATCCAGCCCCCTGGCTAAGGGTGGTGGTAGGCATCCAGCCCCCTGGGTGAGGGTGGTAGTGGTAGGCATCCAGCCCTCCCTGGGTAGGGGTGGTAGTAGTGGTAGTCATCCAGCCCCCCCTGGGTGAGGGTGGTAGTAGTGGTAGGCATCCAGCACCCCCTGGGTGAGGGTGGTAGTAGTGGTAGGCATCCAGCCCCCCTGGCTAAGGGTGGTAGTAGTGGTAGGCATCCAGCCCCCTGGCTAAGGGTGGTAGTAGTGGTAGGCATCCAGCCCCCCTGGCTAAGGGTGGTGGTAGGCATCCAGCCCCCCTGGGTGAGGGTGGTAGTAGTGGTAGGCATCCAGCCCCCTGGCTAAGGGTGGTAGTAGTGGTAGGCATCCAGCCCCCCTGGGTGAGGGTGGTAGTAGTGGTAGGCATCCAGCCCCCTGGGTGAGGGTGGTAGTAGTGGTAGGCATCCAGCCCCCCTGGGTGAGGGTGGTAGTAGTGGTAGGCATCCAGCCCCCCTGGCTAAGGGTGGTAGTAGTGGTAGGCATCCAGCCCCCTGGGTGAGGGTGGTAGTAGTGGTAGGCATCCAGCCCCCTGGCTAAGGGTGGTGGTAGGCATCCAGCCCCCCCCTGGGTGAGGGTGGTAGTAGTGGTAGGCATCCAGCTCCCCCTGGGTAGGGGTGGTGGTGCGCATTCAGGTCCCTGTGTGCATATGTGGCATTGGTGATGGGCCTCCCGCCCCTATGGTGCTGCTGTTGCTGGTGTAAGTATATTCTGCATCCCTCTGTGTGTGTGTGATGTGTCGTGTACGTGTTGTATGTGTTTTGTGGTTGGTGTCTGTCTTACCTTCTGCGCCGTACGCGTCCGTGCCTATTCCGGTAGTAAATGTAGAATATTGGTATGATCGGGACGAAGGGATTCATGGTTGGTTCGTGTCGTTCGTCCTTCTCGTTGCTTCGCGTCGTCCTCGTCGCTTCGCCTCGTCCTTGTCGCTTCGCCTCGTCCTCGTCGCTGGCGTGTTCGTCTCAGAGCCGTGGATCGTGTTGTGGCGCGATTCGGAGCTTATGTGCGCCTCTCCCGGATGCTTTACGTGCCATGCGTAGCGACGGGTTCGGCGCGTACGGAAAGCGCATCGTACTCGTTCGGCCGGACGGAGCAGCATTTTTCCTTCCGTGCGACTCGATTCGGCGTTTCCGGATTCGCCTCGGTCGGGGAACAGGACCTGGTTTGGGTGAGTACGGCTCGGCCGGATTCTTTGCTGTTGTGCGCATCGTACTTACTCGTTCGGTGTGCTGTACGGATCGGTCGGGAAACAGGCTTTCGCATGGCTTTTTTCCCGACCGAATGCTATTGGGTGCGCCTCCGACCGAGATCGGAATCGACCCCAGAGTGTCCATGGCGGATAAAATCAGCAAGGAATATGGCGAATCCTGTCCACTTAAACTATGCAAGAAAAAATATAAAGTGGCTTAGTGACCCCCTAGAATGTGAGGACTCAATTTCTGGGAAAGGTATTGCTATTAACAGAGCATGTTGAAAACTCACTTATTAAGACAGCGAAGTAAGCTTCACGTAGGTGAGATTAGCCAAGGCAGGGTAAATCCAGATAATATTATTCAACCAGTCACACCAAGATAAAATGGACCCTATATTTGGGGCAATTACCAGTTCCGACCTATAACGGAAGAAGGTGATTTTATATATATTAATATCAGGCAATTCATTTATAACAGTGAAAATACATCCGTATCCATGGCAAATGGATCAGTGTTGTAAAGCAACCACAACCTAGGAGGCCACATCATGATCTGAATTACAGTATTACAAAGGTAAATAAAAAGAGAGAAATTACGAGAGGTGTAGAAACATGTGTCAGGAACACAAACGGGAGCTCTCACTGCAAGCGCGTGGTCAGGAGTAATGCCTAAAATCCCCTGTTTCCTGTCATGTACTTATATTTATATATGATGATAGCCCAAGGGGGTGGGTCTTAAGACCCGGATACACAATTTAAATTTAAACACCAATGCAGCGGCCCAAGCCAGCCCTGTCCCCCCTGACGGGGAGTGAGCAATGTGTCCCCCATCCAATGCGTATTTGCATTGATGATAGCCCAAGGGGAGGGTCTAAATGCCCGGACAAACCATTTGGATATAAACACCATTGCCGCGGCGCAAGCCAGGCCTGTCTTCCCTGAGGGGAAGTGGACAATGTGTCCCCCATCCAATGCGTGAACTGAAAATACAGAGCGGCGAAGTTTGAAAAGCCAGGCCTACCAGCCGGAACGTAAAGCGTGAGCGCATTATAACCCACCCAGTGTGAAGAGCTAAACGTAATCAGGGACACCAAGTATGCCTCCTTACCGTAATAAGCCTGGAACCGCGGCCCGAACACGTCTCCTGTCGGGAAAGGACTCGTTTGTCGTTTCCCGTCCGGATTTAAATAGCCTGCGATGTTAACACAACTCGGGACAGCTGTGAGGGGTGTGTCCCGAGTCCTAGGGATTACGTAGAACACTGGCAATGATGCAGGGTGGCCGCCATCTTGGAATGGTGCACGGCAAGTAATTGGGACTAGTGTGACATGGTTCAAGGAATTAAGTGCGGAATATAATTCGTGAACATGTTAGGAAAAATAACCAATAAAATAAGAATTGGAAATCCAGATACTCAAATTGACCGCCAATGGTAAAAGACTATCAATGAGCCAATAATATTATTAGGCAAAGTCCGAGGTCACAGAAGATCGCAAAATCACAGCGATATATATAAAGCGACTAGGGAAAGCAGCGAATTTGTACTTGTATATGAACAGTACTTGTTCGCTTAAAGAAACAAAGAAGGAACATCAAACAGATGAACATAAAAAAATCGGCCACATAGATTTGACATTGCGATAAACTTGTGGTGGTAGAGGACAAAGGTCCTACGATAGTAAAGACATGGGTATGTAAATAACCGCTAGATGATACGGAGACTCAATCCAAAGACACCGACCGCATGAGTATGAAACTGCGGTGGGTTCATGGTAATTAAGGACCTAGGTCCTAAGATAAAAAATACAGAATGGTTGCGAGCAGCCTTAAGACACATTACTTTATCATAGGTATAAATAGGGTCATCTTATAAGAGAAAGGAAATTCTCTGTAGTACCCAAAATACAACAGGCAGCGGTAAGAACAAATGAGTAGAGAGGGAGTAGGAATAACGAAAGCGCAAATAGGTAGAGAGAGAAAACAGAGTAAATGGAAATGAAAAAGTAGACATAAAGAAATAAACATAACGAGTGCAGAAGCGCCAGTTTTCAAATTGGGAACGCATGCTACAAAGCCAGATCCATAAGGCGCTGCACCATAATGTGTGAATATGTGCATAGATTGTAAGAACAATTTAGCCAGGAATCTACTTATAGCAAATAATGATAGTGTACAGAGTATTTCCAGAGGTAAACATGGCAATCCATGTGAATCCCATACATATCTTCGAATGTGAAGAACAGTGGTAAACATACAGAGTTTGGGGGAAGAACCGTAGTTTCACAGAAAATAATGCAATTCTTCGTCACTGGTATGGCCAAGTTCTACACTGCGGAGTTTGCAAATCCAGCCCGCTTTGTTCTTTCTTAGGGATAGTTCCCTATCCCCCCCTCTAGGGTTGGCCGGTATATGGTCAATACCCATAAACCAAATCTCATTACCGGTGGTATGGTTTTCTTCCATGTGAAAGGTTAGGGGATATTTGAGATCACCATTGCGTATTGCACGCAGATGTTCCTGGATTCTTATTTTCAGAGGTCTTATGGTGCTGCCTACGTAGATCTTATTGCATGGGCAGCCCAAAATGTACGTGACATATTTCGTTTTACAGTTGATCAGATGGTTAATGTCGTATACATGACCAGTGTTAAAACTGAATGTTTTAGTTTTGTCTTTTCCCAGTCTGCAAACATTACAGTCTTTGCAAGTGTAAAAGCCCTTAGTTGTATGGGGCAACCAGGTTTCCATCTTTGGTGTGGTGACATAACTGGGGCATAACAGATTTCTCCGGTTCTTCCCCCTTCTGTATGTCACTCTAGGCCTAGGGGCTAGAGTCTCCTTTAGGCTTGGTATGTCAGTGAGAAGGTGCCAGTGTTTCCTCAATACATTATACACCCTATTGCTCCGATTATTATATTGTGTATTAAAAGAAAGTGGAGCCTTCTTAGTTTTGATAAGGGCCTTAGATTTCAAGGTAGTTTCTCTGGGCATTTTGGCAATCCTCCTTTCTGCTTTTTCCAGATTGTCTGGGAGATATCCCTTCGCTAAGAAGCGTTGTTTAGTCTCATTGATATTCTTAGTAAAGTTCTCATCTGTGCTACAATTCCTCCTCATGCGAACCATTTCTCTGTATGGGATGTTATTAATTACATGACGAGGATGTGCACTACAAAAGTGTAGGGTGCTGTTACAGGCAGTACTCTTACGATGAGTCGAACTCTGTATGCAGTTATTTTGGACAAAAATTTTAATGTTCAAAAAATCAATCTGTTCCCCACTGAAGTTGATGGTAAACCATACGTTAAAGGGATTTTCATTTAAGAACGCATGGTATTCCAACAGTTCTGAGGCAGGTACATCCCAGAGCATAATGACATCATCGATGTACCTGCCCCAGAAAATGATGTGTTCTGTCCAGTTGGCAGCACGACGGCCCCAGGCATGCTCCCGCTCGTACCAGCCCATGAAGAGCCCGGCATAAGCGGGAGGCTGTTCATTTCAACCTGATCGCTTTTAACTTTTTGAATAAACAAAGAACTTAAAGAAACATCTCTGGACACGGATCTGATATTTTGATGTGTGTTTGTTTATCTCTTAGTGGTGCACCTTTGCTCTTGTTAGAAATTAGTAATTTTTACCCCTCCGCTATCCAACACTTTCCCTACTGTTGCACTGACTGGAGTGGGAATAGTAAATTTTAACCCTCCGCTATCCAACACTTTCCCTACTGTTGCACTCACTGGATTGGGAATAGTAATTTTTACCCCTCCGCTATCCAACACTTTCCCTATTGTTGCACTCATTAGAGTGGGAATAGTCATTTTTACCCCTCCGCTATCCAACACTTTCCCTACTGGTGCATTGACTGGAGTGGGAATAGTACATTTTATCCCTCTGCTATCTAACACTTTCCCTACAGTTGCACTCACTGGAGTGGGAATAGTAATTTTTACCACTCCGCTATCCAACACTTTCCCTAGTGTTGCACTGACTGAAGTGGGAAATTTGAGTTTAAAGATTTTTAAATAGTTTAATGTTTTAATTTATAATAGAATGTTTTTTAATAGATTTTATGTTATTGGTATATGTATATATATATATATATATTTATTTCTTAAATTTTTATACAATTTTAAAATTATAAAATAAATTTAAATTAATAGTATATTAATGGTTTTAAAGTAAATATATATTCATGTTAATTATTATATATGTGTTTAACTTTTTTAAATTAAGTTTATTTGTTATATTTGTTAAAATGTATATTAAATGTTATAATTTTTTGTATTCATTTTATTATTTAATATATTATTTATTATATTTTTATATATAAAAAAACAATATTTTGTACAACTATATTTTTGACATCGATATTTTTTTTCTACTTTTTTGTACTTACTGTTATACATATAGGATGTCGATATTTTTGACATCTATATTTAAAACTCGATATTGTGGTATGGGGATATTTTAGGTGTCGATATTCTGTCAGTGAACCTTCTTACACACTAAATCATGTTCCACTAGATGGATGGTTAGCACGTTCAAGCATTCCTCCTTACTTAGGGGCTCATTACGATGGCGGGCGGAAGCACCACCGCCGTGCTGGCGGATGCAAAAAGCACCAGTTACCGCCGGCACGCAGCAGTCCACACGCCCGTCCAATTACGATGCGAAAAGTAGGCCAAACACCGCCGGCAAGCCAGCAACACCGTCCGCCATCAAAGTGCGCCCGTACACGTAGCGGCGCAGCCTAACTGACACACACCGTCCGACGAAACACGTCCCGCCCGGCGCATAAATTACGATGCCGCAAACAAACGGCTCCCACGGCCAAGAGATACCGTACGACAAACCGAAGCGGTAACACGGATGCCGAGCACGGACAACGAAGAAGCGGCTCCCCGAGCATGAATCCAGCACTGCAGGCCCTCCCCATGCTCCTGCTGATGCACCACCAAGGACGCAACGTACCGCGGAGACGCAGGTAGGCACACACACAACAAGTGCACGCAAACAGCGCACACAGTGCAAGGGCGGAAAAAGCGGACAACACCCCACCAGCGCGTGTACACAACACATCCACCATTGCATCCACATATGACACACAGGCCAAATCGTAACATCGCGGAACACATGTGTACACACCACCTGGGACTAGGAACCAACCACCCCGTCACGGCCCCAAAGCGCCGATGACGCCGCCACACATGCGCACAACGCAGAGGCCAACCGCAGCGCCATGCATGCGTCGCACACAGACACAGGGACACAACCAAGCAGCACACACATCAGCCCCACCCCGAACGCACATGACACGTGACAGGCCTGCCACAGACATGTCCCCAACGCCCAATTCACGGACAACACTCAACGCCACACAACCAACGCACACATGTCAGTGAAGACACGCAACAGCAGGACACACCCCAGTGTAACAAACATGGCGAAGCACACAGCGGCGTCAACACCAACTAGGAGAAGCAGGGCCCCTTCGGGAAGAGGAACGCCAGTACCACACTGAAACACCCATACCACCCTGCACATATGAACAAGACATATAAAACGGAACACCAAAGAGCCCGGGGACCGACAACAGGTGGCCCAAGAATAACATTCACACACAAGGCCCAACGCAGAGCGGAAAGGCAGCCTGCCGCCCACACAAGGGAGAGCAGACAGCACTGAATGACCTTCCATTCCAACTCCGAAACCACAGCCCTACGACAGAAGCCGGTGAATACAGCCATTGTCCAAGAATAGACCAACACAGGCATGCCGAGGAGACCGACCACAGGGCAGATAGCGCATATCACAGAAGCACACAACGGACGGGGAAGAAAGAAGAAAACACTCCCCCATGTCGGCCACATGCAAGTTAATTGGAAGGAGTCACACATCACTGACCTTGAACTGTCTGAGAAGCATGTGGGAAGAGGGCCCGTGTCCTCCAAACAAGCAAACAGAACACAAGTCCTGTCTCCCTACGACTACACAGAGCTCACAGCAACCTCGGAGCGTGCACATTGCAGACTGCACACACAGCCGGAGCACGCCACCACAACGCACCGCTGGGAAATGGCAACCGCAACACACCTACCCAACTACGCCGAACAGCTCAAGCTGTACAAAACCAACCTGTTCCATACATTGGGATGCGATCTCCTGTCCCTGCTGAACGTAAGTTACCGACTGACTTACTGCATCACATTGTTCAGCTGCGTCATGCCCGTCTTCTACTGTCGGAGGTGTCCATACCAGCATCCCGTCGAGATATGCCTCTCCAACCCGCATGTCTGAAGGCGGACCTGCTACCACTACTCCTCCCTCTGGACGCACACGACAGGGCCTGCTCTGCCTATGGGGGCATGGCGTATGTGGCCAACATCGCACCCGCACTGAAATGGGACCACTGTGCCTCCACACGACGGATCATCGAGAACAGCTACATCGAATGTCACCCAGCATGCCCCATCATGGTCCTCCAAGGGACAACTTATGAACAACACCTTGACAGCCACCATCCGCTACATTGGCTGGCAAACATGTACACCACCAATGACATGGAAGCCCTGCTGGACGGCATCGCATACCTGACAACCTGTCAATTCGTCGGACCACAACGCAGGTTCCCCGAGTGACCTATGATGTCCAACCCCGCACCCATGCTTAGCTTCCGCACGGACTGGCCAGTCACCACCACAACAGCCATACCAAACGACCGGCAACTGTAACCACACCATCAACGACATCGCCATGACATCGGATATGACCGGGACATGCACACTGTTCCCCATCACATCCAGGAACACCGCATGCATCGTGGGAGGCAGTGGCATGGGCTCTGTGTATCGCACCCACATGGACGGAACTGCACGAACAACCAGGACACGACATGGATCCAGCGCCCATGGACACACACACCGCTCAGTGGACATGAATAGGTCGCCTGGAGTCTGTGGGTGCTGCACCCCTCCCACCCCCGCCCCGGGAATCCCATACCAGGACCTTTGCATGGACGACAAGTGCATACAACAACAACACGACCCCAGTGACTGTGACATGTCCAGTAACCACCACAGTGCAACAACAAGTGGCACGCCGCTGCATGCACGCAAGCACATGCCCTGATGTCATCTCACATGCACGCGTGCATGAGGAACAACCGCAGCAAACCTGTCACATGGAACTGAGATGGACTGTGCCCATGATGCCAAGCGGTCTGGTAGGCTACATGTATACCGTCTGTGTCAAAGTCCGCAGCTCCGCAGCTATACGTAAATGTACATTAGCACAGCCTTGGCCAAGCAGATGTCACTCTGAAGCCCACATCCCACATGCAACAGCCAATCACATGTAACCCCACACCCTATCCCATTTGCAATCATGCTCAGTATATCCTCAACATGTATTCCGCTGCCAGTAGTGTCCACTATAACGCATCACAGAGGACAGAAGACTCAATATAATGTTTGAAACCAAAACTGTCTCCGCTGACTCATTTCACAAGTACGAATGAGAGAGGATGAGAGTATGTGAAGTACACGGCAGTCGTGACATGACCATGTAGTCCACTGGTATTGGATGTCAACGCAAATGAGTAGCACTACTGTGGAAGACACACATGTGTCGTGTGAAGTCGTATGGACGCAGTGCTCAGGTGGGTGGGTGCGACGGGTAGATGCGCACATGCCAAGTTGGAGCACGCCGTGTTGGGAGGGGTCATGAACAGTACACCACCGCTTCCCTGGGCATTGTGAGAGGACACCTGTCGGGGGGAGTGAACACGTGTGTGCACAGCAGCCGGGCACACGTACAAAGCGGTACCAGGCGCACCTCAGCCCACCCTCTGTGGACAAGCTGGATCCTGTTGTGCGCCCGCCATGCCCCTTGACAAGGCACACACAGCCCCAGTCGACCAGGTGTAACCCCAACATAGTCAATCCGCACAGGCGATACAGGGCACGGGATGGCAGTGGAGCATGGTGTGTGAGAGGTCTCCTCGCGCTCCTCCTGGTCATATCACGCAGGCAATAGAACCTCAACGTCTAGCATGGCACAAGTCAGATGGAAGTGTAGGGGGACGCACCACAGCACGAGCAGCACTGACGTCACGGGAGGTGGCTCGCACCATCCCATCCATTGCCCATCATACCAACCACGCCACATGCCATTGCGACTAAGTGCAAGCGCGTGCGCCACCACCCCCGAGCCCTCCCCAGAGAGGCCAAAGAGTGAATGTGTGGGCCATCAGCCACAGACGGACGCGGCCTGGCCGCAAGGGCAGCCACAGCCACTGGGTGTCGCAGGTGGCGGATCCGGAAGGCGAAGACTGTGATGCATAGTCCATGCAGGCCGGGTCTCCATTTGGGGCACCACGCAGGTGGACGGCGTCCCGCAACACATCATACCCTGAGACAGCCCACTCGTGCAACTGGACCCACACATACACTCCTTGCCCTCTCTGGTGCGAGCTTGGGGCTGCCTGTGCAAGCGCTAGCCTCGCAGGTGAGCATGCATATTGGGGGAGCGAGGGGAGGACATGAGGGCTGGGGTGAAGATGACTGTATCACTGTCAGTTAGTACAAGGGATGACCCAGATGTGGAAAGGAAGACACGTGTCCCGTGTGTACTGCAACTAGTCGCCAATCCAACTACCCCCCATGTCCGGAATGTAAGCCCGCACCTAGGCCCGCCCATCCGCCACATCGAACATACCACCAGCACGACAACCTTCCCATTCGAAACACTGACTGGGGGTGGCGACCAGTGTACAATTATGTGTAGCCTACCCACGCGTACATGTGGGCCCTCCATGATCCATGTCACCTGCGGCAAAGTCATGACATGTGCAATGAGGGAAGTGAGGAGAGCTGTCCGCCCCACGCGCAGAAGGTGCATCAGCTCCACAGACCCAGCAGCGAGTCCAGCAGGGGTCACATGTGCAGGGGCAGCTGTGCCTGGTGTGAAGGCACATGCATATAGACAGCACATCGACCAATGTGTAGTCTGCCCACATCTACAGTCCATCATCATGCGGACATAGGAATTGAACACAGGGCAACACATCTTAGTTGGTGCACCCACCGTGACCAACAATGCGCAATCATCGACGTACCCGCCCTGTGCATGGCCCCCACCCAACGGAGGCACATCCAGTGCCACCATCCCACACACACAAGCCTTCCACGGAACATGCTGTGTCCAATGGTCAGTACAGAGTCAGCGCCCATCTGGTGGATCCTGAACAGGAGACACATGCACACACATGCCAGCTCCCACTATGTACGTCTGCCACCTGGCACGTGCAATGTAACCTCTCACCTGTGACGTGTGACTGCAAGCACACAGCCGTCTTGGCATGGGGCTGTCAATGTGGACACCTGTCAATGTTTCGGGAGGTGTGATCCGTACAGTGCTGTACATAGGGTGCAGTGCTGACACCTACTACTGTCTCATATCCCCTCGTGTCACAGGTCCCACTTGTTTTGGCCGCTCAGCCTGTGCCCACATCGTCGTCGTGCGTGTGCCATACTCATCCAGCCGCGGAAGCAGTTCCATGCTCAGCAGACATTCATGTTGCCGTGGCGTTGCCGCTTGACGGATATGCAGTCAGTCCCCATCAGCACGCCCCGCAAGTCATTGGGGCCTAGATCCCCATGTGCATGCACATGGCAGTGGTTTGTATCACTAGCCATTGCCATTGTTGGGAGACCTGTGTAAGTGTATTGTGGCCGTGCCGTCCCAGCTTGGCAGCTGGGCTGTGGCTCATGTGCTTGCTCAGTCATGTCAGTGATGTGTATGCGAAATTGCTATGTGTCGTGTTGCTTTGACATGTGTCCTCTGCCATTGTCCCTAGGCGGAGACCGAACATTGACCGCCCATACCAATTGCTGGCGGACATGGACGATACAGAGGTTATTAGGAAGTTTCGGCTGGACAGGCCAAGCCTGCATCGACTGTGTGCCATGTTAGAACCCCATCTCCGTCCCCGCAGGGTGTATCCGACTGCTGTCACCCCCACGGCTAAGGTGATGGCCGCCATGCATTTCTTCGCCACTGGGTCATTCCAGCACACAGTGGGCATTGGAGGAGGGATGTCCCAGCCCATGTTCAGCAAGGTGCTGAGGGATGTACTGGCAGCCATGATGCTGTACCGAAACAGGTACATCCGCTTCCCCAGGGCTCGTGAATTGGCGGCAGTGAAGGGTGCATTCTATGCCCTTGGCAGAATCCCACACGTCGTTGGAGCCATTGACTGCACACATGTCGGCCTTGTTCCACCACAGGCCACTGAGCACCTGTACCGCAACAGGAAGCACACGCACTCCTGAATGTGCAAGTGGTGTGCCTTGCGGACATGGTGATCACCCACGTGTGTGCAAAGTTCCCAGGCTCGGCCCATGATGCACACATAATGCGCAACAGCATCTTGCCACGACTGATGTCCAATATGCAACAGGATCGTGCCTGTATTGTCGGTGAGTATGTGGAGTGGTGTAGCGTGCTGGTTGTGCGATGCTGTCCCCTGTCCAGTTGGAATTGCAACGGTTCTCTGTGTCCCTCACTCCCAGGTGACTCTGCGTACCCGAATGGGGGATGGCTGCTCAGTCCATTGAGGAATCCTCGCACCCCAGCAGACGATCGCTACAATGAGGCACATGGGAGGACCAGACGTGTGGTCGAGCGTACCTTTGGCCTCCTCAAGTCCAGGTTCAGGTGCCTGGACCGCACCGGGGGTGCGCTGGCGTACTCCCCACAGAAGGTGTGCCAGATAGTGGTGGCGTGCTGCATGCTGCACAATCTGGCCATTCGGAAGCAGATCCCCCTCATCGTGGATGACGGAGATCAACCAGGGCCCCAGCCCGCAGACCAGGACAGCTCGAGTGAGGAGGACAGCGGAGAGGAGGAAGTTGGTAATGTGCGGCAGCAGCTCATCGCCCGCTACTTCACTTGACGGTGAGTGTCCATGTACGACGGCTGATGTGGCTGTATCTGTGCAGGTGTGTGTGTGCTGTGTCAGGGTGGCCGTTTGTTCACTGCGTGCTGTGTGTCAACGCTCCATGGCCAGGGTAGTATGCCACTGTTGGTGGCTGTGGCATTGTGCCCTATTGCTCTGTGCGATGTGTGTACATTGCTTGTAGTTGTTGACATGTACTGTGTGATGGGTGTGTGACACACTCATTGAATGTGCTCCTGTTCTGTCTCCCACCCCTAGGTCCCTACAGGCCCTCCGGATTCAATTGCCATGCCACGCATCAGGTGCCTTTCCGCCCAAGGTGGCCGTTGTATTCCGTACAAATAAAACACAGGGCACAAACAGCAGTTAGTGAAAAAGGTGCATTTATTACAAACTGTGACATGTGATTGTGTGTAAGGTGATGACAAAAGTGGTGCGTGCAGTGACAATGAGCTGTCGGTCATGGCTGCGTGATGATCAGGGTGTACCCACTGGTTCTATGTCCATAGTCCAACACACACATGCCATCCAGATGGCTGTGTGGAGTGGGATCGTAGTCCAAGTCAATGCAGTGGCTGGTCAAGGAAGGCTGGCGGAAGGCTGGCTGGCTGCCTCACTTGCGTTTGGAGCGTGCGAAGTCCTCCCGGGAGATCTGTTTCCACTTCGGACGGCCCCTTCCACGTTTGCGAGGGGGTGCCTGCTTGCGACATGCTGGTGGTTGAGGTGTGCTCACTGGCTGTGGACGCAGGGGAACTGGACACTGCTGCTCCACCCTGCGCCCCGGCAGGTTGTGGCGGAGGGGAGCTGCTGTCCCTGGCAGTGACCTCACCGCCACCACCAGCTGGCCCATGAGGTCCACGAGTTGGCCCATACGGGCGTCCATGGACCTCAGCACCCCCAGCACCTCACGCGTGTCTGAAGCAGACCGGACCCATTGTCCTTGGGCCTCTTCATAGGCCCCAAGGACTCTGGCCATTTGAGGCAGGGCATGGCTCCCAGGGGAGGCTGGCGTTTCCCTGACCCTGCTCCTCCTACCAGTCCTGCTGCCACCGGCCTGCCCACTAGCCACATTGCTCACCACGGTCCTCGCTGTGGCTCCCAGGGTGGATCCAGTCGGCCGGGCCACCACCTGCGCTGGGGCTGGTGCCAGCGAAGACGTGGTGGTGGTGGCAGCGGTGGTGGTCGGTGCGGCGATGGTGGCGGTTGCGGCAATGGTAGTGGCCGCAATGACCGTGGGTGTGGCCGCAATGACCGTGGGTGTGGCCGCAACGACAGTGGCAGCAGGGGGCTGGGAATGTTCAGCAGCCCTGGATGATGGGTTGGTGGGTAGGAGGGGTCCTGGGGAGCGGCTGGGCCCTGCCACACCAGATGGGCCTGCTTGGTGGTCCGTGTCCGAAGAGGAGGACAGATCCTCCAGATCCGTGTGTCCTCGTTGGGGGCTTGTAGGCTGGCTGTGCTGGCTGCTGGCTCCATCCCCAGCATCCAGCAGTTCGTCACCTGTGGAGAGAATGAGATTTGTTATTGTGTTGCACCTGGCGAAGTATGTAGTTGTCGTCTGACATTAACAGTTCGTGCAATCTCGTACATGGGTTTCCCGGAGGCGTGTGTGTGGCTGTAGCATTTGTAGTTGTGTGTGCTTGGCAATGGGACTGTGTGCTGTGCACATGTGGCATGGGACGGATTGGCCATGCCGATGGGTGTGTTGCTGTGCCCCTACTTATTGTGACTCTGGTGTATGCGGGCTCCTGGCCCATCCTGGGTCTGGTTTGTACTTTGCTTTTGGTGTTCAGATGGGACGCTTAGGAACGCATATGGCAACATGGGGGCCATGCCCCAGATTCGCATTTGGGAGGGGATATGCTTTTGGGGTTCAAATGGAACGCTTAGGAACGCATATGGCAACATGGGGGCCATGCCCCAGATTCGCATTTGGGTGGGAATATGCTTTTGGGGTTCAAATGGAACGCTTAGGAACGCATATGGCAACATGGGGGCCATGCCCCAGATTCGCATTTGGGAGGGGATATGCTTTTGGGGTTCAAATGGAACGCTTAGGAACGCATATGGCAACATGGGGGCCATGCCCCAGATTCGCATTTGGGAGGGGATATGCTTTTGGGGTACATGCTGTGAGCCATGGGTGCCGAACGTGACATGTGTTGTGGCAGCATGACAGTGCATGGTTTGAGGTGTGTGCATGCTTGACATGGCCTGCATATTTGCTGTCTGTTGTGATTACTGGACATGGCATTGGACGCATCGTTATGAGTGAGTGATGGTTGTGTGCCAGCCAACGTATTGCAGTTGTCCCATCTCCTTGGTGTGCGTGCTGCCCTGTGCCATGTGCATCACTGCAGTGCTCGGGGGGTGTGGCCCATGTTGTGTGTTGTTGCTCACAGTGTGTCGTGCGCTTCATTGACTTCTGGCACATGGTTGGTCATGGGCATGTATCTTAGCGTGACTGCTGTATGTGTGGCAGCTGTGCGGATGACATGCCTTTCATGAGACTGGGGCTGACGGATGGATGGTATGTTGTATGTGCATGGTGTGTCTGTGTGTTTGATGGGTTCAGTGGTGTTCGTGTGCATATATGTTGTTCCGCTCTGTTGCGTCTAGTGTTGTTTGTCTTACATAGGCGTAGTTGTGGGGTGTGTGGTTGACAGGCAGTAGGGGCTACATGGACAGGACTTCAATGGTGTTTCGGTTGTGTGTGATGAGTTGCACAGTGGCTGCCGTGTGGTACTATATTCAGTGTGGCTTGTGCATGCAGACGTGGCTCCTTGGGTGTTGCTATGTATGTGATGGGTCATGTGGGGTGTGAGTCTGTTGTTCATGTCCGTGTGCACATTGTTCACTTGTTCGTGACGGTGGGCGGTGCTGCGTGTTCGTCTGCTACGTGACATGTCCCATGTGTTGGTCGTGTTATGGTCCTCATGCCTCCAGTAATCCAGCCCTGTCCAGTTTCCCACCTGCAAGTTGTTCGTGCGTGCATTGTACTGGATGCCACATGGCTCTAAGCGGGGGTGCTCCATGTTGCAGGTCTGTGGGGGTGGGGGGGTGTTGTGGGTCGTGGGGTGGCTGGACACCCACTGACACCGATTGCTGTGGACCGTGATGTCTGCCTTTCGGCTGTCGTTGTGCACTGCGGTGGCTGACACGTGGCTGTGGGGTGTGGGGGATGCTCCTCCTTGCTGTGCTGTGGGACTGGGGCCTGGTGTGTGTTGTACTTGGGCTGTCCACCCTCCCACCCACTGCACTTTGTGTTCCTGCCACTTTCCTGTTACTTGTCGGTTAGTGCAGCTGTGGCGGACACATGGGTGTGGTGGGTGCTCGTTGTGGCGCTTCTGGCATATTTGGGGACCTGTTGGTGGTTACGTGGCTGGCTGAGTGTACACATGTCCCCACGTATGTTACAGTTGTTCGGTTTGGGCTGTGTGTGGTGGTGTCTGTTGCATGTGTGTGTGATGTGTTGTGTATTGTGTGCTGGACATGGGGGTGTTTGTCCCTGGGAGCTGTGGCATGGTGGTTGCGCATGTGAGTACATAGCGGTGTGCTGGTATACATTAGTTTGTACTTACCAGCCTCCACTCCCCCTGCTACTCCGGCGAGGATCTCCGGATGTATTACGACTCGCACCTTCTCCTCCCACGCTTTGAAGGTCTTAAAGAGCGCGGGATTCCCTCCGCCAGTGACGGCAGCCAGCTCTCTGTTTTTGCCCTCCTTCTTCTTGACCAGGCTCTTTACGTCATTCCAACGTTTGTTTATTTCACCTCTGTTCCTGGGCAGGGTCCCGACTGCATTGACCTGGTCTACGATCCGGTTCCACATTCTGTTTTTGGTGGCTAGTGGTGTGTGCTGGACCATGTTCCCATAGATTTGTGGGTACACCTTGATGATCTCGTCGACCATGACCGTCAGCTCAATGGGCGTGTACTTGGGCATTCTTTGTGGTGCCATGGTGTTTGTGGTGCTGGTGCGGTGTGTGTTGTGTAATGTGCAGGGGGTTTGTGGTGCCGGTGTTTGGTGGTGGTGGTGGTGGTGGTGGTGTTTGGTGGTGGTGGTGGTGGTGGTGGTGGTTGTGATGTGTGCGTTTCTGTGGTGTGCTGCTGTCCTTGCTGTGTCACTGTGTCCTCTCCTCTCCTCTCTGGTTTGCAATGTAGCAAGGGGTTGTGGTCTGTGGGAGTGCTGCTTTTGTACTCACCTATGTGGGTGTGTCCTCATGGTCTGTTGTTTTCAGGTGTGTTGTGTCTGGGGTTCTGGCCTTTGTATTTTTTGTTTGTCCGGGGGTGTTTTCGGGATGTGTACTGTGCTTGTGTATTTGTGCGTGCCTTGCTGTGTGGACTTGTTGGCCATGTTGTGTGCTATTGGTTTTGTGTGCGGATGGTTTCTGTGCAGGTACGTGGGCGCCATGGCTTCTGCCGTGTCGATTCTCATCGGCGTTGTTTGCGCTGGCGGGCGGTATATTTGTGGTTTTTCCGCGCTCATGTCGGTGCGATCGTAATTTCACGTGCGGTGTGTCGGCCGTGAGGGCGGGCGGTTTTGTGTTGTCGTGCGTGTTTCCGTCCGTGGCGGGCGGTTTGACTCCGACTCGGACGTTGGCGGGCGGTATTTTGTGTGATTTTTCCGCCGATGGCGGTTTTCGGTTTGTGTAATCGTAATGGCGTGGTCGGTGTTCAGGCGGTGTGTGCGGGCGGATTTTTGCCGCTTCCATGCCTGGCGGATTTTTTTACGCCGGGTATCGTAATGGGCCCCTTAGCATCTTATCCAAACACGGCAACAACTCGTGCCACAACATATCACCTTTTCCCTGTCACCTGAACCTTATCCTCTTCACTTCAAAACCCAGTGCTTCCCATGTTGTCTCCCATTCGCTTGACGCTCTCCCCACTTCAAAAAGGAATGGTCCACTACCCAGATGTTCAATTCCTCCTACGACTTGGCCTGGCACAGAACCTAAAAAAAAATGCAACAGCTCATTAAAAACATAGCCTCATAATTCCTCACCGCCACGAACTTCCCGTAACACTTTGGCGACCACCTTCCCAATGGCATTATCCTGCCTTGTGACCAACCCTGCCTATTTCCTTCCATTGCCACCCCTTTTCTGAAAGAATGTGTACCATACTCTGTCGCCTATAAGCCCAAGCTCTTTAACGGCTGGTGCAAAATATCTAAAAGCTGGAAAACAGTCACCTTTGATCCATCGTCATGTTGAAACACTCTACCTTTCGAGCACCTACTCTGAAGTGCAAACGTGTGCCACCAATATGCAGGAGAAAAACGCCATACTGGATACTGTGTCAGCAGTATTGTCCGTCCTCTTACCCTTTGGTTGACCTTCAATGTTTTTAAACAAATACCAACACTTCCTGCCTTTTCTTCCACATCTGCCCACTCTAGGCCCCCTCCGCTCCTGCCACCCAACAACTCTGATACTGGAAATGCCCCAAAGAAGATCCATGTCATTAGTAAGGAAAACAAAACCCCTTCATTGTTAGTTCTACATATGCCAAGGAGGGCCTTCATTGCCTTACACAGAACAGACCATACCAACGGCTTCCTCTTCCTGCCACCTACCCCTTTCTTTCTTGCCCAACCTTTCAACAGCGTAGTCCCCAGTTCCCCATCCATGGGCACATACCCCCACAGCAACTTACTGAAAAATGCAATACCAGCCAACTTACCGAACTAGTGACTCTCGACCAACTTTTCTATTTTATATCTAAATTAAACTATAACATCGTCACCTCTTCTCCACTGCTCCACCTCTTTCCATCTCCTCCATGCCCACAACTCTAGATACTCCTTGCATGCTTGCACGTATGCCTTCTGAGTGGACTTCAGAAAGGGCCAAACTGTCAGCTGTAACATCCTCATACATCTATCTGCCACAGATTTTCTGGCATCTGCATTTTCTCTTCAGCCACTCCTGTAGCAAACCCACGGAACCTCTGCCACTATGAATCAGACAAAGCCTCCTCAATATCATTGTCAACACCTGGAACATGCTGTGCCCTGAAAACTTTATTATGTTGAAGATAGCCTAGGGCAAACACTTGCAGTAACTTCAGTGCTTTCATGTCTCTAGCTAGGTCTGTTCACAATCTGTACCATTGTCATATTGTCCACATTGAACAGTACTTTTTTGTTTGCAAACCTGTCACCCCACAAGACTAAAGCTGCCACCAAAGGAAAAAACGAATGCTATACTCCTCCCATCATCCTTTCAACGGTCTGGACATTGTTCTGCACTCCAATGCCCTTTCTAAAAAAGACCACATCCAATGCTGCCTGCTGCATCCAAAAAGATATGAACATCTCATTCAGCTTCCTCCTCTGGTCCCTACAAGGAAAAGCCATTAAAGTGTTCCAGGAAACAGTCCTCCAAGCCAGGTGTGCCCACAAAGAAGAAAGCACCCAAGTAGTGTATGACTGTCCATCATTCAGTCATAAATGTAAACACCCATTGCAAAAAAGAGCTGAATTTCTGTGCATTAATAGAACAACCCATTGGCAATGTCTTGTTCACATACCATTGTCCATCAAATTGAATATCCAATAGCTCAAAATCTGCTGAGCGTACTGACAATAAATAGAAGGCTGATTTTATGTCACTCTTTGCCATATAAGCTTCTTCCCTCACCTGCTTTACTTAGTCAATAATCACATTCACAGATGATTACTTAACCGCAAAATGGTCATTTGCGATGTAGTCATTCACTGAATGTCCTCCTGGCCATGATAAATGTTGAATTAGCCTAAATTATCCTTTTTCTTTCTTTGGCACTATCCCAATAGGGGAAACTATAAGCCTGTACATGGGCCAGTTGTTGAACAGCCCAGCCATTCTGCAGCCCTACACTTCCTTGTCCAATTTTTTTGTAACCCCATGGGGGCGGTCCTATGCAGACTTTAAATGTTCAGCCCATCGCCTAGGGACCAATATAACCCAGTTCAAACCCCATCTGAAATCCTGTTAATAACGACTGTGAATATTCTCTCTTGTCATGCCACTGCAACCAGTAAGCCAACCGATCTATTTTAACTGGTGTATGAGCTCCTACCAGCAGGTCCATGTGTACCCCTGCCCCGCCTTGGCTGTTGTTGCCAGTTCCCGCCTTGCATTCCTTGAACCCTGTGGCATTTCCTCCCCAATGAATGAGTGGGTGTTTGTCTGCACATCGGGTACACTCTTGTCAAAACCTACAATATTCCCTTTTGAAAGCCTAACATGCCCCTCCCAAACCTGACTCCTCTACCCGCTGCTCACATCCCACCTTGGGTGAGATTCCTTTGAAAGATCGCTTGCTGTAAAGACTGTTGGTACTGGCCTAGTTGGCGCCATCGTATGCAGCCACAAATCATTATCTAACTTTCACCATTTCCCTTCCGCATCCTCAACCAGTCGTGCCCGAAACTCCTCATCGTACCAAACTCATGCCTACCCCCCAAATGTGATGTGTGCTTTCCTCATCACATCCATATATTTAAAAGGGCCACGTATCATTCTGGGTATTTCTCGCAATAAATGCTCAAATAGATCAAGAATGCGGCTGTCCAGTTTTTAATTGTGACCGGAACCATTGGCCTTTTCGTCAATTCATATTCCTCCTTTGACCCTTCTTGTGCCCTCACCTCCCTATGCAACAGCTTAAAAACATCTCTGTATTCACCTTTCCAAATACTTTCTTTTCTATTTCCCATTAAGTGAGGCCCCAAAGGCTTCGTAATTCCCATGTAAGGTAACTTTTTTACTTTAAACTCTTTGCTCTCCTTTTTGCCTTCACCCGCTTTCCCCTCTTTGTCCTTCTCTGTGGTAGGTCCCTTATCCACCTCTATGTTTCACCCGTTGTCTCACCCCTTTTTCATCTCTCCTTCAGCCTTTGACGCCTGAGCAGATTAACCCACTCCTTGTGTGTCTTCTTTCTCTTCAGTGCCAACACCCCTGTCTGCCACATAGGTCCTTTTCTGCAGTCGTACCTCACATCTCATTATCTGGGCCTCCTTGTCTATTCCTCCACGTTATGGGCTCCCCGAGAGACTCCCCACTCATTTTGACTTCTGTTTCCTGGTCACTTCATTCAAGCATTGCAGCCACAATAGCTGAAGCCCCTCCTTTCTGATGGCCAGCTGCAGTATTGTGCTGCGGCCCTGCTTGTCCTGAAATCCTTCTGCTCCCTCAATGGCAGGGCATCTGCTGATGCCGCACAGGCCTTCACCAATAGTTTTCCCGCCCCAATCCCCTGGCGCTCCATAGCCGCAGCCGGCCAGTTGCCCATATCACAAAGCTGAAGATACTTCTCCAGCGCCCCCTGGTGGAGCAGTGTTGTCACTGCAGGCAAACTGCCCTCATTAGACTCTGTATATCCCTGTTCGCCTCTGCCATGTAATCCCACTGCCAATTCCCCAAAATACCTCTTATAAAAGGACTTGCAGTTTTGCCTCCTGCAAAACTTGCAGTTTTGCTCCCGTGTATTAAGGCCCGCTACCTTCCCCCACTCACCTCCTTCGTCTCTCAAAACTTCACTACGTGGCAGTGAGCAGGCAAAGACTACTGCCACCACACCCTCTGACGCGCGTGGGGCTGCTAGGGTCTGCCTTTGCTATCATTTTGCATAGCTTGCAAAGTGTTCTTATTTACCATACATAGACACCTCTTAATATTAATAAAGCACTTGTCCTTGCAATGACAATTAAGTCTGGTTGCATACAAGGTGTGCTGGATGCATCTTTTGAACACCAAAGTTAGAAGTGAGCAATACTTTCTGCCTCCAATGCTGTCTGGAAAATACAAAACACATCCCTAAGTCCACTTCTGTACAACCTGCCATAAGGCACTTGTACGACATGGGCCATAATAAACAGTCCCATGACAATCCCTCAACGTTAGGGGCCAGATTTACTAGGTTCTCAGACAGCATAGTGCAGCAGCCGTAAATGCTGTGCTACACTGCGCTGCGTGAGAAGGAGAGACCACGAGAGCGCCAAATTTAAAATGGCATTCTTCTCCCCTCTCCCTGGCGCCGGCGCTGAAATCAGGTGCTGTGCGCCACAGAGACACCTTTGTGCCATGGTGCAAGGGTGTCTCCGTGAGTCTAGCATAGATTTTGTACTGGAAGGGTCCCGTCCAGTACGAAATACCATGCATAGACTGACTTCAACCCTTTTCTGACTTTGCATGTGTGCTGTACAGTGCAGCACACATACAGTCTGAAAAGGAAGGAGAAATGAAAGCATTTCTCCTTCCTTGTGCCTACTTTAAAAGGGCGCAGTTTTCTGACGCCAAACTCTGTCTTCTTTGTTTAGTAAATTGGGTTTAGCATCAGAAACCTTGGGTGGTCCAAGGTATGCCCCCTTGTCACTAAGTAATGCACAGCAGCGCAATGCGCTGCTTTGTGTTACTTTCTCGTTATTTCCAGCGATAAAAAAGTTAAGCGCTGGAATGTAAATTGGAAAAAAATAGTTTGCGCCGATTTGTGTCACTTTTGTGACGCAAACACGGCGTGACATCTTAGTAAATCTCCTCCTCAGTTTGAGACACTTTAAAGATGCCTATTTCAAAGTGGAATACTCGGCAGTGTCCATTGATTTAAGAATGAAAAGGAATAATTACAAGTATAATAGAGTGTCGCAATAATGCCGCAAAATTTCAATCTTTGTGCCGCAAAATTTTAATTTTTGCCCTGCAGAACTAGCCAAGAGTCATGCATTTAAGGGCCTTTGGGAATGGAAGAGTGTGGAAGGACCTGCGCAGAATAAAGACCGAGAGATAGGGTCTGAGGGGAGTGGGTGAGGAGCAGTAATAATGGTTTATGGGAATAGAAGTGAGTGGGACGGCCTGTCGCGATGGGCGAGTATGTGATAGGGCCTGTGAAGATGGAAAACGGAGTAATAAGATCTTTGGAGATGTGAGAGTTAGTGGTAGGAATGTCTTGAGATGAGAGAGGAAGTAATAGAGTCAGTGAAGAAGGAAACGGTAGTGATGGGTTCTGCAGCGATGAGAGAGTGTGATATAGAGTCTCCAAGGGTGGCAAGGGGAGTGATAGGGACTTTTGGGATGAAGAGAGAGAAAGGGTATGTGAAGAATGCAAGAGTGAAAGAGTCTGTGAGACTGGAAAAGGGTGCAGTATGAGAATGAGAGAGTGGTGAGGGCTGTGGGTGTTGGAGAGTGAGTGAGTATGGTAAAAGAAGGTGAATTGGGGGAACAGATGTCAAGTCAATTAAAGCCTGATTTAGCATAGTAACTGAGCACCCCCAAACTATTTAAAAAGACCACAGCCCTTGGAACAGAGCAGTGGGACATGTCCGGAGGTAAGATCATGATAGATGACATAGCCATCATTGGTGTAACAGATACAGTGTGTGAGAAGTTGGCCTGGTATATGCTGTCCACTAATTAAAGTGGGCACCTTGCACCAGTCCAAACAGCTCTTATGGCGATTTAAGAGGTCAAAGATAACCTTAGAAAGCTATCCAAGTGGTAGCTGTGGAGAGCAGCCTTCAGGCTTCGTCTTGAAGGAATGTTAAGCAGCTTGTTTTACCAGAATGCAACCTTATAGTATTGGTTAAATGAAAGGAGAACCACACAGTAGTTATAAAGATATGTTTATTAATATAACACTCTCTAGTACGACACAGTATCTTCTACACGAAGATAATCACAAAGCACACAATACTGTAATACAGAAACAATAGTAAGTAGCACTAATACACAGTGGGCTCCAGGGGGAGACCCAACCATATACTAAAATAGTGGTATAAGAACCATGACTCGAGTCAAGACAGTGTCTAGAGGATGTAGAATTGCTGGGACCCCAAGGAACCACCCAAGGTGAGTAAGTAGGGACTCCATGGAGGACGGGTGCAGTGTGGGAACACGACCGCGTGCTCCGTACAATTCTATGGGGAAGTCGCGGTTGAAGCCCAAGAAAAGCAGTATTGGCTCTGAAGAGGACCCACAGGCCGGAGGCACAAGAGTCGCGAGGGGACCTCGAGCCGTTTCACAAAGCAGCAGCCCACGGAGCACTCGGTGCAAGGAGGCTGGAGTTCTTTGTAGGAAATGGTGCCAGAGGTTGGGGCTACTCGGAGCCCAGTGCACTTGTTTTGGAAACGCCAACAAGCATATGCACTTGCAAAAGTACGCAGTGCACAGGGGTACGGGTATTGCAGCCCCCACGAGGGATTCTGACCTCAAACTTGGTAAGTGGGCAGCTCAGACCTCAAGGGACTTGGAAACCCACCTCCTGTGTTGCTGGAGCCTTCAGAGTCTGTGGGAGCTCAGGAGCAGCAGACCGGTCAGTTGAGATGTGGTTCCTGCAGTTGCAGGGGAGTGACTCCTTCACTCCAAGGGAGATATCTTCAGTTGTCCTTGATGCTCCACAGGTCCTGCATGGAGCCTGTATGGTGCACAGGCACAGATGATGCTTCAGACTGAGAGGGAGATGAAGTCGGGCCCAAACGAAGTCCAGCGAAGTCCAGAGTGTCCAGATGGTCGAAGTTCAGTGGTTTCTGGTTCAGAATCTTGTCCTCATCGAATCTAGGGTCCTACAGCCAGGTAAGGCCAGGTAAGCCCTTTTGTACCCACGGGACAGGGCTGGACAGATTCAGAGGACCCTCCCAAGGGAGGGTCTGGACAGTGGGGAGGTTACTCCTATGTCCTTTGTCCAGTTTAACGCCAGAGCAGGAGCCAACAGCTCCCAGGACTGGCTTGAACTGGACAATGCACAGGGACACCAAATGTGCCCCTCGTGCAGACTTTCGGTCGCTGGCAAGCGCACCCACCCAGGTCTAATACACTAAATCCTGTCTGGGAGGTGGTCACACCTCCCTGTGACAGGATGCCTATTGTTCTGCCTTCCCCTGCTCGAGCTTGGCTCAGCAGCAAGAGGGCATAAATGTGTCTCTGGTCGGCAGCAACCATTTTGGACTGCCAGGGACTAAAAGGCTGGTAGCGGGAACACCAGGGACCTCACAAAGCTCGTTTCTGAGATGTCGAATCATACCGAACACCACCGGTTACCGATGTGGAGGTATGATTCCACAATGTTTGACACCAAACACGATAGGGTTTCTTTCAGCCGTTTTAGAGTTAGTCATCACGCAGTCGCATAATGCCACTCTATATGTTGTAAATGGCTGTAGCACTAACAACCCGGGAGAATGGACTCTGTAGGCTGCAGGGGTGTCCTGCTCATGCAGTGGCACCCTCTCACTTACCAAGCACCCTGCCTTCAGGATGGTCACGGCCTGCTATAGGGGTGACTTATAGGTTTTAAGTGTAGTGACCCTTAGATGGCAGGTCTGTAGGTTCCATTTTGCATGGCCTCTTATGGGTGGCATAATACATGCTTCAGCCCATGGGAGGCCTCTGGGGTACCTATGCCCTGGGTACATGGGTACCATATACTAGGGACTGACATGGGTACCCCATTTTCCAATCTGGAGTGTACCTAGGTACATAACATTACAGTTTAAGGAGAAAGCAGATAGACTGGGGTCCTGATTAGCAGGATCCCAGTCAGACTAGTCAAAAACAATATCACATGAAGCAAAAAGTGGGGGTAACCATAAGAAGCAGATCCTACTTTACTACACAGTGGCACTAGGGCCCATGAATATGAGGATTTCAGGTTTCACAAATAAGTTTATTGAGGCAAAATGTCCATAAAACTATCATGCATATACCTTCCAATTGAAAAACATTACCAAATACAATAAATATTTTGCTACATCTCTTAAAAAGCAAACAATCAATGCATGGGTTAAAGTGCATGTACAATTCATTAAGCAGGGGCAATAAATTCCCTTTATTCAGTTGAATTTTATTACTGAATTCTGGCACCAAAAACATGTGATTGCTTCCTAACCTAAATTTGAATGCACAAACCTTAAAGTGGGAGAGGGCAACCTATATAAATACTGAAATGCATCTTCACCCCCAATATCCCCAGAAGTAAAGCTATCGAGGGTTTGCATTTTAAATATTCTTTGTTCATTCTTCAAGACAATACATAGGCAGATTCTTTCAATGCCAATTTAGAAGGGGAAGGCTCAAATTCTACAATGTTACCCAGTTCCTTATGATTGTCTCTAAATTCTGAGATTCTCCTCTTTAAGGATTAAGCCCAATTTCTTTCATCGCTGATTGCGTATTTCCAACGAAATATAAGATATCTACTGACAGTTTGTTAAAATACCTTTGTATGTGTGTACCCACTATCATATACCAAGCTGTGTTCCCTTTGGCAATTGCAATATCCTTTTCAAAATGATACTCTAGATAGATTTCTAGCCATTATTTCTATCAAAGCCTATAATTTCAGAGCCATATAAAGCCAGAGGAGGAATATTATAAGCAAAAACAGTGAACACGGGTAACAGTGAGCATCCTCCATAGATATTCATAAAATGTAACAAAGACCCAGCAGAATGAGGGGTTTAGTCTTACGCCCACACCTTTCAAAGTTAACTAGCCACCACTGTGAGCATGTCCAGAACCCCAGCCCTTCAGAGATCTGCTTCTTTCTTACTTGTCACTTCTTGTCAGAGCAAGGAGGATCCATAACGTTGGATATTAAAAGGAAAAACCGGACATTACATATGTCTGCTTCTTGAAAGTAGGAAAATGTGTAGTTTCTCATACCATATTCTTTGTAGACCTGAAAACTGAGACACAGCCGTTACCATTTAGCTCATTGGGCATGGAATAACCCCACCCCCTTGTGAGACCATGGGTGCCCTGAGTGAAAGAACACTGGGACATGCAATCCAACAACACACTGTTCAGCGTTGGCTTGGAGGTTTATGGAACTGAAGTGACCACAGTGTGATATTTACCACTCTTCAAAACACCAAAATTAAACTTATTATGAGAATCAGTGAATGCATGTTGCATATAATGGTGAGCTTGTGGTGAGTTGTGGTGTGTGGTGAGCTATGGTGAATGTGCTTGTCGGGGGTAATTTGAGGAAAAGTGCAAGAGTGATAGTGAGTTGGTGGCTAATAGGAGTGCGTGAGTAACAGTATATGCACAAGTGATGGTGAAAGTGGTGGAACAATGATCAGAGTATGGTGACGAACAGCAACAGTGTGGAGCGTGGTTTTCGGAGTGTGGCAAATGGTAGGAACAGTATTATTAAAGATGATGAGGTGATGGCAAATAAAGTTGATAGTGTGGTGATGCTGACCAGAGTATTAGTGTGCAGTGAGATGAGTCTGAGAGCTAGCATTACCATACGGCCCCATGTCACACACAGTATCCAGCCTGGCTTTTTCACCAATTTATTCTTATCGGGTGTCAAACGACAACTACCGAAATATACTTACTTAAATAAAAAATCCAGACTACATACTTTGGGGTCGATTCTGATGCGGGTTGGAAAAGCTTCCCGACCGAATCGGTTGGGAAATGGTTTCCGACCCACTCGGATCGGGAAAGTCCGACCGGCGGAGTAGGATGCATCCGGATGCTTCCAGATACGATTTGGTTGAACTCCCATTGACTTCAATGGGAACATTTGTTCCTAACCGCATCAGAATTGGGCCCTCGGTCGGGAAGACACGTTCCCGATCCGATTTGGAAGGAGTAAATGCCGTTAGGAGGCCTTCCTAACCGCATCAGAATCAGGCCCTCGGTGTTCTTGTGAAGTGGAGCCATATGGTAATCCTGTGAGAGCATGCTGACAGATGTTGTGAGTGATTGTGAGAATACGATGGGTACAAATTGTGAGAGTGATGTGAAACTATAGTAATGGATGGGCAGACAATGTTCATCAGCGATCATAAAGTCTAGTGAATTACAGGAGAAGTGAGAGAATTCTGTTCTGCTAATGGAAGGTACATAGAGGAAAATTTATTTAACAATCTCTTTAAATGATTATGAAAATCATCTGTGAAGAAAAAACAAAAAATATATTTTACAGGTGGAGGAAAAAACTTTCTGCTCGGATCTTCCTAACAAAACTTTACAAACCCAGGTTAAAAGGAGACTCGGGTTTGTTACGTAGGTTTCCTCTAGGTTACCTCTTTAATACCTTGTCAGTGCTGGTGGTAGAATTCTATTGACAAACAAGAAATGGAACTGCCAATTAGGTACAGACTAGAGCAGCTCAAGAAGAATTGAGCTGTAATAAATCAGTCCATGTTGGCACAGCAGGAGAACAACGGGCTGCTTTGTGGACTACTCAGCAGCGTTTGATGGTGTCTCCGGAAATAAGCAATGGAAAAAACCAAAGAGTTGGAACATCCCAGATAACTTCTTGAAGGCTATTATCTCACTATATAGTAACACCTGGGTGAGGATAAAATGACTGGGGTCACAGTCTCCCAAAGGCTCTACACGGATCGGGCCTGAAACAGGGCTGCATCCTAGCCCCGACGCTTTTTAATCTTTACACGGCAGATATAAACAAGGCCCTTCAAGGAGCTACATTGGTTACCCCAAAAATAGGGGCTTATAGATTGCCCCTACTCCAGTATGCAGACGGCCTGGTAATCTTTGATCACACCACAGTAGGTTTATAAAGGGGTCTGGACGCCATGAACTCATATAATGAGGGCAATGAGTTAACAGCCAATGCAAGTAAGACCAAAGTGGTAGTCTTTGGGCAACACGTAAGACAAATTCTTCTCAGATGGAGGCTAGGAAACCAGACGATAGGAACAGTAAGAACCTATAATTATCTGGGAGCATGAATAAGTGACACAGGGAAGACAAGGGCACACCCGGCCAAGATGAAGACCAAAACACAAGCGACCATATAAGTGCTATGTAAACTATAAGAGAAACTATGCAGCCCCACGACGATACCAATCAGGAGAGTAATAATATCTAAGTTGTTAGTGGTTGCAAAGTGGTTGCAGGGTATGCTCAGCAAGCTTTCCCAGGGCAGATGGAGTCAGCACTGGAAAAAGCTCAGTGCCAGGGCTACAAGCGTGTCTTTAAGTTACCAAAGTACACAAGCAACTGTTTGACCCGGCTGGAGTTCGGACTGGTCCAATAAAAGTATGAATGCATGAGCACCCTTGCAAAATATTATTCCCAGATACTCAGACCTCAAACAGGATCACTAAAAGAAATACTTAAAGCAATTTTTGAAGGGGGATCGGAACCCTGGAAAAGTTACATGCAAGTGGCAGTGTCCAAACTGAACTTAGCAATAGCCAATTGGTTGTTAAAAGAAGCGAGTTACTTGGCAATAAAGAAAGCTCTAAATAAACATGTTTTTGAGCTTTCAAGGGCAGAAGACAGCCAGATATAAGGAAAAGGGAGAATTGCCAGGTCTGACTTCTTCCTATGAAGCAAACATCATGCAGCCATATTTGAATAGTGCATGGGGCAAGAAATGCCAGAAAGACATCCAATGGGTTAGGATAGTACAACTTCCAACCAAGAAATCGAACCCAGGATGGAAATGCCTACATCAGATAATTGAATGTTGGCTGTGCAAATATAGAGTATAGTCACTGCTACACCTTGTATGTTGCTGTCCTGCTTTATTACATCCACGTCGGGTACTCTAAAAGCCAATGTTCCTACGGCATGAGGTTAGGACTTACGCAGAGGAAACCTCATGGCTTTTCACCTGTACAATGCCCGCAGACCTGGCCAAATTTGAAAGGTACATGAAAGTGTTTCGAATTGAACTGAATAAGGCAATGGGCCCCAACAAGCGCTAGGAATCAGTAAAGAAGTGAAACTCGGAACTTGGTGGTATCACCTGGCAAGTCACAACCGGAAACATTGTTCAATTAGGACCTATTAAGCTAGAAGACAGCCACAGGTGCACCTCCCAGGCTATGGCCAGAGGCAGTGTGAAGATTAGGTATGGGACCTGCCCTCAGCAGTGAGGGGTAGACTCAACATGGCAAAGCCAAAGCAGAAAGAACTTTATATAAAATCATATGATCATCTGAATGTATGAGGAGGTCTTAAAAGCTAGATTCATTTTTACTCCTGGGTGGCAGTCGCAAGATAGGAAATACAGAAGTATTGGTGGCCTTCATCACTTTTTTTAAATATATTTTGCAATCATAGATGCACGTGTTCTTCATGCCATCTGTTTTTAATTTGTCTGTATATATGTACAATTGCAATGATTTTAGGTAATTATGCAATACATTTTTCATTCATTTTTTTACTCACAAAGGGCTGGGAAAGAGTTACAGGGTTCTAGGGGGGCATAGTTGAGCCTGTGTTGCTGACAGATAGAGGTGACCACTTCCCTCCATCTGCATAAACATGACCCCCTTTTCTTCCGCACCTACGGAGCATTGTAATGAACCATTATGTGTCAGGGAACCTCCATATGGCAGAATACCACCATATTCCTTTATAGACATTTATGTTACAAATAGTTCCACATGCACAATGCCTGTCATCAGATCAGAATGTAAATCAAGCATTGGCAAAGCAAATAGGTAAGGGATAAGCTACCAGCCTTTTGGTTTTGCTAATGCTTCTTTTGTTTTGTCTTTTAAAAAAATATGTTGTTAGGGGATTAGCCAGGTTCTTGTCACTTTAAAAAATGGCAAAAATTAAATAGATATTTTTGGGTTTCAAAAACATACATAGCCGTAGTAGTCCCTATCACTAAAGGAAACTGTTTGGTGAGAGGATGTGCTCCTTGTGAAAGAGAAAAATTACATCACTCACAGTGAAGTTAGCATATGGCTGCAGTGGGCAGCCACATTACCCCATGTTGTATGCTGTAGTGGGCAGAAGAAATATGTGACCAACAGAAGAGCAGATGACTGGATGACGAGGGCTGGCTGAAAGCCTGTATAAGTAAGTTTATTATCTATATAACTTTAGTAAAATCTAAAGGATTTGGCTAGCGCCATACCTGGAGAAAAAAAAATCAGTGCTGGTTGAATGAGCACATACAAGACAAATAAAACACTGTGGTTGAACATAATTTAATTTTAGTTTTCTCAACCTCTATTCATACCTCTCAAACGTTTGAGACTCAAAAGGCAGCTAAATTGAGTTTAATTGTACGATGGCCCCATTGAAATCAATGTGGATGAAAATATCACTGACTGAGAGGAAGTTTTTCAGGTTGTGTGATCCCATTCAAGGCTATAGGAGGTATTTTGCTTGTTTCAAGGAGGAAGATAATTTCAAGGACGGTGATACGCTCCAAAACAGGATGATTTCACTCCTTCCAGGTTTCCCAGGTCCATGAGTGATACATATTCTGCGCCAGTCCTGGATTTTTCTTTGAAATCTGGGACTTGCAGTCTTCTTTATTTCATTATATAACAGGACTACATGTCCCAAAATTCAAAGAATAAACCCTGGACTGGAGCAGCATATCATGCATAGACCTGGAATACTTGGCAGCTATATGATTTGAGAGGTAAGTCTTTTAAGAGGCCTACCAACCTCAAAACTAAAGGCAGAGAGCACAGTCTACAAAACAGACAGGCAGGGGCGGCTCCTCCGCTAAGGCGGACGAGCGTCGCCCAACTGAGCAGGTCAAAAAGGAAAAAATATAATCATAATAACTCGTTATTATCATTTTATTTTTCCGTCCTTGCTCAGCTGGGTAGGAGCGGGGCTGCTCTGCTCAAACCATCATGCGCACTTTGCATGTTCTCTACCCAGGCTGCATTACAGCCTGGGTGGAGAACATGCCCAGTCTCCCATTCCCTCACTGAGCGCCGAACCACGACGCTCAGACCAATCACAACGCTGCATTGCAACATTGTGATTGGCTATGGGGAGCCTGGGAGCCAGGTGCTTCCTGCCCTGGAGTCCTGTAAGCGGGCAAAGAGGACCGATAGGTGGTGGCGGCACACAGGTAAATGTTTCATTTTTTTTTCATTCCTTCCTCCCTGCCCCGCCCCCCCCACTGCCATTAAATACTAGCCGCCACTGTAGACATGGTATTTTGGTTTACATTTAGCTGCCTAACACGGTGGTGCAACATAGCTATCAAGTTTCCTAGGGGGAAACGTCCTTTAGGACGAAGCCGAAAGCATGCTGTGTCTTCACAGCGCCGGCAACAGAACGAATGCGTCTTTAGCACGCAATCGTTCTGCACGCAAGTCGTTACAACAGCTTGCTTTAAGGGGGCGCAATGGTGGAGTGATGTTGGACCTTAAGTCCAACACCTTCCCTACTGTCGCGCAGACTGGAGTTGGAATAGTAAATTAAACTATTCCAATATCCAGCGCCCCTCTAAGGCAAGTCGTTAAAATGGCTTGCATGCAGAATAAATGCGTGCTAAAGACGCATTCGTTCAAATGACGGAGTTCCTAAGGCATGCGTGAAAACCGCATGCGGAATTCTGTCATACATTCTTCCTAAGGCCCACGTATGGCTAGCTGCTACGTTTGCCACCTTTGCAAGAGAAAATTACCAGTCATTTGTTGCTGTTTTAAGAGTCTGCAAAGGCCTGCATATGATACTAAATAGGACTGAAAACAAAATCGTATAAATTCTATTGTAGCATGACTTTTCTGTCTTTGTTTACTTTAATTAGTAGTCATGGATCATTAACAAAGCTCTACCACGCATTTAAAAGTGCTTTGTATTTATATTTACTGTTTGAAGAATGTACAAAAAAAATCTACAAATACCAGTTTTTGGGGGATTTTATGGCAAGACACCGAGGCCAATGTTATGCATAACCCTCTTTATTGCCACACACACAGAAGCAACTAGAACTTAACATTAGAACAAAAGAATTAGAATCTTATCAACATGCCAATCAGATTTAAAACCCATAACCAAGCAACCATCTTCCTTCCTTGTTGCTGCTCACGCACAGATAAGTACCATGATGTGAATTTGGTTGAATGATGTGAAACTCTTTTACATTAGGTAGATTTGTTTATTTTTAAAGGTACATGGTGCAATTTGAATGCACGCAGTCTTGATTGTGGAGAGCTGTCAGAGCCGACATTATGATGGTTTGATGCTGTTTAAGAAATAAGTTGGCATGGGAATTATGTGAGTATCACAGATCTCTAGGGTTAAGTTTAATAAAAAGCTCAATCAATTGTAGTTTTAGGAATTCCTTAAATGTAGTTCTTGTATTGTCGAAAACCGCAGCGCGAGCGGTGCATGCAGTTTAAAGGTAATAGGGGTGCACTGGAGCTCAGCGCATTTCACTTACAGTTGGGCTCGAGCTTATGCTCCGCACAAGCGTTTCAGTTTGAGTGTATGTTTTCCTTTCACGCAAAGCAGGAAAAGAGTCGGTTCGGGAGCAGCATGGAGTGCGAGGAATCCACGCGCCTTGCCTGAACTGGCAGAATCAGTTTGCTGTACATGTCATTTGACGTTGGCTGCCCTATTGATTTGGGTTAAGAACATTGAAAGGATAGAGAATATAGGCGGCCAATTTTTGGGCACTTTTGCTTAACGGTGTTCAGAAAAATCTCCACATCGGAGGTTGCCTGAGGGAGAAAGGTCACGAAAAAGGAACCTTGGGAAGTGTTGTTCTTTTGAACAGGGAAGAATATAAAACTTAAAATAGAGTACATTTCTGAGAAGCAATATAATTTTAACCTTGAGATAATATATTTCTGGAGGCAGAAGATGGAGGAAAGGATGTTTATAGAATAGACTAAGAATGAAAAAGTACAGGAATGTGTGGATGCAGCTTTTTTAACTTTGACTGATCAATTGGGTAAAAAGCTGGATGACTGTGTAGGAAAACTTCTGCCGGCTAAGGGAGGAAAAGCTGTTAGAACTGAGGATGAAGAATTTTGGTCTGTGGAGGAGGTTGACGTCAAGGCAGGTGTGTCAAATGAGATTTATAAGGTGATGCAAAAAAGAAAGCTCCTACATGGAAGGGACATGAAGGTCCACAAGGAAAAAAGAAACTGAAACACATTTGGAGTTGGAGGATAAGGCTATGAAAGCCACAAAAAGGGGTCACAAAGTGGTGGCTTATGAAGAGTCATCTAATAGTGGTGTCATGGAGTTAAGTTGTTCTTCAGATTTGGGGGACTCAGCTCAAGAGAAGATTAAACACAAAAGAGAGAGAAGGAATTATGATTAAAAGGATCAAAGTCAAGGCATTTTAGATCCTTTGGGTGAGATGATGTTTGACCCTCAATTTATCTAACATCCGTTGTCTCCACAGTGGATTCCCGCAGATCATGTAGCAGAGTACGTTAAGTATTGGGTTAGGCGTGAAATGCCTAAGGACGTTAGGAACATGTTAAGTTCAGAATGTCCAATGGCATCGTTAGCAAACAAAGTTGCTTATACCCCAGAATTACACCCAAAAATGATGGTGTTTCTAAATAGGTCAGGACGTGACCCAAGGAAGGGGTTAGATAAGGGCTTAAAAGGTTTCCAGGATAGGCTACTAGACATGCCCTTAACAAAGATTTTTAATTTGTGTGAAGAAGCATATTTGAAGGGAGAAAATATTGATGTTCAGGAATTGCACCAATGCGTGCAGAGGGCTGTATGCTTATTGGGTAACTCCAATGCAGCTTTATGTATCAAACGAAGGAAAAGCATCCTCATGAAAATAGACCCAAACTGGCTGAGCTGGCACGTAAGGAGCCAGGGCAGAAAGCTAATGGGTTGCATTTTGGGGAGGAATTTGTGAAAGAAATGGGCAGATATGTTGGAACCTTTAGTTCCATTCAAAGGAACAAAAAGATATTAGGAAGGCTTTTGTAGGGGCCAGGAGAATGCAGGGTCGATTTCCCAGCCGTGGATTTGGAATCAGGCGAGGTTATAGACCCTCCGGTTTTCAATCTCCATGATTTTATCCGCAACGAGGAAAAGTAAGATCAAGGGGTAACAGAAGGTCAAGAGGCCAACAAGGTATGTTGGGGAAAATCATCTTTGTGTACCCCATTAATGCTGGGAGGCAGACTTGCCCACTTTTTAACAAAATGGATGGAAATTAAGGCAGAAATAGGGTTTTGGAAACAGTTCAAATTTACCGTATAGATTTTGTAGATGTACCAGTACAAATAAAAAGAGCAAAGGCTTTAAAGTTTTCAACAATTCAAAAGGAATTTGTGAGTCAAGAAGTAAAGGAGCTTTTGGAAAAGGGTGCAATAGAGAGATCTTTGAAGGACAGGCTGTTTCGTAAGCAATATATTTTTCATAGAAAAGAAGGACAAGGGAATGAGACCAGTGATAAATTTGAAACATTTGAACAAATGGTTGCGATACATTCATTTCAATATGGAAGGTATAAATTTATTGAGAGGCCTTCTAAGAAAGGGAGATTAGCTGACGCGTCTAGATTTAAAAGATGCATATTTAACAGTCCCAGTACGTCAGGAGCACAGGGAGGTTTCAATGGGAAGTAGTGATATGGAGGTTCAGTTGTCTCCCGTTTGGACTGACATCAGCTCCGTGGTGCTTCACGAAAGTGATGAGAACCAATAGGGACTTGGTTGAGGACAAGAGAAATGTGTTTGATAGTTTATTTGGATAATATGCTTACCATGGCAGAGAGCAAGGACCAGGTGCAGGAGCAGACAAACCTAGCAGTTCATGTGTTAGAAGATCTGGGCTTCATTGTGGACCGGAAGAAGTCCTGTTTGGTGCCAAATCAAAGATGATATTTTTAGGTTTTCAGGTACGGACCTTGGAATGTGTGTTGAAGTTGCCAGTGGAGAAAGTGGAGAAACTTCTCAGGGAAATAAGGAGAGTGATGGAGTGCAATTGGGTTACACTTTGGCAGTTAGCAAGGATTTTTTGTTTGTTGTCAGCATCATCAGGCAATTTTCCCAGGACCATTACATTATCTTGCATTGCAGAGGTTGAAGGCACAGTATCTTCCTAAGGAAATTAGCTATTCAGAGAAGATTCAATTGAATGGGATACAAAAGTAGAATTGGAGTGGTGGATGAAAAATCTAGAGGCATGGAATGGGAAAGCCATTTTTGGAAAGGCACCCAATTTGGTGATAGAAGCTGATGGAAGGTTGGGGAGCAAGATGTGGTTTGGTGACAACAGGAGGCAAGTGGTCATTAGGGGAAAAAGATATGCATATCATCTACCTAGAGTTGTTGGCAAGGTCATTTGCGGTGAGGAGTTTTGTCAAGGAGTGTCATGGTGCAAGCTCATTACATTCCAGGTTTGAGCAATACAGAGGCAGACTGGAATTCGAGAAATCTAAGGGACTCAAGCGATTGGATGTTGAACAGAAAAGTGTTCAGGACTTTAGAGACCATATGGGGTCCGTTCAAAACTGATCTGTTTGCAAGCAGGTTAAATACACAGCTCCAGCAGTTTTGCAGTTAGTAGCCAGACCTGGAAGCAAAGGAAGTAGATGTGTTCCTGCAGCATTGGGGGAGAGACGCAATTATGCATTTCTACCATTTGCCATTATACAGAGGTTGGTGGTGAAAATGAGGAGAGATCAGGCAGAATTGCTGCTGATAAGCTCCCTTTTGGACATCTCAGGTGTGGTTCCCAGATGTTATGGACTTCTCCATAGACAATCCAGTGCTCCTGCCAGTGTGCTTGAATCTGTTGGAGAACCCAGTGAGGGAATTTCACGAACTGGTGCTGCAAGGTCAATTGCAGATGATAGGCTGGATGATTTCAGGAGCATATGGCAGGTGTCGGGCTTATTGTCAGAAGCTACAAAGCTTATTAAAGAATCATGGGCACTAGGAACATTGAAGGCTTACAAATTGGCATGGAAGAGATGGGTATGTTGGTGTTCTGAAAGGAATATGTGTAGGAGAGTAGGATCTGCCTCTTATGTTGCCCCCACTTTTTTTCTGATGTTTACACTGGTTTCTGGCTATAGTCAGGCTGGGACCCTGCTAATCAGGGCCCCAGCCTCTCTGTTCTCTCTAAACGATTTGGAGTGCACTCTAGGTGCACTAGTGATTGGATACTGTGGCACCTTATGAGTCCCTAGTATATGGTACCTTAGGTACCAAGGGCATAGGTACTTCACAGGCCTACCAGGGGCTGCAGCATGTATTATGCCACCCCTGGGAAGCAGACTAAATCTGACACCACAGGCCTGCTACTGCAGCCTGGGTGAGGTGGTGCTAGCACTCCTCACTGAGATATAGGTTTCCTATATCTCTCCTGCACACACATTTAAACCTATCAGTCACCCCTAAGGCAGGCCCTATAAATCCTGAGGGCAGGGTGCTTGGTTCCTATGTGAGAGGGTGCCTATGCCTGAGCAGGGCCCCTCTGCAGCTCTCAGAGTCCATTCTCTGGGGCTGTTTGTGGATGCGGTTAAACCATATACTCTTAAGTGCATTATATCCTCGCGGTAAAATGCTAACTTTGGAATGGCTGCATCAAAACATGTCGTGTTTGGTGTCAAACACCTTGGAATACTCCCTGGCGGGGGTAGCATTCCACCCTTCTAGAGGGATAGACATGTACCTACTGTGGAAACGCGGTAGAATCCTGCAGAGCCCTGGCATCACAAAATGGATGCCACCAGTCACAGACACTGGGCTGCCCTCCTGCTGATGACCGAAACTCGCAGTGGAGGAAGCCCAACAATAGGCATCCTGTCACAGGGAGGTGTAACCACCTCCCAGACAGGGTTTAGTGTATTGGGGCTGGGTGGGTGCACTCTTAGAGTGCTTTGAAGTCCTGCACTGGGGAGCAGAAGGCTCCTCTGTGCATATGCCAGTTCAAACCAGCTCAGGGGCTACCTGCCCCTGCTCTGGCGCGAAACTGGACAAAGGGAAGTGGGTGTAGCCACCCACTCCCCTGACCCTCCCATAGGTGGGGTCATAGAGCTAGTCCCTCCCTTTCTTTTAGTATAAGAGGGAACCTGTGCATTGCACCCTAGATTTCCCTGGACGACGCTCTACAAGAAGAATCCTGGCCCTTCGACGTTCCACTACCTTTGGAAGACTGAAGAATCTCCCTTGGAGTCAAGGAGTGACTCCCCTGCTTGGCAGGCACCAAAAACTACAAACGAGCGGTCGCAAACTACGCCGCTCCTGCCGGAGTCCGAAGTCCCTGCAGCCCAAGAAGTAGATTTCCTGACTTCTCAAAGGCCATCGTGAGTCCCCAGTGAAGCTGAGGCCAGTGGACCCCAAGAGTAATGAGGAACCGCGACCCCTGGGTACCGTGCACTATTGTCGAGTGCAACCCCTCCACAACGTTCCACGAACTTGTGCTTTGGACCACGTGTGGTCCCAGCCTCCAGCAGGAATCCCTCCTAAGATCAGAGGCCTACCACATCCCAAGTGACCGTGGGCCCCTGTGAGCGAATCCTCCCGAGGCGTCTTTGCGATCCCTTGCCAGCCGGCTTGTGGGTCCCCAGAAGACTTTCTAAAGAAACCGAAGGGCTCCCCTGGTTGCTCCAAGTCTGCCCTGACTTACCCTCGCTGGGTGAGTCCCCCAGACCTTGCTGGTCTGCGCCATTGTCTCTTCACACTTTCCCTGAGACTTGCTGTTACCAAGGCTTGTTGGCTCTGATGGAGTCGCCGACACCGCAGTAAGCTGCAGACATTGTGGGACACGCCGAATCCAGCTCCTGGTCATCGTCGACGCCTCCTGGACCTCGTGGCTGAAGAGTCAAGGCAACTGCGAACGACCTGAATCTTGCGACGATGGTGGGCATCAATCTTCCTTGCCCCGAGTCACTGCCAAGTGACTTTGAACACTGTCCCCTCTGCTTTCAGTTCTTCCATCTTCCGAATCCAGGCTTGGATTCCTCCGGACACTTCTCCTGTTGCCGCAAGCAGCAAGTCTTCACTGGCTCCCATTGAAAACGACGCCGCGACCCGACACCAAAGAACACCTATGCACCCGGCTCCCCTGGGTGAGGTAACTTCAGCACTACGGTGCTCCTGTGGGTGTGGGCCCTAGAACTACTTACCCTGTAAGTGACTTGCTTGTAGCTTCCCTAGAAGTGTCCTAAAACTCTAACTTTCTAAGTGCGACAATTGCGCTGACTCGTACAGGGTTCGCGTCTGTGTTAGACACACCGCGTCCATCTCCTTTGCAACACTATCTAAAACTGTATCCTTCGACTCGTACTGAGTCCGATCGGTGTTCGCCTCGAACACACAAAGGGCCTGTAACACTGAGATCTCCATTGCACTGACTCGCACAAGGTTCGCGTCTGTGTTAGACACAGCGCGTCCATCTCCCTTGCAACTCTATCTATAACCGCGTCCTTCGACTCGTACAAGGACCGATCGGTGTGTTCGCCTCGAACACGCAAGGGACCTTTAACATTGATATCCCAATCGCGTCTGAGCGCATGGACTCTCACAGGACTCGCACCGGTGCCAGGTCACCGCGTCCGTCCCCTGTGGGTCTCCTACAACTACCTGGGGTGGTTCTTGGGGGTCCCTCGATTCTAGATGCCCTAGACCTAGGTCTAGCTAACTAAGATTGTGATATTCGATTGTGCTAAACTTATTGTGATAACATTTGACTTGTACATATGTTCCTGACTTCTAATCTCATAAAGAGATTAGTAGAGAGTGTTTATTAATAAATACATATACATTTGATATATATACCTGTGTGGTGTCTTTTCATTTGGTGATTCAAGAGATTGTGTGGTAAAACAAGCTGCTTTACATTCCTTCAAGACTTAGCCTGAAGGCTGCTCTCCACAGCTACCATTAGGATAGCTTTCTATAAAGGTTGTCTTAAACCTATCTACCATAAGAGTCGAATTGTTCTGGTGCAAGGTGTCCACTTTAATTAGTGAACAGCATATGCCAGGCCAACTTCTCACAATATGGATCCCATTTTGGACTATGTAGTATGTGTTGTTAATTATTTGACAGGGGTTTTTCTTGACAGGAAAGCTTGCAGTTAGGTGAATTTAAGCAGGTCGGCTATTTCGGCAGGTCATGAGTTGGTGGAGGGATTGCCTGTTGAGCAACACGATGTACTGAAAAGGTTGACAAGGAGAGGGCGTTTGAAAGTGCCTCCAGGTCCGAGGTATTCTTCTCTTTGGGATGTTAATATAGTCATGAAGGAGTTGTCAGATTGGAGTGTGAATGAGTTACTGACTTAGAGTTATCTTTAAAGTTAGCTTTCCAACTGTGTTTGCTTTCTTTTAGAAGAGTTTCAGACATTAGGGCTTTGGAAGTGTCTTCAAGGAGTTATCTTCCAGAAGGTGTGTGATTTTACATTAGGAAAAGAACTAATAGCATGTCCAGAACTATTTTTTACCCTAGCATGGAAGAAAATAGGAAGTTGTGAGTAGTAAGGTGTTTGAAAGAATACGAGAAGAGAACTGTGGGGCTTATTTATAAATCCCTTGCGTTGCCACCGCGTTACTTTTAATATGGGAAACAAGCATTGGCATAGCCAATAGGTCTCGCCTTTGGGGCCTTATAAGTGTTTAGCCAGAGCTATTGACTTTGCCAATGTCTTCAAGCTGTGCTGTAGAGAAGTGTGGCTGCTGTGCAGCATGCTGAAAAGTTATAATAAAAAGTGTCAGAAGCATTTTTGTTACTTTATATAGGACCAAAGAAGGCATTATGTAAAACTGAACGACCATATTAAAAAAGTATTTACAATAAAAAATTTCCTCAGTTTTCTTTTGTTTTTGCAATGCTGGCAACTTGTTTCTGCCTATTGCAATGGTTGTTTGTTAAAGATTTTTTTTTGAGGGGGCATAAACAATCGGAGGGTGAAGGTTGGGAACTAGTACCTGTATTATAACACTAGCAGCGGCCAGACGCTAGAGGAGAATCAACAGATGCCAGATTCCGAGAGCAGGCTGAGGTGGTGCTGAGTGATGCTGAGGTGGTAGTAGTGGTGGTGGTGGTGACTGTTGCGGAGACGATGCTGAGGTGATGCTGAATGATACTCAGGTCTTGCTGAGTGATGCTGTGGTGGTGCTGAGTGATATTGTCTTGGTGCTGAGTGATATTGTCTTGGCGCTTAGTGATGCTGTGGTGGCCCTGAGCGATGCTGTGGTGGCCCTGAGCAATGCTGTGGCGGCCCTCAGCGATGCTGTGGCGGCCCTGAGCGATGCTGTGGCGGCCCTGAGCGATGCTTTGGCGGCCCTGAGCGATGCTGTGGCGGCCCTGAGCGATGCTGTGGCGGCCCTGAGCGATGCTGTGGTGGCCCTGAGCGATGCTGTGGTGGCCCTGAGTGATGCTGTGGTGGCGCTGAGTCATCCTGTGGTGGCGCTGAGTCATCCTGTGGTGGTGCTGAGTCATCCTGTGGTGGTGCTGAGTCATCCTGTGGTGGTGCTGAGTGATGCAGTGTTGGCCCCGAGTGATGATGTGGTGTCGCTGAGTGAAGCTATGGTGGTGCTGAGTGATGCTGTGGTGGCGCGGAGTGATGCTGTTGTGGCGCTAAGTGATGCTGTGGTTGTACTGAGTAATGCTGTGGTTGCACTGAGTGATGCTGTGGTTGCACTGAGTGATGCTGTGGTGGCGTTGAGTGATGCTGTGGTGGCGTTGAGAGATGTTGTGTTGGTGCCGAGTGATGCTGTGCTGGCTCTGATTGATGCTGTGCTGGCTCTGATTGATGCTGTGGTTGCGCTGAGTGATGCTGTGGTGATGCTGAGTGATGCTGTGGTGATGCCGAGTGAGAGATAGAGTGAAGATATAATGCCCAATTAGAGAGGGTGGTGAGAGAGAAAGAGAGAGAAAGGGTGTACATAGAATAAAGAGGTGGAGCGGGATAGAGAGAGAGAAAGAAGGGGAGAGAGAGTGAATGAAGGAGTTTGAAAGAGAAACAGATAAAGGGGTGAGAGAATGAAAGGCTAAAAAAGATAGAGAGGGGAGAGTTAATTAAGTAGAGAGAGAATTAGAGAGGGGAGAGAGAGAGAGAAGGAGAGAGACAATAAGAGTGGGGGGTGTGGAGTTTAAATAGAGTGAAGAAGTGACGCGGAAAAAGTAACCTTAAATATAGCTTTGTGCTTTGCGCGAATAAATATTTTTTTTAAAAACAGAGTGAGACAAAAATACTGGTAATTAGGCTGTGACTCCCAATATAAAACAAATAGCGATATAAGGTGAAATCAACCCACCGAAGCAATATTTCTAACTAGACAAAAAAAGCTTGCATTTCAATGCTAATCGCTGTTGTTTTTCATGTGACTGTAGTCCAGGGCCGTCAGTTGGTAATGTGAGCTGCTGCTGCGATTGAAACATCAGAGTCCAGAGAGTTAATGAGCCATGACGAGGAAATGAGGAAGAGATAGGAAACCCAGGTTGCAGCTGCGCGCGTGCACGCTATCGTGAACGCAAGCTGGTCGCCAGCCGAAAGCCAGTGGGTTTGCACTTCCAAAACCCGCTTACTAAAACTCTCGGCCAGACCAGCGAAAGCGCTGGTGCAGGCCGAGACCTAAAAAGTGATGTACCGACGGCGCAAGGGCCTCGTAAATAAGCCTGTGTCTGTTAGGGGCCAAGGAGATTCTCAACTGTTGCTCTCAGTCAGATATCCTCATAAATCTGTTTCAAGCCCTACTAGGCAAGGTCGGTTAAGGAGATCACGGAAAAGGCAGGTATTGATATTTCAAGATTTGGAGCGCCTTTGGCAAGGGGTGCAATGACTTCAAAAGCTTATACGGTGAGAGGAAGTTTTGGCAGTATTCTGGCTTCGGCAGATTGAGCAGCAGATTCTGTGCTTGAAAAATATTATTTTAACTCAGTGGAGAGCTCTGTGAAGAATGTTATGGCAAAGCTTTGAACATGCATAATACTGGCCTCCGTGCCTTGCCATAAAATTCAGATTTTCCTCAGCAGGGGTGGGTAGAAAATCATGATTTTATTAAAGACACAGAGGCTAATATTATCCCTCCCTTTTTACTTCCCAACCTTTTAAGCTTTATTTTGGGCTGAAGGAAATAATTGAACATGACGGAGAAGTAGATGATGGATTAAAACATCTATCACAGAAGAAGATTCATTGTGCATCCTGCTCAAAGGTGAGACTTGTTTTATTCGCACCAAAAATGAAGGAAGATGGCTGATTGGTTAAGTTTTTTTTTATCTGATTGGAATGTTGTTAAGATTCTGATTATTATGTTCTAATGTTAAGTTCTAGTTGCTGCTGTGTGTGGCAGATAAATATTTGCATAATATTCGCCTCAGTGTCTTTAACAAAAACATGATTTTCTACCCGCCACAGTTGTGGAAAATATGAATTTTGCTCATTTTTGTACCAGCAGGGACATCAAAATACTGGCGCTGCTGGTAGGAAACCGGTCAGGTGGCATCCATGTTATCTGAACCAGTAAGGTTGCAACCTTTCCCAAGGAAAAATAACGACCATTTGCTTACGTTTTAACATTCTGCTAAGGCCTGGACATGATATATAAATAGAACTTTATATAAAATAGTCTGTTTTAATGACACATAAATAGAGCTTTATACAAAGTTGTCTGTTTTCATTTTTAACATGCCTTTTCTGTTTTTGTTTACTTCAATTATCAGGCGGGATGAATGAATGAATAAAACATTCCTATTGCGCACAGCTACTCCAAGGAGTGTCCTGGCACTTATTGGCATCCAGAAGGGCATTGCACTGAACGTTCGTTTCCCCCCTCCCCCCACATCATGCAATCATTAAGCCAGAACTAGAACACATTTTAAAGTGTTTTCTTATATGTACACTTTTACACATGTAGTGATAAGGGGAAAAAATACCACCTTGTGGTGATTTTCCTAATTTTTGTTTCAACCGGGACATTGAATTATTAATCAAGCCGGAAAACCGGCCAAAAACACAGCCAGGTGACTTCCCTGTGCACGAGTCAAGGTTTTTGGTTTGCATTCTGGTACTGTAGACATGCTTTTAAAATGGAACAAACAAGGCTTGAAGTCCTTGAATTCAAAATCCCAGATTCGATTAAAAAAAAACGCATTTAGAGTTCTAAAAAGTATAAAGTTTTCAACACAAAAAGAAAAATCTGCATTAGGTACCAAAAATGTCATCTTGAACCTCATCCAAGATGGCTCCTCGCTGTTTCATACATCGTATGAACGCTGGAGGTCTAGTTCTTGCGCTTCACTGTTGTCGTGAACCGGAAGCAGTTATTCTTTCAGTCCTCGAAACCCCATGCTTCTTGAAACTTGTGGCTGGTACTTGCATCTGCACGCTTGGATTTTGGAGGGCTCTGTGCAGCAAAACGGGCGCAACCGCTGCAGCCTCGTAGGAGCCACCCGCATACACAGATTGTGCACAGAAAGGGTTCATCTCTGTGCAAACGGTTTGGCTGTATCATACTTTAAGGTAACTTTTAAGTGAAAGCATGAAGTGGTCATTTTACTTAAATGCTTGTTTGGTTTGTTTGTAAGATTGGACAAATGTGGAATTTTCTCTCTAAATGACAGAGTATGTGGATTAATGCATCGTGTTAATACGTATTCCTTAAGCGTCAAGCAGATATTTTACTTTTGGTTTACTTTGTGTTGATGACTAGTATGAGTGCTATACTGGGAGTGTAAACGGTCTGGACTTGCAGGGGTTGACTGTGTCTTAACAGAGTGGGGGCATGTCAGATGGTGTCACGACATGGAAGGCTAGGTCCCAACAAAGCATATCGGAAAATCTTCCCTTCACCGAGTCTCCTCAACGACATAGACTTTAAGTGTAATGTACAAACCCTATTAATTTGCCTTTCTAAATTATGAAGCGCCATATAAAATAAGCTATAACACGATACAATATAGTACTATATAAACGATAAGGGCAATGCAATATACTGCGCTTACCATGTGTTTATAAGCAATTCTTTGTGTTTTCTAAAGTTTGCCCTTTCTCCACGAATTGTTGTAAATCTCGTATTTATTATATGCAAAAGGATATTCAACTTTGAAAAATAATTGCGGACAGTCTAAAAGTACTCTCGTGTCTGCAGTAGTCTAAGGTCGGTGCCCCTTTAAAGTATCTCTTTAAAAAAAATAACTTCCATAGTAGTTTAAGTTCGTGATCTTAATATGTGGTCTTAGTACTGTTATTTGTACATCATTAAGTGCTTTCAGTCAAGGTACTAGTTCCCCTGCATTACTGCTGCCAGTTTTGAAGCTACATAAGACTCCTAATAGTTCAGACAAATACCATAAGCTGCAGCACCGGAAGGCCTGACAGTGTGACTCTGGAAGGTCCCAGTTATTCTAACTGAGCACCGGTCAGGTGGGTTAGTTCTCTGACACCTTTGAAATGATGTGGGATTCCTTTTATATTAAGTTGAAGCTCTTTGTCCATATTGGGGTGACCTGGTTTTCTCCTTATTGTGAACGATTTTTTTATTTTTATTCCCTAGTCCATCCCTGAGTGTGTGGAATATTTTAATTGAGGATGCCAAACGTGTTATTGCTGTTTACGGTGCGTCGGTTCACTACTCCTACATGTGACATCTTGCCACATTTTTGTGCATTCAAAGACAGAGGTCAAATGTTAGGCTGTGCATTCCAGGGAGCTTGGTGTTTATTTTTCTTTCTCTGATTTAAATATGAGACGATTTATGTGACAATCATGCTGGCTAGTGGGGATCTGCTTGAGGATGGCTGTACAGATTTCTTTTTCCTCGAACACAACAAAATTTAAATATCTAAATGAACTGTGTTGGTCAAATCAATACATTGGGTGATGACTTTTCCACACATTATAGTTTGTGTGCTGTATACTTTTATTAGTAAAGCTGTGTGTGGTTGCAAATGTAATGTTCATTTCAATTGAAGATGTGTTGTCTGTAATGGCAGCACGCTACCATATCATGCATACTCCCCGTTACCCTACTGTACTCTACCCCACGCCACTGCACTCTACTCTGCACCACTCCACACCACTTCACGTCACTGCACTCTTCTCTGCACCACTCCACTCTACGCCAATGCACTCTATCCCACACTACTCTACTAAGCACGCTGTGCCACTGCACTGTACACCAATGAACTCTACACCACTTTACTTAATATCAATGCACTCTACGCCAATCTACTCTGCACCAAATCACTCTAGACCACTGCCCTCTACATCACTGCCCTCTACGCCATTCTGTTCTGCACCACTTTACTGTACACCTCTGCTCTCTTTGACATTGTACTCTGCGCCACTGCACTCTACGCCACTCTACTATACTCCACTGCATGCCACTCTACTATACCCCACTGCACTTTACGACCGTATACTCTGCAACACTGCACACTCTGCCACTGAATTGTACGCCAATCCACTGCACTCTACTCTGCACTCTACAACACTGTACTCTATACGACTGTGCTCTTCGCCGCTTCACTCTACTCTGAAAAACCAATACACTTAATGCCAATCTATTCTGCATCACTGTGCTGTATGCCATTATACTCTACTCCACTGTACACCATTGCACTCTACGTCCCTTTACTCTGCACCACTGCACACCACTGCACTCTACACCAGAGGTCTTCAAACTGTGGGGCGCGCCCCCCTGGGGGTCCGTGGCTCCAGTGCCAGGGGGGCGCAACTGGCTCAACAAGGACTTGTAAATGAAGATGACCTGGAAGAGCGATGTGTAGCGTTTCCAGGCTGTCTTCATTTACATGCAGTCCCTGAAGTGATCAAAAAGGTATATGGGGAATCTCATAAAATGAAATAAATTAGCTTAATTTGTATTTATTTCTCGTTAAAGGCTTCTGCCTTATTTTATGTTCATTTAACTGAAAGTGGAAAAAAAACCACTTACAAAATATTTTGTTCTTTTTAGCCACGCACTCGGTCGGTGGCACAGTCAAAAACATAGCTGAAAAGAACAAAATATTCTTCAAGTGTTTTGGTTTTTACTTTCAGTTAATTGCATATATAATAATGCAGAAACCTTAAACGAAAAATAAATGCAAATTAAGGTAATCGGATGGAAATACATTCGTTTACGTTACGAAATATCATTTGGGTAATGCGACAACTGCAGATGTGGGGATTAGTGACTTGTGTATTTATAGTGCTACAAGGTCCCAGCCTAGAGCAGAAAGCGCTGTATGTACGTCATTATTTTAAAATTGTATTATACACAGGGAGGCTGCTGCAAAATGAATTGGTGTTTTAAGATAAAACAAGTGCTTTCGCAGCACAAGGAAACTCCTCCCCACCCTACCTTCACTTTTACACGGAGGCCCTTCAAGGGCCACAATAACTATTCAGGGGTCATTGCTTTTTAACAAAAAGTATGGGAACTGCTTTTCTAAAAATTAAAAAAGCATGTGGCATGTGGGGGTCCCCATGGATCCCGTCCACTTCGAACTTTGTTTACATGCAGATGTCCTTCAATGTGAGTCCAGGGGGTGATGGGGATGAGGCCAGCAGGGTCACGTGCAGATGGAGCGCTCTGATCGTCCGGACCCTAGGCCTCGAGGTAATGGTCCAGGAAAGGGGAAAGTAGTGAGATTCATTGAAAGCATCAGAGATGGTCCAGAGAAAGGGGTGCTATTTGGGGGGGGGGAGGGGAGCATTTTTTAGTTTAAAAATCAGACAGCTTCCTCAGAGATGCCATGAGGAAGGTGGGGAGTTGTTGTTTTTTTAGGGCTTTTAGTGCAGCAGTTGCATTGGGACCCAGCCTCACAACACCCCAATTATGGGGACTGGTGATTTTGGTCAATTTCTGTTTTGGTTTGATATATTTGCAATTTAGAAGTCTCAAATTGTGTGGATTATGAGCTACTGACAAAAATACCCCATAAATGTTCTCCTAAGCGCTGCCCCGGAGCTCAACCCTGCCCCTCCAGCTCGCACTATTCTTGCATTATTTTTTTGGAGGGGGGCTCGACTTCAAAGCATTTTGCTTAGGGGGGCTCAGAGCAAAAAAGTTTGAAGACCTCTGCTCTACACTAATGTACTCAGTGCCGTTCAGCTCTACACCACTGCACTATACGATATTCTACTATGTCTACCACTCTATTCTGTGCCACTGCACTCTACGCCAGTTCACACTACACCACTCTAATCTACTGCACTCTGACTCTGCACTCTACGCCACTTCACGCCTCTCTACTCTGCACCACTCTACGCCAGTGCACTCTATCCCACTTCACAATGCACCATTGCACTCTTCGCCACCCTACTCTACACCACTCCACAACACTGCACTCTATGCCAATGCACTCTACGACAATACTCTATGCCACTCCACTCTACCCTACACCACTTCACGGAAACAATCTACTCTATGCCACTGCACTCTATGCCACTCTGCGCCGCTCCACTCTATGCCACTGCAATCAACGTTGCACCACTCTACGCCACTACTCTACGCCAATGCACTCTACCCTGCACCACTATATTCTACTCTGCACCACTTCACTCTACTCTTAAACAATCTACTCTACACCACTGCACTTTATGCCAATCTGCTCCGCTCTGTGCCACTGCAATCAATGCTGCGCCACTCTGCTCTACGCAAATACTCTGTGCCACTGCACTCTACTCTGCAGCACTCCACGCCACTGCACTCCACGCCACTGCACTCCACGCCACTGCACTCTATGCCACTGCACTCTATGCCACTGCACTCTATGCCACTGCACTCTACACCTCTGCATTCTACCCTTCACCACTCCACTCTGTCATGCCACTCTACTCTGCTCCACTCTACGCCACTCCATTCTGCGTAATTGCACTCTATGCCAATGCAATCTAATCTGCCCCGCTCTACTCTACGCCAATGCACTCTACACCACTTAACTCAAAACCAACGCATTCTACGCCAATCTGCTTTGCACCTCTGTACTTTATGCCACTTCACTAGGCCACTGTACTCCTCGCCACTCTGATGCTCTACTCCATTAAACTCTCCTCCACTGACACTCCACTCTACGCCACTCCACAGCACTCTACTCCACTCTGTGCCATTCTACGACACTACTCCACTCTACGACGCTCTGCGCAACTCCCTCTATACCCCTCCCTGCCACTTTACTCCACTCTGTTCTATGACACACTACTCCACTCCAGTCTGTCACTCCACTCGTGACAGTCTAATCCGCTGTACGTCACTCTATTCTATAGCACTCTGCTCCACTCTAAGCAACACCCTCTATGCCACTCCATGACACTCTGTGCCACGCACTGTACGACACTCTACTCTGACACTGTGCTCCACTTTGCGCCACTCAACTCTATGCCCTTCCACTCTACGACACTCTACTCCCTCCAAGACACTCCACAACATGGTACACTACTCATGGCATTCCACTTCTCTCCAGGCTACTCATCTCCACTGTACGTCACTCCATAACACTCCACTCTACTCCACGTTACGACACTTTACTCCACCCCTCTCTCCTTTACCCTACTTACTTAGCCATGCTGAACAGCAGCCACCCTGGAGTGAAACGTGGCTAAGACATAAAGGAAAGCCAATCGCTCTTGCATAGCCGAGACCTATTTGCTTTGCCAATGCGGGTTATTTTAGCAACCCAGGAGAGTGCAAATATTTTATTGCTATCTCCCTCATGTGCTGCTCCCCTTTTTAAATCCCCCACCTCACACTTCTGTTGCTCCCCATAAACCATACTACTTCTGTTCCTATGCCCCTCCCCTTTCCACTCCCAGCTTTATTTAATTTATTTGTATTGTACATTTTTCTTGCAGACATGGCAATATAAACACCATCCCCCCTGCCCCCCATTGCTTGTGCCCTCTAACTATTTTTTTAAACCACCAACCCACTTGTTTCTGTTCCCAGCTTTATTTAATTTATTTTATTGTTGCAAATTTTTTGCACACATGGCAATATCGGATACTTTTATGGCATAGCACCTGTCATTTGTTACCGGGCTACTCAGTTTTAAATAAGCTCTTTCGCCTGTGTTTGTTTATTTATTTATTTATTTATTTATTTTTTAATTTACTGTCCCAAGTAGCGTTTGCCATCTTTGAATGGTAAATAAAACAAGAATTTGCAATGCAATAGGTCTTGCATTTGCGAGAGTATAAGCTTATTGGCATTGTAAATGACAACGCCTTTTATTTATCTGTTTTGATAATTAACACATAAATAAAAGGCATTGTCATTTACAATGCCAATAGCTCAAACTCTTGCAAATGTGAGACCTATTTCACTTCAAAGAAGCGTCCGCCATTGTCCCGGGCTGCTTTGAAAGTGAAAGCACGCATGGCGTGCTGAATGTGTAGGAAAGCATGTTGTGCCTGCAGTAGGAGAAACTCATTAAAGAAAATAGTGCCTACAGACAAAATAAGACATACCGTGTAACAACAGAAGTAAAAGGGGCAGCCCTCGTGGGAGGTTACAAATGAAGACAAGGCGGTACTAAGTAGGGACTAACAAGCCTATTAACAAATCAGAAGTCAGCATTTACAAAGGACAATGACACAAGCCAATGAAAAATATGGGCGGAGAGTGGGCAAGCTTCAAGTCCATACTCTAATACAGCAAGACTCTCAGAGCAGCGCATGCGCTGCCCAGGCTCAACCTAAAAATAACACGGTGGCTGTTTCATGCTGTATGTTCTGATGACACATGCACACAAACGTCACCATGCTTGCCCCAGTTTTTTTTGTTGTTGCTGATGTTGCGCAGCCTCAGCAGAAGGATTGGCAAAGCCAGTGCAAGAACTGCCACTGCTTGAGATAAAGAGGGATGCAGGATAAGTTGCCTTGATGAACATAATTGCCATTTCACATTTATTGATCAGTGGCGGCTTGTTTCCCTATGCTCATTTTGAAATTAGCATCATTTTAGCAGAAGACATTATGTATGAGTCCAAGGAATAAAAAACAATCCAATTTAGTGGAAAAAACATGCTAATCTTTAATGCAAAAAACATCAAACTGGACGGGCCTTGAGTTTTTGAAAGTAGTACTGGAGTACAACTTCACGTACTCATAAATGCCCTTGTGAGTTTGCCTTTATAGTTTGAAAAGTAGGAGTGTATGAAAAATAGGTTTCATGTATGCCAAAAGAACGCACCAAAACTGAAGAAAATAATTTAGTGCCATCGAAAATATTATGGTGCAAATTCACAAAGGCATTTGAGTACTTGAAAGTACTATTTAACGTTCCTATACATGTTTGTCTGAATTGACCCTACAAACTCTACAACCTCCAAACTAGGCTAGATTTTTCATTTTATGAAACTAAAGATCCGGCGATTGTACATTTTAAACTGGCTTCCACCGGAACAGTCAGCTGACAGACGCTGTCCCTGGCCGCGTAGCCTTGAGGGACTGCTGGATATAATATATAATGGTGTGTGTTCTTGGAGGGATTTCAGCTAGATCTACTCTAAAAGCTTGTGGCTTTGCTGGATTTGTTTTAAGGCCCAATAATGTGTGTCTGTGTTGGTTAAGGAGGGGCTACAGGTATCTGAGGGTTGTCTTGAACCCTTCTTGGATTATTTCGCTTACTGCCCAATGTCTCAATCGTGTGTGTCGGCCTTCGTCGTCCCAGAGAGGCTGCTTGGGTTTTGCCCGCGTGTATCGATTCGTTTACTGGTTAACGGATGCAGAGGGGTTTAACCTCTGTTCTAAGCGGCGTATTTCACCACAAACACTTTAAAGGAACATAAAACTTGTTTGTGTCATACTGCCGGTCTCTTCACGATGGCTTTTTCAGGGTAAAACGGAGCCGTAGTAGTCTCGCGATTGGCCTGAAAGCCAGTCAGCAGTTGCAAATTACAACACTGAGTTATTCGGTTGCTCGCTAACAACAAAGTCACATGCCGGGCAAGGGTTTTTGATGAATGGTTGAATTCAAGTTGCTGCCTTGCTAAGAAAAAAAATCGAGCCATTTCTTCACGCTTTGAGATTCTAGAGCGGTCAGGAGATGGTATTTTTTAGTTCAATTGGTGTAAATTCTGTTTTCTTAACATGGCGATTCGGCCTCCTTTTACAAATATTTAGGAATCTTTTAGACAACTCTAAAGTGTATTTTACGTGATGTATTCTTTTCCATGCTTTTTACGTCTATATCTCAAATAGGAAAAATACGGCTTTTGCTAATTTTTCCATTTGTTTTACCTTCCTTGTCATAAGAATTCCGGCTACGCTGATAAAATCCTGGCATGATTGCTACCCTAGCTGGGAATCGTTTGCGCTGGTAATTCTGCATGATGAGAGAGAGAGGTGTGCAGAGCCTTTATTGTTGGATTCCTTAAGTTGGGGCACAAGTTGTAAAATGTGTGGATTAATTAGCATATGCAGAGCACACGGACGTCACGAAAACTGACGTCACGGGGACGTGATATCACAGCCTTTTCATATTTATAACGCGGTAATAGTATTGTCCGGTCTGTCTACTGTTCTCTGTTTCACCTAAGGAGCATGGATGGAAATGTTTGTTCATCTAATAGTGTTTTCCCAGATGTCCTGGATTTACGTAAAAGTGTTTATCTCAACCCTCTTTTGTTTGTTCAGCAGCAGAACATCAATTTTTGGGCAACAGTGCGCTCTCCAACCGTACAATCACTAGAGGAACGTTTTCACCTCTGACATGAATACAGCTATCCAAGGGTACACAGTATGAACTTCTCAGTACAGACATTTAAGAGCTGCAAATGTCGACACTTCTGCACGGTTGAAGATGAAGAGGGTGCACCGTTTGAGGCAAAAGTCGAAGTGCATTAAAAACAAGCATGGGCAAAGTCAATAGGTCTCGCCTATGCAAGAGCTATTGGCTTTGCCAATGCGTTTTAGCCATGTTGTACAACAGCATAGTTGCTGTTCAGCATGGCTAAAAGTTAATGGTGTAAAAGAGTCGCGTGGTGTTCAGTGTCGTAGAGTGTCATGGAGGAGCGTCAAGTGGCGTGTAATGAAGGGAGTAGAGTGTCGTAGAGTGGAGTTGCATAGGGTAGAGTATTGTGGAGTTGTGTAGAGGCAGCTGAGTAGAGTGGAATAGATTGTTGTGGAGTGGCATAGAGTGGATTGGTGTAGCAGAGTGGAATGGCAAACCGTGGAGCAGAGTATAGTAGAGTGGAGCGGCATATAGTGTTGTGGAGTGGCATAGAGTGGAGCGGCATAGAGTGGAGCAGTGTGTCGTAGAATAGAGTGGAGTAAAGAGGCACGGAGCGGTATAGAGGGAGATGCATAGAGCATCGCAGAGTGTTTAGAGTGGCACAGAATTTAGTAGAGTGCCATAGAATGAAGTATCGTAGAATGTTGTAGAGTGAATTAAAGTGGTCTAGAGTGAAGTGACATAGACTATAGTCATGCAGAGTAGATTTGCGTAGAGTGCATTGGCATATAGTGCACTGGTTTGGAGTAGTGGCGCAGAGTGGAAAATCACAGCGTAGATTGCAGTGGAGTAGAGTGGGGCAGGGTAGAATAGTGGTGTAGAGTGCAGTGGAGTAGAGTGACATACTGTGCAGTGGTGCAGAATAGAGTGTATTGGCATATAGTAGACTAGCATAGAGTGTAGTGGTGTAGAGTGGTGTGATGTAGAGTGGCATCGAGTGTAGTGCATTGGTGTTAGAATTGGGATCTCTAGTTGGCAAGGGTTTGCACCTTTGTCCAATTAGGGACCCTTCTTCCTAGTCAGGGTAAGGGAGTTACACTCCTAAAATAACCCCTGCTCACCCCCTTGGTAGCTTGGCACGAGCAGTCAGGCTTATTAGAGAGGCAGTGTGTAAAGCATTTGCACATAACCAACAGTAATACAGTGTAAGCACTACAAACGGACACCACACCAGTTTTAGAAAAATAACCAATATTTTTATATACTCAAGACAAGACCAATTACGACACAAATCCACAATACTATACTTTAAAAATGAATGCTTGATAAGGTAACTTCTTCTTTGCAGGAATAACACAAAAGCAAAGTTCGTACGAGTCGGTAGCCCCGTCGGGGTCTACCGCGATGCTGAATTACAGAGTCCAACAGTTCCAGCCGACCGCGTCGCTACGGGCCAGCAGAGTCGTGAACAGACTCGGTCACAGTACCTTTCTCGTTGTGGCTGGTACAGAGTGTACGAGCCGGTCGGCGTTCGTCGCGGTTGCGGTGCAAGACGGAGCGATGCAAGGTGCGGTGTCCCTCGATGCGGTGCAGGCAGCGGCTCGATGAGCGTCGTGCAGACGGAGTCGGTGAGTCCAAGGCGTGCGGTGCAGGGCGAGACGGTGTACGATGCGGTGCTGACAGGTTGCGATGCAGGCGACCAAGCCGGAGTGCGGGAGCTGGCGTCGGACAGCGGTGCGAGTCGGAGCGGTGCGTCCGCAAGCGTGCGAGCGGTGCCCCAAATCCGATGCGGTCACGACTGTTGAGCCAGTTGCAGCGTCCGCGTCGGTCGGGTCCGGCTGGTTCAGTGATGCGATGCGATGCGAAGCGAACTGCGGTGCCCACAGGTCACGGTGCAAGCAGCGGCTCGGTGTTGACGGCGTCGGACGTCGCCTACGGTGAGACCAGGGTTGCGATGCGAAGCGGGGCGATGCGGTCTGCGGTGCAAACAGGTCACCGGCCAGGGATGGATTCGGTTGACTGAGTCGGTTGCGGTTCCCTTCCTCTGTGGCAACTGAAAAGCTGTTCCAGAAGCGGTACCCAGAGGCTTGTGAAGTCTTTGTAGTCCCTGAGACTTCTTAACAGGAGGCCAGCTGGGTTCCAGGCCCTTGGAGATACTCAGCACAAGTTTGTAGAAAGTTCAGTCCTTTCACTGCCCAAGGCAGAAGCAGCAGCTGCAGGCCAACCCAACAAAGCAACAACACAGCAAAGGGGCAGTACTCCTCCTGGCAGCTCTTCCAGCTCTTCGTCTTGGCAGGTTCCTTGATTCCAGCGAGATCTAAATTCATGGGGTCGGGGCCCCAATATTTATATCCCAAATTCCTTTGTTCTCTGAAGGCAGAGAGGCCTTTGCCTAGTCCAAACCAGTTCTGGAGCACTTTGTTGACAAGTCTCCATCCCTTCTTTCAGAGAGTAGGCCAGGGACATCAGACGCACCACAGGAGGTGGAGCCAGCATTGTGGAGGGAAGACACTGTCCTATTCAGGGCCCAGGTGCAACCCCTCCCACCCATCTATATGTAGATCTTGCTATTCAGCCCTGTGCTGACTCACCCTGTCTCCTGGCATCCCCCAGTCCCGGTCACTCACACTCCAGACAAGGAATACACACCCTCGCAGAGGCAGGCTTGGATGGTTAGACAAGAAAATACCCACTTTCTAAAAGTGGTATTTTCAAACACAGAATGTTAAAACTAACTTCACTAAAAGATGCATTTTATCATTCTGAGTCCAGGCATACTAAACTCGAATTTCTACCATGTTCCCGGGGTCAGTTAGGATTATAAGCTGTAATAATCAAAACTGCCCGTTCTGGCCTATGGGGAACAGGTAGCCTTGCAATAGTGAAAAACGAACTAGGCTGTAATTCACTATCAGGACATGCCACACACACCAGGGCATGTCCTACCTTTCGCATACAACGCACCCTGCCCACAGGGGTACCTTGGGCCTACCTTGGGCCTACCTTAGGGGTGACTAACATGTAGAAAAGGGAAGGTTTAGGGACTTGCAAGTGTGCGCACTTGCCAAGTCGACATGGCAGCCCCAGGCTGCGCACAGGCTCGGCAATGGCAGGCCCGAGTTACACTTTACGGGCTGTTTGCGTGGGTGGCACAATCCAGTGCTGCAGCCCACCAACAGCATTTGGTCTATAGGCCCTGGCACTCGCAGTGCACTTTACAAGGGACTGACACATAAACCAAATAGGCCAATCATGGAAACGCCAATCCATAACACATTTTATACAGGAGCACTTGCACTTTCCCACTGGACAGCAGTGAGGAAAGTGCGCAGAATCATTACACCAGCAAAAACAGAGTAAAAACCGGGAGGTCAGAAAGCAAAAAGTCAGGGGAAACACGCCAAAAGATGCCAAGTCTAACAATTGGTGTAGTTGCAGTAAAGTGGCGTTGAGTTGTGCGGAGCAGAGTGGCATAAACTTAAGTGGCAGAGTGCACAGTAGAGTGTCTTAGAGTGCAATTGAGTGGCGTAGAGAGCAGTGGCGTAGAGAGCAGTGGCGAAGAGGGCAGTGGCATAGAATAGAATAGACTGGCGTAGAGTGAAGTTGCATAGATTGCATAGGTTTTGAGTAAAGTGGCATAGAGTGCACCAGCGTAGTGTGGCACAGAGTGGAGTAGAGTGCAGTTGCATATAGTTGAGTGAAATGGAGTGGAGTGATGCAGGGTAGAGTGTAATGGTGCATTGTAGAGTGCAGTGGCGTACAGTAGTGTAGGGTTTAGTGCTGGAGTGCAGTAGTGCAAAGTACAGTAGAGTGGCGTAGAATGGATTGACGTACAGTGCAATGACGTAGAGTGGCATAGAGTGCAGTGGAGTAGGGTAGAGTACAGTGGTGTAGTGGCGCAGAGTAGAGTGGCATAGTGTGCAGTGTAGAGTGGATTGGTGCAAAGCACAATAGAGTGGCGCATAGTGTTGCAAAGTTGAGTGCAGTTGCGTAGGTTAGAGTGGCGTAAAGTGCAGTAGTGTAGGGTAGATTGTTTCAGAGTGAAGTGGAGTGGTGCAGGGTAGATTGTAGTGGCATAGAGTGCAGTGATGTAGAGTGGCAAGTTCAGTGTCATGCAGTGGTGTGTAGTAGATTGGCATATAGTGCAGAGGCGCAGAGTAGTGTAGAGTTTCATAGAGAGCAGTGGCATAGAGTACATTGGTGCAGAGTAGAATAGACTGGTGTAGAGAGCGGTGGTTTTGAGTAAAGAAGTGCAGAGTTTATTGGCGTAGAATGTAGTGGTGTAGGGTGCAGTGGTTAGAGTAGAGTGCCATAGAGTGCAGTGGCATAGTGTAGAGTTCCTTAGAATAAAGTGGTGCGGCGTAAATTTGCAGTGGCATAGGTGGGCGTAGAGTAGATTTTTTCAAACTAGAGTGAAATGGTATGGAGTGGCGTGGAGCAGAGTATAATTCAGTAGCGTAGAGTGCATTGGTGCAAAGTACAGTAGAGTGGCGTAGAATGGATTGGCGTACAGTACAATGGCGTAGAGTGGCAAAGAGTGCTGTGGCATAAGAGTGTGGTGGTGCAAAGCACAATAGAGTGGCATATAGTGTTGCAAAGTAGAGTGCAGTGGCGTAAAGTGCAGTAGTTTACGGTGGATTGTTTCAGAGTGAAGTGCCATAGAGTGCAGTGATGTAAAGTGGCGGAGAGTACAGTGTAGTGATGTATAGTAGATTGGCATAGAGTTCAGTGGCGCAGAGTAGTGTAGAGTAGCATAGAAAGCAATGGCGTAGAGTACAGTGGTACAGAGTAGAATAGATTGGCGTAGAGCACAGTGGTTTAGGGTGCAGTGGTTAGAGTAGAGTGCCTTGGCGTAGTGCAGAGTGTCGTAGAATAAAGGGGTGCAGCGTAGATTGCAGTAGCATAGGGTGGCATAGAGTAGATTGTTTCAGACTGGAGTGAAGTGGCGTTGAGTGGAGTGGTGCAGGGTAGAGTGCAGTGGCGTAGGGTAGGTTAACAAAGTGCAGAGTAGATTAGAGTGGCATAGTCGACTGGCGTAGAGTGCACTAGTATTAAGTGGAGTGATACAGAATAGAGTGGATTGGCGTATAGTGTAGTGGCATGGAGTGCAGTGTTGCAGAGAGGAGTGGCATAGAGTAGAGTGGACTAGCCTAGACTGAAGTGGTGTAGAGTGCATTAACGAAGAGTGCAGTGGTGCAAAGTGGCATGGAGTGCATTTACATTAGAGTGGTGTGGATTGGCATAGAGCAGAGTGGCGTACAGTGCAGTGGAGTGGCATAAAGTGGAGTGTGCGTGGTGTGATAGCACACTGCCATTACAGACAACACATCTTCAAATAAAATTACCATTACATTTGCACAGACATAGTTTTACTGATAGAAGCATGCAGCATACAAATTAGTTTATGTGGAAATGTCATCACCTAGTGTATTGATTTTGTTTTGATTGTATTAAAATATTTGTTTCCACCACACTTCAGAATTGCCAAAGAATGTGTTTCATCGGTCTTTGAATAAACAGCACATATGACAAGATAAGAGCAAGATTTAAAGGTCTGTTTACAGAAACCGTCCACTGGTGGAAGGATACAGTAGGCAGGGTATGATCTACGGGAGGGACAAACTCAAGCTGGACTGCCTAAAACAAAGCCAGCAAAAAGAAACCAAGCAAATGTGAGTTACAAACCACAAAGCCCAATGGTAAACAATGGGTGGAATGAATTCCCAGGGAAACTTTCTGAACGTCCCCAAGATGTGTTTAACAAACCAGCCAGCTGCACTGTCTGGTAGGCTTTGATATAAAAAGGGCCTTATAACACAGCCAGCACTAGCCAAGTCATAGCGCCTTTTTAGGTCTCGGGCCTAGCGTTGCAGTGCGCAGCACTGCTGGCGCAACCCGAGACCTCTGGTACGGGCTTTTGGAAGCTGACCACACGCTCGTGCATGTGTTTTGTTTTTCTCTGGCTTCCATTGGCTTTAGCGGTTTAAAAAAAAAAAAGAAATGCACGCGATTGGGCAAAGGCGGGCGCATGTCCCGCCTTTGCTCCGCCCATTCCCGTCGGTGGCTAGCACGCGCAGCAGCGCGCGTTCGCCTCGCTGCCGGGCTCCCTTTCCCCCCGCTCCTCTGTGGGGCGCGCGCACCACTGGTTTTGCACCGCCCTTCGCATGATACGTTGAATACATTGGAGAAAGAAGAGAATCGTAAGGTCGCTCAAAGGAAACCTTCCTGGTGCAGATGTAAGTGGAAATCCGCTCTCCCTTTCATTGCGACGAGAGACGTGGAAAGGCTTGCTGCATGCCGGGAGGTCTCGCTGTTTATTTCATCCTTGTTTTCAATTCCGGTGTCAAAGGCTTTTTTTAACCCGAGCTTTCAGTTTAATGACGAGTGCGCTGCTTTATATGCGGCTATCTCTTGCATTCTGTTTTCCTCTATCTGCCTGCAACGTTTTAGTCTTTCCTCACGCTGTTTATTCCTCTGCTGACCCTATTTCCCTGCTCTGTGTCTGGTTTTCTGTGTGCTTTGTTGATTCCTCCCTGTACTCTGTCCATGTCTCATCCGGGCCGTTTCTTTCCTTGGAACCCGACTGCCTCTTGCTTCCTAACGCCCTCTCTCCACGTAGGTTTCCCTTTCCAAGTCATCTGCCTGTGTAATTCTGCCTTTCCCTGCTCGGCGCGTGTACCTTCCCTCTCCCACGCTTCGTCCGCCTCCTCTCCTTCGGTCATGCGGGGCTCCCTAGCTTCTCCCCCTGCTCACAGTTCCTGGTGGCGAAGCAGGCTGCCTCCCCATCTCGCCTCTGTTGCCCTTCCTTCCCAGAGATGGACACAACACAAGTTTTCGCATATATCACTCTTCTGTGCTCATTGTGTCAGGAGCTACTCTCATACCAGGACTAATCAGCTCATACGTATGACACAGGAAGTGAAGCAGGGTCACCAGAGTATGGCACCACCGAGCAGTGCTGATTATTACTCCGTTTAATTAACTTGTTCTCCACTTCTAAAAGACGAAAGGCTGAATCGACCCAGCAGTGATTCGAATCCACAGCTTGCAGATTATGTCCACATATTCAGCAGTGAGTGACTTGCTCACTGATCTGCAGCTGGTGACTCAGTTGATTAATTCATCCATCACAGGAGTCCCTGCATGACTTCATAGTAAAAGGTTCAACACAAATAGTCCTCTGAGACTTTCATCATTCTGAGGTCGATAACATGAGTACCATTCGGGTAACAATAAAGATCTGTCAATCATCGCCAAGCTGAATAACATTTGGGTAACAACAAACATGTGTATGTGTGTCACTTGGACTGCTTCAGCTTGTGTTAAACCTGCTCATTGTGTGAGGGAAGCTTGTACTTTTGCTTTGCTGCACCTGCTGTGTGTGAGGGAAGCAGACTGTGTGGCTGCATATGGGTGGCGCTGTGTCTGTTCCCTGTGCATGTTGGAAGTGTGCACATCTGCTGGCTGGCGCTGTATGTGTTCCGTGTGCATGTTGGAAATGTGCACGTCTGCTAGGTGGCGCTGTATCTGTTCCGTGTGCATGCTGGAGGTGTGCACGTCTGCCGGGTGGGGCTGTGTCTTGTGTGTGGTGTGAAAACTTTGCAGAAACATGCCATGACGTGTACAGTGGTGTGATTCAGCTGCTGCTACCCGCCTTGTAACTGTGTGAAAAATGAGAAGCACGCACTGCTGCTACTTGTGCCTGTATCAGTACTTTGTGCATAAGACTCCTGCATAATACGTGAGAAGGCCGGGTGCGCACTTGTGATCCCTGTGCTACTCGTGTGTGACAGAAGCTTGCAGCACTACAATCTGTACTGTATTTGTGAGATGTGTGGGTATGTGTGTGAAGGCCACTTGCACCACTGCCGCCTGTACTGTACCCAGAATATGTGAGTGAGGCTTGCAGTTCTGCTTCTCGTCTTGCCCCACGCAGCACCAGTTCTTTATCTAGGTGGAAGGATGAACGCCTGTTTGTTACTGTTTTACCTGTTCTGTGTGTGTATGGGAAGCTTCCGCTACTGGTTTACAACCTACATATTTTAGTGTGTGGGAGAAGCCCACAGTAATGTTTCCTGTGCTGTGTATGTTTTCTAGGGGCGCTTGAATGTGTTGCAGTGTGTCTTGTATGTGTATGGGGCACTTGCACTGCTACCACCTGTTCTGTGCCTATTCGGTGGTCGATTGATTGCTTGTTCACCGAGCTGCGGTGTGTTGTAATAAGGCCGATAGGTTTTGCGTTTTTTTTAATGTTTGGGATATCCCCGGGTGCTGTTTCCCAAATGAAACATTTGCTTTTATTTTCGGACTTAAGATTTAGTTTTATTAAAAACGGAAATAAAATTGGCAAGTGTCTTTAAAAAAAAAAAAAGAAATGCGCGCGATTGGGCAAAGGCGGGCGCATGTCCCGCCTTTGCTCCGCCCATTCCCGTCGGTGGCTAGCACGCGCAGCAGCAGGCGTTCGCCTCGCTGCCGGGCTCCCTTTCCCCCCGCTCCTCTGTGGTGCGCGCGCACCACTGGTTTTGCACCGCCCCTCCCCCTGCCCAGTGCAGCCATGGCTGCTCGTGAGGAAGGGATGCTCGAGAATCTTCGCCGGCAGCCTGTCTTTGTCCTGCTAGTGATTCCCCATGGTGCCCGCTTCATCTGCTTTGACGATCGGACGCTGATCCGACTGCAATCGGCTATCGCGTGCTACTAACAGCTGTAAAGAGGCGAAGTGCAAAGCAGCAGTATCATTCAAAAGCACTTTTGCCTGCGCTCCAGTGTACGACTGACTAATTGTTCTTTCTTTATGTGGCGCTGGCATATTTGTCTCCATGTACAGCCTTCCTCAAACACACATTGATGTCATTTTCATTTTAGTCAGTGACGGTGTATGCAGCAGTATTAAAATTATAGTGCTGAGGGGTCTCCCGCCCACCAAGGTGAACATACATGTTACATTTATTGGCCCGCCTTGTCCGCGCGTAGAACAACTCTGTGATAAGCGTTGCTTTCCCATGGTGCACTGGGGTTACCATTCCACGTAATGTGACCGGACAGGCCCAGTCAGCTGTGCCTGACTCGTAGTGCCCAGAGGTCGGTAGTCGCCAGTTGCTAACTCAAGGTGAGACTTGTGTACCCGATATTTACTCCCCTTTGTATGGCCCCTCTGCCGCTGCTTGTATGTTAGATGCAGGAATTAATTATTTTGGGGGGGGGGTCGCTATACAACATAAAATGGCAGATTGGCATCTGTGAATAACGGGGGTGCTATTCATCTCGCGATTCTAAGGGACGTCATTGGCAGCACGCGCTTCACTCTCAGCCACCAGATGTCACGCAGAAGCTGTCGTGAATAACATCCCGTTCTTCCCAGTTCTCCTGCTATAATTCTATATTTGACAGCCCTCCCTGGCTCCTACTGTACTGCGCCACAGTCTGCACATTGTCTTTTCTTTTCCCTCTTCATAGCTTTTCATGGCTTCTGTCGTCAGTCCCTCCTTACCCCCCAACATTCCCTCCACCTCCTTTCTACTCTTCATCCTTGTTTTTTACCATCTCCTGTTCTACTTTCTCTTTCTTGTTTACTTACAGCTGCCGTCCAACATGTGCAGGTCTTCCTTCCCAGTGAGTAACATTAAAGGCACGCAGAGGGTTCTTTTACAATTTCCTGCTCGTTTTCACATCAATGCTCCTGTGGGAATTTGATTACCTTTTGTATTTAAGACACATGTTCTAGTTTCAGGGGATCTCATTAAATAGAAAGCTTCCCATTCAACGGGGATCTTAAGCTTTGGGGCACAAATAGGTTAGTTAACGTCTGCTCCCAATCACTGCACTCTCCGTGCTCTTTCTCCACACTCCCTAGCACCTTTCTGGCTCTGAACGCAGTAAAACGTTAAGTATTTGCGTCACATCATTGAAAAATTTAGAAGTCACATCAGCCAATCACAGCACTCTAAATAAAAATAGCTGCTAAGTATATAACCACGTTTCAAGGAACACATTTGCAACAGCAACACCCCCTTCTTTCTCCTCTCCCTGTCCCTCTATTCTCCACCCTTCCTCTCTCTCTTTCCCTGACTTATGCAACGGCGCTGTGGTATATGACCATGTTTAAAGGAACACGTGTGCCATAGTGACACCGCCTTCTTTCTCCTCTCCCTGTCCCTCTACACTTCCTCACTCTATTCTCCACCTTTCCTCGCTCTCTTTCCCTGCCTTCTGGAACGGTGCTGTGGGATAGATGGAGAAATTAAGGAGCAGTCTGGAAGTACAAGACGGAAAGGGGGGGCGCAGAGACACCAAAATCTATTTTCTACCAAGGTATAGTCACAGATATACCTTTAAAGCTCTCTCAGATCTTGCAGACATGCCTGGTGCCTCCTTTTTAAAAGCCCCAAGCAAAATTAAATTTTGCCGGTTTAGTGCTCCCTCTTTCCTGGCAACTGGGGAATTTGCGCCCTGCATTTGCAACGTGGTAGACCACTGTTGGTTGCCCGATAGTGCTTGTTAAACTTGGTAACACAATCCACACAAATACACTCCATATCTTGCCACATAATTCCAATCAGCATATTTTCACTCAACCCCTCAAACTTACGCACCACACAATTCAACTCTAAACATTTCCATTCCACACCACATAATTCAACATAATTATACAACACACATACATCCAATCCACACCACAGAATTTCACATCATGCCACAAAATACAACAGCATACCACATAATTAAACTTCACTACATACTACTCCACAAAATACCATTCCACATAATTACACTCCATGACACACAATCCCACTTCACATGATTCCAATACATTCAATACCACATAACTACTATCCACATAATTTCACTGCACACCATGCTACATAATTCTACTACACAGATCCACTCCATACCACACAATTCCACCACACACAATTCCACAACTAACCATTCCAATCCAACCCACATAATTCCACTCCACACCACATACATCCACTCAAAACCAAAACACATGGGTAAAAGACATTGTCATTTACAACGCCAATACCTCTAACTCTTACAAATCCGAGACCTATTGCATTGCAAATGCTTGTTTTTATTGCTAGCAGGAGGAAGGGAGGATTGAAAGGCAAAGTTCAGGTCTCTGTTTGCCGTGTTTGAGTTTGTCTTTTTGCGAGTTTTTTTCTGTCCATATGTGTACTATGTGCAAAATGGCTTATTCTGCAAGCATTTTCATGTTTCCCTTTCCCTTGGAGCATTTTACGTTGTCCATCTGCGCACCTCCCATTGCATTCAGTAAAGCTAGTTAGTTTAGTCACATGTTTTCCTAAAAAAAAAAAGGAAATTAGAGCGTTTGATTTCGCAAAGACGATTATTTTCGTTTGCCTGGCGCATATTTGCTGCTAGTTCAATCTTGAAAAATTTGCATTACTCTATAAAATGTTAGGAAAGATATTAGCTTGCAAAAATGTTTGGTATAAAAAATACTATGCTTTTCTTCTGGCACACATCGTGTATATATCAGTGTTGGTTTGGAGAGATATCTTCTTGTGAATCCTTTCCTGAAGTGCCACTTGCAGGTTGAGTATATTATGAGTCGACCTTGGAATATTTCTCATGCATTTTGACCTCTCACATGGGAACAGATCTCGAATATATTTTTAAAGTAGTGGCAACTTGAAAGCATGTATTGTTAAAATATCAACACTGGCAGTAATTTGGGCTGTCCCAGGGCTTGAAAAAGCCACTCGCCCGCTCGCATTTGCGAGCCGGATTTAATTAGGGTGAGCTATTTTTAGGTCCTATTCGCCCTTTCTGGCGAGTAGGAAAATAAACGGACTTTTGTCCTCTGTCTCTGAAAGCAGAGGAAATGTGACAAGATAACAAGATTTAAAGGCATCTTTATTACTCGCAAAGTAAATGAGCAATAAAAATGCCTTTAAATCTTGTTAACTTGTCACATTTGCTTGCTTTCACAGACCGAGATCAAGTGCATTTCAGTTAGGTCGAGTAGATTTTGTAGGTTACTAGACCTGCAGGTCTAGTAAAAATTAAATGACTTTTCGAGCCCAGGCCGTACTGCTACTGGTGCAGGCCTCGAAAAACCTACTCGCCCACTTGCAATGGCGAGTCAGATTTTATCAGGTCGAGCTATTTTTAGCACCTACTGGTCCGTTTTGGCGAGTGAACGAAATCTGGAAAGGAACAGATCTTCTGTTCATTCTGAAAGTGAATGAGCAATAAAGATGCCTTTGAATCTTGTTTTTATCTTGAGACACATTTGCTGTCTGTTCAAGGAAAGAGGTCAATTGTCAGTTTGCCTTTTTACTTATTGCTGCTTGGAAAATGGAGCTTATTTTTCTTTCTCGAACTACAGTTAGGGGTTTTTGTCAAGTGAGCTGTCTAACAATCATTGTGAAACAAAAGGCTGTAAGATGTTGTTCTTTTTTTCTAACACAACATTTAAATAGCTTTTAAATGAAAAGTACAAATATTTCAAAATATACCAGGAATTACGCAAGTGTTTTAAAAAAAAATTAATTGAGAAGTGTGATTCAAACAAAGATTCCGATAGGAGCAAAACAAATCGGAATACTTTACTTGGTGATGGTCAAATAGCAAATATTTACAGAATCTCTATTTCCAAACATTGTTTGTACACTACATAGTTTTATCAGTAAAAACGCATGTCGTTGGGAAATTTGTGTCCAGTTCAATGTCAGTGTGCTACCACTTAACGAATTAGTTATGTATTAATTAAAAGTGATAGGTTTTAAACCTGATTTGAGAAACATGCCTGCCCTACCCCCGCCATGATGACAATGCTGTTGATGAACTAAGAGGCAAGTTGGGGGTCATGTGTATCCTATATGTGGCTAGATTTGTATTATGTATGGAACAAATGTTTAGTCTATTAAATAAAACAAGATTTGTTTTGTACAGCAGACATGCTGAACTTGCATAATTGAAGGTGCTCTCATATGTGAAAATGAAGAAAATGGCAGCTCAGTGAATTAAAATATTTGCCCAGGATCACATCATTTGAAACTAGTTTGTGGGTCAAGAGCATTACAATTAGGGTCAAGTAGATTATGTAAGTCACTGGACCTGCAGGTCTAGTAAAATTTTTATGATTTTTCGAAGCCTGTTGTGGTTATGGGGAGCTCTAGCACTGATGGGGATCATGATGGGTCTGTGTACTTATAGTGACTGGGGGCTCTGGTGCTAATGGTTACTGGAAGTAGGGCTACTAATGATGACTCTTGAGGCACTTGCACTGATGGTTACTGGAGGCACTGGTAGTGATGGTGAATGGAAGGCACAGAGAGTGATGGTGACTGGAGGCAGTACAGATGATGGTGACTGGGATCATTGGAATTTATGGTGACTGGAGGCAGTGCTACTGATGGTGACTGACTGGGAGGCACAGAGTGATGGTGACTGAGGGCTCTGGAACTGATTGTGAATGGAATAGCGGTACTTATGTTGGGTGTGGACACTAGTAGTGATAGAGACTATGGAATAGTGGCATTGTAGCTGGGGACACTTATGAGGATTATGGGGGAAGTGGTATAGAATGTGACTAGATGCACTGACCATGATGGTGACTGGGAGGAGGGGATACTGATAGTGACTGTAGGCATTGCTAGTGTGGATGACTATTGACATTGGCAGTGAGGTAACTAGAGGCTCCAATGATGGTGACGTGGCATGGCCGGTGACTGGGGTTAATGATGATGGTGTTGGAGCACTATCACTGATGTTGACTGGTGTCCCTGATAGTGATAGTGAGTAGAGGTAGTGACACCGGTTGCAATAGTGTCTGGGGACCATTGTGCTGATGATGACAGATGACAGTGGTACTAATGGCGACTAAGGCAGGCATGTTAATGGCGACTGGAGGTAATGGTACTCATAGCGACGCTGGTTGTCATTGTGACTGGAGACACTGGCATTAATGGTAACGTGGACTGTGATACTGATGAAGACTGCGAGCCAAGGCACTGATGGTGACTGAGGCCATTGGTAATGGTGATAAGTGTGGGTATTCATATAATAATGACACCGAAACTGATTATGAATGGGGATTCTATTACCACAGGTTGCTGAATGTACTGGGTAACTGTCTATTAAAAGCTTTCGATCACATATATCAGTTAGTGACACACTTGCAGTACTGCTCAAAAAGAATACATCTTTGTCATCATCCAGCTTCGAGAGAACTCCGTCAGTTACAGCCAATTCCAATATTCAAACAGATTTTACATTTGCAGATTAACCAATTGCACACACTTGTATTTCTTTCGGACAGCAGACACCCTGGCTAGAAGGCTTGTTCCTTGTTTAGCTGTCTGACTGTCCTTAGACTTCTCAGCACTGGGGAGTCCCTCACATCCTCTTCAGCTGAGGTGTCTTAGCTTTTCGAATTAACCGTCCTGGGACAGTTGTCCTCTAAGAAAAAGTAGGGGAACGGTTTTGTCAAATTTAAAAAGTATGGGCACGTTGTACCCCTCAAATCCTGCCCACTTTAATCGCTGCTTTGAGGCAACATTAAGTGTATGCAGTGATTGTAGCTACAACTGAGGTGGTGGTGTAATTCATTTCTGTTTCATGAGACTGTAAAAAGATGGTATTGCTCTAAAGGGCCTTGTAGGAGAGTAGGATCTGCCTCTTATGGTTACCCCCACTTTTTGCTGCTGTATCGCTGTTTTTGACTTGGACTGACTGGGATCCTGCTATTCAGGACCCCAGTCTATCTGCTTTCTCCTGTAAATTGATTGCATGTACATTAGGTACACTCCAGATTGGATTCTGGGGTACCCTTATCAGTCCCTAGTATATGGTACACCATGTACCCAGGGCATAGGTACCCCAGAGGCCTCCCAAGGGCTGAAGCATGTATTGTGCCACCCCTGAGAGGCCATTCAAAATGACACCACAGGTCTGCTACTGCAGCCTGTGTAAGGAGGTGCATGCACCCCTTACTTAGATATGTTACCTATATCTATTCTAAATCACTGCACATATAAACCTATCAGTCACCCCTATGGCAGGCCTTATTAATCCTGAAGGCAGGGTGCTGGGTTTTGTGTGAGAGGGTGCCCCTGCATGAGCAGAGCCCCTCTGCAGCCTTCGGAACCTATTCTCCGGAGTTGTCTGTGATGCAGCCAACCATATATGTTTAAGTGCATTATAACCTCGCGGTAAATGCTAACTTTAAAACGGCTGCTTAGAAACATGTCGTGTTTGGTGTCAAACACCTTGGAATCATACCTCCCCGCCAGTAACTGGCGGGTGAGTTATGATTCCACCCTACTAGAGGGACTTATGTGGAGCACCGGTATACCCGCTACCAGCTTTCTCGATCTGGGCATCACAAAATGGATGCTGCCAGCCACAGACACAAGTCTGCCCTCCTGCTGCTGAGCCAAGCTCGAGCAGAGGAAGGCCTGACAATAGGTTTCCTCTCACAGGGAGGTGTGACCACCTCCCAGACAGGCTTTAGTGTATTGCGGCTGGGTGGGTGCACTCTTGGAGTGCCAGAAAGTCTGCACTGGGGGCACATTTGGTGTCCCCATGCATAGTCCAGCTCAAAACAGTTGCAGGAGCCATTTGCTCCTGCTCTGGCGCGAAACTGGGCAAAGGACATGGGTGTAGCCACCCCTCTGTCCTGCCCCTCCCCTAGGAGGGTCCCCAGAGTCAGTCCAACCCCTTCCCTGGGTATAAAGTGGGAAACCTGATTACAGGACTTTGGATTTTACCTGGACTAAACTCTGCAACAGAAACCAAGTACTTCGACAGTCTACACTTTGCTGGACGACTGAAGAATCTCCCTTGGAGTCCCCTGCAGCAGCAGGCACCTAGACGCATCTGACCGGTTTGCATCTCCCGAGCTTCTGAGGACTCCGAAGATTTCTGCAACACAGGAGGTTGGTTCCCGAGCGTCCCTGAGGTTGATCTGACCTCTCAGTAATCCTGAGACCAGTATCCCTCGTGGGGACTGTGCAACCCGAACCCCTGTGCACCGTGTACTTTTGCAGCAGCATATGCTTTTTGGCGATCCCTGAGGCTGTGCTTTGGACTACGTGTAGTCCCGACCCTGAGCAGCATTTCCACCGAAGATCTCCGGCCTCCACTCCACGAGTGCTCTGTGGGCTGGTGCTTTGTAAATTCGCTCGAGGTCCCTTCACGATCCCTGGTCCATTGGCCTGTGGGTCCTGGCGAGGGTCACTTTGATTTTCCTTGGGCTTCCCTAGTTTCTCCAGACGTGCCCCGACTCCCCATAGCTTGGAGAGTCTCCTGGACCTTGCTGGTCCACACCGTAACCAGTTTCCTCTGCCAGAGTGGGTTACCTTTGCCAAGGCTTGTTGGTGTTCAATCCGGACACTGACCCCCTCAGCACTCGACATCCTTCGTGGGACAGCTCACCTCCGGACTTTGGTCGTCGTCGACGTCTCCTGGTCCCCGTGGCTGCAGAGTCAAGCATCCTATCTTCACACCTGAAGCACCCGACATCGGTGGGAATTCGTCTATCGAGCCCCTGGTCACCCTGAAGTGACCCAGACTCTGTACCCTCTGCTTTCAGGTTCTTCTCACCTCGGATCCAGGCTTGGATGCCACCGGACACTTCATCTTCCCGGCAGCAGCACTTCTTCGCATCACGCCATTGAAAACGACGAGGGTTTCCGACACCACTTGACCCCTATGCCCCCGGCTCCTCTGGGTTAGGTAACACGGGTACCTCGGTACTCACAAGGGTGCTGGCCTTAGAACCTTCTATGTTCCAAAGGGTTTGCTTGAAATCCTCTCCGAAGTGTCCTTAAACTGTAATTTTCCAACTGCGACTTTCCCATAGAGTTGTACGGAGCTCGCATCTGTGTTCCCACACTGCACCCGTCCTCCGTGGGCTTCCTGTGTCACTCCTTTGGGTGGTTCCTTGGGGTCTCCGCGATTCTACGTGCTCTAGGCCCTGTGTCTAGTGAAGTCGTTGTTGTTATACCATTTTTTTTTTTAGTATATGGTTCGGTCTCCCCCCTGGAGCCTGCTGTGTATTGTGCTATTTACTGTTGTTCTATTGATTAAGTATTATGTGCTTTATGTTCTAATCTCGCATAGAGATTAATAGAGAGTGTTTAGTAATAAATACATATTCTTTATATAACACTTGTGTGGTTCTCCTTTCATTTGGTCACTCAGGAGGTTCTGTTCTGGTAAAACAAGCTGCTTTACATTCCTTCAAGACTTCGCCTGAAGGCTGCTCTCCATAGCTACCACTAGGATAGCTTTCATAAAGGTTATCTTTGACCTAATCATCAATAAGGGTCTTTTGGACTGGTGCAAGGTGCCCACTTTAATTAGTGGACAGCATATACCAGGCCTACTTCTCACATTGGTGTGCAGCAGTTGGTATTCAAGCTTGCTATTATTTTACCAGATAAATCTCATTGAGTGATTAACTGAAAACCACTAAAAGTATTAGGTACATATAATACATCAAGATTAGAATAAGTAAGTTCTACTGAACTTGTAGTTGGGTAAGTCAAGGGTCTAGCACACCCTTTCTCCAACTCAAGAGAGTTTAGTCTCCACTAGGTTAGGTAGGTGCCTACACCACATAACACTAGTATGTCTCCTAGAGGAGAAGCCAGTGGCTCTCTGCCAACTAGGTATGACCATCTCTCATTCCAAGAATTGAGAAATATGTGTACTTCTAGGAAGCTGAGGACAGGGAGAAGTGCAAGCACCCAACGTCTCATAGAGATGTTGCTCTTAGATGACCTCAGAAAGACCCCAGGGTCTGATGAAGTAGAAAGAGTGGGTGGGACAGGAGATGAGGAAAGAGCAGGAAGTGAAAACGTCTTTGATCTGGACTCAAACCCTGGCCAGGGGGATCAAAATGATTCCAACCTGGAAAATCCAACTCTTCCTTCAAGGTGGGGGAGAAGGCCCCAGTGACTCTCTTTACTCCACCAGGAAGAGTACACAGTTTGCCTAGAAGATCCAGAACTCCCTCTGTGGAGTCTAATCATTCAGGTACGTCTGTAAGAACCTCTGTATCTAATAGGAGAGATTCCTCTTATGATAAGAAGTGCCAATTACTGGAGATTGAGCGAATCTAGCTCAGGCTCAAGAAAGGGCAATTGGCCCTAGACAGGGAATCCCTAGAGCTCCAGAGAGCAACCAGAAGATTGGGACTAGAGTCCCATGGTGGCAGCAACAGTGTCCCTAGAACTAGAGAGTATTCTCATGATCATAGGAACCTGAACAAGATAGTCCCTCCCTATCAGAGTGGGGATGACATCCACAAATGGATAACTGCACTAGAGAGGGCCTGTAAAGTACAGAGGGTTCCTCAGGAGCAGTGGGCAGCTATCTTGTGGCTCTCCTTTGCTGACAAAGGTAGAGATCAGCTCCTCACTGTTAGAGAAGAGGATGCTGACAATTACACAGTCTTGAAGAGTGCTCTCATTGATGGGTTCGGCTTAACCACTGAGCAATACAGAATTAAGTTCAGAGACACCCAGAAAGCACAGACTCGGGACTGGGTTGACTTTGTAGATTGTGCTATTAAGACACTGGAAGGCTGGTTACTTGGCAGTAAGGTGTGTGATTTTAAAGGATTGTACAATTTAATTATGAGGGAGCAGATCCTTAATAATTGCCAAAATCAGTTGTTGCATCAGTACCTGGTTGATTCTGATCTGACCTCTCCCCAAGAATTGGGAAAGAAGGCAGACAAATGGGTCAGAACCAGGGTGACGCAGAAAACTCAGAACCAAGGTGGTGACTCTAAGAAGCAAGATTCTAAAACCTCAGATAAGGTTGGGGAGAAGGGTAAAGACCAGAAGTCTTCACAAGGGCCCCAAAAGTCTTCATCTGGGGGGGAGTCGCAATCAAACGAGGGAAAAGGCAAAAAGAAACCTTGGTGTCATATCTGCAAAGAGAAGACCCATTGGACAAAATATGCCACTTGGCCAAGGAATCTACTCCAGCCACCACTGCCCCTAAGGCACCTGTTCCCCCTAGCTCAGTTCCAAGTGGTGGTACACAGAATAAGGGTGTAGTAGGGTTGACCCTGGGATTTAAGATGGATTCTGGCCTGGTCAGAATTCCAACTCAGGCTGTGTTAGTCTGTGATGGAGGCATGGATATTGCCTCCTTATTTGTCAGTCCCAGTAATCTGGGCAAGTACAGACAGCAGCCTTTGATCAATGGTAAGGAGGCCATGGCATATAGGGACACAGGTGCAAGTGTCACCATGGTGACAAAAGAACTTGTGGGCCCTGACCAGATCATACTTGGTGAGATGTACCAAGTGACCAATGCAAGCAATGTCAGGACAGACCATTCCTTGGCAGTTGTGAATTTCACCTGGGGAGGGGTAACTGGCCCTAGGAAGGTTGTGGTAAGTACAGACCTCCCTGTAGAATGCTTATTGGGCAATGATTTGGAGACTTCAGCATGGGCTGAAGTGGAACCCTGGACACATGCAGAAATGCTGGGCATCCCTGCAGATGTGTTTTCCATGACTAGGTCACAGGCAAAAATGTCTTCCACTGAACAGGCCCTGGATCCTGGAATAATGGACCAGGTGCCTTCCAAGAGAAGGAGCAGTAGGGGTAAGGCAGTGTCTTCCCCCCTGCCTCAGAGTGAGGATCAGTCTCTTGAGGGAGATGATCTTAGCCCTGAAGAAGGAACTGTCTCAGAGGAACTTGAACCTGATCAGGTTGAGTTCTTGGGGACAGGGGGCCCTTCCAGGGCAGATCTGAGCCAGGAGCAGCTGAGCTGCCCCTCTCTTGAACCCCTCAGAAAGCAAGCTGCTGCTGAGGCTGCTGGGAGTGACAGTGGGTCCCACAGAATTTACTGGGATGATGGACTCTTATACTCGGAGGTTAGAGACCCCAAACCTGGTGCAACCAGGAGGTTGGTTATACCTCTGAAGTTTAGGGGCTTCCTATTGACACTGGCGCATGATATCCCATTAGCAGGACACTTATGCCAAAACAAGACCTGGGGCAGACTAGTTCCTCACTTTCATTGGCCTCATATGTCAGAGGACACACAGGAGTTTTGTTGCTCCTGTATCACTTGCCAAGCCAGTGGTAAGGCAGGTGGGACTACAAAGGCCCCCCTGATACCACTACCTGTGGTGGGGGTTCCCTTTGAGAGGGTTGGAATTGACATAGTTGGTCCCATGGATCCTCAGACTGCATCTGGGCACAGATTCATACTAGTGGTGGTGGACCATGCCACTAGGTATCCAGAAGCATTTCCACTTAGGACTACCACAGCTCCTGTTGTGGCTAGAGCCCTCCTGGGAGTCTTTTCCAGAGTGGGTTTTCCTAAGGAGGTAGTATCAGACCGAGGTGCAAACTTTATGTCTGGTTACTTGACTGCTATGTGGAAGGAGTGTGGAGTAAATTACAAATTTACCACCCCTTATCACCCACAATGCAATGGGTTAGTTGAGAGATTCAACAAAACCCTCAAGGGCATGATTAAAGGTCTCCCTGAAAAGCTCAGGCGTAGATGGGACATCCTTTTGTCCTGCCTTCTCTTTGCCTACAGAGAGGTTCCTCAGAAGGGGGTTGATTACAGCCCTTTTGAACTTCTGTTTGGACATCCAGTTAGGGGTCCTTTATGTCTAGTGAAGGAGGGATGGGAGTTACCTCTCAAACCCCCTAAACAGGATATTGTGGACTATGTACTTGGTCTCCGCTCCAGGATGGCTGAGTACATGAAAAAGGCATCCAAAAACCTTGAGGCTAGCCAGGAATTGCAAAAGGCCTGGCATGACCAAAAGGCTGTTGTGACTGTTTATCAGCCAGGACAGAAAGTATGGATGTTGGAGCCTGTGGCCCCAGCAGCCCTCCAAAACAAGTGGAGTGGACCTCATACTATCATTGAGCAAAAGGGAGAGGTTACCTACCTGGTGGACCTTGGAACTCCCAGGAGCCCCCATAGGATGCTCCATGTGAACAGGCTCAAGCCATATGTGGACAGGGCAGACATGGGCTTGCTCATGGCTACTGATGAGGGACGGGAGAAAGAGAGTGATCCACTCCCTGACCTGCTCTCACTGAACCCTGATGATGGTTCAGTTGATGGTGTAGCCTTGGCAGGCAGCCTCACTGACCAGCAGCAAACTGATTGTAGGCAAGTCCTGAATCATCAGTTCAGACATATGTTTTCACTGACTCCAAGTCAGATTACCTGGTGCATTCATGAAGTGGACACAGGTGACAGTCTGCCTGTTAAAAATAAGATTTACAGGCAACCTGACCATGTCAGGGACTGTATCAGGACTGAAGTCCAGAAAATGTTGGAGCTGGGAGTAATTGAGACCTCAGATAGCCCTTGGGCTAGTCCAGTAGTCTTGGTACCAAAACCTCACACCCAGGGTGGTAAGAGAGAGATGAGGTTCTGTGTTGACTACAGGGGTCTCAATGCAGTCACTAGGACTGATGCCCATCCAATACCCAGGGCAGATGAACTTGTAGATACTTTGGCCTGTGCCAAGTTTCTGAGTACATTTGACCTGACAGCTGGTTACTGGCAAATCAGATTAGCTGAGGATGTAAAACCAAAAACCGCATTTTCAACCCCTAGTGGGCACTACCAATTTGTGGTGATGCCCTTTGGCTTGAAGAATGCACCTGACACTTTTCAAAGGTTGGTGAACAAAGTCCTTACAGGTCTGGAAGCCTATAGTGCAGCTTATCTAGATGATATTGCTGTCTTTAGCTCCACCTGGGAGGATCACCTGGTCCACCTGAGAAATGTTTTAGGGGCTCTGCAAAAAGCAGGCCTCACTATCAAGGCCACCAAGTGCCAGATAGGGCAGAGTAAGGTTGTGTACCTGGGCCACCTTGTGGGTGGAGGTCAGGTTCAAATATTGCAGAGCAAAATCCAGACCATCATGGACTGGGTTGCTCCAACTACCCAAATTCAGGTCAGAGCTTTCTTGGGCCTGACTGGGTATTACAGGAGGTTTGTCAAAGGATATGGATCTATAGTGACCCCTTTGAATGATCTAACTTCCAAAAGAATGCCTAAGAAAGTTCAGTGGACAGTTAGCTGTCAAAAGGCATTTGATGACCTGAAGCAGGCCATGTGCACTTCTCTTATTCTGCAAAGTCCTGACTATTCCAAACAATTCATTGTTCAAACTGATGCATCTGAGTTGGGGGTAGGGGCTGTGTTATCACAACTGAATGAAGAGGGTCAGGATCAGCAGTAGCTTTTATTAGCAGAAGGTTGAACCCCAGAGAGAAACGTTGGTCAGCTGTTGAGAGGGAGGCCTTTGCTGTGGTTTGGGCCTTGAAGAAGCTGAGGCCATACTTGTTTGGCACTCACTTCATTGTTCAGACAGACCACACGCCCCTCTTATGGCTAGAACAGATGAAGGGTGAAAACCCCAAACTTTTGAGGTTGTCCATTTCCCTACACGGGATGGACTATACAGTGGAACATAGACCTGGGAGTAACCATGCCATTGCAGATGGACTCAAGATATTTCCACTTAGAACATGAAGACTCAACTGGTCAAGGTTAGTTTAATGTCCCTGCGTTTGGGGGGGGGGGTTGTGTAGGAGAGTAGGATCTGCCTCTTATGGTTACCCCCACTTTTTGCTGATGTATCACTGTTTTTGACTTAGACTGGGGTCCTGAATAGCAAGATCCCTGTCAGTCTATCTGCTTTCTCCTGTAAATTAATTGCATGTACATTAGGTACACTCCAGATTGAATTCTGGGGTACCCTTATCAGTCCCTAGTATATGGTACACCATGTACCCAGGGCATAGGTACCCCAGAGGCCTCCCAGGGGCTGAAGCATGTATTGTGCCACCCCTGAGAGGCCATTCAAAATGACACCACAGGTCTGCTACTGCAGCCTGTGTAAGGAGGTGCATGCACCCCTTACTTAGATATAGGTTACCTATATCTATTCTAAATCACTGCACATATAAACCTATCAGTCACCCCTAAGGCAGGCCTTATTAATCCTGAAGGCAGGGTGCTGGGTTTTGTGTGAGAGGGTGCCCCTGCATGAGCACAAGCCCCTCTGCAGCCTTCGGAACCTATTCTCCGTGGTTGTCTGTGATGCAGCCAACCATATATGTTTAAGTGCATTATAACCTCGCGGTAAATGCTAACTTTAAAACGGCTGCTTAGAAACATGTCGTGTTTGGTGTCAAACACCTTGGAATCATACCTCCCCGCCAGTAACTGGCGGGGGAGGTATGATTCCACCCTACTAGAGGGACTTATGTGGAGCACCGGTATAACCGCTACCAGCTTTCTCGATCTGGGCATCACAAAATGGATGCTGCCAGCCACAGACACAAGTCTGCCCTCCTGCTGCTGAGCCAAGCTCGAGCAGAGGAAGGCCTGACAATAGGTTTCCTCTCACAGGGAGGTGTGACCACCTCCCAGACAGGCTTTAGTGTATTGCGGCTGGGTGGGTGCACTCTTGGAGTGCCAGAAAGTCTGCACTGGGGGTATTTGGTGTCCCCATGCATAGTCCGGCTCAAACCAGTTGCAGGAGCCATTTGCTCCTCCTCTGGCGCGAAACTGGACAAAGGACATGGGTGTAGCCACCCCTCTGTCCTGCCCCTCCCCTAGGAGGGTCCCCAGAGTCAGTCCAACCCCTTCCCTGGGTATAAAGTGGGAAACCTGATTACAGGACTTTGGATTTTACCTGGACTAAACTCTGCAACAGAAACCAAGTACTTCGACAGTCTACACTTCGCTGGACGACTGAAGAATCTCCCTTGGAGTAAAGGAGTTACTCCCCTGCAGCAGCAGGCACCTAGACACATCTGACCGGTTTGCATCTCCCGAGCTCCTGAGGACTCTGAATATTTCTGCAACACAGGAGGTTGGTTCCCGAGCGTCCCCGAGGTTGATCTGACCTCTCAGTAATCCTGAGACCAGTATCCCTCTTGGGGCCCGTGCAACCCGAACCTCTGTGCACCGTGTACTTTTGCAGCAGCATATGCTTTTTGGCGATCCCTGAGGCTGTGCTTTGGACTACGTGTAGTCCCGACCCTGAGCAGCATTTCCACCGAAGATCTCCGGCCTCCACTCCACGAGTGCTCTGTGGGCTGGTGCTTTGTAAATTCGCTCGAGGTCCCTTCGCGATCCCTGGTCCGTTGGCCTGTGGGTCCTGGCGAGGGTCACTTTGATTTTTCTTGGGCTTCCCTAGTTGCTCCAGACGTGCCCTGACTCCCCATAGCTTGGAGAGTCTCGTGGACCTTGCTGGTCCACACCGTAACCTGTTTCCTCTGCCCGCGTGGGTTGCCTTTGCCAAGGCTTGTTGGTGTTCAATCCGGACACTGACCCCTCAGCACTCTACATCCTTCGTGGGACAGCTCACCTCTGGACTTTGGTCATCGTCGACGTCTCCTGGTCCCCGTGGCTGCAGAGTCAAGCATCCTATCTTCACACCTGAAGCACCCGACATCGGTGGGCATTCGTCTATCGAGCCCCTTGTCACCCTGAAGTGACCGAGACTCTGTCCCCTCTGCTTCCATGTTCTTCTCACCTCGGATCCAGGCTTGGATTCCACCGGACTCCTTTCATCTTCCCGGCAGCAGCACTTCTTCGCATCACGCCATTGAAAACGACGAGGGTTTCCGACACCACTTCACCCCTATGCACCCGGCTCCTCTGGGTTAGGTAACACAGGTACCTCGGTACTCACAAGGGTGCTGCCCTTAGAACCTTCTATGTTCCAAAGGGTTTGCTTGAAGTCCTCTCCGAAGTGTCCTTAAACTGTAATTTTCCAACCGCGACTTTCCCATAGAATTGTACGGAGCTCGCGTCTGTGTTCCCACACTGCACCCGTCCTCCGTGGGCTCCCTGTGTCACTCCTTTGGGTGGTTCCTTGGGGTCCCAGCAATTCTACGTGCTCTAGGCCCTGTGTCTGGTGAAGTCGTTGTTGTTATACCATTTTATTTAGTATATGGTTCGGTCTCTCCCTGGAGCCTGCTGTGTATTGTGCTATTTACTGTCGTTCTATTGATTAAGTATTGTGTGCTTTATGTTCTAATCTCACATAGAGATTAGTAGAGAGTGTTTAGTAATAAATACATATTTTTTTATATAACACTTGTGTGGTTCTCCTTTCATTTGTTCACTCAGGAGGTTCTGTTCTTGTAAAACAACCTGCTTTACATTCCTTCAAGACTTAGCCTGAAGGCTGCTCTCCACAGCTACCACTAGGATAGCTTTCATAAAGGTAATCTTTGACCTAATCATCAATAAGGGTCGTTTGGACTGGTACAAGGTGCCCACTTTAATTAGTGGCCAGCATATACCAGGCCAACTTCTCACAGGCCTCACATAAGAACATGTCATTGGAGTGTTAATCCTAAATATTGATTTCCTTACACCACATGAAGTGCGTTATCCCACTAAGCTTAATGTTTGGAGCCATGCACACATGTGCGGCCTCAGACATGCATATGTTGCTACGTCCTGATGGGCAGACTGAAATGCATTTAGTAAACAACGGGGCATGAAATCCCGAATTTCAGGTTCCCCTGATTCACTTTAATTCGTCCTCTACTTGTGCTTTCCTTCAGGTCTGGAATAGCTTATCGTACATTTAGTTTGGATCAATAAGAAGCAGTTTGTTGATTTGGCTTGCAAGTGGAAGGGGTTGCAACATGTTGTTCATTGCTGTCTGGATTGTTCTTGGGGTGAGCTGTGCAGGTGGACGTGCTAGTCTAGAGCGGAGGGGGGGGTCAGTGCTAGAGTGAGAGCTGAAAGAATCTATTGCAAATTTAATACTAGCCCCATATTGCACAGAGTAAGGAAACTGAGCTGGTGAGTCTAAGCTTCTCTCTTAAGGTTTTCAGGGTGGGAGAGCTTGAGCCTCTCCCCGCCACCCCTACTCCCACGACATAGAATTTTAAGCTCATCATACATTTCACAGTTCAGTTTACCGATTCATGGTTTTTACAGGCAGGTTTTAAGAGAATCTCATGAAAAAGTTGCAGAAAACATGGTACATGGTGGTCCACGTACTAAACAAGTTACCCAAACACTCTTCAGTATCTCACTTCCTCGAGAAGCTACACTAGCTTTCAGTGCGCAAGCATATAATGTGTAAAACCTGACACGGACTCACCAAGCCCTCCACAACAAGGGTCTCATTTTTGAATGAGAAGATCAAGGAATGCAGACCAGGGAGGTCGCTGCGCTCTAGTAACGCTGGCTTGTTAACAGTCCTCCATTTTGAAAAGCAACGAAGAGGGGGTTCTTCCTTCACAGTAATGGCAGCAGGCATGTGGAACCAGATGCTGGGCCATCGAAGATCAATCAGTGAGGAAGCAATCTTCAAAAAAGCACTGAAAACGTTCCTCTTCAAACTCTAGGGTTGCAGGATGCTTTTTGGTTCTGCCACCCGCACCTATTTCTGATGCCTAGCGCCGGGACACTCCTTGAGTAGCCGAGCGCTATATAAAAACCATTCATTCATTCAAATAGGCAAACACTTCAAAGCCTGACAGAACGTCAGAGCAGTATCTCTCTGTAGCAGAAAGTCTTGTTTGCGCTTGCAAGAAAATTGTATGCCAGTCCCTTAGTCTTTCCAGGCCTGAGGGCAGCCCGCTTCCCCCAGCCTTTATGGATTTTCCCTGTCCCCATATGGCCATGAGATTCAGAGAGGACTTTTGGCCAGAAATAGTAATTTCTGAGTGTTTGTTTGCACAGCCCTGCGCTTTTGTCATCCCTAGGAGTTGGGTCTTTAAAAGTGGTATGTACAGTTGTCTTAATGCATAATTTGTATTTTTTTTCTCCACCAGGCCTGTCCCAAAATGACTGTCCATCGCTTTTTCCAAAGTGCATCCAGTGCTGTGGACACGAGTCATGGGAGCATCCTTCGAGGTGCTGGTAGCAGTTCAAAAAATGTACTGAGCGTGGAGAAGGAGCTGTGTTTTAATGTTAACTGGACAGGTATGTGACCCGGATTCTGACTTAAACCACATCTGTTTAATTCCTCACGATGGGATATATCCTTTAACTGTCTGGACTCCACCTTGAATGGGAGGGTGAAATTAAAATGGTGTATTCACCATAGTGGGTCCCTTGTTTGTGTGGTTGAAGTAACCATCTTCAAATACAATCTAAACAGAAATACTTTATGGACAAGCCTGCTGCAAAAGTGCAAAGTTCGAAAACGTGGGGGCTTGTAGTTCATTTGGTGGGTTCAGATCTCAGCTTTGGTTGAACACGACAGCCCTTTCTATCTTATTGTCAATTTTGGTATAATCCAATTTTAATATGCTCTGAAAGATTCACTTATTTTTAAAGTTAAAATATTACTTTAGTATTATTTATGCAATCTTTGGCAATAAAAACATTAAAAAAACTAATAAAAACATAACCACCACGATCCCCCTTTTTCAAATTAATTAATCAAATACTGCATAGATTTTTTCAGTTTTAGAACACAAATGAAAATCATTAAAATCCATCACATAGACGAAAATTTCCTGCACTCTTCATATCCGGCGTTTTCTAAACTAATGTAATAAGTCTCTTCTTGTTTTGTGTAAAGCTTCACTGAATATTAACACATGCATCAGTGACTCAACTGGCCCCTGACACACACAGCATGTTAAATGAATTCCCAATTGCTTTTTCTCTGCTTTTTCTTTTTTTATAATCTTTTCGTTTTCTTTTTTTAAACAGTAGCAAAGTAACTGCTTATCATGCCATAATTATACCACTCCAGTACCCGTTCAGTAATGTGCACTACACATATGAGTCTGAAAAAGGTGCAAACCCACAAGTCGGCAATCGTATGATTTGTGCAATGTAATGCCCCGCCCATCAGTCACATATCAGCCAGGTTATGTAGCAATGCCACCTTAATATCAAGATATCTTTAGGACGGTACGCATGGGGCATGAGATCACCATATAAGTCATAGTATTCATTGAAAGTGGACATTGTCTCCAAACAGTGTGAGGGGAAGAGATCTTAATGCACCATCTCTTGGTTGTCTTTCGCTTGCTCAAAAGGAGTGCCAGTGCAACCAGTTTACGGTATGCTTTGGGATGTCCCTGACACATCCCAAAATTGCCACCAGGGGTAAAGTGGAGAGTCCATCTGAGCAATTTCCCGAATTGTGTCCCATATCAGAGTCCATTAGTTCAACCACATCATATGTAGTAGGTCAGCATTGGGTGCATTACATCTCTAGCAGTTGGAGTTGTCTAGGAAGCCATTGCAGTGCAGGCTTCATGGGGTGTAATATGCTCTGTGTATGAGTTTTAGCTGGATCAGTTTCTGTAGTCTTCCTCCAAACTTTTTGCCTACTCACCTCTCTTGCTGAAATTCATTTTTGTTGGCTTTAGGGCTGTGTTCACTTAACCACTGCTAACCAGTGCTAAAGTGCTTTTGCTCGCTCCTTAAAACATGGTAAAATTGGCCTAAACCCGGTTGACACATTTCATTTACTTACAAGTCCCTAGTAAAGTGGTGCAACATGTACCCAGGGCATGTAAAGTAAATGCTACTAGTTGACCTGCATTTTTTTTAACATAAATATAATCGAAAGGAACCTATATAATTTTAGGATCCAAGTTTTTTTACATTCTATTAAAGACCAGTATGTAGCAAGGCACAGGGAAACATTGTTAAACAATTGCTTTATTCATTGCACATTATAGTTACAATATGCTAGAAAATTGGTAGATCTAGTGCTCACGGGTTATTGAAATAAAGTGCTTGTGAAGGGTAAACAAATATTAAAAACACGCATCGAATTTAACAACAAAGAGAGAGAGACTCCTTTTGGGTAGATTTTATATAATAAAAAAGAAGTATAGTTGCTCTATAGTAGACTGCGTTTCGATCTCATCTACTCGAGATCATCATCAGGACTGGAGTGTGAGCACTTAGTATTTAAGCAGGAGTCTGAGGTATCCGCAGCAAGCAAATGGTAATCCTTGGTTTGGATGGCTAGGAATGCGGAGCAACCTGGGATTGAGTGGGAACAGCCAGGGAAGGATTCCCGTCCTGTACGAAACCATCCGGACTTCAGGGAGAAGGCAAGAACGGATCGCAGTGTTAGAATTCAATACAAGGTGGGGGATTGGTATCGAGAGGCCGGGAGGTAGCTCCGGAATCTTCGGATCGCAGTGTTGTGATTCGCCCGGGAGCCGGGGAAAGTAGAAGATGGCCGGGTTGTGGCTCTGGGATCTTCGGATTACTGATCCTTTTTCATCAGGAGTGAAACCAATGAATCGTTTTTATTTTTCTTAGGTACGAAGTGAACAAATGCTCCGGGGTGCTCCGGGGTCCTCTGGGGAATGCCGCTCCCAGTGCTAGTTGACCAGCAGCACTTATTGTGCCACCCAGTTAACAAGCCCTTTAAAACATATCTCATCCCTTCCATTGCAGCCTGTGTGTAATTTTAAACTGCCAGTTCGACTTGTCAAAAGAAACCTTTTGCCATGCCCATACCGCCTTTTTTAATACATATGTCATCCCTATGGTAGGCCCTAAACAGCCCATAGGGCAGGGTGCAGTGTATTAGAAAAGTTGGACATTAACTTTTCAGTTTTACGTATCCTGGTAGTGAAAAACTCTCAAATTCGTTTTTCACTATTGTGAGGCCTACCTCTCCCATAGGATAACATTGGCGTACCTTATCACATTTAATAAGCAATAACTTTTGATTTGAAATATGTAGGAAAGTCATTTTTACACTCCAGTGAATTGTAATTTAAAATCCTCTTTAAGGGGAAAGTTGGATTTTAAGTCATAATTCCAAAACTGCTTCTTTTGGAAAAGTGACATTTTCTTGTCCTAGCCATTTGGTGCCTGCAGCCTATGTCCTAGATTACATGACTGGGTGTAGTTGGTAGTCTGCCTTTGTGTATTCCTCTCAAACAGTGAGACACAGGGGGACTAGGTATTGAATCGGAGGGGCAGAGCTCTTCCTTGCCCCACTTACATTCCAGATGGGCTGCCTCAGTGAACTTGCAAAGAACTTGACACAAGTCCATTGTTACCTAGACCCCTTGGAGATTGGAGTCTAAACATTTCTCTCACTTCAGAGGTTTGCACCAGGGATAAATATTGGACCCTCCGACCAACTCTTCAGTTCACTCCTAGACCTGCAGAGAACCCCCAGAATGACTACCTTGTATTTCAGAGGATTGCCTTGCTGCTGTCAGAGAACTGCCCTGCTGCTTGCTGCGTGCCTTGTACTGCCCTGATTTGCTCCTTGATCCCAGGACTACCAAAGTGACTCCAAGGGTCAGGCTGATGATCTATTCTGGGCTGCAGGAAGACTAGCGGCTCCAGGGGCCTCCCTGCAACTGCCCAGCTGACCTGCTGCACTGGACCTGCCTGAGTTCTGCTGGCCTCTGCTGGAGTGAGTTCCTGATCCCCAAGAGGTGCCATCCCAGGTCCTGGACCCTTGAATGGCATCAGTTGAGCTCCTCCTGTGAAGAAAGACCAGCTCTCCCTTGCCTGAGCTTGTGACTCTCCCCCCGTCCCTCCAGACTAGCATGAACATGCATATCTTTGGGTCTACTGCTTGGACTTTTGTCATTTTGGTGTCATTTTGCTCTCAAATTATTTATTTAATCTTATTCTATGTTTCTAGATTGGTGTTGGATTTTTTTGTGTGGTGCTTACTTTTTTATTACCTTTATTACTGTTTGTGTGCTGCATGAATACTTTACACATTGCTTCTAAGTTAAACCTGGCTGCTTTTGTGCCAATCTACAAGAGGGTTAAGCACAGGCTAACTTAGTGACTTTTGAGGTTCATCCTGACAGGTATTGTGGTTGTTGCTTGAGAAGGGTCTAAACCCCCTCAATGAAAAACACAATCTCCTACATCTGCCATTAGGGGAAATTTCTTTGTCTGTTTGCAGGAAAACTCCCATTGTGGATTAGGGATAGTGTGACCCAGGGTCTTTTCCCATTTAGTCTCCATGATGAGGTCACCATGGTCCAAAGTATTAAGGCTTAGTTATAGATTCTGGCGATCAGGTGAGTTTTATCAGAGTTAGTGAAGATGAACATGAGCAGCACCCACTCAGAGGGCTCCCTGTGCAATGAAGGAAACGGCTCTTTCATTGAGCCCCGTAAGCCACGATAAACGAGTGAGTCCATCAAGGTATTATTATACTAGGGTTACCACTAAGGAGTTCTGTATATGTCAAGAACTGGCCCACAGGGAACGAGTTTTCCAACAATCTGATGTGACGGGGAGTTTCGGGTGGCGAATCAGAGATACATGTGGTGAGTGGTTGCCGGGATGGCCATCAGCATTGTCAGTCTATTCTCGACCTATCTTGTACACTTGGTGTGTATCTCCCTAGTGGGGCACTGCATCTGCTTCTAGCCTGTTCTTAACTCTTAGTGGGAACTGACCAGGTTTTACATTCAACAACCAGTCTTACTTTCCTGATTATACATTTGCAGCTTCCCAAGGACGATGACTTTATTATATGATCATACTGCGTTTGGCAACCAGATCTCTGATAAATGGCCCCATGTCTCTTACTGGGTCATGATGCAGTGCTTGATTAGAATCACTCCACGTTGTTCTGATAGCTACTGTGGCTACCTTACAGATTAGCTCCCACTGCTGTTGTCTGTGGTACTTAAATCTTTATTCAACACCTACATCTCGATGCAATAAAAGGCACACCCTTTATGAGTAACTTTGTACTTGAGCAGTGTTTAAATGCCACCTTGTGTGTAACACATCTGATTGGTTAAGTCTCTTGCTTCAAGCATATCACCACCACTCACCCTGACAGCATTGCCTTGTCATTAGACAAAAATTCAGTATAAAGTGGGCATTTTGGCCTGCAATACTATGGAGGGCATTGTGAAGCATTGTCCAGGCCACTCAAGTCTATCATGGAAACTATTATCGCCATCTTGCATTGGCAGTGCAGTATTTTCAGATTCTGCCCCCCAAGGCCTCCAAGTGCAGTGCTCCAAATTCCAGCTCTGTCTGCCCAGAAAATCCTTTCTCCCTCAAATAGCCCCTTGTTCAGAAACTTGGGCAAGACTTGTGTTTTTCTTTCTTGAGTTTTATTTTTGCCGGATCATTCCTTTACCTCTTGAGTTTTATTTTTAACAACCTTTTTCTAATGATTTTGGATGAAGCCTTCCAAAATGTGCCTCCCACTACTCCCAACCAGTCCTGCCCTCATGTGCGTGGTTGCTTCTTATGGCCAATATGCTTTAGTATTTCCTGAATAGTATTACTCCCTGTGCTCTGAGGTGCAGCTTGTTGTGAGGCTCCCTTATGCAGTTGCATTACATAAAAAAGCAACTCGATATTGTGAGGAACGTAACAATAACTCTGCCTCCCACTAATGCACTACTCCTTTATTTCACACATGATGACATCACAGATTACCTCACTGAAAACCTCACCTGTGACTATTGATCACACCATTGTTTGGGGCAGTGGGCCCAAGCATAACGACAGAAGAGTAGGGTGTGAAGTATGGGAATGGGTACTGAACGCAGGGCTTTGCCAGTGGTCAAGCCAGCATCAAGATCACGGGGGGGAGAGGGGGGGGACTGTGGGGTTTAAAGTCTTGCCTTATGGCCAGAGGGAAGACAGTCTGTAGGGTATTGCCAGCATGCCCCTGGTGAGTGCTAAGCACAGACCTTCACCCAGAGCCTACTCAGTTTGACCAAAGGCTGTGCCCATTAGGCTCTTGAGCAAGTGCTCTTAAGATTATGGCCTGGCCTGAGGCTGAGACATTCACCCAGTGGCCACTGGGCATAGCTGAAGGCCATGTTCAGAGTTCTTGTGAGTATGGGGATGAATGTGGGCCTAAATGCAGGGCAAAGTCGACAGCTAGGAGCTGTTTTAATAGCCCGCTTGGACCCCTTCTCCCTCCTGTTGTAGACCATTCCTTTCTCCTAGAGCCTGCTCAGTTCATCCAAAGTTTGAGCTTCATTGTGCTATAATGGATTCAGCGTTTTCATTGATGGTGTCAGAAGTTATGTGGTATGAATGAGGTCAGTTATGGAATCATCTGTGATAAAAGTGTATGAGATTATGAACGATGAAAAGAGGAGGTGGGTTATGGTATAATAGCTCACAATAAATGGGAGCTCACAGGATATTAAGAATCATTTTTGAGGGTGGCTCTCCAATGGGCAGATTTACTTCAATGTTAGGATGAAGAGTGAATTAGGACGAGAATAGGTCTTTGTTGCGGTTCGTGTAAAATGGTTTAGTAACTTTTCAGAGATTACTTTAGAAAAAAATAAAATCCAAATATTAGTTACTCTTTTGTTAGTATATGTACCACTGTCTTCGTGAACCGGGTTGCAAGCTTTGTTTCTGCAAAACATTTGTACATTTTCATTTAGAGTTTTTTTTTTTTCCCCTCAGCTTTTTTGAATTATAGGAGAGGTGCCATTGAGCATGTGCATGCTGTCTATATATCAGTAATGATTGTGAATACTGTCATGTTTAATGTAAATAAATATTGCTCTTTGCCTAAAAGTGGCAGTGTTGGCAAGAGTCCCACAATGCTAGTGTATGAAAGTCCCTATGCTGCCTTATTCATGAGTGAGCATGCTTTGGGCCTGTCCACCTGGACAAATCTCTCTCCACATTGTTTGATAGGCCAGAACGGTATCAAAAACAGAAAAGGCAGTACACCCACAATGACTTTGGCCTGGCTGTAGGAGAGAATAGGGGGAGGGTGTTAAGATCCACCCTGTTCTTCCATTGAGCCGGAGTGTGAATGATAATATTCCCTTGCCATGCTGAGGGGCTTGTGGACTTTAGTGACCCACACCCAATGTTTCAGTACCACGGCTTTGCCTAAGGGCTGCAAAGAGATATAGTTACTAATTTTTGCCAATCATTCGGAGGTAGAGGTGGGGGAAATCCTGCCACTCTGCTGGTCAGACCATTTCCTGGTCCTTTTTCTGTTAAAACCTCCCAATCTAAGCAAGACAGCCAATATCCGGGCTAGTACCCTGAAAGGAAGGGAATGGGCGAGATTGCTAAAGAATAAGAGGCTTCCACAACTCACCGAAAAAATTACCTTTGATATTAATAAATCGGTAGATGAGAACTATTTGAATCTATGCGACCAAATCACCCACACACTAGATCAATTGGTCCCGATGAAAAAGCTTAAAAACAGAAACAAACAGTCGGCTCCATGGTACAACGAGGAGCTAAAGTTACTCAAGAAAAAATGCAAACGGGCAGAGAGAAAATGGAGGAGGCGATATAAAGAGGAAGATAAAGCTGCTCTGAAAATTGTATTGCACAGCTATAAAGGGACAATTGCTAAGGCCAAAGCTAAATACTATGAAGAAACTATCCTGCAGGCATCTAATAAGACTGGAACTCTATTTAGTATAGTAAGAGACATGTCTAACCCTGACTGTGTAAAAATTAAGACTACAGCCTCACAAGAGCTATGTGATGGCCTGTCAGTGTTCTTCGAAGATAAAATTAATAAAATCATTAGTGGCCTAAACTCCAACATAGAAACATGGATAGGGAAAATAAGTCGGAACGAGCAACAGAAAATACTCAGGAGGAGGAAGCTGATAAAGAGATCGTGGTAACCTTCGAGTCCTTCCCAATTCCTACAGAGGAGGAGTTTAATATGTTAGCAGGTAACATCTCCTCTGGTTCCCCTTTGGACCCTCTCCCACATAAGCTATGGAAAGCTTTCCGAGCAGAGCTTTTCCCTCAGCTCTATCAAATTTGTTGCCAGTCCCTAATCAGCGGCATAGTCCCAGAATGCTGGAAAAAGGCAGTGGTGACTCCTCTGCTAAAAAAAGCTTCACTTGACCCCGTCTGCCCATCAAATTATAGACCTATATCCCTGTTGCCATACCCGGTAAAGATCGTGGAAAGAGTGGTTAGTAAAACTCTCTCGAAATATGCAGAAGAAAACAATTTACTGGATGAAGTACAATTCGGGTTTCGTCCCGGTCACGGCACAGAAACAGCTCTGGTGACAGTTTTGGACGCTGCAATTCAATGGAGACAAGGCTGAGGTTATATACTGTACAGCAAAGAAAATACCCCGTCCACTGCCAGTGGATTTTTGGCCGGATCCTACGAACAATCCACTGCGGCCAGCCAAGACAGTGCGTAACTTGGGGGTTCTACTGGACAGTAATCTACAGCTAGACTCGCAAGTGAATAAAACAGTGAGTACATGTATATCTCTACTCCGAGCTTTACGGAAAATACTCCCATTTTTATCAATCTCGGCCAGACCCCAGGTGGTAAGGAGCATCATCATGAGTAGATTGGACTATTGTAATGCCCTGCTTCTTGGTGCACCGGCGGCTCTAACAAAAAAGCTGCAAAGAATACAAACAATCGCGGCTAAGCTTGCATTAAAAAGACAACGTAGATCCTCCGCGTCGCTAGCTTTAAGGGATCTCCACTGGCTGCCTATTTTGCAAAGAATTCAATTTAAAGCACTTTGCATTGTTCATAAGGCGGCACACAAAATGGGGCCTAAACCATTACAGAGAATGTTTAATTGGTACTCCCCAGCCAGAAATCTCCGCTCTTCAGCAGCCTACTTAGTATGTACCCCACGAGTTAAGAAAACCCGGCTGGGAGGTAGATCATTTAGCTATGCAGCCTCAAAACTATGGAATGAACTACCAAGTGAGCTCAGACAAACTGACGATTTGTTGCAGTTTAGAAAGAAGCTAAAAACCAGGCTCTTCCCAAGAGAATAGCCTTGAGAGACTTGTCCGTCGTGATCTCAAAATTACAGCTTGCACAGTGTCTTAGGTAATCCCAGCGCCAGGATGCCCGTTGGGTGACAGCTGCGCTATATAAATGCAACTTACATTAAGTAAGTAAATGATTTGTAGAGCGTGCATATGCCCGAATGCTTCCTGGCGCTAGCGACAGAGGAGCAAGTCCAGTAGCAGACCCAATGTGAGGGAGAGCGCGAAGAACCAAGATTTTAGCTGTTTCCTGAATAGTAGTAGGTCTGATTGAGCTCCATTTTCAAGGACAGATATTTAGCTTTGGTGGTATGCTACTACACCCGTTTCCCCCCCCCCCCCCACCCACCCCTGCCTCACCCCGCCTCATCCTCCTCTTGTCCAAAGACTAGAGAGGGTATACCCACGGCATGGCCAAGGGCCAGTGGGTTTGTTAAACCACCCCTTCCCCATGGACTGAGGTTTGTGTCTCCTCAAGGTGGCTTGTTTAGCCCCCTTCCACCCCCACCTTGTCCAGGAACGCATACCGGGGCAGCTAACAGCCACCCTGTTATTTGCCAAAAGGATACTCTGGTAACTAAATTATTCTGGTCCTCCTTTACAAGAGCGTGTGCCATGTCATGATTTCACCATGGTGTTTACCATGTCACGCAGCCTGCAATGCCAGTTTGCATGCAATCTGTATGGGGTCCCTTAGGATGGCATAAGATCTGCTGCAGCCCTTAGGGATCCTCTGTGGTACCTCTGCCCTAAATACCAGGGGTACCATTTACTAGGGACTTACAGGGGTGCCACAGTGTATGTCAATTGTATCACAATTGTTTCTTTTACCTTGTTTTAGGGAAAGAGTTTTTGCACTGGGGCCTGGTTAGCAGGCTTCCAGTGCACTTCCAGCCGCAAACTTCAGTATTGGTGAACAAAAAGTAGGGGTGACCATGACAAAAAGGGGCACTTTTCTACATATTGTAATCACTGTGTTGTGCCCCTTCGGATTTCCATGTGGTCTCTATTTTATTCTTGTTTATCAAATGAAGACCTCCCCATATGAGAAATAACTGAATGAATCTTGAACGAGTGCAAAGCCTCTCAAGGACCTATTCTTCCCATTAGACCTGCTATCTTCCTCTTCTATGGTAGCAAAATAATCCTGAATAGTCCATTTTTAAATATGTGGATCACCCTCTTTGCATGCACTTTGTGATTGGATTGTACATTCATTGGGGCATCTGATGTAGCATCTACCAAGGAAGTTTTGTAGGTAATTTTTTGATTACGAGCTCTTTTGATAAACTATCCATTCTGGTACACTGGAAAATGCAATTGTTGTATCAATTTCAGGCTAGTCGAGGAGAGTGCTCTAGGCAGATAACAAATGAATAGGTACGCAAGCAAGAAACCCCCTCTATATAGTGACAAAAGCAAAATGTCCTCAACGTCACAAGCTGCACTAGGGCGGGGGTGATCTGACAGGAAAATGCAAAATCCCAACCACACAACTATGCTACATGCTCAGTTCAGCATATTCTTCTGTCCACCAGCGCGGCTTCCCATGCTTGAGAGACTGGGTATGAACAACCACACTGATGCTTGCAGGATGATGGCCCACCACCTACCGGGGACACAAGCACCACAGCCGCTTCTGTAACAGAACTCTAGTGATTAAAAGGAATTTTAGACCTTGTATTGAATCTTGAAGTTCATTGTTAAGTCCAATACATAGTAGATTGTTTGAGTTATTGAGTTTGAGTCAACCAGGAGAACCAAAGTTGCCAATAAGCCACTGCTGCAAAAGATCCCATAATATTATTTCAAGGAGGGATAAAGGGAATCAGTACATACCCCTTGAATGACTTTCCTCTGTGACATCTGTAGCAATTGCTAAAACAGGAGAATGAAGGAAGAGGAAGTAACTTATATCGCGATCTCTACCTGTCTCGAGCTCAGCCCACGGCAAGCTGCAGCTCCATGCCACATGGGACCACCGCCGCCTGTTGTTCACCTCTCGCCTTCCTTCCAGCCGTGTGGTTGGTGGTCCGGCGTCTAGTCATGCGTAGGTGCTCCCTCCAAACACCCCTCTAGAGTCTCCTCCAACCAGGCTTCGGGGGTCGTCGTTGCTTGCTACTCACCAGCTGGGCTTGGTGATCCCCTCTGTGCTTGATGCTCTGCACTCCGGCGCTCCTGCTTCTTGCTGCCTGATGCTGGCTGAAAACTGCGTTTACATGATTGCAATACGCACATTTTTCACTCCCTTCCAACTGCAAGGGGCATGTGGTTTGGGTGAGATGGTGGGGACTAGACACAGTGTCTTGCCAACAGCCAGGCCCAGTGCACAGAGGCTCCAGTGAAGGCCATGTCCATCTAATTCGATGGAATGAGAGGTGCTCAAGGGCAGAAGTTGCTCGCAGCTGGTTTGAGTGGGATGCAAATATTGGCTTTTGGTCCTTGATTGAGCTTAAACATAAAGCCCCTAATAAGGTTTTTGCAGTAAATCTTTTTGGGTTTGTATTTTTGTGATGCGAGTCTACTAATAAACTGCAGAGCATTTTTGTTTGTGATCACTAAAGTAGTGAAAATGAAATGTATTGCTTATTTCATCCCATGTTCACAAGTCAGCCTAACATCTGTTTCCAGTCCGATTGCTTTGACTCTGGGAATTTGCCCATAGGGGAAGGATTATGTCCATAAAATATATAAATGAGACATTTTTCACCCCTGTGAAGTGTGTACTTGGGAGGGGGGGGGGGCCCGCCTGGAACTCATGTGAGTCTGTTTGTGGGGTGGGTTTTCAGAGCCCCAGGAATATTTGATTATCAACCTGGTTCCATAGGTTCCTTTTGGAAACCACAGATCCGACAATGCAGTGTATCAAAAAAATATTATCTTCCCAGTCTAGGGGATCCTCAGATCTTTTTATTGGGCCCATGGATGTCCCTAAGATGCTGAATTTGTTTTAAAGCCTAGGGTTTATGGGTACATTTTACAGGTATAAAAAAGTCAGAGCTGTGTTAACACCTTGCAGCATGTATTTTTTATTTTAAACCTTGTGTTCCCACCCCCTACCCCCCAAAAAAATCCTTAATAGATTACACCAGGCTTCTCCAACAAGTAGATGGTGAGCTCCTGGTAGCTCTGCAGCTACCTGCAGGTAGCTCTCCTGTATGCAGCCAAGCCTACTAAATTAGACACTTTTGCCTGGCTGAATTATTATATTGATACTAAAACTGAAAAGTGTGTTTTCGAGACAAATGTGTGTATTTTCACAACTTATTAGCTGATGTTTGTACAAAAATGGTTGAATTTCCCAAATATTTTTTTAAGTTGATATCTGCGTGATAGATCATGTTGCATTGGGAAGACGTTACTATTATTACCTTATGATTTGTGGCCTTCAGATTGGGCCCAAGCAAAGTGTGCAGTTGCCTTGCTGAGGGGGAGAGAGATTACTTGCCTTCTTCTGAAGGATTTGAACTGTGACTGTCAGTAGCCAGAATGCCTCCTCATCTGAGCTGTGCACGAGGAAGCAGGAAGAGCATTTGTGTGTGGAGCTAGTGCATCATCTGTCCACTTAAAGGAGGAGACTGGCACTTAACCATGCTATCCTGTGTCTGTAGGGTGCTCTATTTACATTTCTTCCGCTACAGAGGTTGTATGGGACAGTCAGCCTTCACACTTGGGATGCCAGGTACAGTTTCTCTGGCTGGAGGAAGTCTCCCTTATTCTAAGTGTTTGAGCAATCTTTCTATCCCTGTGTTTCTGAATATATCACCACAAGTTTAAGCCGCAGTCACACAGAATACTAAATTGATTGTTTCCCAGTTGGGGTTGCTGCCACCGGTGACTGCTCTGTGTTCCCTTACCAAAGGAGAATCTTGACTGCGACCAATAGATCCAGAGTTATGCGGTATTAATTTGTGAGAGCTGACGGTTATTTCTATTAGTTCCCATGAAAATATAAGGACGAGCAAGGTTCTTGAATGGTTGGGCCTGTTGCCAGCCAGTACACTTGTTGCATCAGGTATGCACCTCTCTGCAATTTATACAGGCTCAAACTCCACATTACCCATGTATTCAATCTGAAAAGGGCCTGTCTAGCATTTGTTCAAGAGGAGCAGATCAGTGCTGGATTTTCAGGATGCCTACTGACTGGGAAAATTACTCCCATTTAGATGAATTATATCTACATTTTTCCCATATGGATAGCCGCAAACTTGGTCATGGAATTTGTTCCTCTTCGGCTAACCTTGGACAACCGTGAAGAGGGTGTAAACAATGCCATTGCTGGGTAACAGGCTGCAGATGTAAAGGCCATGGTTTTTCAGAATTGGTGCTGCTTGATCGTAACACTCCTTTTACAATTGATCAAAACGTTCTACTCAATCTTGATTTTGAAACTGAAGAACACTCTTATAATTCCAGCCAATTCTAGTCTTCGCCAAGTAGCTAAAAAATAAAGGCGGGCTGAGATGAACATGTATTGCCTGTAAGCAAAACAGGAGATAGATTAAGATGTAGGCTGGAGACCCTTCAATAGTAGTGTGAAGTAGCATGGTTGCCAGACCACCCAATGCTTACTCTCGGGTCCCTACCTTTCTAACAGGGGCAAAAATTCTGAAAAGTTGTTAATGCAACATCCTTGTGATTCCATATTTCCTGGCATCATAGAATATTTTGTTTTAGAATGAAAGCAACCACATCTTCATATTTTAAAGTTTGATAGCGGCCCATGCATTCCAAGTACAAACTAAGGCATGTTTCCTTGGGTGGGTGTACTAGCCCATTACTCGGTCACTGGAGATTTGACTTCACCCTTGGGCTAGGCACTAATTTATCACTTTAAAAGATATCTGACGTAGTCAATATCCAAACTCTTTGAGCAGTGTGGTGCCTGTTCTGTATTTCCTGATGAGTTTTTCTTTTGCCACCTCCAAAGTTACTCTAACTTTAGTGTTAAGCTCTAGTTCCTTCTTACCATGGCCTAACATCTTCTTTGGCATCAGGTGATGATCTATTGATGCTTGTTAAATCCATTCCTTTGAGCCCCACTGTCATTTTGACTATTACAGGAGGGTTAGGTAGCACTGTGGCACAATTTTCATCACCCAAATCTCCCAGCCCCTACATATCTTTCCTTCCACAGATAAAACCAGCTATTTATGCAGCCACCCATGTCACTATGGCTGTATCATTGACCTGACCCCACTCTTTCTTAAAGCCCTACATTCTGTGCTTTCAATCATATTTAAGTCAAGTTGTTTTAAACAGGATAGGCTTGCGAGAGCCGAGTTGTGTTGCCCCAGTTCAAAACATCAGTGTTACCTTAGTTGTATACTTTGGATAATAAACTAATCTGTAGGCTAGCTCATATTCTTTGTTTGACCCCCGAGTGCCTCTGTCTAGGGTGGTATGACTGCGAGTGTAATACAGCCCCGATTTAATACTTGCTTTCCCAGTCCATACTCTGGGACACTTGGATCGTACGATACCTAGACTGCAGTCCTCACAACATACAGTTGTCCTAAGAAGATTTATTTCCCTATTCTGGGCAATGGTCTTCAAAGTCCTGCGCTGCATTTTCAATTACCAATACTACATGCTTTTGTTGCATTTAGCAATTCCAATTATTATCCACATGACCCCTCATTCATTCTGTGTAAATGGAAATGTGTTCCATGGGTGAGGAGCTTTATATAAACTCAACGGTTACGTTAGAGTTTTGGAACTAAAACATTTGATTTAACAGAGAGAGACCTTATCTTGGTTGTTTTTTTTTTTTTTTTTTTTTTTTTTTTTTAAATTATAAATCTTTTTATTAAACATACATCGGTATAAGAGGTAATACAGAGGATTCAAAACATCCAAGCACTGCAGTAATACAACATGAATCATGGTACATCATTGAATGGAAGGAAAATGTCACGGGGTAGGTGTATCATCGTGTTCGATAGAACGAGGAGGTGCACATATTTCTCCCCGGTGTGCATTCCATGGGCCCCATATACGGGACCACTTTTTGGGGCAGCCCCTGGCCAAGTATACTGTTTTCTCCCGGTGCATACACCAGTTGAGATCTTTTTCCCAAGCTTCGATTGTGGGTGGTTGCGTAGCGCCCCATAACTGTGCAATGTTCCGTTTTGCTAGCATGAGCCCTAGTGTGACCCACTGTGTCTGATGAATGTTCAAGTCCGTTGGTTCCCAAACATTTAATAGACATCGTCTCGCCTCCGGGAGGAGACTAACAGAGAGCACCAAGTTGATAATATCATGCACCCTACTCCAGAAGGCGCTGATGGATGCACACTCCCAGATTATGTGCATAAAAGTTCCCAGATGCCCACAGCGCCTCCTGCACTTTCCATTACCTGCCCTCCCCATATGCATAAGACGGGGGGCCTGTAACATACACTCTGTGAAGGATTTTGAGTTGGACCAGTCTAAGTCGGGCAGGGATGGCGACTACTCTAGGGGAGGATACTGCCTCTCGCCAGTCCTCATCGTCCAATTCGATCCCATCTCTTATCCATTTTTCCCGCAAGGGATGTAGGGGGTCTTCCATGTTGTTTATTAGCTTTTTATATGTTAAGGAAATAGCTTTTTCTGGCAAGTGACCGTCCAGTATCCTGTCCTCCAGCGGCGAGGAGTCAGGAGGATCAGAGCCCCGCGGTATGTGAGAATGAAGTGCATGGAACACCTGAGCGTATCTAAAATATTCGGTCCCTGCCAGTTCGTATTCCCTCTGCAGTTCGTGAAATGGCCTGACGTCACCCTTCCCCCAAACATCCCTGACACGCGAAATGCCGATAAGGTCCCACCTATCAAAGCCTTTTGATCTCCAGAGGCTGCCAAGTTTCTCAGAGTCCAGCAGTGGGGTAGCTAATGTCAACCTGTTACCCCACCCAAGTGCATTGGTGGCGTCATGCCAAATCTGGATGGAGTGTTTTGTGGGGCCTGTTAGAGTACATTGTGTAGGTCGTGAGTATAGAGCCCTATTATAGCTCCCACCGGGGAGAAGCCATCTATCCATGGCATAGCCGGGGTCTTCGGGACGGCCGTAGGTGCCATGATTAATGGCTGCCAGGTGAGCCGCCCAATAATATTTCCTGATATCAGGAAGGCCAATGCCTCCATCATACCAGTTCAATGTCAGCTTGTTGAGCGCTATGCCTGGCCTTCCTTCCCACAACAGAGCTCTCTGAAGGCCCTCTACTTCCTTGAAATATTTTGTGGGGACTAGGTCTAGAGTGTTCTGTAGGGCATACAGGAATCTGGGCAGCGACATTTTAAAAAGGGCGGCTCTGCCCAATAGAGAGAGGGGAAGCGATTTCCATCTGGCGATATCCTTCCTGAGTCTTTGCAATGGTGGGAGAAGGTTATGAGTGTAACGGAGTGAGGGGTCAAGGGAGACAAAAATCCCCAAGTATTTGAAGCCAACGGTGTTGACCTGTATTGGGCAGTGCCTTGGCGGGATGGGTGGGTCCCCTTTAAGGACAAATAGAAGGGACTTACTCCAATTGATGGAAAGACCAGAGAATCTGCCAAAGATAGCCAAAATGTCTAAAACCACTATCAGGGATTTACTAGGGGAGGCCAAGTAGAGCAATATATCGTCTGCATAGAGTGAGATGCGGTCTTCCCAATCGGGGGACCACCTCAGCCCTCGTATCCGTGGGTCTCCGCGGATCCAGGCCGCAAGGGGTTCCAGGGCAAGGGCAAATAGAAGTGGCGAGAGTGGGCAACCCTGACGAGTCCCTCGTCTAAGCCAAAACGTAGCGGAAAGTTTGTTAACCACAACCTGTGCCAGAGGTTCGCTATATAAAAGACAGACCCACCTAATGTAGTTTGGTCCGAATCCCAGCTTAGTCCATACTGCCCAGAGATAGAGCCATTCTATGGTATCGAACGCCATAGTAGCGTCTAGAGACACGATTACCGCTGGTTCGTGGATTGTAGGTGCCCTACCCTCCACACCGTGCACTCTACGCAGATTTAGGGCCGTGTTTCTGTATGGCATAAAGCCCGCTTGATCCGGGTGAACTAGGGTATTGGCCACTTTAACCAGGCGGGTAGCCAAGAGTTTGGCCAGGATTTTAGGTTCGGCGTTTAGGAGGGAAATAGGCCTATATGAGGCGCAGTCAATCTTAGGCTTCCCTTCTTTGTGTATTGTAACTATAGTGGCGATCCTCTGCTCTCTGGGCAGCGTCCCAATCTCCCTGCCTCCTCAAACATGGATTTCAAATATGGTGCCAATTTGTCCGGACGGATTTTGTATAACTCGATGGGGAGTCCGTTAGGCCCGAGGGCCTTCCCGGAGTTTAGGGAACGAATTGCTTGCGCTATCTCATCTGTTGTCAGTTCACTATCCATGTATGCGCGGTCCTCTAAGGTAAGATGGGGGAGTCTGAGGTCCCGTAGTAGGCCTTGAGATTCCTCTTCAGTGTGGGGGGAGACAGTCGTGTAGACCGTGTGGAAATGATTGGCGAAGCTATCCACTATTTCTTGTGGCTCCATAATAGGGGCGTCACCGTCGCCCCTAAGTTCCGGCACCAGCCTGCTCGCCCATTCCTTTTTTATCAAGCCACGCTATTAATTTACCCGCTTTGTCCCCCAGGTCATAGACTCTACTCAATTGTTCCCTGCCCAGTGTCTTGGCTTTATCAGTCACTAGGCCCTTGTAGTCATGCTGTTTCAGTTCTAGCCTATGAAGTTTTTCTGGCGTCACACCTGATTTCTAAATCGTCCTCCAATCTATGGATCTCGGTCTCAATGTCCATAACTTCTTTATGTGTCTCCTTCTTTGCTCCAGCGATCAAGGACAGAGCTTGACCACGGATTACAGTTTTAAAGGCTTCCCACAATGAGACGGCGCGCGCGGCGATTCAAAATGGCCGCCTAACGTCGGAGCTCCGTGAGACACCGGAGACGAGCTGTAATTAACAGCGGATGCAGCGTTTCTTCAAACCTTGGAATGGCAGATTAATAAGTCGGAAGGTGGGCTCTTCTGAAGGCTTCTTTTAATTTTCATGAAATTTTGGTCTAAATGGGACCATTTTGCAAAGGACTGATTCCTTCAGGTAACGGCCGCCATTTTACATCTTACCTGCTGATTCTCTTCAGTATTCGCCGCAGGTGATGCTCCAGGAGGTCCTTTGACGTCGCAAATGCCTCATTTTTTGTCGCTCGCACCTGTTAGTCTGAGAATGGGAAAATGTATTTATTTATTAAGACACCTATTTTAGTATGAACTGGCCAGCTTGGAGCATTTTGCCTATTCTGTCTCATGGCGCCTGTTTATTTTTGCGTCCCTCATGTTTCACTGTAACAAGAAAAATGGTTTACGCTTAAGTGACTGCCTTTTTGCTTGGTGGAACCTGTCTGAAAGTCTTTTCATATATTGTGCGAGAGTTACTCGAGGATGCAGGAATCTATATATGTCTCCAGGCGTTTCCTTGTGGTGCACCTACTTGAGGATTTTCTTTCTTCTTTTTGTAATACTCAGCATTGCTCCGTTGCGGGACATTGTACCACTCTCCTCTGGTTGGTGTTTCATGGGTAGGAGCAAGCGTCTACCGCGGCATACTCAAAATTGGAAAGAGAACACCCCTAACACTTCTGGCATTGGTTGCGCTGTTTTTAATAGATTCTCCTACCTCTCTGATTGTTCCGATACTACAGAACCATCCACAGCAATGGCCTCCAAGGTACCGTTACCTTCGACTACTAGCAAGAGGCTCAAACAAGATCCTCCTTCTCCTCCTAAGTCTACATCCCCAGTTTCTTTGGACATGGTTCTGGAGGAGATTCGTGCTATCCGTCCGTTTGTGGAAGAAACTAATGCCCGCCTTCAATCAATGGATTCCAAATGGGCCTCTATGGATTCCCGTGTGGCTGTGGTGGAACAACAGCTTGTCCTGATACAGGATACACCCTCAAAAATCTCCTCCCTGGAAAGAGAAGTCTTGCAACTTCGAAGAGCCACTGAAGATTTGGAAAACAGAAATCGTCGCAATAATCTGCGCGTCTATGGTCTTCCTGAGGGCCTTGAAGGGGATGACCCTGTTGCTTTCTTCATCTCCTTTCTTCCACAGCTCCTGGACCTTCCGCCGACGACCAAACTGAACTTGCAACGCGCACATAGACTGGGTCCTCGCCTTTCTTCTTCAGCTGCGCCAACCAAACCTCGAGGAATGATTATTCTATTTCTACAGTTTACCGACCTGCTGCTGGTTCTGAATGCCGCTAAAACTAAAAAGAATCTCTCATGGCAGGGTTCCAAAGTTTTCATCTCCCAAGACTTACCTTCAGCTACAGCTAAGAGACGCAAAGAGTTTTTGGATTTGCGCCCACCTCTTCGCTCGTTGGGTGCCAGATATGGCCTATTTCATCCATGCATTTTCAAGGTTACTCTTCTTAATAAAACTTCTACCTTCGAAGATCCGGTGGACCTCAGAAGATTTATTCAGTCTCACTCTCATGTCTCCATGGAAACAACTTCTTCTTCTTCTGGATCGTGAATATTGTGATCTTTCATTTATATCTTCGTATTAATGTTAAATTTTTTCCCTTTACAGGTTTGCTGATCTTCAATTCTATTCCTTCGCATATTCCCGCTCCTGATCATATGTAGTATTTGGTGTCTTTGGTGTCTCGCGTTGCTCCCCCTGTTGGGTGTGTTGTGCCTGTTGTCCGTCGCCGTCTATACTCCTTCTTCGTTCCTCATAAGGTATGGATTACAGTCGTCTTTTCGTCATGTACTGTCTATTCTTGTTTCTATTCCTTTTTTCCCTTCTCTCCTTTCCCACCTACATATTCTTTTCTCTTTTTTCCCTGGACTTCTTCCCCGCTACTCTTGTTACATGGATCTCTTTTACTATTTATCCATTATTCTTCTTCCTTCTTTCATTTTGTCTCTTCTTTATTAGGATTGTTGCATATACTGTTTATTATGTATTTTTGCTAGTTCTACATTCAAGGTTATCTCATGGAATGTAAAGGGTTTTATTAGTCCAATTAAGAGACAGAGAATACTCTCACACCTTGCCTCATACAATCCAGATTTGGTGCTTTTGCAGGAAACTCACCTTTCAGAACTTGAGGCGTTAAAACTGACAAAAGGCTGGGTGGGCTCGGTCTTTGTATCACCTTCATCTAACAAGAAAAATGGTGTGATTATTTTGTGTCATAAGAGGCTAAACTGTAAAGTCGTTACACAAGAAATTGATACTGAAGGTAGATGGATACTGGCTAACTTATTAATCAACAATGTTTCTCTAACTATATTTAACGTATATGGCCCTACGCATCCTGATAGTGCTTTTTGGCCTTTAGTAACTCAGAAATGTATTCAATTTAAAAATGATTTCTTTATTTTAGGAGGAGACTGCAACCAGGTCGTTGATCCCTTTATTGACCGCCAATCGCAAACACGTTTTGTTCCTCACAAGACACACAAACAGTTTTTAGATACCATCTCCCAGACCCAACTGGTAGATGCATGGAGGCTTACCCACCCTGACTCTCTTGATTTTTCTTTTTTCTCTCCTCCTCATAATTCTCTTTCTCGGCTTGACTATCTCTTTCTATCTAAATCTCTATCTCAAAATTTACTGTCCTCCTCTATTGAACCTATTGTTATTTCGGATCACGCTCCAATAGTGATGGACCTTGAATTACTTCCCTCTCGACCTAACGCCTCCCGTTGGCGTTTTAATAACTCTCTTCTTCTTGATCCTAATTTTTCCTCTTCTTTTACGAACTTTGCTGAAGAATTCTTTGACCTAAATAGTACCCCGAATATTCCACCGCATATACTGTGGGACTCATTTAAGGCTACAGCACGAGGTTTTGTCATGGACTTCGTTTCCAAGAGGAAGAAACGTTTTCTCCAACAACGTAAAGTTACCCTTGCGAATATTAAATCATTAGAGCATCAATTCTATACTTCATCGATAGATTCAGTTCTGCCCGCTCTTATTAGTGCCAAGTTGGCTTTTAATAAATCCACGACGGATAATGCATCATCCATATTGTTACGCAGTAGCGCTAGGTACTATGGAGGCCGCAATAGAGTAGGGAAACTTCTAGCGAATTATCTCAAGTCCTGTAAAGAACGTACTCAGATTGATGTGGTCTGCTCTTCGGATGGTTCCCCTATTTATAAGAATGAGGACATTTTGAATGAATTTATGCTTTTTTACAAAGATCTATACACCCCTGATTCTCCTCCTTCTTCTTCCCTGATTCAATCTTATCTTGATACGCTCCCGATTCCGTCTAACGACCATCTTAATTTTTCTAAACTGGAATCAGATTTATCCCTTCAGGAATTATGCCACGCTTTATCCACTTTAAAGAAAGGTAAATCCCCTGGCCCTGATGGCTTTTCCGTTGAATTTTACTTGCACTTTTCTAATTTATTACTTCCTAGACTTTTATATCTATTTCAATCTTTTCTTCTTTCTGATGGGACATTGGGTACTTTTCAGGAGGCAATAATTTGTCTCATACATAAGGAGGGACGTGACCCTAAATTTTGTAAAAATTATCGCCCAATTTCCTTGCTTAATGTAGATTATAAATTATTTGCCAAATTACTAGCTTTGCGATTAGACCCTCTTATGCCACACTTGGTGGGTAAGGAGCAATGTGGTTTTGTTAAAGGCAGATTAACTTCGGACAATTCTCGTCTTTTTCTAAATGTTCTTAATAGAATTCCATCTCTTTCCTCTTCTTTGGCTGCCATCTCTGTTGATGCTGAAAAAGCATTTGATAGAGTTGACTGGTCTTTTCTACTTTCCGCCCTAAAATGGCACGGATTTGGTCCTAAGATAATTTCGTTTATTTCCCTATTATACTTGGCTCCTCGTGCTTCCGTATTAGTTAATGGATGTACTTCTTCATATTTCCCTCTTAGACGTGGTGTTCGTCAGGGTTGTCCTCTCTCCCCGCTTCTTTTCATTCTGGCTCTCGAACCCTTTTTATCCTCAATCCGTAATAATGACCTGATTTCTGGTTTCTCCTATGGCGACCATAATTTAAAACTTTCTGCATATGCAGATGATATCCTTCTTTTTATCTCCAATCCTCAGACTTCTATTCCTCCTCTATTAGCTGAATTTGATTCCTTTTCCCGTGTCTCTGGTTATAAAATCAATTCAGACAAAACGGAAATTTTACCCCTTACAAAATTTTGTCTTCCACATTCCTTCTCTTCTACGGGATTTGCTTGGTCTCCGGTAAAAATTAAATATTTAGGTATATCATTTACTAATTCCATTTCCTCTTCTGTTAAGTTAAATATGACTGCGATCATTTCCCGGATTGACAATTTACTTTCTTCTTGGAATCCTCTCTTTCTTTCCTGGTGGGGTCGGTTAGACTCCATTAAGATGATGATAACCCCAATTCTGATTTATACCCTTTCCATGCTTCCAGTACGCATTCCTGATTGTTATTTTAAAAAATTGACTCCTTCTCTCTCGATTTCTTTGGAAGGGCAAGAGATCCAGGATGGCTCTATCTGCTCTGCGTAGGACAAAACAAAATGGAGGGGTTAATTTCCCGGATTTTCGTACATATCACAAATCTTTTTGCTTATGTCAAGCTGCAAAATGGCTTCTGGAAGATCAGTCGCCCTATACCCCACTATGGTATACGATCGAACGTACCCTGGCTTCTCCTTTCTCATTTCAGGAAATTTTGGCCTTTTCCGTTAAGTCTCCCTTCTCCTCACTCCCTTTATTTAAACACACTTGTTCTCTTCTAAAACCTCTACTGCATAAAAAACCTTGTTCCAGAGAATCTTTTTGGAATCTCCAATCTGGCATAACTCTCTTATTACTATTAATGGTAGATCCATTTTTTGGAAATCTTGGAGACTTAGGGGGATAATTTGGGTTAAAGATTTATTTGATGGATCCGATCCATGTTCATTCCCCCAATTTCAACTCATTTTTCAATGCCCCTCCTCCTTTTTCAGAGATTCTCCACCTTCATGGCGATTATTCTGGAGGTTTTTACTCTCTCCCGTCGGTCCCTCCATCTTCGGTTCAGAATCCTCTACATAAAATTCTTCTTATTCTTCCCAAAGCTTCTCTCATTTATAAGTCCTTCTCATCTCCTAATCCTGATCGTTCTAAGTCTAGGGTGGAACTCGCGTGGGAACTTGATCTCGCATGTGAGTGGTCCATTATTTTCTGGGATAAATTCTGGTCCCGATCCCTTAAAATTTCTCGATCTGCCTCCCTTACCCAATCTATGTTTTTTCTCTATCATAGACTCTATTTTACCCCTGTCTCTATTGCTAAATTTTCTCATTCTACTGATACGAACTGTTGGACCTGTGGTTCTCCTAATGCTGATCTCATACATCTGCTTTTTCTATGTCCTTCTGTTTCTACTTTTGGGGGAAAGTTTGGTCTTACATTTCTCGCATGTTCAATATTCTTATCCCTTATTCTCTTCCTCTTCTTTTTGCAGGTAGCCTGTTTCAGTCCTTAGATCTACCCCCACATATGCACGGTCTTTTTGACCTCCTGATAGCTCTAGCTTTCCAACACATCTCCCTTAATTGGAAAACATTTACAAAACTCTCGATTCAACATTGGTGGAACAGTTTATGTCATTTTCATCGCCTGGATATTGCTTTTGCTTCCTCCTGTAAACCGATGATTGATAGAGAAGGTTTTTGGATCCCACTTACTACCTTCTTAGATAAATTGGCATTGGCGGATGACTCCTGTTTAAATGCAGAAAATTTTAAACCTCCGTAAATGTATTATTTCTCTCTGCCTCTTACTTCCAACGTAATCATTTTTTGTCACCCTCTATTCCAGATGTTGATTATAAGTTACTGTTTAAGATTTCTAGTTAAATATGCAACTTATATATTCTATTCTAGATTATAAGAGATCCCCTCCCTTCCCTTCTTTCCTTCCCCTTGTCCCCTTCCCTTCCTTCCCCCTCCTCCCCCTCCTCCTTTCCCCTTTCCCTTTATCCCATTATAATCTTAAACAGCTTTCTTCTTTAAATTACTGTTAGCCATTTCTTCAAATATGTATACCTTCAATAAGTCATTTTCTGTTTTGCTGACCTTTGTATTGCTATTAATATTTAAATAAAGCTTTTCAAACATAAAAAAAAAGGCTTCCCACAATGACTGAGACGAGGTCAAGGACCCCTCATTGTCAATAAAATAGTTATCTATGGATTTAAGGAGGTCTTTGCGGATTTTCGGGTCTCGTAGATACCATGGGTTGATGGGGGCTTGCCTTCCCACTGTGACCTGATTGAGGACTACGTGTATCCATAGTAGTGAATGATCGGATATGCCTCTGGCCAGGTGTCTGATTTCGTGTATAAGGGAAACCTGAGCCGAGGGGACGAGGCAGTAATCAAGACGGGAAAGACTTTGATGGACCCCCGAATGGAAAGTGTATTGAACTTGGTCTGGATGATGTGTTCTCCACCCGTCCACTAACCCCATTGCATCTAGGAAGTCTGGCAGCCAACGTGAGGAGGGACCTATCTCCCGGGGGGATAACAATCCAGTATGCCTGAAAACTGCGTTACAGTCACCTCCTAAGAGTAATAGGCCGTCTGGGATAGTGAGCAGGACAGAGCCTAAGTCTGTAAAGGTAGTGTCTTGTAAGCCAGGTGGTATGTATATGGACATAAAAGTGACAAAACGTCCCTCCCACATTCCAGACACTCCAATGTATCTGCCCCGATCATCCGCACACATGGCGTTCACAGCGAGGAGAAAGGAATTTTTCACCATAATACCCACGCCTCTCGAGCTGGAGGTAAACCCCGCATGGGCCAACATCTTGTAGCCCCATCTATGCAGTGCCTTACATGAATTACTGATTAAGTGTGTCTCCTGTAAAAGGACAACGTCAGGGGCTTGTCGTTTAATGTACTGGAGCACCACGCACCGTTTGATTTTGTCCCCAAGTCCATTTACATTCCAGCACAATACCTTAAAAGATTTGTCTCAGTGTGTACCCATTTGGTTAGTGCAAAGATAGCTGCATCCTCTGATATATAATCGACAGTAAGTACTGATGTGCGAAACCGAAAAACATACGAATAACATCCCCAAACCCAACAACCCCCTACCCTGCTGCCCTGCACTCTGGGCATGGAACTGCCCATTTTCAACTCTGCAGAGTGCCTGTCGCCCTGTAGTGGAACTAAAAGTAGAAAAAGAAGGGCCGTGCCATACCGCCTCCCCTCCCAAAATACTGATCATGAAGTTCCCTAGAAAAGTCTTGCATCAAAGTTCCGTGTGGCGACCAGTGAGAGGGAGTGACACCACCCGATGAGCAGCCACCACACACCCCGTTACCTGTCCCAGTGCATCTCAAGGAGGCGACCACCCAGCGGACCGCCAAGGTGTCCCAGTCTTTCAGCCATGGGGCTGGAGGGCATCGTCTTCTACTGTAGAGCGATCAGGAGTGGCACGATGAGAGCGGATGTCGAGCCAGTCCGCCTCCTCCGGTTGCTCAAAGAACCATGTTCTGCCTTCTGCCTCCACGCGAAGGCGCGCCGGAAAAAGCATGGAGTACTTGGGTCCTCTGTCCCTGAGCTTCTGCTTTACGGCAAGGAAGGACCTTCTCTGTTTTGAACCCGTTGTGTAAAGTCCGGGAAAAAGGAGATGTCTGCATTCTCGTATCGGAGGGCAGCCCCCGCTCTGGCGTTTTGGAGAATTGTGTCCCTATCTCGAAAGTTCAACACTCTCGCCAATATGGGGCGCGGGGGAGCCCCGGGTCTGGGGCGCCCGCCGGGCACTCTATGAGCTCGCTCAATAACGAAGAACTTGCTGAGGCCTTTAGGTCGTAGATGCTGTAGAATGAGGTCCTCCACAAAGAGGTCAGGAGATTGACCCTCCGCCTTCTCCGGCACCCCTAAAATGCGTAGGTTATTGCGACGAAGACGCCCTTCATAATCATCCAGTTTGAGTTCGGTCGATTTACGAAAGGAGCGAATGTCCTGTATGTCCCCTTGGAGCTGAGCAACATCTCCCACCAGGCTGGAGGTAGTAATTTCCACCTGTTTGACTTTTTCTTTGAGCGTGGTGAGATCAGCACTGATCAGGTTGACGTCACTGGCAATAGTGTCCATTTTGTGCTCCAACGAGGTATTGACGCTGGAGATCGCCTCCATCACATCTCTGAGTGAGAGTTCTTGGTCTTCCCCTCCCGGCTCGCTGGAAGGGCTACCCCTCGACTGTCTGCCTTGAATCACATCCTTAGGGAGGGTATATCGGTCAAGCTTGTTTGTCTGCACCGTCTTGGGCCCTCTCGTGCTCGTCGTTTTGCTCCTCTCTGAAGCCATTGCAGTGGGGTGTAGGGCCCCTCGATATTGTGCTTCCGGCGCGGGTCACTAGCACAGTCCACTCTAGGGCACTCTCAAATCCTAGGCCCCATGTCGAGTTAATTTAGGGGGAGCGAGGAGCGGCGGCACTCGCCCGAAACCCGCGCCGCAGTGTCAAGTGTGGCTGTGAGAAAATTTTATTTACCAGATGTTGAGTCTAGTACACACCAGGGGGTGCCTCCGAGTCGCGAGGAGAGGGACCTCGGCCTGTCTGGCTGTAGGCCACGGAAAGTTCGGCCTGCTTATATGGCCACCTCAGTAGTTGAAGGAAAAGAGGAGTGGGGTCCCTGCCCGGCCACACATGAGGAGGGCCAACCAGCCGGGACTCAGTAAACACCAGGGGGGGGAGGGGAGAGGCCCCCGCAACTCCGTGGGACACCCCGGAGGCCCTCCACCTCCTCACCTCACGCGCCGATCAATCACGAAAGGCTGAGGCCGAGCGCCACACCCCGTCCGGGCCCCAGTACGAGTGGCGCAGATGACCACCGCGTCTCACACGGTGGGTCGCTGGGTGTCGCAGATGTCCTGGAGGACCCCCACAGGGTCGGATTAGTGGTAGGTGGGTCCCGCCGGCACCCAACTTCCTGCGCGCCGGTGTGTCTCAGGCCGACTTTGCAGGGCTTCACGGTGGCCTGAATCGGAAATTTAGTCCCCGGCCTCGCTGGCTTGCAGGCCAATACTTTACGGGGCTTCCAATCGCTCCGTCCGGCAGACTTTGATGAGGGGAGGCAGCGCAAGTTGTGCCGCCTGCCTTCCTGCAGTTATTCCCACCTGAAGGAACCGGATTAGTGTGGCGGATCAGCAGGAGGAGAGCAGATACTACGGAGCGAGTGGTTTAAGCGGCCATCTCGCTCCGGGTCTTGGCCATGCCCATCTTGGTTGATTATTATGTCTGGGAGATGGTAAGGTTTCCCAGTGCTCTCTCCTCCTCCCCTCCTTTTGTTGAGGTATGTGCTTAAATCCTCCATGGGACCAAAACTTGTGAAAAATACATCTTTAAGGAGTACAGAATGTGTAAAGTGTAACTCAGTCCTATTCATTTTAGCACAAAATTCAGGGCCCCTAAACCTCATGTTTAAGGTAATACTAAGTTAAGAAGCAATTCTCTTCCACCATTCGTCACTCCGGAGCCTGGGGAGTGGACATTAGTTATCTTCTAATATGGGACGATGTATATTTTGGGTGTACCACCTGTCAAATATGTCTAGAACTATGCTCGGGCAAATAAAATACATTGTACCACTTCAATAGGTTCAATAATTTTGAGCCTCGGGGTCACACCATGCATTGCAGTCAAGAATGTACAAGATCGAGGGAGAATATCACTGTGACCTGCAATTAACAGGATTTGGTTTTAGCACCTGATACAATTGAGAAGCATTGTGAATATTCAAGTTTTCAGAGCACATTTAAACATGAGCATGCGCAACATACATTAACATTTGTATACTGCAAAGACCGCATACTTCAGCTTTAGGACATGAACGGTTTGTTTTGTAAAAGCGTGTAATTCTCTATTAAGGGTAATATGTTATAGAGGACCCAAACTTCACTTGAAGATGTGAAGTATTGATTTCATATTGTCTAATTTAGGACTGTCTCCTCTTTTTTTTTTTTTTTTTTTTTAAATGCATACATGATTGGGGGTTTAAAACAAAATACTGTTTGTATGACTTTCAGTTTCTTTTTCTTGCCTAATCATTGTATCCTGCCTTTTTTCACACTTTTTCAAAATTCTTTTCCGTTCTTCCCTTTTTTCTTACTATTTTTATCAAGCCTTTTCTTGGTTCATTTCTCACTTATCTTTCCTTTTGCTCTTTTTCTCTCCATGTTCTTATTTACTCATCTTACTCTGTGTTCTCTTCTCCCGCATCCCTTCACTCTCTTTTAGGAGATACTCCACCAAGTTCCCACCTTAAGGAGATCCTGCAGTGGTTGTTTGGCTGCCCTTTTGATTCTCATGTTATTTCCAGCTCCTCATTCCTCACACCAGAACCTTCAGATCTTTTGGTGGAGATTGGGCCCAGGTAATTGTTAAAGCAAGGGGATTTTCTCTCCTGTCACTCTGCTCTTGTATACCACACACAAAAGCTCGTAAAGGGTCCTGGACAAAAACAATGAAGGGGTCTCAAAGAAATCCTAAGTTGACAGATGTTCGTACAAGCTAGATCATGAGCCTGTTGTTCTCAAATGTACTGCATTCATCAAAATCCACTGTAAAAAAATTACTTGATAACAGGCAGCTCGCTACTTCCCCGATTTGATGCCACATTGTTAGCTGGTCCTTTTTCTCTTACTCCTCCGACTCCACCTTCATTACAGCTTGCTATCAGGAAATCACTACAATGACAATATTTGGTTGAATTCAGAATGGAAGATGCTTAATGAGGTTGCCTGGTGGTTATAGAATGTGTTTTCACCTTGCCACTGCGAGCACATTATACAAAGTGACTTTATAAGGTGATGCATGCTGACACTTCCCTTATGTGAACTGTGGTGGGTAGGGGCACTCTCACCTACCTAAATCAGGAGGACAGGTTTTTTTTCTTCATTCTGTTTTTTTTTTTTTTTTTTACTGAACTCTGGCCGTTGCAGGTATTGGATTGCTTTGCATCGAAGGTGCCAACAGAGTTTAAGAGTTATAAAAACGGTCCATTAATTTGTTATTTTGTAACACCTCTAAAATATCTGAAGGTAAGTTTCATGTTAGTCTTAAAACAGATCTACAAACATTAGCTGGCTGCTTTAAACTGTTGACCTTTTATTTGCATATCTTATCTTGTGTAGCAATTTGGCAGGGTTGGTGAATTGCATATGTGGCTGAAATTAAGGTGAATTATTGTTGGGAAGTCCTAAAGGTGTGGGGCAAGAACTAAAATGTGGAAGAAGGCTTTTTTATGAGTAGTCATGTGGTACTTATACTGGATATTAATGGCCCAATATGTTTAGCTTGTCTGCAAGGTAGTTTGGCTATTGTGTGTAGAGTTTTTGTGTGCGATTCACAAGAATGTTTGTACGGCATAGTCTGATTGTAGTAGTGCTGTAAAGTTGTGTTCCCATATTCAAACTCTGGCAGCTTCCTTGTGCTATGGTTGAAGTTTCAAAATATCTCTTTCCTTGATACCTATAAAGAAAGATTTAGGATAGATCGTTGAAGACCAGATTGGTGCAAGAGTGGTGAGTGATTCAGGTTATTTTGCTATGGTTCATTCACGACGTTTGATGACTGGGTCAGTGCTAATCTGTATAAACACAGAAGTCTAAGCTTACACCAGCATTAAAAAATGTGGTTGATACTTCAAGTAATGCCCTGTACAGCAAAGTCATGAACCACAGTCTTCCTTTACACTTCGATTTCTGTAGATTCTTAGAATTCGTTGGCAGTGAAAAATCATTAGAACCATTACAGCCTACCCATAGTCATACCTACAAGGTGCATAGAAGCCATTACTGGTTTATGGGTTCATCTTATTGTCCGCATATAACACATTCTCACCATTTGATGTCTATCGTCTGCTCACGCATGGCATTTTGGGTTTTTGTTTCCTGCTGTTTGCCACAGAGGGATATTCTGACCTCACTGATATACTCTGATTACACTTCAGACAAGCATCTCTACACAGTCCAGTTGCTCGTTGGAAGAGATTCGGGCAATGGACTCAGCAAGTCTGGTGAAAGTAACCCAGAGCACATGCTTAAAAAAAATATTATTGGGAGTCCCACTAGGCACACTGACAGCTGGGTATGAATTATTTGAAGAGACACTGAGATTAAACCATTGCTGTTTTGGAATTATGGAGAATTAAAATTCCATAATCGTATGTACAAGATTCTTTTTTTTTTTTCAACTTGTTTTTATTGAGCAGTTGCATAACATACGGTATGAGAACCTAGCATATCATCTGCGACAGTGTCAGAGAAAATAAATAGTATAATCTAGTACACTCATCCATCAATAAGAAACAAATGAGACTGATCCTCAAATTGGGGCGAGTACCCACTATAGCAGTCACTTTCTGGCTAGACATGAATCTACATATATCGGATATATGATATGCGTCTTCGCATTTGCATTGCGATCTTAGATTGTGTTACCTGAGCAACTAAATACAGCCAGGGTAACAAAAGTGAAGCATAAAAGAAAACCAAAAAACATTAGCAGCAGATACCCACTATGTGCACTCCCTCCCCTTGACCCCTGTCCACGAGAGAAGAGTGGAGGCAGATTACCAGGGAGAAAAATAGGAGTAGGTGGTCAAGACAGAAGGTGGTCCGAGGATATCCAGAGCCCAGCCCAAGGGGCCGCCCCACCTTCTCCCATCGGCTGAAAACCCCAGGTAGATACATCGTCCAGGAATCGGGGTGCCCACCCTACATATCCACCGAGGGTTTCGCCGAGTCCATATCTCAGGAGTACACGGTAGGTGAGGCTGGCCATGGCTCCACCGCCATCAAGCCCTCCAACATGTCGCCCCAAAGCTCAACGTCTTTCCGCATTCTCATCCGTGCAGACCAACCTTAACCGCCGCACCTCTGCCACTCCCCACTCGTGCAGGTCTGCCTGCCATCTGTCTAGAGAGGGGGGGATTGGGACGCGACCAGTGGATAGCAAGCAGCCATTTAGCCAGCACCAATTCCAACAGGACAAGCCTGTGCTTCATCGATGTCCTTCGTTTTGGGATCTGTAACACACCTAGCAAGCAGTGTCTGATCAAGGTCTCTATCTGGACCCCAGTGATCTCCCGCAGCTCATTTAATGTCCCATCCCAGTAGTTCCACAGTTTAGCGCAAACCCAAGTCATATGGAGGAACGTTGTCCGCTCCATCCCACAGCGGGGGCAAGCAGGATATTGTGTGGCGTCAAGTCTGTGCAGTCATTGAGTTATGTAGGTGCGGTGCACATAAAAAAAATAAAATTGGGCGAGCTTCAACCGGGCGTTGCTGGCAATCTACTGAACTTGTGCGAAATCCTGTCTCCATTCACCCCCCGTGAGTGGCTCTGGTAGGTCAGTCGACCACCTGTTGTGAACTCCTGCCACATCCACCCTGCGGTCAGATTTCAGGGCTTTGTATATGAATGAGATTAGGTCTCTGAGGAGCCCCCGGGTCCAGTAGTAGCTGCAGCATTTGCGACTCCTCCGGTTCTGCCAGGAAGTCGACCCAGACCTCGCGTGCCGTGTGTGAGATCTTACCATATTGGAAGTATTGACCGGGTCGTAATTGGAAATATTCTAGCACATCCTCCAATGTAAGAAAGGTGCCTTTCAGGTATAAGTTCACAGCCGTGGAGCAACTCCTATCATACCACTGCGTTAAATCCATTACAGATTGTATCTGCCGGAAACAGGGTAACCATTGAAGGGGCAGCAACCTGGCATACGGGGCCATACAAAGCACCAGGCTAACTACGTGTTCCCAAACCTCTGCGATCTGATGAACGATAAATGGGCAGTCTGCCAATGCCCTCGATCCCCTCATCAGATACACAGAAAGGCCCACTTCCCCACCCAACCCCGCCAGCAGCGCCTTCTCTTCATTCGGGCCATTGGCACTCCACTACGCTGCGTATTGCAACAGTGCAGCAAAATAATACATTTGTAGGTCTGAAAGACCCAGGCCCCCGAGTTCCACATCCATTTTTAACACCTCCAACTTCACCCTACTCCGCCTATCAGCCCACACCAGAGAAACCAGACCGTGTGGGAGCAAGACCATCTTGCTTAAAGCCACTCTACCCATGATGGAGAGGGGCAGGCGATTCCAGATACAGATCGAGGCATCCAGACCTTCGAGAACTCCACCCATATTCATACTGTAATTGGCTCGGCAGAGTGGGCCACCTGTGTGCCCAGGTAGCAGAAGTGATAGTACTCCCATGGGGAGCCCTGTCGCAGGGAGGGCAGCAGTGTCCACTCCGACCAGGCCAGACAGTGAAAAGTATCCTAACTTCTGGCGGTTGACACCACCCAGAGATGTCTCCAAACGCAGTCATTATCTCTAATAACGCAGTCACCGATCGCTCTGGGTGACTGATGTTTTATTAACGCATCATCTGCGTATAGGGACATGACATGGGTGCGTCCCCCCACCACAATACCCCATCGAGACATGTTGTGGCGTAGCCTAATCGCCAGAGGCTCCATCGCCAAGGCGAAGAGGAGCGGGGACAGGGGACATGCCTGCCTCGTACCTCACTCAATAGGTAAATATTCAGTGACCATGTTTCCATTTTGGACCTATGCCACCGGTTGGATATAGAACAGCTGAATCTAGGAAAGGAACACCGGACCCAGTCCCATCCTCTGTAGCACCTCCGAGAGATAATCTCATCTGAGGGTATCAAAGGCCTCTTAAATATCTAATGCCACCACTGCGCCCCCCAGGTTTGTGCCAGCCACTGTGTGAAGTACATGGGCCACCCTTCACACGTTCATCTGTGTTCCCTTACCAGGCATAAAGCCACATTGGTCATCGTAGACCAGTCGGTCACCACCAGCTCTAAGCGCCAAGGCCTTCGCCAATACTTTATCTTAATCCCCCAGCATTGACAGGGGACGGTAGGGGTTGGGGGTCCATTGGGTCTTTGCCAGGCTTCGGGAGCATGACAATCTGGGCCTCCCTCATGAAGCGCAGCAGCGAATCATTTTGACTGGATTCATGAAGAGTCTTGAGCAGGCGCGGCAGCAGGAGTGCTGCAAAAGACTGCTAATATTCTACTGGAAGCTCACCGGAGCCTTACAGCGCGCCATGGCACTAATTGCCTCCTGCAATTCCTCCACCCGAAGGTTTACCTCAAAACCTTGTCCCTATGCTTCCGTGAGGCGCTGGAGTACCAGATTATCCAGGAATCCCCCCACCCCCCCCCTCCTCATTAACCAGGGGATTCTGAGGACCCCTTCTGTAGGCAATTGGCAAGCGGCCCTGTAAAAGTGAGTTAATGTCAGCCTGCGTATTCACCACCGTGCTGTCCGGGCATCTCAGTGAGAGTATGAGCGCATGTTCTCTTTTCACCAGGCACGCCCGCAATCTCCCCAACTTATCGTCCTCATGATGAAGCAGCTGCCAGTAATTGCGCCTGGACAGACAATCCGGTCTTTCCCAGATATCCCTGATCTGTCGCTGCGCAGCCAACAGGGACTCGCAGCGCTCCCCGTCTGCTGGCATCAGATGCTGAAGATGCGTTGGGACCGTCTCCGCCTCGGTCAGCTACAGCTTAAGGCGCCGTCTCGCACCACCAACTCTGGATATGAATTCCCCAGCCCACACCAGCTTCAGGGTATCCCACTTCAGCTCTCTGAGCGATGGACAACCAATTAGTGTCAAAGTACTTGCTAGTTACCTCGTGAAGCTCCTCTAGGAACAGTGTGTCACCTGGCATGTCCGAGCGGAGGCACTATAGGGGGACCAGTGGTTCGGCGCCACCTACACCCTAATCTAGCAACTATGGAGCAGGGTCCGAAAATCTACCCCATATTTGGATCTGCAATATGGCAGCCGCCACATCACCAGACACCAAAAACCTGTTGAGCCGACTGTAACTCTCATGCGTAGGGACATAGCATGTGAATTCCCACGCCTCAGAGTGGGTCGCATGCCAAGCATCTATGGAATGCAAGCGCCTCATCACTGCACGTAGGGTGTCCGTCATGTGCGGCTTGGTGGGTGGCGGTCTAATTGCCCATAGAGTACGCAGTTGAAGTCCCCAACCCACAAGAAAGGAACACCAACATATGGGATCAGTTCCCTCTCCAGCTCCAAGTAAAAGCCACCATCATCCACATTCGGGGCATAGACGTTCTACAGGAATACTTCCACCCCATCCAGTTGGCCATCCACAAGAAGGTATCTCCCCTCAATGTCTGCCTTTAAGCCACGCACCCGGAAGGGCACCTGTGGGGCCACCCACGTCATCACCCCACAGGCATTCTTGTGTACCGCACTCTCCATTAAATGCATCTCCTGCAACATCGCTGTATGCACACCATGTCTGCGAAGATACGTCTGTACCCTTTATCTTTTCACATAGGAGTTGAGCCAACAAACATTCCATGATACAAATTTAAAGTGCGCATCATCCTGCCTCGCCTCCCCATCTCATCCAGTTCCCTCACCGCTCTCATGCCACCACAACCCTGCAATCACTTTGTCGCTGAACCTCAATTGAACCAAGAAGACAACTTTCCACCCACCTGGTAAAAACAGAAAACCCACAACTTGTGCCTCCCCAATCATCCTACCTCCCCCAAGCCCCACCCCTTTAAGAAGTCCGCTCACAGCCAACTTCAGTCCCAATGGAGAAAAAGAAAGAAAAAAGTAAAACAAAGAAGAAAGAAAGGGGTGAGTAAGTCAAGCAAGTGAACCACTAATCTCTCCATTAACACACACAACTCCCCACTCAGTCTGCTAGTTTATAGGAAACGAAGTGGTTGTGTGTCCTGTGCCAGCTGCAGCAGTTGCTAAACAACACACCACTGCTTCCAGTTGCTAACACAAACACCCAACACTTAACCTCTCACAGAAGCAAGAACAACCTCTGCACAATACCGAGCTCAACATCCATTACCTAACACTTACAACCTACACTCTCCTAGCTTCAACTATCAAGACCACAGAGAGGGGGGTGGCCGTGCCAGAGTCTCACACCCATCTCTCACACACAATCGGCAACATACTTATACAGTGAAAAAGTCCAAAGCATAGGCTGCATAGTCCTGGGCCATATTTCCTGACCTGCAGCGCCTGGGCTGCAGTCACAGGTCCATCGCAGCAGTCCTCTCCAAATTGTCTGCATATGGCAGAGATGCATCTGGTCTCCCCTGTTGTCGGAGTCTCCTCTACAATGTCTGCTCCAATGTCCTCTGAATTGGTGGCAGTTACCACCTTCATGAGCGTCCTAGCCTCGAAACATTCTCATCTTTGATGTTCAAGGTCCAGGGTACCATCAAAATGGACAGCCACTTGCTGGGAAGACCGGGAGAGGGAGGCCAGCCCACCCATCTGTGCCTCCTTGCTGGTTGTGTGTCGTAGATATCTGAAGGCCTTTTTCCTGCGATGCGAGAGGCCGGGGTCCGACCCTCTCCATGCACCTCTAGACAGTCACAGGCAGCCTTCGGAGTGGTGAAGAAATGGATATGATCAGCGTGGGGCACCTTCAACTTGCCCGGTTAGAGAAGCATGTAACTGAGCTCCATTGTCTTCAGTTTGTGTTTCACCCCTCCGAAGGACATCTGCATCTGTTTCACCAGCCGGGTATAGTCCAGAAATATACGGATCAAATGGTTCTCAAAGGAAGGATCTCCGGCCTGTTGGACAGCCTGGAGACCTGCGTCTCTATATCTGTAGTTGAGGATTTTTGCAATGACGGTGTGCTGCGGAGCCCCCCCGGTGGCTTCGGGGCAAGGGCACAGTGAGCTCTTTCAGTTACAAACAAGGATGACTGGGCAGCAGTCAGAAAAGTGTCTTTAATCCAGCGTTCAGGCAATTGAACCCCCATTCCCCCACCCCCCAGGGAATCCAGCAAAGCAAAGATTGCAGTGCCTGGAGGAACCCTCCGCATCCTCAGCTCTACGCTAAAGGTCTGCTGTTGTGGCTGCAAGATCAGTAAGAGTGGCCTTCGAGGCGGAACCCTCTCCCTGCAGTTCGGGCACATGTTTCTCCGTGGCTAACTACCTCTCCGCCACCTTGCACAGGTCAACTTGCAGGAGACCAATGTCCAGCGAGATAGCGTCTATCTTGGCCTGTCTTGTTGTGCTAAACGCCTCTATAGCGGCCAGTATTTCTGCACTAGTAGGCCCCTGTGGCTCCTCCTGGCCCTCCAGTGGCATACTGCGCGGAGGATCACCACTCATAGTCACTCTGGGTGACGTAACTGGGTCCATCTTGGTTTGTTGCCTGTGCAGTCTGTCCTTTCCCATGACGTAGGTGAACCAAAAGGAGAAATGGGGAGGGGGGGGCAATACGAAGTGCAATCATCTGCACCCCTGGGTGCGATAGTGCAGTTCTTAAGGTGTCTGAGGCCCTCACAGAGTCCGAGAACGGAAAAGAAGTGCGCACCGGGCAGGTGGGAGCATTGATTGATGTTTTATGGGTTCAGGACAAGTGTCCAGTGACCAAATCCCAGTCCAAAAGGGCTTCCCGGAGGGGCAAGCCTCTGGAAGAAGGTCCCAGGGTGCAACTTGTCAACAAAAAACTGTCACGTCTCAACTGGGCCTCAAGTGCACCCAGACATTCAGGATCATTGGGGAAACCAAGTACTAGGGGGGTTGAATGTGCTCGTAGTCATCAGCGAGGTAGGGCCAATCGGGCAAGTAAAGGGCAAGTCACTGGGTACCAGGGAAGCTGGATGTGCAGTGAATGTATCCGGGGGGGAGGGGGTGGGGAAGAGTGTCACCGAGATGGACAGTAGTAGGGGCATGTCAGTGTCTCTTCGACCATCTAGGGCAGGAGGGGGGATTTGCCACTTTCCAGTGTGCGGGCTTATTAATGTCCGCTGCATTGTGCACACCCACGGGGCCTCTATGCTGTGGGGCCCGCACATTTTGCCCCCAATCAATGCCAAATTTCAGGTGTGGGAAAATGCAATTTGTAGTGATGCCACCGCTCTGTAAGGGCCCCCCCACAGCCTCTCAAATCAGCCAATGGGCATTCCCAAAGCCCGATGCACCCTCGCGATGACTCACCAGGCCGCCGTAAGCAGGAAGGTACTCACTCTCGCAGTGACGATCACTTCTTCAGGGTTTCTCAAGACTTCATAAGGCCTCCAGGGTCTACATAAGATCCGGCAGGAGGACATCCCACCATCGCGTCTTCCAGGCCCCCTAAGCCGCAGCTTAGAGCAGGCCGCGCATCTGGGCTGAGTCGTGGTTAGGGCTCCAGGAATTGCGTGAGGGGTGGCCTCGTCATGCAGCACGCCCGAGGATCTTTTTCAGGCCGGTCACGCTACTTGTTGGAGCACGTCTGATGCTGCCGCCATCATGGCCATGCCCCCATGTACAAGATTTTGTCTAATTTGCATTTGCTGAAATTGGACTGGGAATTCCAAAGTCCATGTGTGATTCAAAGTCATTAGAAATCCTAGCTGGTGGTCCATGAAACATGTCTCTTTCCCCTCCAGATATCAAGTGAACATTGACCTAAGTGGGGTTCAAGTGATAGATTGGAAAACCAGCGTAGCTAGCGGACACGCACTCTGTATTTAATTATCTTCATTTCTCTATAGTTGCTATTTGAGAAGTCGATTTGGATCTCTCTCCTTATTCTGATTGTAGTACGGTAGTAACTAAAACAAGATTAAAAAAAGCTGTGCTAAGAGGCTTGCAGAGCCTGAATCAGAATCCTGAGGCTTTCTAACTCTAGGGCTCATAATAGACTGTTGAGTCAAATCAAGTGCCAAGCAACTGCATTGATGATTGGGACAGAGGGAATGATGGGCTGTTTAGAAAGAGAGTTTTTGCGTGTACCATTTTGATGTCTTTATTAGTAGCAGGTTGATATACAGACTCCTACAGATTAGCCCTCGGGAACTAGTACCCGTGACTCAGAACCACCAAGTACTCAGCGCTCACTGAACGGATCCAAAACCGCTCCAACGCTTCCAAAGAAATCTTCGCCATAGTGTAGGAATTCATGTTCCATGCCGCCAGCTCCACGACCATCACACCTTCACAGGACCTCTTCACTCAGCTATCCCACTACTTCACAAACAAAATTAACACCATTTACAACTTTGCATCTCAACCTGACGTCTCCACCCTTGCTATCTTCCACTCAGATGACAAAGACACCCTGGAAACCACCCAGACCTGCTGGCCAGGCATTACCCCACTGGAAACTGCCAACACGATGCGCTCCATCCACTTGCGAACTTTACATGTCCAAGTTAGCGAACTGGATGAATAATAACTGCCTAATACTCAACACCGAAAAGTCATAAGTGGTCCTATTCAAAAAAGGCACGGCTCTCTGGTCCTCAGCCTAGTGGCCTTCAGAGCTGGGACCGACTCCCAGCCCATCCAACTCTACCAAGAACCTGTGAATCACAACCAACCATCAAATCTCGATGTCCAGCCAAGTCAACATGGTCACATCCACCTGCTTCTACACTTTTAAACTCCTCAAGAAAGAACTCAGATGGCTCACTTGAAGGTCTGTCACACAAGCCCTAATCACCAGCAGTTTGGACTAAGGCAACCCCTCTATGTCTGCATCACCGCTTAATTTACCAAGAAGGTCAAAGTCATACAGAACGCAGGAGCCAGACTCACTCTCATACTACTACTTTACACACACATACAATCCTTAGGACCTCCACTGCCTCCCTATCCACAAATGCGCCCTCTTCAAACTCCTCACACACCCCTACAAGGCACTATACAGTCAAGGCCCAGCATATCTCAACAGCTGCATCCAGTTCCACACACCGACCACACATCTCTGCTTGGCCAGCCTTCTCCTCCCCCACATCCCCTGAATTCACCAAGCCAGAGCTGGGCGCTGTACCTTCTCATAACTGACTGCCAAAGCCTGGAACGATCTCCCTTACCACATCAGAGCTGCTTCTTAGAATTCCACATGAAACTGAAAACGATATCCTACTGGTTGATTTGTGCTATACAAATAACCATAACCTAGCATGATGTTGTAATTTGGCATAACCAGTGGAAAGTGGACAGGCAATTGAGATTTTGTGTTCCTGGGAGTTTTTTTTTTTCTTTTAAAGAACAATTTCATACTGTCATGTTACTATATCCAATATGCTAACATATTCTTGAGACGGAATGCCCCTGCATGGTATACAGACAAATACCTCTTCCCTTTGTGCTAGATTGGATGTATATCTGGTATCCTACATTTATTTTGTCCCTGGCATCACGCTCTTCCAGCATGTGTGCAGAGTCCTAGGCCCGTCCTTGACTGTAGAAGTTCCAGGTCTTGTCCTGTGACCTAGAGGTGTGCACTAAATCTCCTCTACTAGCAGCAAAAAAAAAGGTAAGTGCCAGGGCCCATCTCAGGAGGCCACTGCATCTTGCACCACCCATTACCCCTGCTAATAATACCAAAACAACTACTACCCACCAAACTCCTACAAGTGTGACAATTCAAACTATTCCAGCCACCCAAAGGTATAAGATTGGTGTCGGTGGCAGGTAATATTCATTTTTAATATATATTGGATGATTAAACAACTGTTATTATGCTCATTTCAAAATTAGACAACAGCACCACCATGTGGCAAATTGTCATTAGATCCGGTACTGAGAATTAAGTGTCGGTGCCAAGCACACAAGACCACCGTCTCAAATTAAGCACGGTCTCCTAGAGAACACAAGACTACTGTCCCTGCCCGGGGTTTAGTGCATAAATTGCTGGTGGCAGCATAGCATGTTTTATGATGATATATAGCTGACCAGACTTCCTAATTTGTGTTAGTGAGTGTGTCCTCTTGTATAAAGGTCCACTGGTATGATACCCATAACTTTGTGCTTAAATCCTGTGTATATGTCAATTCCATGTGCAAGTTTGGTATACATGTTTTTTGTGTGTGTGTGTGTCTGTCTGTCTGTCTGTCTGTCGAAACTACTTGGATCCATTTTGAATGCCCCCATTTGACATGGCACAAGAACGGGGCATGAGGGTGGGGGATGGAGAGGACAGCTTCTCAAGACCTTGGTAGTGTATTACCTGCATTTCTGTGGGTGGAGGTAGGGATTCATGGACTGAAGCGGTAGAATGGAGACCGGGCTTCCTATAGAAATCCCATGAAGACTTGGTTACCAAGGGCCTCACCGATGTGTTTAGCAATAATCTATCCCTTTTGATAGCATCTGCACAGACAGTGATTTCTGTCCGTTTTATTATTCTTATTTTAAACAATGTCTTTTGTCCTATGATCATGGCAGATTGAACTTCTCCACTGCTGCATCGACCAATGCAGTGTCTATTTGTCAAGCTGTCGGCCTCAGCAGTGTGGATCGAATTGAGTGCTCACGAAGGTACCTGATCAAGGTGAGATGTGGGTGAAGGAAGTGTATATCAAGACAAGACCTTGACTTTAAAACAGCTTGTGGGCTGTTCTTGGAAGAACTGGGCTAGCCTCTAGGATAGGCGCTTATGTCTGAGGCCCTTTTTGAATGTTCTACATTATCTTTTATTAAACAATTGAGTTTACAACCTATTTTATAAGATACACCACTGATCTTTATAGCTTAAGATCTGTTCATCTTTGATCTAAGTCGTCTCTGTGCTCAGGTAGGGCTTAATTTCTGAATCGTCTAATGCACTTCTTTAATTTAAATGTCTGTGGCCCCATTCATCTAGAGTGATCATGACCGTGCTTCTCATGTTTGAGATTAAAGAGTTATGATGCACTCTTGAAGTATCAGTAGAGTGACCAAGCTCATTGAGTCCACGCACTTGAGTAGCACCTGCCAGAGAAGAGGAGGGAAGAGAAATAAATAAGGTTAACACAGAAGCAAGATAGATTACATATGTGTCTAAGCACTGAAACGGTGGCTATGCCTATGGAGAGTAACAAGGAGATTTGCTCATTTTTAGTTTACAACTGGTGAATGGTGTGGACTATTCCAACGAAACATGTTATAGAAGGTAGGCAAAATGATAAATTCTGTAAGTGAGATCTAGAGAGTGCTAGGTTTTAGTAGGTTAAAAGGCTGTTCTGCAGATATGCAAATAGACTATTGGACTTGTCCCATCCTCTGACATTCTTATTTCACATTTTCTTTCTTGCCAGTGTCAGAATCGTCCATCTCTGTTAGAGGCGGAAGCGGTTGTGGCTCCCCTCTATGACCGCATGACCGAGTGTTGCTATGATCAGCCCATTGAGAGCTTCGACATCACAGCAAGGCCTGAGAAGGTGTTTGAGGTGGACGTGCTGGGCCAAGGCCGGGCAGCCATTGAGAAGGCTAACAAGGATCTTGGTAAGAAACCATGCGCCCCACAGTGTTGGATTGACTAAGTGGGTAAAGGGGTGAACTTTCAGGGCTCCCATGCAAATAGCAGAAATAGTCGTGTTGTTTGCTGTGATGACTTTCTTAGTCACATGAGCGGTGTAGCCCATGCACAGGATTTTGTGCGGTGGTGGAATGAGGCTGGGGTTAGTGTGGTGGGGCGCAGGTTAGGATCGGATCATTCTGGTGGGATGCCTTTGGATTGAGTTGAATCTAGAGGGATGAAAGCAAGGCAGAGTTCAAGATGACAGATATGTAGGAGCAGGATACTCCATGAATATTCTCCTAACATGATCTTATAATGGGTGCGCACATTTAGCTTGTCCAAATAAAACCAATCAATTGGTTTGGCTACTTTCCAGCTTTTCTGCTTTTTCAGAGCTAAGTGATAAACTCAAAATCGTGTTTATTTTCACTGATGATACTCGGGGGGAGGGGGTGTTGTTATTCAAAAGTTGGTCTGCAGCCGATGGTGTTAGTTTTTACTAACGTTCCTTTGATACAACTACTCTATTGCAACCTTTTAAATGCTCTGATATATATTCTGTTAAGGCTCAGTCATAGACTGATCATGTTCCTTCTCTTCTTGTTTACTTCCCACTTTCTTCTACCACCTTCTATTACTCGTGCTGCTGTCTCTTTCCTCATAATATGTGCTCCTCTGGCCCTTTCACATACCATGATCTTCACATTTTCCTTTCCATTGTGGTCTAATCTCCCTCTGTCTTCATTCCCCTTCTCTATCCTTTGTCCCATTCTGACTTTAAACAGTGTTCTTAGGCTTCTATCCACCTTCTTCCTTTGCTGTCAGTGTTTCCCTTCTCCGTCCACCCTTGTTGTATTTCTTTACATTGAAACCCTGTATTCTCTTCTTTCTCTCCTTTTCACGTAAGTCTTGTCTTCTAGCCCCCCCACCCCCCCCCCCAAATACACTCACATTGTTCCTTCTTCACATGCCTTTTACCCACACAAATTGCCTTATACTCTGCATCTCTTCTCTTTTAACTTCTGTGTCTGTTTAGTCACAAGGCCTAAATTGTTGCCTTGGTGGTACCTGAAAGCATACACTTGTATTTGTTTTAGCAATGTAACCAAATAAGCCACACTTCTTTTGGTACTATTTAATGCAGACTTACATTGCCCGACCCCCCCCTCATGATTGAATAAACTTAGTGAAAGAGCATTGCAGATTACCCATGCAGGGAGACAGAAATGTTGTAGGCCGATTGCTCTTCCTTACTGGAAACATTATATAATTTATCATAATGAATCATTTTTCAAATATTCGTTAAATAATTAGACTATTAGGGTATATTAGAACCTGAAAACTGTTGTAGGTCTATTTAGATAATCACAATTGCAAGTAGTTTTCTTTTAAATTGTTGTTCACATTTTACCAAACATTAATAGACACACTTTACGCTTTAAGCATTCTAAGATGGCAGTCTGTTAGACATAGATTGAGTTGATGACTGAAGTTTTAGACCTTTCAGTGATTTCTGCTGTGCGATTCCCTCCAGTGCTGCAGTGACCCAGGCCATGTTCAGGCCCCTTTGCAGCTGTTGCAGAGAAATGAGAAGCAAGCCAAGAACAGAGGAGAAAATGGACCACCCTAGGTTCAGGACAGGGCATGAGGAACTGAAAAGTAAATGCTCTGTCTTTGTGGAGCGCATGGAGTGTGGCAGTTTTCTCTTACTTGGAGTACCATCAGACTGGAGATAAATAACTGCAAGTCCTCAGAAGTAATCCTTCTACATCTTTGCTTCTACAATATCTAACAATATCTCTACACGCAACAGGCTTGCACCATCATTTTTACAGTTCAAGAAAGATCTGATGGCCTATCTCTAAGAGGCATCTTTAATCCACTCTCTGCTTAGGTACCAGCCTGCTTTAGTTTATTGCTGGTTCTGTTTTTTCTTGTGCAGAGTAACTTCCTCTTTAAGGGGCACGGAAGCACATTTCCTGGCATACTAGCACATATTTTCTCCCAGATGCATTATGGTAAATGAAGTGCATTTTGATAGACTTCTAGCCACAGATTCCTCACCTTTTGAATATTCACCAGGAGTCAGATTGGATCCGGAAACTTTATCAGCAGTGCCTCTGCCCTCTGGAAGGTGGTGCCAGGGGCTCCCCACTGATGCTGTTACGCTGTGGAAATGACGTAGGGCCTATATAGGTACCACTCCTGCACGCTGCTGTCCGTTCCTTACCTTCTGCACCACCAGGTGCGGATCCGGAGTGCCCTGGCCTTCACAATCTCTACCTTCATGCTTGGAGATTGAGCAGGGACAGCGTAACACCTTCGACCTTCCTCCGGAGGTGGTTGGTTGTCATCTTGGCAGCCAGACATCCCTCAATGAAAACTGTATACACCTTTTGGGACAAAGTTGTCGCTAGGTGCGGCACATGCCAGAATTACTCCCTCCAGGCAAAATTACCTTAAGTTCTTATTGTTTGTTCTGTCTCTTGCCTGGCAAGGCTTTGCTTTAGGCACAGTTAAGGAATCTCTTTTGGCCCTTTTGGCTTTCTTAGAGCTGCTAGACCAACCCTCATTCTTTAAGTCACCAGTTGTGATGCAATTTCCAAAAGGGCTTCAACATCTGTTTCCCCCTTCTCCCTTTGTATTGCTGCAATGGGACATTAACCTGGTCCTGACTTATCTTTTGTGCCATCCATTTGAGCTACTTCCCAGCTGTCTCTTATGTGTCCTTACCATTAAGACTGTGTTCCTCCTCGCCATCACGTCACCGTGGTGAGTGACCTTCCAGCTCTTTTTGTCCACCCACCATACATTATCTTCTTCCCAGACAAGCTGGTTCTGCGAACTCTGGCATCCTTCCTGCTTAAAGTTGTGACCCCATTCCACGTTGGTCAAACCATCACCCTTTCGGTGTTCTGTGCACCTCCTCACCCCTCCAAGGAGGAGGAGAGACTCCATCACTTGGACCCCAAGAGAGTGCCTAGCTTATACATAAATCGTACCAAAAAATACCGGGTTGGTGATCAGGTCTTTGTGGGGTTCTCTCGAGCAAAAAAGGCAAAGCAGCACAGAAGAGAAGCATCCTACTAGGGCCAAAGCTGCTACCACTGCGTTAGCTTGCGTTGTCCCTGTCCTAGACATTTGTCAGTCAGCTACGTGGAACTCCTTCCATACACAAAGCACTATGGACTGGACAGTCAGGTTAAATGAGAAGGGCATTCTGCTCACTCGGTCCTGCAGGACTTCCTGGTTTGAGTTCATTCACAGACCCGCCTCCTAATACCTATGGTATCTATTCAAATTTCTCTGATTGGACTTTATTCATTAAGATCCCAAGCCTAGGAATCTGCACACTGCCCACCAGTTTGCTTTTGAGCAGCTGCGTCTGGGGGCGTGGACTGTCTCGAAAGCAACTGATGGCAGTGCTTGGGCGTGGGGCCTATATAGGCTCTGCACGTCACTTCCGAAGTGGAACACGTCACTACGGAGCTGCAAGATGCCACCTTCCAACACGCAAAGGTACTGCTCAAAAAGTTTCCTGATCCAGTCTGATGCCTAGAAAATATTCAAAAGGTTAGGAATCTGTGGCTCGATAGTCTCCACCAGAAAGAGCGTTACCAAAGGTTGATAACTCTCTTTACACACAAGTATTGATGTGTTCCCCCATTGTTGCTGTAGCCAGTGCTGTATATCTCTAGACATGTGCGTCTGGATTATTGTCCTTCCTCAGCGGGGAGTAACATGTCCGTTTGAGGGTGCTTGGAAAATCGCTTAAAGTCTTTTCAGATTAAGTAGCACTCTTGGAGTGCAGGTGCATCCACAGGGGCTCTTCAGCCAGTATTCCAAGGTAGAGTCAATAGATGGGGAGGGGCACACGCTGCCCGGCATGGCATCACACATTTTCTCCCAGATTTTTTACGGCAAATTTGATGCTTTATAACAGTCACTTCAGTTGAGTCACATTCATTGGCAGCGACGACCACTTAAATACCAGTGAGTGGTACTTAACCTAAAAAGACTTTGAACATAATTTCCAGACTCCCCTAAACCATTGTGTTCCTCCATGTTGATGTACAACAATAATCCAGAAACACTTGTACATAAATATGCAACACTGGCTGCACCAAAAGGGGGAACACTTCAATATCTGTGAGTAAACTAAAATGACGACATGCACTACATTCGCAACAACGCTCCTGGGAGAAAATGGATGCCGGTACGCCAAGCAGTGAAACAGTCCAGTGGGTGAGGGGGCAGAAATGGCCTTTCAAGTACCGATGAAAACATCTCACTGCTATTGGGCTAACATGAACACTTATTTAATAACAAGCATTGGCAAAACCAATATGTCTGGGTTTAATGTGATAATGCATGCAGCGTTTGAACATTAGAGCGAGATGCACGGGAGGGATGCAGGAGAAGGGAATAGAGGGAGCTATAGTTGTGAATTAGTCCCTCATGCAGGTTCAGTGCAAGCACTGGAGTGGCGGAGGAAGAATACACCAAAGCAGCGAATATCATTAAGTGAGAGAGGGAGACTACTGGGCCCAGCCAAGACACGATTGACAATCTCAAACTAATGAGTGAGGGGTTGGTGGAAGAAAGTTGATGGTTGAAAGGGGTGGACCCTAAGCTCACTCTGTATTTTACCAGGAGGTCTGTTTGACTGCCTTTTGAAAACCCAGATCTAGGAAAAAGGGATTCTAAAACACCTTACATTCCACAACAATGAAAGCAGCAGCAGCTGAATGTGCCTGAAGAGACACAAAAAAGAGCAGTGTGCTGACTCCCCTGTTTAGGAACCCAGTCTTTGGCGAGAAGTTGCTGCGCTTTGTGCCTTAAGTGAAGCACCTGCAACACCTCTGTGTCTTGCCTTGAACTGTTGCGACATGTGGTGCAGGTCCTACCCTGCGGAGGCCTCCTGTGCCCCTGCTTTTATCATTTCTCCCCCACACCCCCATGATTCTAGAGCAGGCCAATAACAAGCTTTCAGTAGCACACAGGTTGCCTCTAAGTAGCTGTCACATAATTGCCTGTTACCTGGTTTGAAACTATGCAGTTAAGTGCTGTTAAAGCAGCACGTAAAAACACTGTGTGCCTGGCTCAGTGAGGCCTGGGAAGCTGACGGGTTGGTGCACCCTCTTCTGAAAACTGTTTACTTTCCTTGTTTCTTTCTTCCTTTCTCTTTTTCTCCCATCTTTCTCTCCTCTCTTACCTTCACTTCATAGTTTCCTACTTTTGTTCTTTCTTTTATTCTTATTTTTTATTTTTGTTTTCATTCTCTTATGTTTGCTGTCTTCTCTCATCTTTTTTTCTCCTTTTCTCTCTTTTTTTTTTTTTGAAAACACATTTTATTATGTCAAAAGTCATATCGGGTGCAGTGCTCCTTAAACCAGGAAACAACCGCCATTGCAAGCATTGCAAGTCATTATGTTTGACTATTAGATTACATAGTTTATCATCAACATCAAAGAGAAGAAAAAAAAAAGAAAAAAATAACGATAGAACATGAATACTGTAAAACCTTTCCCCCCAATGGCACCCACACACAACTGCATTACAGTTATCGCCGCGTATCCCTTCTTCAATGGCATTGTCCCTCATTACTTTTCCAATCGCCTGTCCTAATGACTACATATCAAGGCAGATACAGATGCGTCCACTGGAGGTACTGGGTCTAGTTCCAGGCCCCGGTAGTCCGCCCATCTCTTCCAGATTTTGGGATGTTTTTGCTGACAACCCCTGGCTTTAAATATCTCCAAACCCATGTTAAAGTCCAATCCATTCTTCCAGGCCGAAAGAGAAGGTGGGGTAGTTGCTTTCCACAACCGTGCTATATCTCTCTTGGCTAGTGTCAATCCTAACAGTAGTAGATGTCTCTTGTAAATGGTACCGCCTATAGCCTCCATAATGTGTAGGATCGTCAGTTTTGGTGAGGATGGGAGTTCCCACCCCAGTACCTCCGCCAAACAGGCTAACACCCCTTTCCAGAATTTTGCAAGTGCTGTACAATGCCAGATGGTATTGATGGAGCAGGGTAAATGACATTTTTTTTAACCTCCTAATATTTACGTTGAATAAATTAACACACAGGTTCGTCTTAGTAAATAACCAACCATGTATGTTACATGTAAAGGGTTAAAGGTAACACGCTATATATGTGCAAACTAATTTACTTACAATTGTTAACGTGGATAACATAAGTCTGATAATTGCGTACTAATTAGAATAATAAATGCATGATTTGTGCTTGGAAATAAACTGTGTAGTGGCAAAAAGAAGCGTTGGTAAGTAAGGAATAGCTTTATATGTCGCTTTTGCTAGGTAATACCTAATTGGGGTACGTAGAATGACGGGAGGGAAACGAAAAGGTTTATATTCTTTATTCTTAACTATGTTCTGTTTATCTTTATAATAGTGCGCTTAGGCCTGTTGTGCCGCGATGTAAAAATGGCTGCCATGAGCTAGAGTACGCAGGCGCGAGAGGGGTTACGAAAGAGAGAAAGGCCGTGAACAAGAGGGATCATGTGATCATTCCAAAGCCTAGGATGGAAGCGTGGTCAAGGCTGTGATGACCTTATCACATAAACGTGTGCCAAAGCAGGACAGCGAAAAGCGTGAGAAGTCTCAGTGAATAAATGAATGGACAATGAACTGTTCAACTGAAAAGTATCAGAAAAGGATACAGTTTGAAACCTATGAACTAAGGGGTAATGTCATGAACCCGTGAGAAACGACAGAAGTATGAACTTTCCACAAAGAACTGGTTGGAACAAGGATATTCATAATGAGATGTATACTGACCCAAAGTGACCAATTAGAGAGAATCTCGCCCACAAAGATGTAACATTTTCACTTAGTAAGCTAGTATTAGGGTATAAGAAGACCTACTCTTAGGGAGGGGGGTTGATGATGCGGATGCGGTTGATGCTGTTGCTGCGGATGCTGCTATTGATGCTGTCATTTTCGGCGCTGCCGTTTTTATGAACTGATGCTACGGCTGCTGCTGCTATTTTATATTTTTGATTGAGCATGAGACGCTGCTATTGGAGAACCTTTTTGCTTTAATAGATTTTTTTCCATTTAAAACTATTAGACTTTAATTCTTGAGATACTAAAGGGAAAGGAACGCGAAGGCCTGTTTTCCAGGACAGATAGATAGTTTTTCGGGAGTTCTTGCTGTGACGAACTTTATTTTTTCCATCTAATATGTATGCATTGCAATTTCAATTTATTCTTATAATGATGCTAAATGTAATAACCTGAATAATAAATCTGAAACTTATTCATGCTTCTAAAATTTATATAAACTTTATTATCTTTAAAAACAATGAGTCAGTGGTTCTTTAGCTCAATAATAAATGTAAATGTTTAAAGGTTTATAGTGATTGAGCTGGTCTTAATCCCCATCAACTGATTCCTACTAGTTGGTCCATCGACCAATGAGCGGAATACCTTAGAGCTTGAGAAGTATTATGTTGTTTTAATAAAAAGGTATCCCGTCTCCTTCCAGCAAATCATTAACTGTTTTCTCCTAGGTAAGAACGGATGAAATCCAGGGAATAAATGAGTGAGTGAATGTATATGCGGTGTTATGGGCCCCACCGTCATATGGATATAGTTGTGTTTAAGAGGGATATTTGCACCTGGACGTCCAAAGCATATAGGAGAAGAAATTTTATTGATAGCGCTGGATCAGATTTCTTGGTAGCAGAGTTATGGTTACTATAGATTAGTTTGGTGATTATTGATTATTTCATGTCTAACATTCTATGTTGAGTCGCGTTATGTTATATGTAAGTCAAAGTTTTAACGCTTCCGGGAAGTAGGAAGTGGAACACGTGTGGCAAGAGAAGTCACATGGAATAGTGCATTGTCTGAGTTCATATTGGTGATAACACAGGTTGTGTTATGATAGGGACATTTTCTGTATAAAAGGTGTGTGAGTGAAATAGCAACCGGTTTTCTTGTGAAACTCTGGCCTTAATTCTCAGGAGCAGTGTAGTCTCCACATGTGTTTTATCCCCAGAGAAACGGGTTTACCCCTTGCTTGAAAGAAGGTTAAGGTAGAGGGAAGTGCTACACTTATCGAACGAAACTGTATTCTTGCGAGCTAGAATAAAACTGTCACTTTTGTTTAGCGAAATCAGACAATGGAAATGTGTTTTTAATGTTGTAACTAACAAAGAACTGTTGAAAAGTAAATTGCCGATAAATTTTGTAAAGGAGGGGTCAGGAGCAGAAACTGACGTAGACAAAAGCCGCGCTGGGATTGGACAGTGCGTTAGTTATACAGAAGCCGCTCTGATTGGAGCGTTGGTGTGAGTCGCGCTAGGATTGGTCAGATAAACCAGTGACGTAGAAGCTTAGGATTGGAGCGTTGGTGTGAGTCGCGCTGGGATAGGTCCGAATAACGCATAGAGAACAGTGTTGAATCGCGGACTTTTGAGAAGAGAAATATTGTGAATCATGGCTTATTATGAATATGGTAGAGAGAAAACGTCGTGGATATCTAAAGTTAAGAACTTTTTTAAGAAAGACAAAAAGGTAGTGACTAGAGAGGGACAAGTAATTCCTCCGCCGAAATCACCAGCTTCGCATATGATGCTGAAATACGGATATCATACCTGCATATGGTTAGAAAATTGGACAAAATATACTAAAAATGATGGAGCATTGGCTTTTCCTGAGAATGGTTCATTTAGTGTAGCTGTACTTCGGAATTTGAGAGAGAAAATGGCGATGCTTGAACCTAAACCTAGACCGACACAGTTTGAAGCTTTATGTGAATGGGAAGATGAGATGTATGAACGAGAAAGATTTAGAGGATTAAGGAATCATGATTTTGTGCCCGGAAGGTTGTGGGGAGTGAATCATGAGGACAGAATAAAGCGTTGGAGATATGCTAATATGACAGGAGGTTTGTTTCCAGCTTTTACAGTTGAGGAAGAAGCAAAGAGAAAGTGTACAGAGAAAAAGAAACATGTGGTTACTGAAAAGTGTGGGTATGGTGGTAGTGAGACAGAAGATGAATTGCTGGAAGATATTTTAAACCGAAACCCACCTCCATACCAACAGAATTCTGCGGTGATGACACCTAATGCACCGCCAATGGAAACTGGGAGGAATAAAAATCCCGAACGAGGATATGAGATAAATAGGTCACAAGATCAATTGAAAACTCCACAAAATGAGAAGACTGAATGACAATACAACTGAATTAGCAAAAACCACAAGAGAATTAACTGAAAAGATAAGAGAATTAACAATGAATATGGAAGCTGTAACTGTACCAGTAACGATAGGTCCAGTAATACCAGTTTTTGAGAATCAGAAAATTGAAGAGCATTCTTTAGTCATTCCTATGAATTCACACTTGCAAAGAAGGAAAGAAGGGATGGAATTAGACAATGAAGGTACAAGAAACTTGGTCAGTACATATAGACCAAGCCCACCTACTAATTTAACGATGAATGAGTTTAGGAGAATACCTATGGTAACTGAGTCTGCATCAGAGACACCAGAAAGAAGTAAAAATTGGATATAATTAAATAGTACGCCTGTAGGTCCGACTCCAGATGAATTGAATGAATGGATGAAAACTCTAAAAACGAAAGAGACAGAATCAAAACCATTAGATGTAATTAGGTTAAAAATAGACATGGAAGAATTGATCTTAGGGACAATTGGCACAGAAAAACTGAAATCTTATCAGGATGATGAGATTATGTTCTTATGCAAGAGCATTACATGGAGAGCTAGAAATTTACATGACAAATTAGAAGAAACAGCAAATGAACTAGGAGTAGAATTTGTAAAAGTGAGAACGTTGCAGAAACCATATAGAGTAGATTTTTGCGAGAAAGGTATAGAAAATTTGAACACATCAGGACGATTAACACAAATAAAAGAACTAATTGTTTTACTGAGGAAATGGGGTGATGTGGATAGATGGAGAAGCAGATGGACTAAAAGGAATGAGAAAGTGACAGACAAAGCGTCTTTGGCTTTTGCGGTGACAGACAAGGAATCAATTGTAAGGGAGTACCCGATGAGAGAAACTCCAGGAGGTAGTTATGTGCATGTCCCATGGTCTAGACAGGATATATTGTCATTTACAAATGACTTCCCAAAATTGAGAGAGAAACCAGTAGAATGGTACAGACAAGTGGAGAGATTTGTTAAAGTTTCGAAGGTGTTATGGATAGATTTGGATGGATTGTTTGATATAGTAGTAACAGCTGATTTGTGGACAGAATGTAAGATTACAATTGATTGGCCAACTGTAGAATATCCAAGAGATACTAAAACAGGAGCGCCAGGACCAGAAGTGATGAGGAAATATGACCAAGTAATTACCTTTTTGAAAAATAAGATTCCACCCAAAGAAACGGATTGGGTAAAAATAGACAGAACCACACAGGAAAGTAAAGAATCAGTACACGCATACTATGAGAGGCTACTGTTAGTTTTCAAACAGTATAGTGGCTATGAGACACTAAATGAGAAGGATACGAGTCATTTTGTATATAGATTTGTTTATGGGTTGAAACCAGAGATAAGTGAAATGATTAAACAGCATATAATTTGTTGGCAGAATAGCACAGTGGACGAGGTTTTGAGGTATGCTAAATATTGTAGTGATGACATTGAGAGTAGACAGCGTAAATTGAAAGGGAAAGCAATGTGGGCACAAGTGAAAGTTGCAGAGAAGCAAGAAGCTCAATTAAGTAATCCCGTTAATGAGGCAGGACCGACTAGATTTAGACCAAATATAGGTAAAGGAAAAGGTCAAATGAGCATAGAAGAGGCAAAGAAAAAGTGGCCATGCCACAACTGCGGAAAGTTAGGGCATTGGAGAAACGAGTGTAAATTTCCTCCAAAACCAAATATGGAAAATCAATCATTAAATCCACAGGTGCAGAGTGAGGTAGTTACCCAACAAAGTCAGGTGCCACAACCACCACTTCCCAAGAGTGTTAATCAACAGAAATACAGTGCAGAAACAGGATTCTACGGAGGAGAGCAGGTAACACAATTGACGCGCGCAGCTGCCATATCTCAATACTGGTTACGACAGGATGGTGATGAGTCGGATGAAAGTTTATGACTGTGCCTAGGAGAGGAGGAAGAGTGCGTGCTTGGCGCAACTCTAGAGGTAGATCAAGCAGGTCCATTTGTGGATGGAGAAGTGAATGGTGCAAATGTAACATTCCTTGTGGACACTGGAGCTAGCCGTTCTACTGTTAGGTCAGTGGAAATTCCAAACCTTCCTCTCAGGTGAACATATCCAAGTAGTGGGAGTTTCGAATCAGCAAATTAAGGCGCCTCTTACTAAATTAGTGGAGGTAAAGATTGGTCCATTTAGTGAAATGCACCGATTTGTGGTGTGTGATTGCAGTCCTGTGAACCTATTAGGACGCGATCTACTTTGCAAGATGAACTGCACCATCTATTGTACTCCAGATGGAATTGCATTTCAGACCCCAGATGAAGATGTATTGTATAAAATGACAATGGTAAAGTTAGAATCAGAAGTGAATGATTTATTTCCCATATTTGATGTAGAGAAAATCCCAATTGAACTGAAAGAAACAGTGAAACAGGAAGTGTGGGACTTTACGGGAGAAGATATAGGGTTAATGAAAGAAGTAGACCCTGTTAAAATTTCTGTTAAAGAGGGAACGAGTTACCCAAATACGCCACAGTATAAATTGACACCAGAAATAATTGAAGGAATAACACCAGTAATAAATAAAATGATTGAGCAAGGGATTCTGAGAGAAATAATGAGCAGTCCATGTAATTCGCCGAGAATGGGACTGAAAAAGCCGAATGGAACATATAGAATTGTACAGGATTTGAGAAAGGTAAACAAAATTGTTGTGCCTTGCTGCCCAATAGTACCAAACCCTGCTGTAATTCTATATCAGATTGCACGCGAAGCAGAATGGTACACAGTGATTGATTTGTGCCATGCATTTTTCGCTATTCCATTACATCCAGATAGCCAGCCATTATTTGCGTTCAGGTTCGGAGAGCGTGTTTTGGCATGGTGCCGAATTCCTCAGGGGTATACAGAAAGCCCCTCGATCTTTAATCAGATTTTAAAGAAATCATTGGAAGATTTGAAAATGCCAGAGAAGTCAGTAATGGTTCAGTATATTGATGACCTACTGGTGGCATCAAAAACAAAGGAAGCATGTGTTAATGATACAATTGCTTTACTGAATCATTTAACAAAAAGAGGACATAAGGTGTCCCCATCAAAATTGCAGTTCTGTCAACAAGAGGTCCAATATCTAGGACATAAGATTGAGAAGGGAGTGCGAAAAGTAACGACTGAAAGAATAAAAATAATCCAAGGAATGAGAGCTCCAATGACACAAAGAGGTAAGAATGTTCCTAGGAATGGTTGGATATTGTCGACAATGGATAAGTGGATTTTCATTAATTGCAAAACCATTACAGAGATTGACAACGAAGGATGTTAAAGATCCTTTTGAAATGAATGATGAGGAAATGAAAGCATTCAGAGAACTAAAAAAAAAACTGTGTGAAGCTCCGGCATTGGGAATGCCTGACTATGAAAAAGATTTTGAGTTGTACTGTAGTGAAAGAGATGGGTGTGCGTTTTCAGTCCTATTGCAGAGACATGGAAACATGAAAAGACCCATTGCATATTTTTCAGCTGTTTTAGACCCAGTAGCGAAAGCATTACCTGGATGTTTGAAAGCAGTTGCTGCTACTTGTGTGAGTCTGGAGCAGAGTGAAGGCATAGTGATGGGATATCCACTGAGAGTATATGTCCCTCATTCTGTGGAAATTCTTTTGACAAGAACCAAAACTCAATACATGACACATAGTCAGCTGACTAGGTATGAAAAAGTAATTTTGAGTGCAGACAATGTGACCATTGACAGATGCATGAATGTGAATCCTTCAACATCATTGCCAGATGAAGAGAGTGTGATTGAAATGGATGAAGTTGATCATGATTGTCTGAATGTACTCGAGTATTGTACAAAGCCGAGACCTGACATACGGGATGAGCCTTTAAAGGAATCCGATTATATTCTATTCGTGGATGGCTCATGTTTGAGAACGGATGATGGAGTTCTAAGTGCAGCATATGCAGTTTGCACAGTAGCTGCTGTAATGGAAGCATCTTGTTTGAAAGGGATACGTTCTGCCCAAGTAGCGGAGTTGGTAGCTCTAATTCAAGCATGCAAGTTGGGAAAGAATGTTCGAATCACAGTTGTCACGGATAGCCAATATGGCTTTGGAGTGGTGCATGATTTTGGGCAGATCTGGTCTCAGAGAGGTTTCTTGACGTCTGCAGGAACACCGATAAGAAATGGTGAGTTTGTGAAAAAGTTGCTTGAGGCGATACAGCTGCCTAAACAGATTGCAGTAGTGAAGTGTAATGCACATAAAAATGGGGAAGACTACATAACTGTTGGTAATAAGTTTGCTGATGAAATAGCCCAGTACTGTGCCAAAAATGTGGTCTCAGTGAACCGAAACCAAGAACGAGAGCATATTTCATGTCCTTTGCTTTTTACTAACCTTGTTGAGACATGGGATGAGGTGAGACAATTACAGGAAGCAGCAGATGATGAGGAAAAAGATAACTGGATAAAAGCAGGATGTAGAAAACATGAGGAAAATGATGTTTGGGTTTACAGGGATGAAAGACCAGTTATGCCTGATAGCATGATTTCTGACATGGCACGGATGTACCATGGACAAGCTCATATTGGGAGAGACTCAATGATCAGACTTTTTAGACAAACATGGTATAATCCAAAATTCAGAGCCATAGCTGAGAGTCTTTGTCAAAGGTGTCTTATTTGTCAACAGCTAAATCCAGGAAGAAAGACAGTAGTGAGTCTAGGAACAATAGGACGAGAGGGAGGTCCTTTCACGAGAATGCAAATGGATTTTATAGAAATGCCTCTGAGCAATAGACTAAGGTATGTCCTTGTAGTTGTCTGTTTGTTTTCCCGTTGGGTGGAAGCATACCCGACCAGAAGGAATGATGGAATTACGGTAGCAAAACTAATGCTGCGAGAATTCATTCCAAGGTATGGTTTTCCAGTAACGATTGAAACGGATAGAGGAACACATTTTCAAAACGAATTGATTCAACTGATTTGTGAAGCACTTAGTATTAAACAGAAACTGCACTGTGCATACAGACCAGAGGCTTCTGGAATAGTAGAGCAAGTGAATGGAACAATTAAGAACAGACTAGGTAAAATGTGTCAAGCCACAGGACTAAAATGGCCAGATGCCTTGCCATTAGTCTTAATGACAATAAGAAGTATACCGGAAAGAAAGACAGGACTCAGTCCCCACGAGATAATTAAGGGACGAGCATTGAGACAAGCACATGTACCTGTCAACAAGCTACTGACTATAACTGATGATCTGGTGCTGGATTATTGCAAAGGATTGGCTGATGTGGTACGTTCTGTGTTTCATCAGGTTGGACCGGATGCAACCACTCTTAAAAAGAAAACCGGCTCACGATTTGAATCCAGGAGATTGGGTCCGCATAAAAGTCCACCGAAGAAGAAACTGTTTGGTTCCTCGCTGGGACCAACCACGACAAGTGATCCTGGTAACAACAACTGCAGTCAAATGTGCAGGAGTAAAACACTGGGTGCATGCCAGTCAAACCATCAGAGTTCCAGAACCTGAAGATCGACATGTAAGTCGACATCTGGAAGTATTGGATACCAGTTCAGCATCGGATGTAGAGGAAGAGATGAACAGAGCTCCAGAATCTGAAGATCGACCTGTAAGTCGACATCTGGAAGACCCAACTACAAGTGCAACGACAGGAGGAGTGGAGGAAATAGCCGAAGTTCCAGAATCTGAAGATCGACATGTGAGTCGACATCTGGAAATATCAGACACCAGTTCAGCATCTGATACAGAGCATTCGGATTGTGAGGAAAATCTGAAAAAAAATTGGAAATTTGATAGTATAAAAGAAGAAACTGAGCAAGAAGACAGTAACAGTGAGCAACCAAGTACAAGTTGTGGTGAAAACCCTTCAGAGACGATATTAATAGACGAAGAAGGGAGAGTTTCAAATAGAAAGATAGAAGAATCGGAAGATCTCCGAGGAGCAATAGGGACAGGTCGGCGAACAAAAGAACAGGGAAATTTAGACGCAGATAGAGAGATTGACACAAATTCGGAAGAACCTCGAGGAGGGACAGAAGTAGGTGATCGAAAGAAAACACGAGAAAAACCACAAATAGATGAAAGAAATGAAATTATAAAATTTAAGATAAGAGACAATAAAGGAAGAACTGAAACAGAATCAGAAGAAAGTGGAGAAGAAAGAAACCAGAAACTAGAGTCGAGAAAGAGAACTTGGAGAACAGAAAGAGAGGAAAAAGAAAGTGAACCAAAAAGGCCAAGAAAAGGAGACAATTGGCCCAACGAAGTTAGGAAACTTGAGATACAAGATCATAAGGCTAGATGGAAAAAGTGCAGAACAAGTAAATGAGATAACAAGTCAAAAAGAACAAGAGAAACAAGGTGGAAAACACTTGCAGAAAACAAAAAGAGTAAAGAAAGCAAATCTGAAGTATAAATCGCCTGAATGGTTATACATTGCATTGACTGATATCAAAGAAGAAGAGATCACTCACGAAAACCTAGAAGAAAGCTGCAACCTAATGGGTGAAGGTGAAGTGCAACAAACTTGAAGAAATTTGAACAAATTCTACCGGATTTGACGAAACACTGGATTTGACAAAGAAAGAGTTCTGAAAAGAATTAAAAAGAAAGTACCAAACAAAGACAAAGTGAAAGTGCAGGGTGACTAAGAGGTCATTTCTGAGGTGTGGTGACACATTTTCCCTGTACATAATAAAATAGGTTATAGAACAAAATGGAAGATACTAAAAATAGAAAGTGTAGATGTGAGTTCTTAAGCAGGTGGTGTAAGATGTGCTTCTTTTGTACAGAATTATTAATGACAGTATGGATTATTTTAGCGATCACCATTCCAATTAGTTTAGCTGTAGAAGAAACGTCTAATAACACAGATAAAGAAAAAGGAGCTAATGTGCACGAAACAGCTATATTAAAAAGTAGTGCAGAATTACATAAAGACAAATCAATAACAGATTTTTCAAAGAATGTTTTCACTAAATTATTATATGAGTATGTAGAAACAATGGATGTAAGAGATTGTTATGTTTGTATACAATTACCTGCGTCTGTTGCAGAAGGTGTGACCTATCATCACCTTCCTTTGACGTATGGAATAACATGTAGTGTTTTAGCAAGTCTATTTTACAAGACAGGAAGATTAGAATATTATTACACTAATATAGATAAGATTTTTGCAAAGATTCCTGTAGTTCCAGAACTAAACAAAGTGAAAGAAGCAAAAAGATTTGGTGAATTTTTCATAGAAGATAAGATTCTAATATTAGATGATATAGTTAAAAACAACCTTACCTGTGAGTTAAGAAATGAAGAAAAGGTATTTTTAGAAATGGTCGAGGATAGAAGAGTGAAATTTCAAAGAAAAGTGATAGAAGAGACAAAAACACCTATTTGGGCGTTTGAGGAAGAAAATCACGACAAGGAAAAGACCAATGCAGCTATGACTCTGGATTGGCCCCAACGGGGAAGGTTGTGCATTAGAAGAAATAGAACAAGATATGACAATTATTTCGTGGGTTCCAGTGATTGCCATGACAATTATATAATTTTAGGCGGATGGGGATTCAAAGGGGGAAAAGATCCAATATTTCCTGGGATCTATTACATTTGTGGTAACAGAGCTTATTACAGGTTGCCGGACCATTGGTATGGATCATGTTACTTAGGCCTGGTCTTTCCAAAGATTTTTCATGTAGATAAAGCAGAAAAGGGAACACACGAAATGATGAAGACATTTACACGTAGAAAAAGGGAAAGTTTCTCAGAAATAGTAGGTGATATTTTTGGAGCATTGATACCAGCAGTGGGAATATCTTTGAATGCATTTAAAATTCGGAAATTATCCACAGTAGTAGATCGCTTATCTACAGATACTGCTGGAGGGTTCTTGATGGTAAATACCGAAATGGTGGCCATGAGAGCTATGGTGATGCAAAATCGACTTGCCCTTGACATTCTTTTGGCAAAAGAGGGTGGAGTCTGTGGAATGCTGAAAGTCCAACATTGTTGCACTTACATTCCAGATAAAAGTGAAAATATACAAAAGTATATAAAGAATATTACAAATTTGCACAAAGAACTTGTTCCACTGGAGGTTGAAAATGCATTTGGAAAACTTGGTAAGAGTTTTTCCTCGGTAATAAATTGGTTTACTAAAATGAGTGGATTAATAGTAGGGAAAGTCATAATAGTAGCGACCATGATAATCATAATAGTTTTAGTACTGAAGCTAATCATTACATGTATAAAGAGAAGAAGAAGGCAGAACAAAATAGAAAAAGAAAATAAGATAAACAAAGAAAGAGAAATGGGCGAAATAGAGCTAGAAGAAATAAAAGAAAACATGTATAAGAAGACAAAGAGACAAGTTGAAAGGGATACAGTTGTGTAAACTAACAAAAACAAACGGACAAAGAAATATGCTATCTGATAGAATTGTGTAACATGGGTTTTTGTGGTGATATTAAAAATCACCAAAGGGGGAGTTGATGGAGCAGGGTAAATGAAAAATTTTTAACCTCCTAATATTTACGTTGAATAAATTAACACACAGGTTCGTCTTAGTAAATAACCAACCATGTATGTTACATGTAAAGGGTTAAAGGTAACACGCTATATATGTGCAAACTAATTTACTTACAATTGTTAACGTGGATAACATAAGTCTGATAATTGCGTACTAATTAGAATAATAAATGCATGATTTGTGCTTGGAAATAAACTGTGTAGTGGCAAAAAGAAGCGTTAGTAAGTAAGGAATAGCTTTATATGTCGCTTTTGCTAGGTAATACCTAATTGGGGTACGTAGAATGACGGGAGGGAAACGAAAAGGTTTATATTCTTTATTCTTAACTATGTTCTGTTTATCTTTATAATAGTGCGCTTAGGCCTGTTGTGCCGCGATGTAAAAATGGCTGCCATGAGCTAGAGTACGCAGGCGCGAGAGGGGTTACGAAGGAGAGAAAGGCCGTGAACAAGAGGGCTCGTGATCATTCCAAAGCCTAGGATGGAAGCGTGGTCAAGGCTGTGATGACCTTATCACATAAACGTGTGCCAAAGCAGGACAGCGAAAAGCGTGAGAAGTCGCAGTGAATAAATGAATGGACAATGAACTGTTCAACTGAAAAGTATCAGAAAAGGATACAGTTTGAAACCTATGAACTAAGGGGTAATGTCATGAACCCGTGAGAAACGACAGAAGTATGAACTTTCCACAAAGAACTGGTTGGAACAAGGATATTCATAATGAGATGTATACTGACCCAAAGTGACCAATTAGAGAGAATCTCGCCCACAAAGATGTAACATTTTCACTTAGTAAGCTAGTATTAGGGTATAAGAAGACCTACTCTTAGGGAGGGGGGTTGATGATGCAGATGCGGTTGATGCTGTTGCTGCGGATGCTGCTATTGATGCTGTCATTTTCGGCGCTGCCGTTTTTATGAACTGATGCTACGGCTGCTGCTGCTATTTTATATTTTTGATTGAGCATGAGACGCTGCTATTGGAGAACCTTTTTGCTTTAATAGATTTTTTTCCATTTAAAACTATTAGACTTTAATTCTTGAGATACTAAAGGGAAAGGAACGAGAAGGCCTGTTTTCCAGGACAGATAGATAGTTTTTCGGGAGTTCTTGCTGTGACGAACTTTATTTTTTCCATCTAATAGGTATGCATTGCAATTTCAATTTATTCTTATAATGATGCTAAATGTAATAACCTGAATAATAAATCTGAAACTTATTCATGCTTCTAAAATTTATATAAACTTTATTATCTTTAAAAACAATGAGTCCGTGGTTCTTTAGCTCAATGATAAATGTAAATGTTTAAAGGTTTATAGTGATTGAGCTGGTCTTAATCACCATCAACTGATTCCTACTGGTTGGTCCATCGACCAATGAGCGGAATACCTTAGAGCTTGAGAAGTATTATGTTGTTTTAATAAAAAGGTATCCCGTCTCCTTCCAGCAAATCATTAACTGTTTTCTCCTAGGTAAGAACGGATGAAATCCAGGGAATAAATGAGTGAGTGAATGTATATGCGGTGTTATGGGCCCCACCGTCATATGGATATAGTTGTGTTTAAGAGGGATATTTGCACCTGGACGTCCAAAGCATATAGGAGAAGACATTTTATTGATAGCGCTGGATCAGTATGCATGAGGGACCCTTCTTCACGTCCACATCTCAAACACATCGGGGATGGCACCAGACTAGCCCTCCACAATCTGAGCCTTGTGTAATAGACCCGATGAAGGTACTTGAATTGAATGAGGCGTAGTCTCATGGTGATCGCTGCTGCCCTAGGAGAAGCTAGCGCATCCATCCAGTTGTCTCCGTCCAACTGGCCCACATCCCCCTCCCAGGTCTTGCTGAGTTTATCTAGTGCAGTGGAGCTATGTGTCACTAGGAATTGATAAATCTTCGAAATCTTATGGTCCCGTAGGTCCCCCATAAAAACTTTGGCTTCAACCGGACTAAACTCAGGGATCGCCTCTAAACCCAGAATACTCGGTGAGATAGCATGTGGAAGCTGGAGGTACTTATAAAATTGAGCTTTTGGCATGTGATATTCTTGTTGGAGCTCTTGGAATGACTTAAGGACTACGCCATGCCTTACGTCTCCTAGTGTGGAGGTCCCAATGTTGTCCCAGCCTTTAAAGCCAGCTAGCGCCGCCAGTTGTGGTAGCTGACCATTGTTCCACAGCGGGGTCTCTCTAGTAAGCTTGTTCCACCATCCCATATTACGAAGGGATTGTTTCCAAACTTGAAAAACCACCTGTGTGGCAGATGGTAGGGACTTGCGCAGCGGTGTAGAATACAGAATGGTATGTACTGTGAAATCGCCCATAAGTCTCTGTTCCACTGCGTATGCTGGGTCCTCTCGACCCCCATACCACCATTCATTTAGAACCAGTAGCTGTGAGGCCATATAATACGCGTGGATATCCGAAGTGGCCAGCCCCCGCTCCTTTTCTCTCTTTTACATTTTTACTTTTTCTCTTTATTTGGCTCATTCTTGGTCACTATTTACTCTTTAACTTTCCCTGTTTTTCATTTGTCTTGCTTATTATATTTTTGCTTTTCTACTTTTTCACCCCTTTGTTTTTTCTTCTTTCCTTTTGCATTTCTTCTTTTCTTCTCTTGCTTTTGCTCCTTTCTGTGGTTCATTTTGCTTTTATCTTCCTCTTGTTTGTTCCTTTTGTTCTTTCTCTGATTCTTTCATATGAATTGTTCTCACATTTTTTCTCCTTCTCCCTTCCTCTGCTTCTCTTCCTCCTTCATTTTTCATCTTTTTTGTCGTGCCTCTACTCTTTTTATTTCTTCCACTTTCTTTCTCTGTTCTTTTCTTAGCATTTCTGCCTTTCTTCTTTTTCATCCCTCTCTTTGATTTGTTCTTCCTTACTTTCCTTCCTTTTTTAACAGTGTTTAACTTCTTGGAGAAATCTCTTCATGTATTACTTTGTGTGTCATGATTGGCTGACAGCCATGCCCTGAGGTACTGACTGCAGAGGTATGTTTCCTATTAGAGAGCTATGCAGTGTGATTGTGCCTTGCAAAATGTATTATAGCTAATGGTTCTAGTTAAATTTGCAATGTATATGTAAAAAAATAACTTTCTGGCTTGCTTGTTTGTGGACGCTAATCAGTGATGCAAATTCAGGCAACGGGCCATAAGCCTCTAGTGCCTCACTACCTGGAGGCAGACGCGGTCTCCTGCAGCAGCACTGCTTATTCAGTCCTTTTTCAAGCATTAAGTGTGGGCTGCATCAACATTTCCCTTACAGGCGGTTTCGTTTTCCAAATTGTGTCTGTGGACCATTTTTCTTTCCATTCCTAGATGTTGCCTTGTGGTCAGAATCTCCCTCTGGATGGTGCAGCATTGTTTAATTTATTCCTATACTGCTGTTTTAAAAATAAATAAAATGCAGGGACCTCAAGGATCATTTGTTTCTGCATCTGCTCAATATTCCTAACTGAACAAAGGTCAAAACGTAATTGTACTTCTAAAAAGTTCTGATTCATTTGATGTGTTATGATTGCATAATCCTGTCTCAGTTGCTTGAGGTTGGTGGTCCATTACCTGAATCTTTAAATACACACACTTGGATCTCTTTGAACCTCACACATGTGTGATTCTTGAGTACTTGGCACTTTGTTCTGTCTGTTAGTGAGCAATAAAAATAAATACTGCATTATTGCTGCTGAGTGGTTGTTTTTGTGATCTAGCCTCTGTTTGATGAATGTTTACCAAGCTTGTGTATATATGGAAAATTGATTCATCTTTGTATTGTTGATTACATTGATTGAGGCTCAAATGTTTTTAGTATATACTGCCAGGAGCCAATGTTTCGGGTTGACTTTATTGCCCCAGGATCTGGTTGGTAATAGAGCTGCCCTTGTTATATTGGGAACCGGTAATTAAAACAGGAAATGAGAAATCTTTTGTACAAACGTGCACAGAACAGATGCTGATCAGCTAGTAGCTAAGCTGCTACCTTGGAACCAGGGTACCTGGGTTTGAATACTGGCTGTGGCACGTGATTAAGAATCGTGTGGTTCTAGGCAAATCACTTAATCTCCCTTTGTCTAAAATTATAAATGTGTGAATTGTAAAGCTGTTGTAATTTTGTGAAATATAATGTCCTTGTACATATCCCCAGTTAATGAACACTTGTTTTGTCTTCCTACACAGAAATTAATGTAAAGCATTATGTTGCTACCCATCTGGTTTTAGATTGCATAAATACCAATCATACCTTTTTTAAATATTTTTTTATTTATAATCTCAGGTAGAAAAAAGAGCCAATCCTTACATATGATCCACACAATTTCATTGTTTCGAATAGAAAGCATAGTTTAAAAATATCTTTCCCTAAAATCACACATTTCTTCTAGGCATTCCCTGATGTAATCCGCTTAATGCACATAATACTTAAAACTAAGCTTCCACTCCCAAAAGAAGAAAAAAGAAAAGTAAAACATGATCCCACGCATTGTTCCTCTTCCCAAATTTTATGGAACTTCACTATGGCACCCACTCTGTGGGAGTATAATTTTTCCTTGGTTTCCACCTGTTTCATCTTTTGCACTGATTGGTCGAAGGTTGGAGTTGTCACCAGTTTCCATTTTTAAAGGATCAAAGATTTTGCCACTAATGATGAAATAAATAGTAGCTGTTTGTGTCGCAGTGATAAGTGTAGTATAAATACCAAACAGGACATTCAGTAAATCCGGGGCAAGATTAATCTTAAGTTTCCTGCTAAGCCACTAAAAGATTAGATCCCAGAAATCTGTAATGACCGAGCAGGTAAAGCATACATTTACCCAGTCTCCTAATTGATGTCTACACCTAAAAACATGACCCAGAAATAGACGGGAACCTTCTATGCAAGCGAAAAGGGGTATCCTAGAGTCACCACTTACAAAATAAAGGCCATAAGTTTAAAATTAGCCCCCCCCCCCATGGCTTTTTGTGACCACTCATAATATTTCCACATATGTACTTCTGGTTTGCACGCTACGGAAGTCTGAATGTCTTGCATGGCTTGCGGGATAATTTTGTCATAGAATTGTTGCTGGATTATGCAGTACCAAATCCCTACCCCTCTTATCCCGCTCCCATAGTAAGCTTGAATAATCGTACGGGCTAAAGTATTGCGAAGCTGAAGAAAAGTTAAAAATAGTGACGAGGGAAGTTCTGGATTACCCACTTTTAGCTGGTCCCACGTCTTCATTGTCCCTTCGACCAAGAGAATCCAAACCGTCAGATCCAATTGTTAATGCTCCTATCGTGGAGATGGAGGACTAGTGAGTTAAAGTCTTCTACCAAAATGTCGGGGTGAAAGGAAGCACACCAAATTCTTCCTTCATTTGAGAAAACCTAAAAAGGATGATATGTGAGCTTGTATCTACTACGTTTTGGAAGCTTTGGAATTTTAATGAATGGAATAAGATGAACATTACATTCTGAATGCATTATTCTAAGGAAAAAATACCTTCCAGTTCTTGAGTTATAACTGCCTGGGCACACCAATCAAAAAATGCTGATTGATAATATTTCTTGAGGTGGGGCAGCGCAAGACCCCTGTCTTCCAAGCACAGCTGTAGAGTTTCCAGTTTAGGACGGGGTCTTTACCTGACCAAATAAATTGGCGCAAAACTTTATTAATTTCGTTAAAATAACTTAGAGGAACTTTAATTATTACCTTCGAAAATATGAAAAGAAAAAGAGGAAGAATCATCCTTTTTACTAATGCTATTCGACCAATAATCAAAAGTGGGAGAGACTGCCATTGTCTTAGTAAGTTCTTGGCCTTGGAAAGTATTTAAACATAATTGAACTGGAAAAGCTGCTCAAAATCATGGGATAAAATAATACCCAAATATCTGATTTAGCCCGACCTGCAGACTTGGGTCTGGATCTCGATCGGGAGTACTTGGACTGAGCAGTTGAATAACAGCACCTATGACTTTGAATGGTTAATTCTTTAGCCCCCTAGCTCTGAAAATGTGTTAATCTTGCTAAATATTCTAGCGATGTTTTGTTTTTCCGCCTCCAGGCAAAGGATTAAATCATTAGCAAACAATTTAGGCTTGGGAGCCCCTGGCAAAGGTGCCCTAATCTGAGAGTCTTGGCACAAAAGTGAGGCTAGAGTTTCAATAAACCGTGCAAACAGCACTGGCGACATGACACAACCCTGATGGGTGCCAGGTCTAATTTCAAGAGATCCTGTCTTATGAGAATTTACTATGATTTTTGCCTCTGCTTTGCTATATAAATTCCGAAGGAGCTTCACCAGTTTGGGGGGAAAACGAAACCTAAGTAAAATAGCAAAAAGAACTGAACTAAATCAAAGGCCTTTTCTGCATCGACCATGATGATCGCTGCTATATAATGATATAGCATTATTGGGGAAAAAAATCAATGGCCTGAATTATTAAATTAGTATTATTTATGATCGTTCCCCCTGGCAGGAAGCCACATTGATCCCATCCACAACTTCCTGCGCTGGTGGAGTTATTCTGGAGGCCAAAAGTTTAGTGAACAATTTATAGTCATTATTAAGTAAACTAATGGGATGATAGGATGCCAGCTCGTCGGATGGTTTATCCTTTTTTTAAAAATCTTACTATTACGGCTTCGGAAAAAAAAATTGGAATCTTACATCTCTCTAACATTTTATTGAATAGTTGAACCAGCAGTCTCTCCACTTGAGCCATAATTGTTTTTTACAGTTCTGCTGGCAAACCATCTATCCCACAGGCTTTCCCATTAGGAAAGTTTTTGATGCTTCCTGTACTTCTGCTACCATAATGGGAGTCACGGTCTGAGTCTGCTGATCTCTGCTAAGCAAGGGCAAATCTATTGCCTTAAGGTATTAACTAATCTACTCCGTTGCAGTAGGAGATGAAGATGTGTATAATCTTTTATAATGCCTGAGAAATGCCTTCTCAATTTCCGCCATTTGGTTTACCATCTGACCTCTATCCTCCTCGTAGATTGATTTAATGGCGGCATTGTTGCGTCTCTTTTAAACTGACCATGCCAGAAATCTCCCCACATGCTCGACCTGTTCATAGAGTTGCTGGAAGCATGTATTCTGATTAACTATCTTCTGGGAGTCATAGTGCTTCTTTAATTGACATCTAGCTTCTCTCAAGTTAGACTCCGTCGTTTGGGAATAATATATTAAATGCTTTCGCGTTGCATGCTCAAAATTGCGCTTTAAAATCATTGTCTTCTCCTTCTTTAATTTAGCTAAGCTGGCTTTAAAAAAAATCAACCCCCCATAAAGTCTTTGTATTACTGGGACCTGACCCAGGCAGCATTGGTTTATAAAGTCTTATCTAGTGCCCCCAAGAACATTCAGTCTGCTTTATGTTAACCCCTTACTCCATTACTGAAACAGCGTGGTCCGAGAACGGATTTTCGAGGAAAAAGGACTTCCCTCTAATCCATTGGTGCGAAATTAAGAAGTCTATCCGTGAGGCTGAATTGAACCTCTTAGAAAAGCAAGTGTATTTCTGGTCCTGCGAGGACTGAACTCTCCAGGGATCATTTAATGCTATCTCTCGACTCATTCTGGCCAAAAAAGTAGAAGATCTAGGTTTGAGATGAAACTAATTTAATATTCTGCAAGATATTAAAATTACCCCCGATCACCAAAAGGCCGGGAAGTAGCTGCAATGCTTTCTCGAGATCTTCAAGACGAGACAAGCTAACCGTCTGGAGGCACGGATTATCAACTTTTACACTTGCTATTATCCATCTAGCCTTGGGCTCTTTAATGACCTGGTAGACTTCCCCAAAAAAGTTATGCGTGAACAGATCCGCCATCACCCTAACTGCTGCTCCTACCGATGCAAAAAAGGATTGGGAGATAAAATTCGGCATTGTAGGAGGAACGGATTGAAGTTTAAGGTGGGTTTCCTGAAGCAGAATTATTTGGACCTGGGTCGACATGAGCATTGCAGCATAGATTTAAGCTTAATTTGATTATTGGCCCCATTAATATTACATGAAGCTATCTTAATAAGCTGCCTTCTGCCATTAAAATTAAAAAAGCTGTTCAGTCACCTTACTAGCCCTCTTTTGAAGCCTTGCTCCCTAACCCTCTTCGCTGCAAATAGCATCCAAATAGGCTTCTCTACATGTGCAGGCTTGCATCCCCAAAGACCATATCGCTTCCAATCATCTCTACCTGTGATTTCTTTCCACTTTTCGTCCCTCTGTGCCCCGAAGACCCAAATCCACTCCCCATACCCACCTAAAGCCACAGACTTTTCCCCAAACCTCAAACCCCAACCCTCCACTCTTCACATCCCCCCTTCCCACTGGATGAGTACCTTGGTATGGTACTCTCTGAGCCCTTCCATGTGAGAGGGAAGTAAGATGGTTTTAATACATTACAATGCTAATTCCACCGAGGCACAGTTCTATACCATGGAGATTCTAAAAGGCTTAAGGAGGAATGTCCTCTAGGAGCAATTCACCTATTTTAGCATAGCATTAGAGATTCGAACACCTTATCTCCCGGAATTGCTGTCTCTGCGCCCATTACCCCCCCCCCCCTGACGAAATGCAAACATTCCTTAGTCCTGTCGATAGACTGAAATATATGCAACCGGCCTTTAAACAATAGTTTCATTTTGGATTGCTGCACAATACCCGCTGGTGCCCCCTGGTACTTAAAGTCAGCAATTAGTCCAACAAATTCCTGAATCCGCTGTGCAGCTAGGATCAACATGTACAAATGGATCGAAAGGTATAGTTGTCCGAAGTAGAAAAGGACTTGTTTTTAATTGCCTGTGACAGAATCTGTTCTTTAATCCAGACATCGCCAAAATTGGTCAGGATTGTGCGTGTGTATTTGGCGTTTGTAGACCAAACTGCCGGAACCCGATGAGCCCGGGCAATGGTTAACTCTCCTGCTGGTTTTTCGTGAAATACATATTTGTGGACCAGGTCTGTCTGATATAAGCTTTGTAGCAGTTTGTCCTGCTTCCTGATCCTCGGTTATACCAATGAAAATCAGATTGGTGCGCCAGGCTCTGTTCTCGACATTATCTAGCTTTAATTGAAGATCTTTCAGCTCTCCTTGCATTCTTGAGCAGATTCCTTCCTGTTTTTTGTAAGTATCTTACAAGGTGGATACCTTCAGTTCCACTTGGGTGATGCGAGAAGCTAGTTGTTGAATATTTTCTTTATTCAGCTCGAGTTCATTGGTTTTCCGATGAGCATTTAATTGGGACAACTTCATTTCCCGGAGCTCATTTAAAATCAGATTTAACTTCATCTCAATAGAAGCAGGCTGAGAAGAGCTTGGTGTTGACTCTATTTGGTTTCCTGGTTGATTCAGATCCCTGATCTTTGAGGTTTCCTTTTCCACTGCTGCGGCCAACTCCACACTGCCCTGTATATCCATCCTTGCAGAAGTCTGGTCAGTTCCACTCTCTCTCTGTCCTCCCTTCGAGATTCCCAACGTGAACAACAGGTACGGCATTTTGCCTTTGCCAGCTAACAGGTCATCTAGGGGTTGAGCTGTAGGGAGATCAATTATAGCTGGATTGGGTGAAGAGAGAGCTTCTGGACTTAGTGAGGATTCCAATCTATCACTTGTGTCCTGTAGTTGGTCATATCAGACCCTATCTGGGAAGAGGTCTGCTGGGCTGCTGCCTGTGATAATATTTTGCTGCTGTGTTCTTTCGCCTGCTGATAGCGTCCCTTCTCTCCTTAAGACTTTTTTCTAAAGGCGCTTGTTTTCGTTGAGGGCTCTCTTGAAATGCGTTTCATTTAAGCGCCACATGGTCTGCACAAAAAGAGTCAAAGAACCGCCGGGGGATGCAGGAGTTGATAAAGGGAGCCACAATACACATCTGTGCTACACAGACCACTTCTGCAGCTCCCCCGCTACTCCTCCACCTGAAAATTAGGATCTACAGTCCCATCTCAGGCTGCTTCAACCCCTCCTCCTTCGATTCCCTTAATCTGTATACTTGAGCTGCCTGACCTGGCTTGCCTTTTTCAGACCCGATCCTAGGGGGTATGGTCCACTTTACACCATGGATTTTACACATCTCCTCTCGCGTTCTCTTCTGGAAGAGGCACCACGTTCCAAGCGTTAGAATACATTCTCACCCGTCAGCATATGTGGTGCCAATCTTCAAGCGCCTCAATGTCCCCTCCTCCCCCCCAGCGATATCCAGAGTAGGAGTTGTTCGTTTGATCCTGTGCCCTGGGATCAGACACAAAAATAAGGGGGGAGTGGAGAGTTAAGAGACTTGGTTGGAGCAACACCGGTTAGTATACACTGATCCGATGCTCGGATGAGCACAGCTTTCCAGGTGGGCGGCCTTAAAGCAGTGAGCGTAATAGTGTAGTAAAGTGCCAGGCCGAACGTTCCAATGTTACAACTCTCCTATGCTCTAAACCTTTTGCCGCTTTACCGCTACCACTATAGAGGTGCTAGCGCTATGGTGAACTCGACTCACCGAGTGGGCATTCCACTGTTACAGCTCTCCTGCACTTTTAGTCACTTTTGCCACTTATTGCTAAAGAGGGGCTGTCTCTCTGGTGCTGTAGTGATTATCGGCTCTCCAGCCGGGCGGGTGAGGCAGCCTGACTCCTCAGAAAATGAGGGAGTGCCAAGGCGTTGTATATGTGCCGCTTGCCACTCTTCTTGAAGATAACTGGGTGCATTACGAGATACCCTGCTGTAGAGCGAAGCGCGCTTCGCTATCCATCGGCCATCTTGCTTGCACCTCTCCGGAACTGGCTCAACCGCAGAGCATGACGGGAACTCGACATTGTCCCTCAAATACCAGTCATACCCACATGCACAGGGAATAGGCATTCTCCTGGCAGCAAGTCATGGGCACTCCTTTTGTGTGTAGTAATTCTTGGAAAAGCAATCTGCGCAGTGTAGGTGTATGATCTTACCAGTGCTCTTACTTTTCATTATTTGTTAAAGCTGATCTTTGCCCTTTATAAATTTCTTTTTCACTGTTACAGATGTGAGCTGCTGGGACTTGTGGGCATTTATCTAGCTAGCTGACTTTTGAAGGTGACCAAAATTGTGTGATTTTATGCAGAGCATTTAAAACACCCTAAACGCTCCCAACATGTTCTTTCTGTAACTCTGTGTGTTCCAGATGCAGTGACTATAAGTAATAGAAATGTTCTTAGTGAAGGGCTCAGTTGCCCCTTGAGGGCTATGTATGTGCTGTAACAAATTCCTAAAATGAACTATGCTCCTTGCTTCTGCATCATGACCCCCTGAAATCCATCATAGGTTTTGTGAAATACTCTCCCATCCCCCACCCCATGCTGCCAGCCCTTTTCTCCACTTATACTCCTGTGTGTGCATATACGTGTTCTTGCATTGAAAACATATTTATTTTCTGCGCAAAATCCCTAACTGTTGCTTTGTCTGTGTGTTTTTTCTTTATCAGTGCTTTTTATTGGCTCCTGGCTTCATTATTCTCACAGGTTGCTCACATTTCCTTCAGGTTTAGCATTCGACTCCTGGGATATGGATTTTTACACCGCTCTCTTCCAGAAAGTCCAGCGAAATCCCACCAGCGTGGAGTGCTTTGATCTGGCCCAGTCCAACAGGTGATGCTTGAGCCTGGGAGGTGATGGGTAAATATAGCAATGGTGTTTGATTTAAAGGCTCCAGGTAGGGCTTCAAAACAGTCATGAATGGGTGTCGCAAGACTTACCCAGATCGAGACAGTGCTAACCTGTATTGCCCTTTGCGAAATCCTAAAATGTGTGTTTTTTGCGTAAATAACTGTTTTTGGCATTATGTGTTGGATAAAGAAAGGACTAATGGAAAAATGCTTCTGGTCCTCTGAACATTTTGTGCCGCACTTTCATCCCAAGAAGCATCTTGACACTAATTGCAAATGTCTGATTGTTTCCCAAGTTAATGGTACTTGTTTTGTCGCCCTCGGTGGTTGAGAGGCTGAGTGTCTTTGCAGTAATTCAGTCCTCTGACCATCCCAGCAGTGGATGCTTTAGTCAGCAGTTACACTTTCTTCCTTTTTCTGTGCTACTAAGAGGTTGGCTGGATAATGAAGTCTCCATAAATAGTGCGTCTTTGGCTGTCACTCTGGCTAGAAAATTCAAAGAGCTCGGTATTATTCATGCAGTTGCCGGGGGCTTAACTAGGAATTGAGCTCTACTCAGTCCCTTTGAATTTTTACAAATGAAGAATGTGATCTGCTTTTTTTAATGCAACATTGCCTATTGTAGTGGTGCTCTTTATTATCTCACATGATTAGTTGTTGAACGATCGTCAGGTTGTATGTAATTCAACAACACAAGAAATGTCAGACACGTGTTTCGCTTGGATATGTATATCCAGGAGATTTTTTCAAGGCAAATTGTTTATTACACCTTGTTAGAGGAGCGTGGAGCTCCATCTAAAATGGGCAGAGTAGAAAAATCAAAAGATATAAATATCACAATCTGATGTCGTAGACTTCAGAGAGATGCAAATCCTACAGTAATGCTGCTGGTAAGTTATTTTGGGCTTACAGGATTCATCATTCTGAAAAAAACAAAATGCCATATGCAGCACTTTAGAAAACTCCTTAATAATAAAGAAAGGTTTTACACATTCTTACATGCAATGCCTTAACCGGAATTAGTAAAATTATTATGGAAAGCTTTATTAATATAGATGATGAAATGCTTCCAAATGAGTCCTAAAATAACAGGTGAAGCTACTGCGAAGGAATCGGAAATGGCTCTAAACCATGTCAACTCAGCATGAATTATTCCTCAGATAGAGGATGTAAATGTATTTTAAAAATGTAATTGTGTCAAGTACACCAGCTTGCCAATATGTGAAAGAGCAGACATTTTGTTTTCATTTTGCGTACATAAGTTAATTTCCTCCAGACATAACCGTGCGATGTAAAAAAAAAAGGAGCATTTTTGTCTAGAAATGCCATATTTACATTTCTTGATGCCCCCAAATAAGAATTCTGAGTTTTTATTTATTTTTTTGCTCAAAATTAAAAACCATCCTGTCTTCTCTCCATCTCTCCGAAAGTGAGCACAGTCGACACTGGTTTTTCAAAGGCCGCCTCTTCGTTGACGGGGAGGAGAAGGAGGCATCGCTGTTTGAAATGATCATGAAAACCCAGGAGAGCAGCAACCCGAACAATGTCATAAAGTTCTGTGATAACAGCAGGTGAATGCCCTCCTTAATTTGTGCTCCAGCTTTCTTCTTCCTCACGCATATTCATGAGCTGTAGGTGCCAAGGTAACTAACCATAAGAGAAGACATTGTTTATATTGGAGTCATATACACAAGGAGTAAAAAGTATGGCATAAGGTGTAACATTTGTCTTTGTAAGCTGTAAGGTATTGATAAAAATCAACGGTCTCCTGATACAGCATTAGGAAGTGCCCCTTTAGTGGCTCATGAGGATGCACAAAATCCTGTGCTCTGTGCCACTGTAAATTGGTCATTTTGCCTTAAATGGACACAGTGTGTTGATTGAACATTTTGACACTATTTGACTTGCAGAACATTGGTGTTATTTTGTTGAACTTCTATTGGATATTATCACTCCTCTTGCATCCATTGGTATATGGCAGTGTTGATTTTAGTGGTCCAGTTGACCACTCGTAGGTGTTTAGTAGATTGTCTGTGGGGTGTTTTTTTTGTTGTTGTTTTTTTTGGCGTCTCAGACTATTTGTAACATTCAGTCTCTGAGTGGGTTGTTGGTTTTAGCCTGTGGGTGTTTTGGTCAGAACTAGTTAGTTATTATACTATTGTTTTCCCCAATTGGCAAAACCTTTAGCACCCTCTGTAAGTCCCTGGTAAATGCCTGCAGAACTAAAGCGGGTCCTTAAGGGCAGGAGCACGAATTGTGCCACCCTAATGGACATCTCACCAAGCACATGCAAGACTGCCATTGCAGGCTGCGTTCCTTGGTGCAGACAAAAGTGAAAACACGACATGACACACAGTCCTGTGGGCCATGTCTTCTAACACTGCATGTAATATTTGTAAGTCACCCCTACAGCAGGCCTGACAGCTCTAACGCAGGGTGTTAAATATTACATATAAGGCATACCTTCATGAGCAGATATGTCCCTGTGCTGGTCAGTCCTATTATTGCCAGTACAAGTGACCAGGGAAGCCATTTTAAACCATGTACTGGGCACTGGTTAAAACAAGTTCCCCAGCTACATGATGTCTTCACCGAAGAAAGGGATAGTGGGAATCGAGCATCTCGTATTGATAAACTCACACTGATTCCAGTGTTTGATTTATCAATATATGCACCCAGGGGGCACCTTAGAGGTGCCCCCTGAAAACCTACCAGCCTTGGGTGTGGCTGTTGAGTGGTCTTTGCCAGCCTGCCACCCAAGACACTGTTCTGACCTCCTAGGGTGAGAGCTTTTTGCTCTCAGGAGACCCAGAACAAAAGCCTGTCCAGGAAGAGGATGTAACACCCCCCTCCCACAGGATGGCCTGCTGATTATCCTCCATAGAGCGACTAGCTTCAAAGAGATGCTGCCTTTCAAATGCAAATCTGGCTCCCGTCACAGGAGAGGAAGCTGAGCCCCCTTTGTCCAGACACTTTTGACACCTGGACAGGTGAGAAAATTAGCTAGTCGGGTAGGCATGCTACCCCCAGGCTAGTACCATCCTTAAGGTGGGCTAAACTGAAGTGGACACAACTTTTCAGAAGTGGCCATCTGTGATGGCATACTTAGGAATTCTGGGGCAGGGTCATGCCCACTTCCCACAGGAAGTGATCATATACAGGGCGTAGTGACCCCAAGGGTGAGTAGCCCATGGGCAACTACCCTACACTCTCCTGACGCCTATAATTTGAGTATTTAGGGGAGTCCCTGGCACCAGAGGAGCAGATCCTGATGACCTAAGAAGAGAGAGGACACCGAAGAGCCGCAAAAGCAGAGAGGAGAGAAGACGCAACTGACCTGTTACCAGCCCCACTGGCCTGTCTGCATCTCTCTTCGAAAACTGTGCCAAAGTCGACTCGTCCTGCAGGTGTTGACTCCAGAAACTTGGGAGGACAGCCTGCCTTCGATAAAGAACCAGGACCTCACGTGGGACAGCGGAACTGTTCCTTGCATCTCTCAGCAATTCTAAAAGAAAGGACTCTGAGGCCTCCAGGAACCGACTAAATCCGACAACTAAAGCCACCACTGCACCTGTTGTCCTGAACCTGAGTCGAAGTGGGTTAACTGTGCCATCGAGGCCCTCCAGAGCCCGAGTCCATCTTGGCTTCACCCCACGTGGACTCCCCGACGTCGCCTGCAGCCTCTGCACGCAGGCCTCTACCGCGAATGCTCCAGTAAGGAAAAAAACAATGCTTAGGGACTCTTCTCAACGTACGCTCCGTACACAAACACGCCATGGAAATCTGGAACCTATTCGACTCTCTCTCGCCCGACATCGCCTTCTTCACAGAGACCTGGACCAACGCATCCTCCGCCCCCGACATCAGCACCGCCATCCCAGACGGATACAAGATCCAGAGGAAAGACCGCCCCAACCACCCAGGAGGGGGCCTCGCCATCGCCACAAGAGCACCCTCCGCCTCACCACCTCCAGCGAAACCTTCCCCTCCGCCGAACACCTGCACTTCCAGATCCAGACCACCCCCAAAGCCACACTCCGAGGAACCCTCGTCTACAGACCCCCGGCCCCGAACACCCTTCGCCACCACCATCACCGACTTCATCGCACGCCATCGCCTCAGCAAACTACATACTCATTGGAGACCTGAACTTCCACCTCGACAACCCCAGCGACCCCAACTCCACTATCCTTCGTGACAACCTCGCCAGCATCGGACTTAAACAACTCGTCAACACACCGACCCACAGAGCAGGACACACCCTCGACCCCATCTTCGCGGCAGGAAACAGCGTCCAATTCAGCCACACAACGCAGCCGCCATGGACCGACCACCACTGTGTACACTTCGCCATCAACAAACCCAAGGCACCCAAACCAGCCCCACGCCCACCTCGAAGGAACTGGAGCAAGGTTACTGACTAGCAACTTAACTCCACCCTCACCCGAGACAACCACACCTGGGCAACCGACGCAAACAACGCAGCCAGAGAACTCCACACCTGGATCTTCAACTGCGCAGACGAGCTCGCCCTGCTACGCAACCCCGACAGACAACGCCCCAGGAAAGCCGCCTGGTTCACCACCGCTCTCCAAGAAGCCAGACGCACCTGCAGACGCCTGGAGAAGAACTGGAGAAACCCCAAGACAACCGAAAACCACACCACCTATAAGGATGCCTTGACAGACTACCATAACCAGATCAGAGCCACCAAGAGGAACTTCATCCACAACAAAATCCTGGCCAACTCCACCAACTCCAAGGAACTTTTCAGTGTCATTCAGGAATTCAACAACCCACGCAGCGAAGCCACAGACATCACACCATCCCAAGACCTCTGCGACAAGCTTGGAACCTATTTCCACCTCAAGATCAAAAACCTCTGACAACTTCGACCATCCACTAGGTGCCACAGACGGCCCCCCGCCCCCCAGAAACAACAGCCAGCCCACCATCTCCAACTGGACACCGATCACGGCCGAAGACACCGCCTCGACCATGAAAAGCATCCACTCGGGGGCCCCCACCGACCCCTGCCTCCCTCGCATCTACCACAGAGCTGCGGCCGCCATCGCACCCGAACTACAACGCACCATCAACACCACCTTCAAAACAGGCACCTTCCCAGGCGACTGGAAGCGCGCAGAAGTCAGACCCCTGCTCAAGAAGCCCACAGCTGACCCCACCAACCTCAAGAACTATCGGCCCATCTCGCTCCTCCCCTTCGCAGCCAAAGTTGCAGAGAAAACAGTCAACAGGAAACGGACACGATTCATTGAAGAGAACGCTATCCTCGACCCGTCCCAATCCGGATTCCGAAGCAACCACAGCACAGAGACCGCCCTACTCGCCGCCATAGACGACATCCGCACCCTCCTGGACCAAGGCCACTCCGCAGCCCTCATCCTACTCGACCTATCAGCGGCCTTCGACACCGTCTCCCACCGCACACTAGTCGCCAGACTACACGACGCAGGCATACAAGGAACAGCCCTGGACTGGATCCGATCATTCCTCACTGGAAGAAGTCAAAGAATCAGACTCCCACCCTTCCTCTCCGACCCCACGAAAATCACCTGCGGAGGCCCACAGGGTTCATCACTGAGCCCCACCCTCTTCAACATCTACATGGCCCCCCTCGCAGCCATCGTCCGACAACACGGCCTCAACATCGTATCCTACACCGACGACACCCAGCTCATCCTCTCCCTCACCAAAGACCCCACCACTGCCAAACTCAACTTCCAGAAAGGAATGCCAGACGTCGCATTCTGGATGACCAACAGCTGCCTGAAGCTCAGTGCAGAGAAGACAGAAGTCCTCGTCCTTGGTACCACCCCTTCTGCATGGGACAGCACCTGGTGGCCGACCGCCCTTGGAAGCCCACCTACCCCCTCAGACCACGCCAAGAACCTCGGCATCGTACTCGACTCATCACTCACCATGAACCGACAGGTCAACGCCGTCACCTCCAGCTGCTTCAACACCCTCCGCAAGACCTTCAAGTGGATCCCCCCCCGAGTCAAGGAAGACAGTCACCCACGCACTCATCACCAGCAGACTGGACTTTGGAAACGCACTCTACGCCGGCATCAACAAGTCCCTACTCCGCAAACTCCAAACAATACAGAAAACCGCCGCCAGACTCGTCCTCTGCATCCCCTGACACGAACACTTCAACCAACACCTATGAAGTCTCCACTGGCTCCCCGTGGAGAAAAGAGTCGCTTTCAAAATCTTCACTCATGCCTACAAATGCCTACACAACAACGGACCCAAATACCTCAACGACAGAATCAACTTCCACGTACCCAAAAGAAACCTCCGATCTTCCAACCTCACACTGGCCGAAACCCCGTGCATCCACAGAGCCAGAGCAGGCGGAAGATCCTTCTCTCACATTGCAGCCAAGACCTGGAACGAGCTACCGGCAGACATCAGACGCGCCCCCTCCTTGAACACCTTCAGGAAGACCCTCAAGACCTGGCTCTTCGGCTAAACAGATCTGCGGACCCCCTCCCCCCGTGCCTTGAGACCCTCACGGGTGAGTAGCTCGCTTCCAATTCCCTGATTGATTGATTGATTGATTGATTGATTCTGCAACTGTCGCCCCTGGGCCATTGAGAAGAGGACCGAAGGTGTCCCTACATCACCGAGCATCGTGAGGCCTGAGCCCCCCTGTTGGTTCACCCCCACTGGCCTCCTAGTTAGAGCATGCAGCCTCTTTTCGCAATAGAATAACATTGGGCTCCCGGCGCTGTTTTGCACCCTGCACCGGCCGCCCTCGTCCCATTGGTGGTGTACTACTGGTGCTACCTTGGACCTTGCCCACCACTCACCTTAACTCCTGGAGATTAGTTCCTTAAATCGCTGTGCTATACCCGTTTGCAGAACGTGTTCTTCCTTTCATAGGATAACCTTGCAGAACTCAAAAATTGCACTGTCCACTTTTGGAACTGAAAATAATTCATATTTAAAACGTACTTACCTGAACGATTTTTCTCTGATGTCTAAACATATATAAAGATACTTGCTATTTTTATAAATTGTTATGGCTCTTCTTGAGTTGTGTGTCAGTTATTGATCATTGTGTGTATTTGGAGATGTCTTGCACTCCTCTCAGTTAAGCCTAAGGCTGCTCGACAACACTACCCCTAACGGAGCACCTTGGGATTGCTAGAGTAAGCCCCTGTCCACTCATAAGGGAACCCCTGGAGACTCTACACGGTATATCAGGTTATAGATATATCACATAAAGAGCCAGCTTCCTATAAGAAACAATCACATTTCAATTTGCACTTTTGCTCTCCAGTGTATGTTTCTGGTAACTATGGAGAGTGATTCCATTAGAAGGAGACCAGTGGTACATGATTTTAGAGTAAGAAGTTTCCCGCCATATAATCACTTGCAATATTGATCTTGTTCCTTTTCACTGTACAAGCTCAACATTCCCAATCTCACGATGGCCACATTCCTTTCTGCTATCCACTATTTTTACATGCATGTCTCCGTCTTAGTTTTCTGTTTTCGCTCTACCTGTACAGATTATACCGTTATCCAAACTTCGTGCTATCCCTGTATAAATAGTCCAACTTTTTTTTGTTTTCATGTATAGACCAGGACATTCCTACTTGTGCTTGCTCTTTAAATGCAAACTTCAACATTCTTCTACTTCAACGGTGTTTAACTGATATATTTAACCCTTTTTTAGTCCATTCATTAAAGGAGCTGCCAGTGAAAAACTGGATCAAATTCTTAATTTTGTTTTTCTTTTCAGTGGGATTCAAGGAAGGGAAGTGTTATCCTTGTACCCTACAGACCCATCCAAAGCCAGCCACTTTGAGCAGCAGAAGTCAACCCGCCATGTCATCTTCACAGCTGAGACACACAACTTCCCAACGGGTGAGCGATCATCGGCATCTTCTCTTTATCTACACTCATTCCTTTCTTGTAATGCTTTTAGTGTCACCCTTACCCGCAGGATTCCTTCCTTTCTTACGCAATGTTGTATTTTCAGAACTCTCTTGCGGAGCAATCCTCTGTCCTCTTTTAGCTCCGCATCTTACATTATTTCTTTTTAGCTTATTTTATCATTCTTCCTGCCATGTTCCTCTCTATTTCATAGCTACTTTGTTTAATTTGGCATTTTCACTCTTCTTTTCTTGCGGAGTGCCTTTTTTTACACTGCACTCCCACCCCATCTTTTTAGGTCTCGCCTAGGCAGCACTTGCGCTGTCTCTTTGAGCAGGTTGAGAATTTTTGCATGCAATTTTTGGATCTAAACCTGTTGAATGAAACAGTTTAAAATTCTGCTCCTACGGAATATAGCTTACACAAGCTTTCTAGAGGCACTTAAGAGGTGACACAGACACTTCCCACAGTAAACAAGCATTGGCATAGCCAATAGGTCTCGCCTTTGGGACCTTATAATTGTTTAGCCATGCAACAGTTGATGTTGTTGTACCAAGGATATTGTGCTGGATAACTAAACACTTATATGGTCCCAAATGCGAGACCTATTGGCTATGCCAATGCTTGTTAACATTCTGTTGACTCCCACTTGCCTTCCCAGTGGCCACTTCATCTGACTGGCAAAGTCAATAGCTCGTCCACAGGCGACACCTACTGGCTTTGCCAAAGCTTGTTTCTTTTGTGTGAAGCCCTCCATTACAGTGAATGTGTTTTCGAGCACTCTCCCCTAGTGCAAGTCTCTCCTGCTGTATGTACTCTGTCTTGGTCTCTTAGCTCAACTGCTTCTCCCCGCTCCCTCCCTCTTGCGTTACTTTAGGCGTGCTGCACAGCATCACAGATGCAGGGCAGCGTGGATAACAACCATTGGTAGAGCCAACAGGTCACAAATGCGAGACCCGTTGGCTTTGCCAAAACTTGTTTCACATTGGAAACATTATTTAGAAGCATTTTTGGCACAAACCAATATTTTGAACAGAATTGTCATACATAATTAGGCACTGGAAAGTGTGACTTGTACCTAGGTTTAACAGGAATGGCAAATACCAGCTCACGTTTTGAGATGGCTTGTCCTTTAAATAAAGTACTAATTAAACATGTGATCTAATCTGAGGTTTATGAAAAGAACTCTGAATAATAAAATTGTGTTCTCTTAAAAAGGTTTTGCATTGTGGACACGAAAATATTCCAATATGAAAGTTATAAGGTCTCGACATACACACTGTATCAATTAATACACGACAGTTCCGAACAAAAAATGAAATATCCAAGCACGAAAAGGACAACTAATTGTAGCATTTAAATAAAGAAATAGATATCTATAAACACCCACAGACAAGGTCTTTTCTGGCCCCCCGCCAGCACATTCCCGTGGCACGCGTTGTTCAATCAATAACAGACGTTGCCTGACTTGCTTGCTTCATTCAGCTTTGGCATAGAAGCATGCAAACCGTTGCATTCCTTCTGGTCCACTAGTAGACACACATTAAAACAATCAGTCAAGCTGAACTATCTGGGAGGCAGAGGTCACAGTCGGAAAGACATTGTTCAGAATGGATAAGGTTACGCGATTTTTGATGCTTAAAGACTGTGGGACGGGGAGGATGACTAAGAAGTGAAGGGGGCGGGATTGGGTGAGACGGGAAAAAACATTGAATGAGGGAGACGACAACACGGGGCAAGGGGAGAAGCGGACATTGAAAGAAGAACACAGAACGGGGTTGGGCAGCGGGAGAGAGAAAAGCACGCAGCGCAGGGGAAAAGCACGCACGACAGCGAGCAGGTCTTCACTTTTCAAGCACTCGCGGCGGCATCCACCTTGCGTGAGTGAGCAGCGGCGTGCAGGCGACATGTGTTTGTAATTAACGTGGCCGCGCCGCTGCTCGCTCCCACAAGGTGGATGCCGCCACAAGCACGAGTGCTTGAAAAGTGAAGACCGATTGCTAAAGGCCCTCTCCTAGAGCAGCGCATTCGCGCTGCCTAGGTGAGACCTAAAAAGGCAAAGATCTGCTGTGAAAAACACTGTAAGACCCAAAAGATCAGTACCCCCAAGAGAATAAGGATCAACTATAAAGTGTGTATGGTGCTTGTTTAACCTATACAGGGAGGGTGGGGGGAGAAAGCAAGAGAGAGAACACAGTTAAAATGTCTACAAAAAGGATTCATTGAATTTGGGAGCCATTTAAAGGATTATAATATAGGTCGAGGGCTCCAAATAGCGATAACATTTTAAAATTACTCCAATCCCATCGACCCCAAAAATTATACCTTTTTCTATGCTTAAATTATTAATGTGACTTTTTGCCCCCTCAGCTTGGAGAGGCACATGAAACAACAAAGTTAACAATGTGCAACCAATAAGAGTTACATTACATACCGTCTCACATGCAGCATTTTTGGGGCTGGGGAATCCGCTGCAATACCAAAACTTCATCCAACTATATTTAACCAAGGTGACAATCGAACACATCACAATTACTCACACAATGAGAAGACAATTGCACCTGCAGAACAGAAAACAATTACAAGGTCCAACCAACATAACCACCATCCAATAGGTAACCAAAATAACAGATGCCACGTATTAAAAAATAGTAGCAGGATTCAACACAAAATTGTAAAAATAACGAACTGGAGTGGAGGTAAGTACAATAGAGTCTGGACTCAGACATTGTAAAATAAAACGAAAAACCCCCAAATAATCAAGATTGGTCATGGTTACCAGCAGCATTACAAGAAGAAAATGATTTATGTCCTCATATGGCAGAATTATCACACTGCTTGAAGCATGCAAAAGAGATCAAATACAAATCCAGACATCTACACAAAATTGACCAACTAAAAAAATGCTCCCAGAATATCACAGGATGGCTTAAACTACAGGAGTTGCACTATCGTTAATTTCAAAGTGTGGCATAGAAGGTCTTCAGGAGACTTGGAAAACAGGTATTAGAGTTTTGAAAGTTTCAAATCATATAATGTTCCAGCACCAAGAAAAGATTCCAGATGGAGAACAGACTGGGGGGGGGCTTTGGTGGAACTAGACTACACAAGAGCAATGAGCCAACTCACACAGAATATTTGTGACTTTCATTAGTAGAAATGACTCTGCATGGTAGATATAACAAACCTAGCAAATGTTTGTAACATCCATGGCATTTCAGAGAACTAATGGTATAATACTGACGGGAGATTTTAATTCAAATCTATTGCCCATGAACACTGATGAAACAGAACAGCAGGAAGACTATATCAAATAAAATATCACCGAACAAATCGATCACAGCCCAAAGAGACCCTAATAGGTAAACAGTCATTTAAATTGATACAGAACCCAAGGCTAAGAATAATAATGATATGCTGGAGGCTGATAACATTGCCTCAATAACTTATGTTGCAAAACGAGTAAAACATTGCATCCTTTAAAACTGTATGCCACCTGGATAGTGACAACTTTCTTCAAATTATAGGGCCTTACACCTGCAAGAGTGCCTAATCCCACACACTAACTGTGGGTACAGATCCTATGTACAGTCAGCAGGACTACCTTTACAAAATGTATCTTCGCACAAATATACAATCAAAACAAGGTCATGTCATGCAGTCACTTGGCTAAATGTTCAAGTACAATAATCAGCTTGTACGCAGTTACACCAATGCAAAATCCTGATACTGTACTCATGTGCAACAGTACACGTTCCTGCGGGCATCTACTTGACCTGCATGAATCAGTTAAAGATCGTACAACAGTCACTTCAACTGTACATGATGGTATTATTTCTTAACATGCACTCAAACACCCAGTACGTAATTCGTGTTCTTTTGGTGCACGGTAACTGGGGCTGAGCCAGTCAGTGGGGGATCCTGCCATGCACAAGGCACCATCAACTTCCTCCTTCCATGTACATACAAGAAGAGAAGAGTAAACTAAAACCAGTCTTTCACAGAACAGATTCCTTAATGCCCTAAGAACCACTGTTCCATGTTCTTTTCAAAGACAGCTGAAGTTAGAGGAGCCAGGTATGATATGCTTCAAAGACAGCTTGCTGTCAGTGCAGGGGGTGTTGGACTGAAAAAGGGGAGGGGTGGTCACCTCTGCCAACGCTACCATTCAATAGTAAAGGGCAGTAAGGTAAAAGGCTTAAAGAACAGTCAATTTGAAACAAAAAAGGCAACTGACTAACTATAGAACCTTGTGCCATAAAGAGCCTACCTAACGACGAATCACCAGGCCCATCAAGTAGTGCGCCCCATTTTCAAAATTTAAATCACGCTGCCCAAAAAAAACTAGAAAATGTTCTGCCCGATGTAATCCTAAACAGGTGGCTTTATCCAGGGACAGGAGTCACAGCTAAGGACTTCAGGACACCAAAAGCATTCTACCACAAGTGTATGGTGACAGCACCGGTTGACGCAAAAAAGGACTAAGTCTATCTAGGGGCAAAAACCTTAAGTTAAAAAAAACCACACAAAACGATAGTTTAAAAACATAATAGTACTAAAAACGTGTCACCATGGGCTATGCTAGCAGCAACACCAAAAAACATAAAAAGACAATTCACATTTCTTAGTAAGCCTGGTAACTATGCACCTAGACATAGCCTTAGCACTCCAACATCAGCTGTTTACAGAGACACGCACACATCAGTTCATAATCCACCCTCCTGCGGGTGTGGCAGCCAGCGCCCAGGACCAGTGTTTGCAAGCCTGTGACGCTTCGAATGGGCACAAAGTCTACGGATGATAGGGTTGTGGGTAAAGGGATCCAGGTGCAATAGAAATGTGGTGCCCTGGTGACATGCGGCTGCGCTGAATGAGGGGTGTTACAGTAAGACAAGAGTCCAAGAAAGGTGATCGGGAGCAGACGCAGATGCTCAGATACACAAGCAGAGAATGTCCTCATACTGGAAGATCAACCGGGGTCCCAAGTACCGAAAGAGAATTGAAGGCTACCACTGCTTGCTGGACAGATAGCAGGATAGCACTAGTCTGCCGGCTCGTGTACAGAAGATCTAACAAGTACCAGGATTGCTAATACTGGTGCCGTCACCAGTGCACAGGCAAGAAGTGCCTTGTAGTACAAACTCAATGAACACGGAAAAGTTCCGTGTACAAGGAAGAGATTAACAAGGAAAAAACGGAAAGAGAAAGCACGCCAAGAACCGAGGGCGTCATTTCGAAACCGCAACTATGCATTACCTGACGAAAAATTACAGTAAAAAATCACCCCTCCTGCTCTGTCATGAGGAGATTGTTTGTAGCCGTCCAGTCAAAAACACGAACCACAACAACTTTATCTTTCAGAGCAACAAAACTGGTTGTGTCAGCAAAACGAAATGGGGCATTTCCCTTCTGACTTAATAATCTCTTCTGGAGAAGACGTTTTGTGGCTACTCTTTCTCCATTCCGATGATTACACGCAGTGGGTGAAAAAGGGCAATAAATATATCCTTAAAACACTGCCATTAACAAGTAGGCCATTATGACTACAGGGGTGTAAAGAAAGGCAGATATGAAACCCGAATCTGTAGGCCCTGTTCTAGGGGCCTTGCTCAGCTCCAGCACGAAGAACTTATAGTGAGAGCACTACCCGCCACTGCAACTATCATGGATAATTGAGAGATGTAATCTGAGGAGATCAAAGAAGACAGTACCACCCTGCATTCAAGCGAGGAACAAAATATATGCGTAGGTGGAAACAACCAGAAAGTGTTTGTGCGAGTTCCGGGGGAGGGACATACCTAGAGCGCGGGTGGAATGGAAAGGCTACTGACGTGATGGATTGTCCCCTGATGTAGCAAGAGGTTAGTTCGGCGACAGAAATAAATGAGTAGAGGCAGTATGGGCTATGCAGCTCCACCGCACATGTCCACAACTCCACCTCAAAAGTTCCTTCGCACTGTTTGGAAAAGGAAGTGCCTAGGTGGCACAAAAAAGCAAGCAAAGAATCGCTTTTCGTTCAAGCAACGTCCACCCTGTGTGAGAAACAGTTTCAGGAGCTGGGGTCAATTGTACTAAGATTTTACAGAAAGTGAAAAACCAAAAATTAAAGTTGAATTAAAAACAGTAAAAGGGGAGACGTTTCGAAGACAGATGTCCACATCTGCTGCCTTGGGCTTGTACCCAAGGTCAAGACACGGGCCCCCCGAGTTAGGTCTCCACCTCGCCTTATAATTTGTGACACTCTTATCGTATAATACGCGAGTCAAACTGCAGCGTCGCAATAATTGGGCACGTTGGCAAGTAGCAAGCTGATGACAACGTGCGAGGATTTTACATGCGCAGGGTGGGTTTCGAAGGCAGCCAGGAAAAGGTAAATATGAAGTGTTGCTGGTCGCAGGACAGGGGTGCTGGAAGTACAACTGATCTATGAGTTTAGAGAGCAAAATGAGAGGGGTGGGAACGAGAGAGTAGCTGGCATGGTTTGTGAATAAACAGTAACCTACAAGTGTTTATAAACAGAACAAGCGCTAAAACACAAGCGCGGCCCCTCGGCCGCGAAAGTTAATTGTTGTAAGAGAGAGGGGGAGCAGGAGGTGAGCCCGCGAGTAGTGTGCGCGCTTGGGAGAGTCTTCACTTTTCAAGCACTGCACTCGTGCTTGTGGCGCGCCCCTGCTCGCTCCCGCAAGGTGGATGCCGCCACAAGCACGAGTGCAGTGCTTGAAAATGACCAGAGCGACGGCTAAAGGTCCTCCTATGCAGCGCATGCGCGCTGCGTAGGCGAGACCTAAAAAGGAAGCACAGTGCTTGTTGAGACCCCATTACTTCAAGCAGTGCGATAAATAAGTGCTTCCTTTTATCCATAATTACAATTTGAGAACACCCCACAGAGATCCTTCTTATATATTATTCCAGCAGTACATTCAATAATATAAAGTATTGTTACAGTTTATGCAAATCATATACACCATACAATAACTATGTATGTAATATAAAACATTCCATCAACTTAAAAATATAACAAGGCTATTGATAGACACATTGTAGCAATCATTAGTATAGTCAGTGTATGTCTGTGTCCATTCAATGCCTGGTTCGGCAGGTGCAGTCCCCTGCTTCCACCTGAAGAGCACCCTCATAGAACAGACACTCATTCCAGCAGAATGGATGTGTCTAGGGTCAGCTTCCTCTCCAGTATCCGCCTTGCCCCGCAGCGGAGCACTCCTGGCCCCATACAGTGTAGTGTTGTAGAGTGTTGCAGAGTAAAATATAGTGACGTAGAGTGCAGTGGTGCTGAGTAGACTGGTGTAGAGGGCATTGGTTTTTAGTAAACTGTCATAGATTCCAGTGGCGTGACGCATCATTAATTGCAGTGGCGCACAGTGCAGTGGCATAGTGTGGAGTGGTACAGAGTGGAGTAGGGTGGTGTTGAGTAGATTGAAGTGGAGTGGTGCAGGGTAAAGTGCAGTGGTGCAAGGTAGAGTGCAGTGCTGTAGAGTAGGGTGTTGTATAGGGCAGTGGTACAGAGTAGATTAGAGTTCAGTGGCATAGAGTGCGATGGTGTAGCGTACAGTGGCGTACAGTGCAGTAGCTTAGAGTATTGTAGAGTGTTGTGGCGTAGAGTGCAGTGGTGCATAGTAGAATAGAGTGGAGTGGTGCAAAGTAGATTGGCGTAGAGTGCATTGATTTTGCGTAAAGTGGTGTAGAGTGCATTGGCATGGAGTGCAGTAGTTTAGAGTAGAATGCAATGGTGCAGAGTAGAGTGTAGTGACGCAGCGTAGATTGGTGTGACATAGAGTGGAGTGGCATAGAGTAGATTGTTTCAAGGTGGAGTGGTGCAGGGTAGAGTACAGTGGTGTAGAGTGCAGTGTCGTAGGACGCAGTGGTGCAGAGTAGATTAGAGTGGATTGGCTTAGAGTGCAGTGGTGTAGAGTGGAGTGGCGAACAGTTCATTGCCATTGAGGGCGGTAGAGTGGTGCAGAGTAGAGCGCAGTGGCATAGAGTGGTGCACCAGTGATTGCAGTGGCGTGGAGTGGCGCAGAGTAGAGTGGCTTAGAGTGCAGTGGCGTAGAGTAGAGTGGTGCAGAGTAGGATAGAGTGGTGTAAAGTGGATTGGCATAGTGTGCATTAGCTTAAAGTGGAGTGGTGCAAAGAAGAGTGCATTGGTTTACAGTGTATTGCTGTAGAGTCTAGTCATGCAGAGTTGAGTGGAGTGGTGAAGATCACAGTGGCAAAGAGTGGAGTACAGTAGAGTGGGTTAGACTGCATTGTCATAAGAGTGGTGTAGACTAGCATGAAATGAAAACAAATGTATAAAGCGCACATATACCCTAAGGCGTCAAGGCACTGAAGCCATTAATCCACCTGCGCTTAAGATCCAGTCAACAGCCTGGTACACTATGAGGTAAAAGGCCAAGTTTTAAGAGCCTTTCTAAAGACCGCGTGATTTTTCCAGGCTTGTAAGATGTCGGGGAAGGGTTTTCCACAGCTTGGCTGTGACCACTGAAAAGGATCACCTCCCCACCTTGCTTTTCGAAATTTTGGAATCCCCACCAGACTGTATTTAGCCGAGTGAGGGGCCCGGTCAGCAAATACCAATGGATGATGGCCTTAGGCGCCAACATTTGTAAGGCATTATGTGCAATGCACAGAGCTTTAAACATAATTTGTTTCCTAATTGGAAGCAAGTAAAGCTTAGCTAACTCACCCTCGCTTCTGCATTCTGGACAATTTGAAGCTTATTGAGAGAATTTGTTGATGTTTAGATAAAGATCGTTACAGTAGTTCATACTTGATGAAATCAAGGCCAGAACAGCTTACTTGTGGGCTGCCACAGGGATATAAGGGAACATTTTCCGAAGTATCGTGCCCATATTAAAGCATGCTGAAACCATTTGGTTTACCTGCAGGTCAAAGGATACCCTATCGGGTGATTAGCCGCGCTTTATGAATCCTGAATGATTGATTCTTCCACAATAGCACCAAGTTTTTTGCCTTTTTAGTATGTAACGGCAGAGTTCTCAGTACATCTGGCCACCAATTGCTGTTGCAGATTGAGGGTTGACCTCCAAAAATAATAACCTCAGTTTTGTCTGCATTTAATTTCAGACAGTTATCCCTCATCCAGATGGAAATTGCCTTCATGCAGTTATTAAAGTTTACGGCGATTGGATGTCCATCATCTGTGATAGACACCATTATCTGTGTGTTATTAGCATAGGAGAGGGCCAGTAGGCCAAAGGACCGAATCATAGCTAAAGGGGATAATATATAGATTAAATAATTTAGGACTTAAGGCAGATCCCTGAGGCACTGTACATAGGAGAACAAAGGGATTTGATTTGAACTGACTAGAAGTTACTATTTGAGTTCTGTCATTTAAAAAGGACTTCAAAAGATTCAGCGCTTTCTCCTTGGGCTAGGCGATAGGTGAGGCCAGGGAAATTGTGATGAAAGCTGCGGGCAGATCCAACAGGATCAGTGCTGCAGCCTGACCAGCATCGACCAGTGCTCTAATACTTCCGACTGCCGAGACCAAAGCAGTTTCAGTACTATGGCAGCTACAGAAGCCAAATTGAGAGGTATATAGCAGCTCATGTTCCTCACTGAGTGTTATGAGCTGACCTTTGAGATTTTTCTCAAGGATTTATGCAGGGATCAGCAAAATGGATATAGAGCAATCGTTTTTTTAGGTAGTTAGGGTCGAGGTTAGGCTTTTTTAAATGAGGCCTAACTGCTGCTTTTTTCTAAGACTATGTAGTGGGGCATAGACTGCAGTGACGTGTAGTGGAGTAGAGTAGAGTGCAGTGGGCTGGAGGGGTGCAGAGTGGAGTGGCGTAAAGTGGATTATGTATGGTGTGGTAGCGCACTGCCATTACAGACATCTCATTTTAAATTGAAATTGCCATTACATTTGCACAGACATATGGTTTTACTGATAAAACTATACAGTGCACAAACAATAATGTGTGGAAATGGCATCACCTAGTATATTGATTTGCTTTGATCCTATTCAAATATTTCTTTCCCCCGCACTTCAGAATTACCAAAAAATGTGCTTCATTTGTGATTTCCTAATTTAGATATATTCTGAAATCTGCACAGTTCATTTACAGACATTGAACTTTTGTTGTGTGCTAGAAAAAAATAACATTGTACAGCCTTCCTCCAGCACACCCCAGTACCCAGCATGATTGTTGCATAAATCCTCTCACTTTGAAGTCAAAGAAAGAAAAGTAAACACAAAACTCCCTCAGAAGACAGAGCCTGACATTTAACCTCTCTGAATGCACATCAAATGTGACCAGATTAGAACAGTATTTAAAGACCTGTTTACAGAAAGGAGCACAGTTGGAAGAATACAAGAGACTCTTGTAAACTTGCAGTGCTCCACGGAAGGGACAAACTCAAGCTGGACAGCCTAAAACAAATAAAGCCAGCAAATAGAAAGCATGCAAGTGTCAGTTACGAACCAGAAAGCCAATGGTAAGCAATGGGTGGAATGTATTCCCAGGGAAGCTTTCCGAATATCCCCAAGATGTCTTTAGCAAACCAGGCAGCTGTGCTGTCAGGTAGGCTTCGATCTAATAAAGGTTGATAGGCTTGCTCACTGTGTGTGAGGGTGGAGTTGATACAGATTACTGGTATTTCTAGGTGACTCTCATGTATGCTAGTATAGAGTTAATCACGGTGGGAAGTGTTATTGTGAGCATGGTAATAGTTAAATAGATCTGTGTAATGTTCGATGTTTAGGAGTTGTCCTGTCGAGAATGTTCTGTTGAAAGTTTGTGTTCTTTCTCAGGGTTATTTGCTGTGTGATGAGCTATGTGATAACTATATGCCATTTGTGAACTTTGTGAGTTTGTGCCACATGTGCCGGTTAGGTTTTATAGACATTATATGCCTATTTCAAAGAAGGCATTGCGTCTGTGGTCAGTTGACATAACATCACTTCTGCCTAGGATGTCCAAGTGACAGACTGTTCCTTACGCCATGGGGCTTGAAAACTATTCCCCCCTACCCCACCTTCACTGTTTCACGTACTGCTCTCTTCCCATTATGATGCTGAGTATTTTTTTGCCATCCCCATTTGAAATAGTCTCGATCCCCTGCCTTCCATTCAAAATCTGGCCATTTTTATACCCTTGACTTCCTTGCCCACCGTCTGAAAGAGGACAATACAGAGCTCTATAGGTGCCAGATGGACATAAAAAGCTGACATCCAGGACAGTGCTGTATCCAGGTTTATGACAAATGTATCTGCTACCTTTGGAATAGCTTACGCGGAGAAATAAAGAGAACATTAATGCATATTTTTATTTTTATTCCTACATATTACAATTACATATGTTACTTTAAAATTTGAAAAGCCTAGTCATCAATTGTGATGCTTACAAATCTAAATGAATAACAAGATGAGACTTCATCTGAGCTCTGCTCTTGGAGGAGTTACTGCTGAAAGTAAGGGAGAGGGAGGTTATGCAGTACCCCATATATAACTTTTACCTTGTTGCATTTGCTTTGCATTCAAAGACGGCTGGCAACATTTGTTCTGACAAATTAATGCTCATTCTTTTGACTTTGAGATTGTTATTTTACTTTTACTTTTTCCGACTGCAAAATGTGAGTGGATTTTGTAAAGTAACAATCTTGCTGGGGCAGAGGGAGTGTGAAATGAGAGGTTCTAAGATAGCAAATGTTTTCTAACACACAACTAAATTTAAATACTTGTAGTGAACTGCACAAATATTTTAATGATTAGCAAAAGTGTGATGAAAACGTATTTTAATAAGATCAAAATAAACCAAGATTCTTTACTGCGTGACGTGCACATAATAAATATGTGCAGAATCCTATTTCCACACTTTGTGTGCCATATAGGTTCAAGAGTAAAATTGCATGCATTATATGCTAATTTAGTGGCCATTTCAAGATGCCATTTTGATGAAAAGTGTGTTCTCTGTAAAATGCAGTACCCTAACACACCATGCTCTAGTCATATCTTTTGGACATTAAGCTCCAAAATGCACCACTGGACACATACTGCTCTCGTATCACGCTGCTGCTGAATGGGTGTGGCTAATTTGCTTCACATGTTCCATGTGCAATGCATGGATTTTTCATCGTCCCTGTGACTTAAGTGACGCAACTATGAAAATTGTTGCAGTACCATTATCTACTTATCTTACTCTCCCCCCCTGTCTCTCTCCGGTCCGCCCCGCCACCCCACCCTTGGTGGCGATGCGTTAATTTTTTAGGTCTCTGTTAGGTAGCACATGCACTGTCTCAAAGAGACGTGTTTAATCTGTGGGCTTCAGCCTGCTCATAGGCTTACCATTTGCTTACTTCATTGTCTGTCTCATATCCTTTGTTCTCATTTGTCCTTGGCATACATGGCATGGCATTCCATGTTTAGCCCTCCCCCTGAGCGTGGACCAAGTACTTGTGTCCATCCACTGCTCCCGTTTTAGGAGCAACTTTTTTCTTTGTTTTGAGCACTCCGCATGAGTGCTCATGTTTTTACAAGCTCCAAACAACAAACTGGAACAAAGTGCATTGTAGTCATCGTGCCTGCCTCTGGATTTCTTAAACAATGGCTGGATTTCACTATATCCAACAAAAGTTAAAGGATCATCGCTATTTTAACATTATCAGTCTTTGTTTTGCAAAATAAAAAACAAACACAATACCTGCATGGAGTGGCATTTTGATTTGAGCTTTGTTTTACAGTGTGGCGGGTTCCTCTGGGTCTGAAAACTTAATATCCCATGTAATATCCCATCACATTCTATTTGCGTTATACAGCACAGCTGCGTTTTAGCACTTTGTTTACATGACTTTCAACCATGCTCTTCAAAGTGGCTTAAAGATGTTGACATTGACAATGCCAATAGCTCTCAGATTGCCAAGACCTATTGGCTTTGCCAATGCTTGTTTTTTGGGATGGCATAGCTTCCTCAGCTGTCCATTGCTTATCTTTCTTAGTGAAGCTTGGTAAAAGTCTTTCCAGTCTATAGGGGGCAAAACTATTTGCTTTGTAGTTTTTTTTAATTGTGTTGTTTTCCGCACCTTATAGGTTTTCTAGGTTATTATGAGTGATTTTTATGTTTTTTTTTGGCTGTCACAATGTTGTTTGTGAGGTGTCCAGGCCAGTTGAGTGTTATTGCTTAGTCCTTATTATGATTCTGTGATTCCTCCAAAGTACAGTTACGTCTTTAGCAGAGTAGACTTCCAATACTCCAAGCAAATTAATATTTCAACAGTAGGTGCTTAATTTGAACGGGGGTGGGGGTGGCACCAGCACTCATTTTTTGGGAGTGGAACTGATTTTTTCTCATCAGACATTTCCCAAGGGCAAGATAGGAAAAAAACACGCAAACTGGAAAGGAGGAGGAAGAGAGACTGAAAACCCATCACTAAGTGAAGAAAGCAGGAACTTAAAAAAGTGAGATAAAGTGGTAGGAAGTGTCTGGTAGTGGATTAAAGAGGCCTGACGTGGATTCAGGATTACTCTGCCTTGGTATTCAGTGCGCTGAGGTTTAATAGCGTCAGCCATGTACTTCTAGGCACCGCTTTGGGCACTGGCACTCATTATTTTTCAAATTATTTTTTAAATCTAAGTATTGGTTCCTACCTGCGTGACCATACCTTATTTCAGACTGTTTCAATTAATCTGGCCAAGAATGTAGGCTTTCGTCTCAGTTTGTGCAATGACATCAGTGACAATAAAATGTGCCCACGTCCTTGCATTTGACTCTTGAAACTGCCTCCCTGTTCTAATTCAGTTCGGGGGGGAAATCACCTAGTTCCCCATTTTGTAAATACTAAATTGAGTTTTGTTTTTACCATTTTTCTGGGCCAAATGTAAACAGTGCTTGTGGCAGTCTAAGTTTCAGAGTGTAATGTGAAGAGAGGTTTTATGTTAAGTGGCTCTAATCTAGCCTTTTTGGATGCATCCAAGGTACTTCTTAGGTCTTTATTTTTCCTGTTTCGTCTCGCTACCACATCTCTCGTCTCTCTTCTCAAGCCAATCTCTCACCTGTCTTTAACTCATCTCATGTGCTTGCTGTTTCTCCTGTGTCATTCTGTTTTGTTCTGTATCTGCTTTTCTTTCATCGCTGGCTCATGACTGTCATTGCTATCAGCGCTTTGTTCTCTTGCTTTCTCCACTTAAGGTCTTGCACCTGTATAGGTTCACCTTGCTCTGTTTCCCCCCCCCCCCCCCCCCTCTGCCCGCCCTTCATACCTCTCCACCAGTGGCAGAACACAAGATGATGGTGCCCTGAAGCTGAATGTGGTGAGGGGTCCTTCAGACCTCCGTAACTCACAGGTTTTCAGGGGTACCTCTTCATTCTAAATCCTGTGAAAGGTGATAGCCTTCTGTACCACAGGGTCCTGTTGCTTTCCCCTTCATTTTGCACTTACTCTGTGAATTCATCTTACAAAGGTACTTTTCACTCTACATTGGATCGGTCCAAGGCAGTTTTTTCCCTTTGCATGACATAAAGTAGAGTATTTCACTCCACTCTTTGTTTTTCCACAAGGTGCATCTTATCTGTCATTCTTTCGGAGACACTGACCTGATTTGTAAAGCATACATTGTAATACTTATTTTTAGTTCTTCTTTTTCTCTCTGAAAAGCTGCTCATACACAGCTCAGTACATAGTGGGAAGTTGAAGGCTGCTCCTCCTTTTGACCCTGCAGGTCTCTCTTCTGATCTTATTGCTGTAGGAAGGTATGAATGGGCCTTCTCTTGCACTGTATGCACTTGCTGCACAGCTCTTCGCTTGCACTGCACTCTTATGTCTGCACATATGTTCTCATGCATTGCTGCATTTTAACGCACTACTTCTTCTGCTGCTCCCCTTTTTTCACTACCTTCTCTTTCACCGCAGCACCTGCACATATTTATTTAGCTTTTTTCCCCTTTCTTGCACTGCTGTACTTTGTCGGTCAGGCTCAGGAATGCTCCCTTTTCTACCATTTGGTATTTGTCCAGCTCTCTTCGTGCACAGAGTTTTTTGTATTTACTGATTTCTCTCACCCAACTTGCATGGCTCCTTTTTCTTGTACCACTCTTCAGGTTTGCATGGGTTTTTGCACACTTCCTTAATCTACCATTTGTCTCTTTCCCAGTTGGCCAAGGTATAACTCAATTTTGCAATGCCTTTCCCTATTTTCCGCCTTTTCTTTCAGTGCTTCTCTTTATTGTCTGACTACTCTCTGATGAGTCACTGGCGCATCTGATCTCTTGCATTGCTCTTCTGTATTGCACATTTAATTTACCTTTCTGGCTACTCGTCCCTGCTTGAGTCTTTTCCTCACAATCTGTTCTTTTTGCATGGCGCTCCAACTTTGTGTATTTTACTGATCCTTTGCTCAGATTGACTCTTTTGCACGAGTCTTCATTTTTTTGTTATTTATCCCATGCCTATGATCTTCTGCATAGTTCATTTTTGTGGCTCGTACGATTACTTTTTGTGTTTCTCTTTTTCACTGCCTTTTTGTTTTATATGCATTGTCTCCTATAGGGCAAATTATTGTCAAAAGGCAATGTATCTAAAAATACAGCACGCCTTTAAGTGACATCATGTCTTTCTGCTCCAATACAGGTGTAGCTCCATTCAGTGGTGCCACCACTGGTACAGGTGGCAGAATAAGGGACGTTCAGTCAACAGGCCGTGGTGCTTATGTGATCGCAGGCACTGCTGGATACTGCTTTGGCAATCTACTGATACCAGGTAAGTGGTATGTGTGTTTGTGTCTAAAGCTGAGTAGATAAAGTTGACATGTAAAAGTAGGCAGATTATACAAAGAGTTGGTGATAGAGGGGGTATTGTGGTTGAATGCAATTTTAGTAGGATTCGTATGTTTTTGGGTGATATTTTATTGGCTGGACAGCATTCGCATCTATCCAGAGTTTGCACCTTCACTTTCTTTTCATTACCAAGCCTGCTAGCTGTTCTTATTCTATTCCTTATTTGGACTCTCATCTTCTCCTTTTAAAACTTTTGCATTCTCTCTCATACTTTGTAGGCCTTTGCAAATCCATCTTTCTTAACTTTCTCCCTTCCTGAAATTTTCCAGGTTATGAGCTTCCATGGGAAGATCCATCCTTCGAGTATCCCAAGAACTTCGCTCGTCCACTGGAGGTCGCTATTGAGGCCAGTAATGGAGCATCAGACTATGGCAACAAATTTGGAGAGCCTGTCCTGGCAGGTAATACCTAGTATAGTTGATGGTATGATGTGGTGGTTGATGAAAATTTAGGATTGTGTGCCAGATCCTCCGCTAACAAGCTAGGATGAAGGCTCGTCTATGTGAGTGCAGGAGATTTTAGGTATCACAGAGGAACCAATATGGTCCTACGTTCTAAATTCTCTGGGAAGCCAAAATTCAAACGTTAAACTGCCTCACCAGTGAATCAACTAGATCACCCCAACTCCAGAACATCATTTAGAGACTTTAGATCTCCGTTGTCTTAGCAGACAATCTTAATTCATCTTAATATATATGTACCAGTGCATGTATACCCTTCGGTTACTGTTTCAGTAATTGTTCGTCCTTGGATTTACTGTTGCATTAATCCAGCCGAATCAACCCAGTAGTGGTATTTTTCAGTAATCAACCGACATAATGTGGCACATTTGTCAGTCTAAACATTTGATACCACAGATTCTCATGCATTCTGCAGCGATTATTCTTGTGCCAATACTCTTCAACAACTTCATTACCCTACTGGCCCACATAATCGAAAGTCAATGTCATTTATCACACATCTGTATATGGAATCCAGTTTTCAGGCATGTTCTGGAGACTGATGTCTAATGATGATCTTCATGAAGATAGTAGAACAATGAATTTACCACAAATGGTCATCTGTAAGTGACTCAAAATCAGGCTTTTTTCTCATGCTCCAGTTGAGTCAAAACCCCTTTTTTTGTCGGAGGAGCTAAGCTCTGGCGAGCATGGCCACTTCGCCCTAGTGCTCCCCAGCCGAATTGGCACCAATCCAAGCTCCCGTTGTCCCTTACCAGTCTGCTGCCCATGACAAATTCACAATTGTTATTAGTAAGAACAGATTTGAATGAGATCCAGTTTTAAAATATGCCTAGTGCCTAATCAATATAAATTGAAAAAACACCTTTAAAAAGTAAAAATGTTAAAACACATTTTTTCATGTACTGGATTAAATACCAATTGCAATGCATCTTTTGATGAGCGATCCACCATATTTCAAAAACAAAGATGTCAGCAAACCGCATCAATTAGCATGCAATGCAGGTCATGCGAGAAAAACATGCTCATGGGTTTGTCGAGAGTCCCCTCAAAGATCACACAGTCTATTCTCTGGAGCAATCCCTCCGCAAGTCTCTGTGACAGAACCTAATGGCAAAATATTCATGCAAAACAATAAAAAGAATAGTCAAACACCATGTTCCAAGTTCCACTTTAAGTAGGGTTGGGGCAAAGCCTCCAAACAAGTATAAGCTATAATCTCCATCTTCCTTTTTCCCCTGGACAGCTTCATATCATGATTCATTGAACTGAACCTAATACTGCGTTTCAGATAGTTCTTAAGAGCATTACGAGACATTGCCATAAGATCAGCTCTACTCAAGCTATAGTGCAAAATTGCTTGATTAAAATTCTTGTGCAAAGTAGATTCCCTTCTGCTTTGACCCAACCCCTCCAAGCAAAGTAGGCCTCTAAAAGATTTCCCCTTACTGAGCTTGAACCTATGACCCCATCGAAGAATTCTGACCAGCCCCCAAACGTAAGTACTAAAAAGCCCAATTCAAGGCATATAGGTTCGATGAGGGCAAGTGTATTTAGATTGTAAATTTTACGAAATATTTTCCCCCCTATTTTATGTGGAGCTGCAGGATTGATTTTCCAATCTATTACTCTTTATTTTGGCACTATACCATAAAAGAGATACACATTAAAAATACAAGAGCCACAGAATGTTGAAATCGACATCAACAGGTTAAGACAGATAAAACAAACCACCAAGTCCTAAAAATACAAATAAAATTAATGCATGGGCCCCGCAAGTACATAAAATCATAGATCCAAGGTTAAAATGTGGAATGGGATAATTATTGAGTTCATAGATTATACAATACCATAAAAGTGCCAATTTAATTCAAAACAGCATTTCCTGTGTCTTATCAACCACGCATGAAACAGAAACCTAGACAGTGCAAATACCAGATGTGGGGTTGTGTCGGCTTGAAGGATTCTAAAAGCTTTCTCATTCCTTGAGGTACCTAATTTCCTGAAAATAGGTATCGACCATTTTGCATGTGGTCCTTTATAGGCTGGACAAAAGAATAGCAGATGGGGTGGATCCTCCATTTTGTACCCACACATCTGGCACTTCTGTTTTATGGTATTCAGTATTCCTAGCCATTTTGACTTAATACTGTTGAGGGGGAGATTTCCATATCTAAATTGCACATAAAGTTTTTTAGCTAAATTCGGCTGTCATTGCAGAAATTTGCCAAATTGAAATGATCTTTGAACACTAGAAATGAGGTAAAAAAGTGCCTTGTGCGTGTATTAGAAGGTTACTGCGTTTGTAATTTGAAAATTGTTTTTTTTAACTCATGCGCAGTAATTAATGGGCAGCAACCCACTGGATCATACCAGAGATTGGACAAGCCAATCTCCTTAAGGGAGGCTTTGTCAAATTTGATCCAGGGGAGTTTGGTTGCATTCGGATGGCTGAGAATTTCCTCCAACCTATTTCAATATAACGAGAGTTCGGGGGTAACCCATATGCATCTCCAATAAATAAGCCGGCGTAGTTCTGTCTTGTCAGTAATCGGCCTGAGTCCCAAATCAAGCCTCAATGGTAATAGGGGAGTGCTGACTGATAGACACAAAAGCTGCCATATAAATCTATTTTCTGCCATTATCAAGGGTTTTTGATTTTTGTGACCCTGAATCTCTGCCTGATAAAGGGCTCCTGCAAGAGCCTGATGCGTGTATAGTTGAATACCAGGTGATACAAACTTACAAAGGTACCCCTTGTATATCTTCAGCAACCCCCGCTTGCTGCGCCAATTTTAGTCTTCTTTTAGCAACTTGCGATGACCAATCTAACTTCTCATCTAGTGTAATCCCCAGATAGTCAAATCGATGTACCTGCTTTAAGGGCACGCCATGCAATGTGGGATTAGACCTTGTGGAGGGACAGGGATTAAAAACCATAAATTTGGTTTTAATAATATTAGTTTTCAGTCCCCTCATCTCACGGAATCTGCTTAAATCATCGAGCAATTTCTGGAGCCCCATGGGTGTCTTGGATAGTAAAAGTGAATCGTCAGCAAACATGAGGGCCGGAACCCTCATGCCTGCTGGACTTGGGGCATCATTATCACTTCTTCTATGTAAAAAATAAAAACTAGATCATTTAAAAACAAATTAAAAAGGATGGGCGCCAGAACACAACCCTGTCTAACACCATGCAAAACAGTAATGGGCTCAGTAACTTCACCAAGCTTACCACATCTAATTTGCGCATAATTGTTCTGGTTCAATCTCTCTATTATGTATCGCAGGTAAGCTTAGATGCCCAATTCAGCAAGGCATTTCAACAGCCGAGGTTTGAGGACCAGGTCAAACGCAGATCTAAGGTCCACGAAGACTGCATAGAGCCTCTCTTTCTCAAAGCTTGCGACGTTCCAATAAATCAACTGCAGTCTGAAGACCTGGTCAACCGTGGAAGCATTGGCTCGGAACCCCGCTTGGAGGGGACAAAGTATGTTACTCTTCTCAAGCCAATGTTGAAGCCTGCCTAATGTCACCCTACAAAAAAGATTTTCTGTGGTGTCTTAAAAGGCTATAGTTGCAGGATCCATGGGGCAATCTTTCTTATAAATGGGGAAAATCTCAGCCCCCGCCCACGTTTTGAGAATGCTGCCCCCATTTAAAATAGCGTTAAAAACCACAGTAACATAGGGGGCCTTATTACACATTATCACTGTTTGCGCCCAGCGCACCTTTCAAAAGGTGCGCCAGGCGCAGACAGTGATAATGCACCCCATTATGGTGTATGCGCTGCCCCCAGGGCAGCCACGAACTCGCGCTGCCCCCAGGGCAGCGCATTCATGTGAAATCACAGAGCATCCGCTCTGTGTTTTCACAGTACAGGCGACACCCGCCTGCACTTTGAAAGGGGTTTAGAGTACCCCTTGCAGGCGGGTGCAGTCAGTGACTGCAACCGCCTGCAAGGGGATGTCAGGGGGGTCCATGGGACCCCCTTTACCCCCCGCAGAGGGCTGCTGTCCGGGGCGCACTGACAGTGCGCCACCTTTTAAATGGCGCACTGTCAGTGCGCCTCCCTAAGGCTTATTTGACTCTGCCCCCACGTCTGTAATATGGCGCGGGCGCAGAGTCAAAGGAATTCTCTCATTTGCATAGGGCACGCACCTATGTAAATGAGGGAACACCCTCGCTATCGGTATTATAGAAGGGGACCCACAAGAGTCTGCGCCCCCTTCTATAATACCAAAGTACCCCCGGGCGCGCAAAGCGGGTGCAAACGCCCATTGCGCCCCCGGCGCACCATCTGTAATACGGCCCAGGGTGTCAAGATATCTATTTCCGATAAAAACAAGTCACCGGAGATCTTCTCAATACTAGGAGCTTTATGTGGCGCTATCTTTCTAATGGCCTCTTCTACCTCCGTACACTTTATCAAGGGAAAGTCATCTTTAGGCCCTGAATGCAGAAAAGTGACTGAATGTTCTAGAATTGGTACCTCATCAAGTTTTAGTTGGTATAGATTTGTAAAGTGGGCTACCCATGCCTCTGCTGCCACATTATTATCAATTTTGGATCTTCCTTTACTGTTGCCTGTGGCAATTAAATTCCGAAATAGGGTTGGTTATCCCTTGCAGCTTCTAAGAGGAGTCTCCAATTTTGACTGTCCCAATCCCTCTTTGCCCTTACAAGGGCGGTTTTGTAAACAGCTCTCTTTTCCTGGATATCTTCCCTCCTACAGGACTTAATTGCAGTAATCCGAGTGCTCTTGGCCATACTACATTTTTTGTTGAACCAGGATGGTACACTACTCCTTGGCCATTGGCTTTTGGCTTCTCTGAAAAAGTCCACCTTTAAACTAATAAAGAGGGAATTATGTATGGCTTCAACCTTTGTTGTGGCTGTTTCCTCAAAAGGCCCAGGCTTCAGAGTGCACAAAATCTAGAGCTTGACCCACCTTGGTATATATTGATCTCGGCCCTCTCAGACCTAGCCACAGCAGACCACTGAATTCTATGTTTGTTATTCGTTAGTTTACACCTCTCGTCCAGTGGTTGTGGGAGAGATAGCTTGGTTTGTGCTGGTGGAAGTTCGAGCTCCACCCCAAGGGCTTTCTGGTCACTATCATGCCTCTGCTCCACCACCATATCCTCTAAGAACCGCCAAAGTTTGACATCTAAGATGATATAATCAATAAGGCTAGTGCTGCCTGTTCTATTAAAGGTGTGGATTCCTTTTCTGTCAGATTTGGTTCTTCCGTTGCATGCTCGAATCATGCAGTTAAGGGCGAGGGCATTTAATTGTATCACCTGGGGGGGGACCACTTTTTAATTGGGGAAATTTTGAGTGCAGGGATTAAACCGGATCTTTTCTCCTCCTCCGACAGGGAGTAAAGATTAACCAATGCCAGGCATTCACAGTTAAAATCGCACCCCCCCCCCCCCCCCCCCCATTATTTTTTGCACATCAGGATGAAGGCCAGATATGTGTGAGATTAACACTTCTATGGTGAGGTATTCCTGGCGCTTGGCAGACGGTCTTAGATATTATAGATGTTAACTAAACATCCATTAGGAAATTTAATAGATACACAGAGAATGTCCTCAGCTATTATTTCTGACCCCAACACCTTACATCCCCAATCCATGTCATTAGTCCCCAGAAGGCCTTCCCTTCCCAAGTGACCTGGCATTAGCACAGTATATAGGAAAGTTCGGAAGACTGATTTACTATGTTTGCTATGTTTCTTTCAAAAGACAAATGTCAAAGGTGTTAATATAATTACCCCAGTCGGGATCATCCCGTTTGGAGCCCAGACCAGCAACATTCCAGGAAAGTATCCTTAGTTTTTTAAGAATCCACGGAGAGTGCCTAGTTAGCTCAGCTCCCCCGGGATGTACCATGCGACTACCACTCACCGGATCTATTGGCTTATCAACTATTGCAGGGGTTAGCACATTGAGATCTGACGGATTGTTGGTCGGCAGCGGTCTGGCGCATCAGCAGGGGTCAGAAAAAAAACCAGCCTCCCGGTCTATTTCTTGGAGAGCTCCTTTCACCGTTGGGCACTCACAGTGCTGTATGGGTACTAGAAGTCCCGATCTTAAGTTCCCACCCCGGCTATGACCATGAAAACAAGCATACATCTTCTTCTCATGAGTTACCCTACTAGATGTTTTAACACTCGAGACATGAATAGGTCTGTTTCCTTCATCGAGTCAATCAACAAGGTCCCGAGAGCTTTACCTATTGTGCACTGGAATATTGTACAATTCCCCTAACTGAGGCTGTTGGACTTCAAGTACATGGGGCACAAAGGTAAAGGGTTAGTGGTGGCTTCAGGCAACCTAGAAAGGAGTTGTAAGAGGGGCCGATATATATGTAACCCAGGGGAAATAAACTCACCCCAGAGACCCCCTTAAGTCCGAAACCACCCTTACATAGCAACCTATGGACAACAGCAGGATCTCTAAAATTGATAACCATACAATCGCCAGGACAGTCCTTAGGCCCTTTCCCAAGCCAGCCCACACACCGTGTAAACAGAATATCATTGGCCGTCTCAATGGGGAAGTCTCTGTTCCCCCAGCCAGTTAAGGCACTTGTTTCTTAATTGTGTATGGGTTTCCCTTTGCCCATTTCTAAGCCCAGGGACCCCAGTCATCACAACCACAAAGGGACATGCTTCCAGAGGGAGATAAATAGTCGCAAGGTCCTTTGTTTCACAGGGAGGTGTGTCTACCACTCTCTTGCTTTCCAGAGTTCCTATTTGATTTTGGAGGGTGGTATCGGTCGTATGGTTGAAGTTCATTTATCGTGTACTTGCTTCACTCTCCAGCCCCAGGGGCAAACCTTCATAGCTTTCTTCGTAGAAGGGTTTTAAGGGTCTGTGGGGGCCAGCACCTACAGGTATCTTTGTGAGGGAAACAGACTTCTGGTTAAGGGCGTTCAAGCTGTAGGTTGACTTTGGTCAGAGAAAGTAGCCTGGATTCAAGAACAGTCAATTTTTCCAGGGGAGGAGTAAGTTCTGAACGGATCAGCCCCTTGTGTTGGTCCATCACAACACCCACAAAAATGTCTATCCATTCCGGTTTGGTTATGCCAGGATTCTCCCCCCCCCCCCACCCCTTTTGTGTTAAGAAGTTCTGCAGGATTTGGCTTTGGGTTTGACCGGCAAAGCAGGCGTTGGGTCACTTGTCAAAGGGTATTTGTTAGTCAGCCCATTTAGATTTACACCCATGTGTGAGGGGTTCCTGTTGTTTCTTCCCTTTACTGTAGAGGCGGTTAAGGGGGACCTAGTTGACGTGTTGTCTTGGATACAGAGGATCATAGATAAGGTGGCAGCTACCGGTTCTGCAAGGACCTCTGGGGGGGTAGGTATAGAAGATGTTGTACTTGATGTACTAGGTAGGTATTCTCCACCACCACCAAGATAAAACTCTATTTCAGTGGCTTTAACTTCTATGGCCCTCTGGAGAATTTTTTCAATGATAGTTACCTTGTCAGGCGGCTGGGCAGCAGGATCCCCACCAGTACATTTACGTTTTCTCATAGTACAGAATTGACAAATCCCTCAAAAAAAGAAGCAGTGGGGCTCACCCTTGGAGATCAAGAGTTTCCTAGCCAAGAGGGATGGCCCAGCCTAGTCTTGTCCGGCAGCGGGATTCCTCTGTTTGTTTTAAGGCGCTCCGGCGCCTACTGCGGACGCGGCCGCTGCGGGGGCAGCTTGGGAGGTGTATTCCCTCCCCCCACCAAGTTCCAGGCATGGCGAAGAATGATCTGGGCAAAGGCAAGCAGCAGCAGCATTAGTGTGGCACCCCTATTTTATGTAAGAAGTTCCAATGTTTCCTATCGCTAACGTCAATAGCATAAAGTTGGGTGTTTGTTTTTTTGTGTTTTTTTTTGCACTATACACCAAGATTAGATGATTAAAATGTCTGCGACCTAATGCCCCATAAAGTATACAGAGTGCATTAGCATGTGCCATCGCTTTACCAGAGAGGTACATAATGAGTTTCTTTACAGGGAGATTAGTGGAGAACAGTTTGCCCAAATAGGGGCCTGTGTCAACACTTTCCAACTCTTCTCTACCTATATGCAATTTAAGTTTCCTCAGCTTACTACATCTCTTGGCTTTAAAATCATTACTTTGCTCTTATTAATGTTACTCTTTAAAAAGTGGTGTTCATCGTACCTATGTAAACAATCTAATCAATGCTGTAAACCTCTGGGGGTTAGGTCCAGTATCACAATATCATCCATATACAGCATTGGAGCTATATTGCAATGGCTAACTTCGTAGAATCCCCTCCCAATTCATTTAAAGCCGTTGGTATGTCATAAATATACAGAGAAAATAATAAAGGAGCTAACGTGCATCCTTGTTTAAGACGTTATTTCTTAACATTTTTGGCAATAACCCACGGTAGCCCCCAAGGAGTATATGACGTTACAATGCAAACAATTAGAACGCATGCTTTTATAACGCCGGTTTTACATCGCAACTACCATTACATCGCAGGATTTTACATCACATGCCATTACAACGCATTTTTAGAAACTATCATTACAACGCATTCTATTACAACACATACCATTACAACGCATTCCATTACAGCGCATAATACTTTTAGGGCAACAGTAGGTTAAGTGATGGATAGTGTAGGGGTAAAAATTGCTATTCCCACTCCAGTGAGTGCAACAGTAGGGAAAGTGTTGGATATTGTAGGGGTAAAAATTACTATTCCCACTCCAGTGAGTGCAACAGTAGGGAAAGTGTTGGATAATGTAGGGGTAAAAATTACTATTCCCATCTACCCCGAAACCCATACCCACCCTAAAAGTAAAAAACTCTATTACTTACCTTATAATGGCATGCGTTGTAATGGTATGCGTTGTAATGGCATCCGATTTAAAGGCAGTTGCGTTGTAAGGACTGCGTTGTAAAAGCAGTGCGATGTAATGACTGCGTTGTAATGGATGTTTCCTGCCCCCAAATAATACATGACACCAAGTAAAAGAATTAAGTGCAATTATAAGATTATGTGACTGATCTGGGGTTCTTAACTTTCAAAGCTTTTACTACAAAGAAGGTCTAGCTTACATGGTCAAAGGCTGTAGAAAAGTCTGTGCATGCTGGATAGATGGGCATCCCGCATGACTCTACGTGTTTCTCTAAAATCCCCTGCAGAGCTGTGATGTTATCCAAAGTGGAGCTGATCTGGTTTAAAACCAGCTTGTGATGGTATGATACTATTGGTATCCGCCCAATCTTGTAAGGGAATCTAACAGGGTCTTAGAAAACATTTTTCAAATGGAGTTGAGCAGCCTAATCCGTCTATAATTACTATGGAGGGCAGTAGAGCCCTTCTTATGTAATGGTAAAATAATGTTGCCCCTCCACGAAGTTGGAGTACTTTTAGAGTGATAACAATAGTTAAAAAGGGGTAGCAAATACCCTGAATGAAGATCTTCTTTCAATTTTACTAATTGTGATCAGAATTTGGTCTGGGCCCCTCGCTCCCACAGCTCTTGCTTGATGGATAATAACCTTAATCTGAGCCCTTGAAGGGCTCTCCAGGACTCTTCAATCTGTGGAGGGGTCGCAGTATGCGATAGATTCTCTTCGCCAAGAGGATTAGCAGCATACAGATTAGTAATATAGGAAGACCAGTCTGCACTTGAGATTGTATTACTTTTAGGCTTAATGCAGCTTCCACAGTCTGTATTAATAATACACCAGAGATTTCTAGAATCTTTTTGTGAAGCAGCTTCCCGGAGATCTATCCATATTTTATCAGACATCTTTTTTTTTTTTTTTGTAGCTTTATATCTTGAATGCCTTGTTTGTAATTTATTTATCAGTTTATTCAAACTAAAGTCTTTATGAAAATCTGTTAATGAACTCTTCACTACCTGTAAGGGTCTGTGCTCAGACTGATTCCTTACCACCAGAATCCGCATCTCAAAAATTGGCTACAGAAATTATTCCGCTCTCTACACTATCCTGTAATGCATTTTTTAGTATCTCTACTTCAGGTGTTCAGTGTATTTTACCACTGGCAGTACTAAGGTGCACTGTATCACCCTTAACATGCCAAAACAGGGACTCCTCCAATTTTAAGTGAATATTAAGAGAAATTATTTTATGATCACTCCAAGGGAAATCCAGTATCTCAAGTTCGGTTAAAAATCTAAACATAGGAAAAGAGGTAATAATGTAATCAATTAATGATTTACTCTTACAGCATGTGTAAGTGTGGTGGGCAGGGATATCGCTGGCCAATCTTCCATTCACAATGAGAAAGCCATTATCTATACAGATTTGTAATAAATGCTTACCTCTGTTATCTACTCTACTTGATGGCCGAAAGGTAGGACTAGGAATATTTAAAGCTTCTTCCCTAACCCTGTTTGCAAACAATCTTATGGCATAATTGGAGACCTGCGCATTAAAATCCCCCACAATTGTCAAGTTAATGATATTCTCAATGTCAGCAATCTGAAAAATAAAACTAACAAACTAATGAGAGCATCAAAGGACCGGCCTGGAGGGATGTAAAGGATTTGCGAGAAGATGTTGGTCAGACTTCAATCTAGTAATAGCTTCAGTTAAAAAGTATACATTGTAGTAAATTTAAAGAATGAATAAAAGATTTATGTGACCAGGTATAAGCTGTACTAAGAAGGAATTGCAATTCCTCCACTTGCATTACCTTTCCTGTTTTTTATCACAGGGCAGCTTATTATCAAATAATTATTGCTCTCAAAGGGTCCTGTACACCAGGTATCTGCCCCAGAGGATCTAAAAAGCAAAGCTTCTGTGACTTAGTGCATACCTAGTCAATGTCTCGAATCAACAGCACCACTTTATTCTAGTGAGATTTTGACTAAACCATATCACACTGATGCTGGCCTATCCTAGTAATATGCACTCGCCAGAAAATCTATTCCCATGCCCGTGTGATGGTTTATCTCCACAATCGGACTTGCATATCATTTTCTTCTGTAAATTTTATGACGAGCCAAGAAAAAGATTTATTTTACCTCTTGTACAGAAATATAATTTTTGGCAATACTGGGTAGCTTTGTATTTTATCCAAATGCTTGGTGATTCGTTTGTGTGTTATTCCCTAGCCTCATTTCTGTCGTCCGCTTTGAGGAATAGGAGAATCCAGTTTAAAAGCGTTCCTATAGATTGTAGTAAAACGTCACTTTTTACTATTTTACTCTGCATAGTCATTTTAACTGACTGGTGTGTTATTTTAATGTATTTTAAGATGAAAGGTTGACCTTTTTCACAATGTAATGTATATGAGGGGAAATTGTTTACATTTTATGCACTTTATATGTAATAGAAATATTGCGAAATAAAGGAATTTTGACTGACTGACTTTAATGCCCTTACTGAAATCCCTGGGAATATTTGTACTTCCTTCTATAATTGGAGTTGACCTCATTAGCAGATCTTTAAAAAGTAACAGATGTTCTGTTTAATAGAACAGAGTTCTGAGTTGTTTTAGCGTTATTTAACAAGTCCTGACATGCACTTTAATAACAGAGCGATTCAAACAATGTAACAAAAGCAAGTATCAGATGAGAATCTTCCATTTCAAGGTCTGCACGATGGAACCAGGTAGAGGTCTGCTCACCGGAATGCTGATATGTCAAATTAGGGTTAAAAGAGTCAGCAGTCGGATCTAAAATAGAATAAGGCTGCACTGAAGTAGCTACCAAATGCCCTAAAATAGGAGGTTGATTTTCCATAAAGGCACTATCTCCACCCTCTGACTGAGAGTTGTGAGGGGAGGTGCCATTGTAGGGATAAAATGGGCAATGCGTATGGATGCAGCAGACTCTACATGGCAATTCAAATTATGGGCTTGTACAGCGTCCTCAATGTCAAATTTTATTTGCCTTGTTCCCTTTTAAGTTATCATATGGCTTAGCCTCTTATCACTCTGACTCTTGCCAGTTTTCTTGGCTATGGAGATAGGACCCGAGTCAGAGATACAATAGTCTCGCTTTTTTTCTTGTTGAAAATTAGAAAAGAGACTCTAGTAGTGTTTAGGGTAGCCCTGTTAGTCACTCTGCATGGCTCTTCCTGGAGGTTAATAACATCCTCCGAAGAAAAGTCGAAAGCAATGTCAAGACCTTTCCCGATTCTCTTTTGCTCGGTATTCGGAACCTTTGATCATAGGCAGCCAACTTCAATGAAGGCGCAAACATTGTGCGGACACCAATTAAATATAATTAATTTGTGCTTGGTCTATGTGCAAGAGAAAGGAACGGAAATGATGCATGGCCTCTGCTGGCCATTTAGGATGCAGCAAAGCAGAATGACACTTACTCCAACAAACCGGATTGAAGATAAAATTTATTCCAAACATCAGAAGGTATCAGGGTATTGGATATAATCCCTTAGAAGGTGAATAGAAGCATTCAAGTTGAGATCTGGAGACCTTAATTGGTTAAAAACTGAAGAAAAGGTTTACTTTGAGTACTGCAAAATAAAGACATTGAAATTTAATTCACTGGAGAGGCCAATGAAGCAGAGGTTGTAGAAACTATAGGAGACTTATTGCAGTGATAGGTAGAGCTGTTGGAGGAATAGCTGGCAAAGTGCAATCCAACACTAGCAAAGCAGAGGAATTGAGTAGCTCCTCTGGCTTCTTTACCAGGCCTTCCTCTGTTGTTGCTGTAATGAGTGAGGGTTTAAATCCAGTGAGCCGGGACCTCTTAAGACATGGTTGTTTCCAACCTCCCCACTGTTATTAGATCCTTGTAATTTAAGATAAGAAGCCGGTATGGAAGCAAACCCTTTCAGTATCCCAATATGATTAGATTTGTTTCTCCAGGGGTTAGATTTAATTTTGTGGCAAGTTCTGGTGAAGATTAATTTTCCCAATCTCAATTTTTTTTTTGCTGTCATTTCGAAAGAAAATAACAGGGCAGGGTAAGAGGGGGGCAGGGTGCAGAGAAACACAAGCCACTCCAGGACCTATCCTGGACGCAGCCAACGCCCACCCTGGCCTGCGGTAACGAACGCCTCTGCTGTCATTTCGAAAGAAAATAACAGGGCAGGGTAAGAGGGGGGCAGGGTGCAGAGAAACACAAGCCACTCCAGGACCTATCCTGGACGCAGCCAACGCCCACCCTGGCCTGCGGTAACGAACGCCTCTGCTGTCATTTCGAAAGAAAATAACAGGGCAGGGTAAGAGGGGGGCAGGGTGCAGAGAAACACAAGCCGCACCAGGACCTATCCTGGACGCAGCCAACACCCACCCTGGCCTGCGGTAACGAACGCCGCTGCTGTCATTTCGAAAGAAAATACCAGGGCAGGGTAAGAGGGGGGCAGGGTGCAGAGAAACACAAGCCGCACCAGGACCTATCCTGGATGCAGCCAACGCCCACCCTGGCCTGCGGTAACTAACGCCACTAAGCACTCGCCATCACCTACATATTGATCTCTGTGCCTGCAGAAAGCGCAAAAGTCCCCTTGGAATGCAAGATCCCCTTGGAGCCTTGGGTGGGAGAGAGCAGATTCCACACATCTTTCACCAACCTGGCAGATGGGCAGTGGGGGTTAGAGCAGGAGCAGATTCATGAGGTTAAGTAACAGTGTCAGATGCAGTAAACAATTGAAGTGTTGTGCACTTCTATGACTTGCTCCACCAAGCTAAGACGCCCTCCATAAAGCAATCCGTAAGCATTCTGTATGCTAAGTACCTGCCTGGCCTTGCCACGTCCTATGCCGACAACATGGCTCCGGTAATTCCAACTGCTGCTCCGCTGTTCCACCGCTCTGTCTGCGTCAGCATCTACATCGGCAACTGTGGGCTGGAGCAACGTGAATCAACTTTCCCCAGAGCAAGCCAAATTCTGTGTCTGCAGCTGGTGTGCACACACTGTATTCTGCTTAATAGTCAGTCGGCGAGCCCGGGGGTACTGGTGAGGAGCATGCCCACTTTCACCACCAGGCTCTACCCAGACATCAAGGATGCATGGCACTCAGGCCTCAGCGATCCTCCACTGCTTCTTCTCTTCGCTACCCTGCTGGACACACTAGCTGCATGCCGTAACCCGTCTGTAGTCACGCCTCTCTATGGAGTCCACCAGCTTCCCGTGAAAAAGGGATAGGGAGCTAATCGCTCCACGGTCTACACTTGGAGGCACAGACATAAAGCTATGAGCGCAGGTACGGGCCACTGACTGCCTTCCTTGCATGGGTAGCTCCAGTGGCCATTACTGATGTGGCACGGCCCAGGTGAGGTATAGAAGCTGAAGCCAGGGCCTTGATTGCTTCACTGCGCCATCGGCCGTAACTGTGCCAGCCTCTGCCTCGTCACTGCCTGCTACTGCCCTGCTGCTGATTGCCCTGAGATGGGGCGTGGTAGCGACGTATCGTCTTCCTGTTGGGATCTCCGTCTGCTCTAGGGCTGGACTACAGCATGGTGCCCTGATGGTACCCTGACAACATTTCTCAGGCCATACTGGATTGTAAGGTGATACCTCCACACCTACTTACCTACCCTTGGGCAAGGTTTAGGCACTGCTAGATGCGGCGAGGTATGCCTCACTGGAACTCCTGACCAGCCAACATCTTCTGGGGAGGCTCTCCCTCCTAGATTCGGTGTTTGAGGCACTCTGCCTACTCGTCTGTGGAATATCCTCGACCTGAAGTGAGGGGGTCAACTTGTGATGGCCGGCGTCCCTCTTACTTGAACTCTTCATTGTTTGTTACTTGCGACACTGGGTGCCGAAAACCAAAGACGACTCATTAGTTACTGTTTTGCAGCGTGAATCTCTTCTGGATTCACATGCTGTGCATTATTCCGCCATCTAGTGGTTGGGTCAGGAATTGTAGTATTTCTTTCCTTTTTTTTTAGTTGTTGGTGGGCGTCGACATACCACCATTTGGTGTCCTTCTGTGACGTCGACGGGCTTCCTCCGGAACCTCCCACCTTTGGTCGCCATCTTCAGATTCTTTTTTCCGCCGTTGGGTCTGGATCGATACGGAAGGAGCTCCCAAGATTGGAGAGAAGAATCGACGAAAATAAGGAAAAAAACTCAAGAAGAACACCGGAAGAACGTTTCGACTTTCAATTTTAATCCAAAACGACCGGAGATCGACGAAAAACCAAATCTTCGACGATCGGAGAATGTGCATACAGGGGGGGCTCCCTGTGTGCGGTAAAGGACAACACACCGTTCAAGTTTTGCAAGAACTGTCACCACAAGTACGCTCAGAAGGATCAGCATCCGGTCTGCAACCTTTGCCTACCGCTGGATTATCGAAGCGAGAACTGTAACGCGTGCTCCGTCTTAACCCCGAAGACGGTGAGGGTGAGAGAAAGGCAGCGACAAGCCAACTACAGCATGCAAGGCCAAGGACCACCGCCATCGCTGCAAGACCTGGGCCTCTCCAGTGAGGAGGAAGATAACGTCGCCGAAGGACCAGAAGGCGACGAGGACAGATGTTTTGGTCGTGGAGGTCGAGAAGAAGACTTCGAAGGAGGTAGGAGAATCGTCGACCTCGAGAAAACTAGAAGAGTCTCGAAAATCAGACTCGACTTTCAAAGGGAGCCTCGGCGTCGAAGCACTCGGCGACCGCAGCTGCATCCAAACAAAAACACACCGTAGGATCCTTGGATAAGGACTCCGTAATGGCAAAGACGTCAAAAGACAGTCTGGAAAAGGACGCCTCGGCGTCGAAAAAAGAGAGGTCCAAGCAAGCGTCGACGACCGGATCGGCGTCAATGAGCGCGAAGCGAAAAGCCAAAAGTCTTGATGCCGAAACGCACGCGGCCGAGATGGAGAAGAAAAGGAAGAGGCTCGAGGCCGAAATGGCTAATATTTTACAACGTAAAAAAGACTTCGACGAAAGCTTGAAACGATTCAAGATACCGCTGAAAACAGGTACTGAAGGCGAAAAGGTCGTCGAGCAACTACTGCCGCCGACAACACCTGAGCCGACCGAAGAAGAAGAGGAGGAATCATTATTCTTCGGAGAAGACGTCGAAGATGACGAACAAACATATGCCGAATCGGCGATCTCGGAGAATCAAGACCTCCAATGGCAAGATCTCGATGCCGAATCACCTGAGGAGGCTGTGGAAACATATCCTTCGAGGCCATCACCCCCAGATGACATTGGCATGTATAACCAGGTTATTAAAAAAGCAGCAGAAACTTATGGAGTTCAGCTGGAGGAAGAAAAACCGCAATCATGTTTTTTATTCGAGACTTTGATGCCAACACAATCAAGAAATCAATTCCTTCCAATGCTGCCAAGTGTACTGGACCAGGGAAAAGAGGCATTCAAAGAGCCCGCAACATGCAAGGCTATCGCACCAAGAGCAGAAAAGAAATATAAGCACTCCTCTAAGGATCCTATATACATCAGAGGGTCTGTACCAGCTGACTCCATTATTACTTCCACAGTAAGGAAAAGAGCAAATGTATTTCCAACAGTGGGACCACCTCCAGACAAAGAAAGCAAGAGGATGGACCTTGTAGGGAGGAAGGTAGAAAGAAGTGCAGCAAATCAATGATGCATTGCTAATTCCAATGCATTGCTAAACAGACATGCTTATCAGCATTGGGAAGAGGTAGAAGAATTGTTAAAGAATCTATCTGAACAATTCCAAAGAAGAGCTAGCCACTTGGTAGAAGAAGGTAAAAACATTGTGAATGCATGTTTAAAATCAGCCCTAGATGCTGCAGAAACATCAAGCAGACAAATGATGATTAGTATCACAGAAAGAAGGCACGCATGGCTGAGAATATCAGGCTTCAAGCCAGAATTGCAAAGTAACATCATTAACTCACCATTCAATGGGGAACAACTGTTTGGAAGTGTGGTTAATGAAAAACTCAATCAATTCAAAAAGGACAACGAGACCACTAGATCCATGGGTGCTCTTCAACTCAGCGGCATGCGTAGAGGCACACCATCAAGGAGACCAGCAGGGAGAGGTAGACACCAACCTGCTACCTCACTTCAAAGTTACCAGCAAACGTACCAAGGGACTAGTCCGGGTCAGCAGCAGGGACAGCAGCAGAGCTGGCAATACCAACAAGTAAGGCAATCCTTTCGAGTGCGTCCCCGTGGCAGAGGACAGCCACAAAGAGGTGGACAATAAACCTCTACTAAGTGACTGCACTCAAAAAAAGGTACACTCACGAAGAACAGCAGTGAGGGTACACACAGAAAAACAACATATACAAAAACCTGTCAGTTTACAGTTCCTCCAACATACCACTCCAGTGGGAGGCAGACTAAGATTGTTCCTGCAAAAATGGAAGGAAATAACCACAGACAAATGGATTTCAAACATAATTCAGTATGGTTACTGCATAGAGCTAACAAAACAACCTCCAAACAGGAGACCAAAGCAAAAGATGCATTCAAAAGCAGATTTATCTCACCTAGTCAAAGAGGTGCAGGAACTTCAGGGGAAACATGCAATAGAGCACGTACCACACAAAGAAAGGAATAACGGAGTATATTCAACATACTTCCTAATTCCAAAAGTAGATGGAACATTACGACCAATATTAGATCTAAGGTTTCTAAACAAATTTATAAAGACACAAAGATTCAAAATGACTACACTGCAAGAGGTGCTACCTCAATTGCAAGAAGGAGATTACATGGCCACAATAGACTTGAAGAATGCATACTTACACATCCCGATGAACAAAAGACACTAGAGGCTGTTGAGGTTTGTGGTGAACAAAAGACACTACCAATTCAAAGTACTGGCTTTCGGTCTAAAATCTGCACCAAGAGTGTTTACAAAGTGCCTAGCAGCAGTAGCAGCACATCTCAGAAGGCAGGGGATTCATGTTTACCCCTACTTGGACGACTGGTTAGTAAGAGCAAACTCTTACAGTCTATGCAAACAGCATATACAACAGGTGATAGAGACACTAGTTCAACTGGGGTTCTCCATACATTGGGAGAAATCATCACCAGAGCCAGAACTCATAAAGGTGTTCTTAGGTGCAGAGATAAATACAGTGTTAGGGAGAGCATTCCCAAGCGAGAAAAGGAGATCAGCTTTATTAAAGGAGACTCATCTATACCAGAAGGGGCATCATCTGGCAGTGAGGACAGTGGGGAAATTACTAGGGATGATGGCCTCATGCATTCATTTAATTCCCAACATTCGTCTACACATGAGACCATTTCAGGAATGGCTCCAGACACAATGGTCAAAGGTAACAGGGAGTTGGGAGGATCTAGTGGTTGTCACACAGTCAGTTCATCAGGAGATGGCATGGTGGAACAAAACAGACATAGCACAGGGGAGACTTTTCACACCACCAACTCCAACAGTGACCATAACAACAGATGTGTCCCTAATAGTATGGGGAGCACACATGAACAACCTCAAAGTGAGGGGATTGTGGACACAGCAGGATGCAGTGAAGCACATCAATATCTTGGAGCTAAAAACAGTATTCTTAGCCTTAAAAGCCTTTCAGAAAGAGCTATACGGGAAAAGGGTGTTGATACAAACAGACAACACAACAACAATGTTTTACATAAACAAACAAGGAGAGGCTCAGTCTGTAACACTCTCAACGCTAGCTCAAGAGATTTGGAGATGGGCAATCCCAAGGGAAATGGACATTATAGCAATACACCTACCAGGAAAAGACAATATAGAAGCAGACAGACTGAGCAGACAAACAACATTATCCCACGAGTGGGAACTAAATCAGACAGAACTGCAAAAGATTTTCAGGAAATGGGGGACACCACAAATAGACCCATTTGCAGCACCCCACAATCCAAAATGCCAAAACTTCGCATCCAGGTGACCTTGCAGACAGTCCATAGGGAATGCGCTATGGATAGACTGGTCAGGGATATTTGCTTACGCTTTTCCCCCCAATACCGTTACTGAACAAGGTGATCAGCAAATGCAGGATCAGCAAAATGACAATGATTCCCAACGCACCACAGTGGGCCAGACAAACTTGGTTCTCAGAAATAATGGAGATGTCTCAAGGAACAAGGCACAAACTTCCAAAAAAGAAGGATTTGCTAACAATGCAAAACGGGAAAGTACTTCACCCAGAACCAGAGAGCTTAGGCCTAGTGGCATGGCTCCTGAGGACTTAGAATTCGCACATCTCAAACTACCAGAAAGCACAATGGCTGTTCTAAGAGAAGCTAGACAGAAACCAACAACAAGAAAATGTTATACAGCTAAATGGAAAAGATATACACAATGGTGCCTTAAAAAACGTCTTTCAAAGACGATTACAAAAGAAAGAACTGTGCTAAAGTACTTGACACATTTACTACAAAGTAAATTATGCTATACATCACTAAAAGTACACTTGGCAGCAATTGTGGCATATACAAGAGGCGAAACCAGGAAAAGTTTCTTCACTTCACATGTAGTCAAAAGGTTCCTGGAGGGGGCAAAGAGAATTGCACCTCCAAAAATGGTGCCTGCACCAACATGGAACCTGAACATAGTTCTAGCACAAATGATGAAAGCACTGTTCGAACCACTACACAAAGCAATGCCACAAATGCTCACGCTTAAGACTGCCTTTTTAGTGGCAGTAACATCCCTATGTAGAGTTAGCAAACTGCAGGCACTAACACTACAGGAACCTTACTTCCAAATACCTAGTAACAGGATTGTCATGAGGACAGATCCTCAATTCATACCAAAGGTGATTTCACAATACTGGCTAGCCCTTGCTTGTTAATGAGGTCTAAGGGAAGGTGCTTGTACTGATGGGTAGGGATTGTATTCAGGATGTAGGTGGTTTGGTTGCAGGTGAGTCCATTAGATGAGACACTGTATATGTAGTGGTTTAGTGATAAGTGGTTCGCCCTGGACTTAGTGATGTGTGAATGGTCTGAATGAGTACTTAAGACTTGTGCTGATGCGTGGGAATGTCAGAAGACCGAATGTTTTCATTACTCTGGATCGTGTGCGTGCATTGGTCTTGGAGCTCTAGGAATTCTCCTGCCCTGAGGTTAGGCACAGAAACCATTGAATGTGCTGCATGTTCCCTTGCAGGGTTTGCCCGTTCCTTCGGGATGTGTCTGCCAAGCGGAGAGAGGCGGGAGTGGATTAAGCCCATTATGTTCAGTGGTGGCATTGGATCCATGGAAGCCATTCACATTAAGAAAGAGCAACCAGAGCCAGGTAAGCTAAGGTCGTCCATGTATATTTGAGTCAAGAAGTATTGGCGTGGCTTGTAGTATGCTCCTGTCATAGGTGATGGCATGTACGGGAAATGGGTCTCACTTTCTAGTGCAGATAATTACTCAACACTGTAATAGAACCTCATCTTCACGTCATGGCTTTGGCAAGACACTGCTACTACAGTGACCAGAAATATTCACATGATGTAGTTATCGAGAAAAAGCTAACATTAATATGGGGGAATCTGCCTAGAGGTACAGGTTCTATTAATGGGATGGGTACACTTTGCTGTGACTGGATAAGGTAATCCGTTCTTGGCATGTCAGTCTGCAGAGCTTGCAAACACCTTTACACCTGTGACTCTGGTTTCGGGGAACACTGATGATCCTTGTAATATGTTACGTGATCAGAAGATGCGGTAAGCTGTAACCTCCTGCTTGTATGAACATGCCATATGATGCTCAGTGCCGTTCCATGTCAAGGGATCTTTTACACTGATTACATAAGGATTGCTAGACTGTCCATATATGAAAAAACAGTGCTGCACAGGAGCACAGACAACAGCATTACACTATTGATTAATGGAAAACAATAGCAACCAAATATGTTAAACACCGTTCAAACTTTGTATTATGAACAAGAGCACGCTGTAACAAAATGGTACCACCATCTAAAAAGCCCTCATATGCGAGTTGGATAGAAAATGGTGGCTTTCTACTTTACAGTATGGAAGTTTAGTCGAAATCGCCTTTCACCATCTTGATTAGATTAAGGCTCTAAATATAGAACTTCTGATATTTTGATGAGAATCCTACTTATAGACATTTAGGCTTTGAAGACCTTTGCTGGTCACAGAATAGTGTCTTGCATAGCTTTCCACTACAATATTGGAAGAGAGACCTTACTTATGGGCACTGAAGCATTCTGCTGGAAGCATCTGTGGCATTTTAAATGTATGTTCTGAGCTGGAAAACCTGCAAGAACTTTCACGTGGTTACTGCTAATGTCTAGAGTGTACGGTCACTGCAGATTAGTTCCTGGGTTGGTAAAATATTAAGAGGGTACTTTGCTTTCCCACCCGCTGTGCTTCTTAGGCCATCTGTGTGTGGTTCATAGATTCTGCCATAGTGTTCACATATTTGATTTGCCCTTTCTCTTGTATCTTTCAGGAATGGCGGTAGTGAAAGTTGGAGGACCTGTATACAGGATTGGAGTTGGGGGAGGAGCAGCCTCCTCGATACAGGTGAATAGTGTAAAAGATTTGCTCAGCTAATTATCGTATGGAGGAGACCTAATAAGGATTCCAGCAACCGTTCCACAAACTGCTTCATAATTGTAACATGGTTACTTTCCGCTACCGTCATTATACGTATATTATTTCAGAGAGAGCATTCCTCTAGGTCCTCATGGTTTGCTACTGTAAGTCCTCCCCATCGGAGACCCTAGGTATCATCTTGCCGAGCCTCAGCGCGTTCCTGAAAACGTTCCATTCTACTCGTTAGTGTATCAATATAGTTGGGGGCTGTGTCTCCGTCAAGGAACCAGGTCTTGAGCCTCTTTCTGAATTCTGCCAGCGAGGGGGCTGTAGGGAGGTGTAGGGGAAGGTTGTTCCAGGTCTTGGCAGCAAAGTAGAAGGAGCTTCCACTGCTGCAGCGGATGTGGAGGGTGCAAGGGCGAGTGAAGAGGAGCGGAGGTGTCTAGAGGGTTGGTGGAAGTTCAGTTGATGGTTGATGTAGGCAGGTCCTAGTACGTGGATGGTTTGTGGGCGTGTGTGAGGATCTTCAACTGGCATCTCTTCTGGATGGGGAGCAAGTGGAGGTCCCTCAGAGAAAGTGCCTCTTTTTACATGTTTAGCCCCCACATTTTGCCTGGAAATTGATGTGGTTTCGCTTGTAGTGCACAGGATCCCTGCCAACCAGGTCCCCTGTACCAGTGCTTCTTCCCTAAAAACTACTCCACAACTGGCCCTTCAGGCCCCCTCTAAGCCCCTAGTAAATAGTACCTGGGTACCTAGGGCATTAGGACTGAAGAGCGTCCCCTAGGGACTCCTCACCTAGACCATGCAGACTGCAACTGCAGCATGCATGTCCTGGTGCAGAGAAAATGGCAAAGTCGACATGGCACATTGCCTGTGTGCCGTGCCATCTAGCACTGCCTAAAATATAGATGTCACCTCTCTAGTAGGCCTTACCGGCCCTATGTCAGGGTGCACTATATCACAGGTGTGGGCATATCTGCATGAGCAGATATGCCTTTACAATATTCCTTAATGTTGTTAGTGCCATGGAAGCCATAGAGAGTACATGGGCTGGAAACTCGACAACTCATGTTCCACAGCACCATGATTGCTTCACTGAACACAGGAGTGTTTGGTACCAAACTACTCACAATAAACCCTTACTGTTGCCAGTGTGGGATTTATTGTAACTTGTACCCAGAGGGGCACCTCAGAGGTGCCCCATGAAAACCTACCAACTCTGGTGTGGTCATAGACTAGCTGTAGGTAGCCTGCCACTACCAGACATGTTTCTGGACCCCTGGGTCGAGAAACTCTGCTCTCTGGGACCAGAAACCATGCACATCCAGGATGGGCACAGTGTTCAAGAGGGAAGCTTCGAAGGCCTGCCACCTTTGTAATGTGAACCCCCCCCCGTCTTCTGCTAACAGCAGATAGCAGCTCCCGGTTTACCACTTTGGACGGGAAAACGTAGAAGAATAGGAGGTGTGCCCACCTCTGCCAACTCTACCCCTAGGTGGGGGGGGGGGGGGGCAGGGGGGGGCTGGCTAGGTGAAGCACATATTTCAGTCCCCGCCACCTTGAAGATGGGGAGACACCTCCAATAAGGGCTAGGTCTGTGCCCTCTCCAACAGGAGGGTGGCATAATTGAGGGTGTCATCACCCAAGGTAAGGTGCCCATTGGCCCGACCTGCTACTCCCCTAAAACACCCCTAAATTTGCTTTTTAGGTGATTCCCTGGACCTGGAAACTAGTTCCCTGCCGACCCAAGAAGACGGACGAAGAAGACTCCGTGCTTCGAAGCCTGAAGAGGACCACTGACTTGGCATTAGCCCTACCAGCCTGTCTCCAGCTTCAAAGACCCTGCGAAGAAGACGATGTCTGTTCTGCAGCCAGCGACTTCCAGAACACAAGAATGACTGCCTGCCCTTCGAAAAAGACCAAATACTCCAGAGGACAGCGGCTCTATCCCCAAGAAACCTACACAAAGGACTCCGAATCCGCAAGTCCTGCCCACTCTGCACCTGACTCCTCTGGCCTGTGTCCAGGTGGACCACTGACCCAGAACAGGTTCCCCAGAGATCCTGACCTCAAGTCCATCGTTGGCTGACCACTCCTGGACTCACGACGACACCTGTAGCCTGAATCCTGAGATTCCCCCTGACCGCGACTGGCTCCAGTAAGAAGTCTATGACATCTAAAGGCACCCCTGCATCGAAGCCCCTGGGCCTTGTTGAGCTGAGTCGACGGTGCCCCTACGACCCCCTATACCTCTACTTACCTCTGCTGTCGTTGGTCCCACTCCTGAAACCTCTGGTGCGATGCCTGCAGCCTGTTTCTGAAGCAAGTTCTCCATTGAAAAGCATTAGGGGCCGACGTGGAATTAGCACCCTGCACCCGGACGCCCCTGTGCACGCTGGTGGTGTATGTTTGGTGCTGCTTTGTGCCCCCCTCCCCCCCCCCCTTTTGTGCTTTTTCTAACCACCAAACCTTGGCCCCTTCAACCGATTTACCTACCTGCAAGCAGTGTGGCTTTGAGCACCTCCAGTCTCCGTTGAAACGCATTGGGACGAACTCAGATTTTGGCCTCTTCACCCAGCCACGCCTGTGCCGCTGATGGTGCAGTTTTGGTACTCACCTGACCCTTGCTGACCTTTGGTCCTGAAGACTAGAACTGTAAGTTCAGTACTTACCTGTATAACCAAATTATTCTCTTCCTCCATAGGATAAAACTCAACTGTTCAAAAATTGCACTAAGTTTCAACTTTTAAAAGACTAAAGTATTTTTCCTGAAAAACGTTCTTACCTTTTTTGCGAAGATCTTGATCCTAAAATAAAACTTGAACAAAGCGTGGTTTTATAAAATTGGTGTGAATCTCATTTTTGAGTCATGTGTCCCCTATTGGTTAATGTTGTGCAATAAATGTCTTACACTCCTCTCTGTTAGGCCTAAAGCTGCTCGCCCACACTACCACTAATAGAGCACATTTGGGTTTACATTGAGTCCTGTACACTTTTGGGTGATCTCTGGACTCTGTGCATGGCATTACCATCTAGTGGCATACCATATACAGAGCCAGCTTCCTACAGGCTTCGTTCGGGGAGGTCCAGGATGAGTTTGGCTGCAGCGTTCTGCTTGGTCTGGAATCTTCTGAGGAGCTGGCTGGAGATGCTGGCGTAGAGGGCGTTGCCGTAGTCCAGGCAGCTGGTGACGAAGGCCTGAGTGATGATCTTTCTGATGTTGGTTGGGATCCATCTGAAGATTCTGCAGAGCATGGAAAGTGTGTGGAAGCAGGATGAGGTGACCTTAAGTGCCTGCGCAGACCTTGGGTATCAATGACGGTCCCCTATGCGAGCAGTCATTGCCCTGTAGCACCACAACAAGGGGCGAAAGCACCATGTGATGTAATTCCTCCTATAAGCTCGGTCACGGATCTCTCATGGCTGCCCATTAAATAGCACTACCAGGTCGCAACCGGCTACGCTTGTGCACCCAATTTCATTTCAGGGGCACGCCACTCAACAAAGCTATCACCTGTACAAGGGCCTGGGCCCCCAGCTGCAATATCTCCGTCACGACACACAGGCAGCTATGGTGCCGCAGATCACCGCCTCAGGGCGCATCATCTTAGGTGGGTAGTCTTGAGGCTCTCTCCAGGGCTCATGCAGCAACCCAAATTCCAGGTAACCGACAACACCCTGAGCGGGTGCAGTCCCAAAGGCTGCACCAGCTCTTAGGCCTCCTAGGGCAACGATCTTACACGAAGCCTTCTGCAGCCGCTAGCATGGCAGCTATTGTTGCCCGACCCGCAGTGCAGCAATACTTGGGTCGTTATCGGTGCCCCAGGCCCTTCCAAGCAGAAGTCCAAGGCCAGCCGCCTGATAGCGGTCCTCAAGCCTCGAACAGGCAAACCAGCAATCGCAGGCTCTGGCTGCTGCTCAGACCTCACCCCGCTTAGGCCACACAAGCGGCATCCAAGTAATCTGCTCTGGTCTTGCTGTTGAATGCGGCCGCAGTGTGGCGCGTTAATTCTTTTCCTGTTTAGACGGGATGTGCACTCACAATTACATGCACCAGTGGTCATTGATATCAGGGAAAGCAACTTTATTAAGTCAGGCTGGCAGAGCTCACTAACTAAGCTGCCCTCTTCGATTCGGCTCTTTGGCATCCCATGGATACTCCATTTAACAGCATATTCCTCGCTGCTCTCCCACCTCGTAGAGTGGGCTCTTTGCCATCTAAAAACGGCCCATGTTAGGAATCACCCCACTGTCTCAGGCAATTTGTTCCATGCTCCCCGTCTGTAGTGCAGGTGAAAAGCAGAAGTAAGTGCCATCAGCGCACATGTGTCTTATATGTGAGACTGCTCCGTCACAGCCAGTTCAGTATGGACATAAAGCCATGCACTTGTGCTCTCAGAAACAGTGCTGGAAGAATTCTGTGGATGCACTGGTGTTCGGTGATATTCTAAAGGTGAGGAATCCCCTCCCTTTCTGTTGACGTTGTTGAATACAGTCCACGTGTTAAAGGAAAAGGGTGACTTTCATATGATACTCTATTATGTAGGGGATCTATTGTACTGTTTCCACCAAACATTTTACTCGGGCCTGAAATCCAGATCTGCTGATGTTCTGGGTCTATGTACATCCCTGATGTTTCTGTTTCTTTGTAATGAACATACAGTGCCCTTTTTTTCCATCCACTTCTTAATGCCTGTTCCTAGCTAAACCTCTTTTTGGGGCTTTCAAAATTGCCACAGCCACATTATAGCGAAATATTGGCAACCAAAATACTGTTATACCTAAAAGTACATTTAAACTTGAATTTTGAAACTGGCATAATACATTAACATATGATCAGTGTGTCTTCTACGTTTAAACATTTGTGAGGCAACTAAATGTTTCCTTGTTAATTGCAGTACATTCTATGCAGGGAAAAGCAGGGATGAAATTGTGAAAATAAAACTCTTTTGTCTCTGCCGCAAGCTAAGTTGTGACTCGAGTCATCACATCCTGTAGTGGTAATTAAAAGGCTATCCAAGTAAACCACTTTTGGCAAACTTATGCTCACTGTTGCATGAGTGCACAGAATAAATGAGAAGGTGATAATCTTTCTAGAGAGGTAGATTTATTTTGTCTCCACAGGAAGAGAAGTTGGGAGATTACAAATCCTAAACTGCTTTGTAATGGATTGAAATGCACCAGAGTGGGTTAGGATGTGACATTAATCCACCTGGAAGGTTTGAGAAGGGAATGCACCATCGACCCATTATGAGTAAAAGGCCATCCAAATCAGACTCCAGTCCCTAACCCTTTGACTTTTGAGCAGAGCAACAGAAGTGAATGCCTGGAGCTTCCAATCTACATATCCACATCTTTGAACATCCGTGTTGCTAAGGCTGCTAGGCTGATATTGCATTATGATAGAGGATGGTGCATGGGAATATTGTACTGCAATTCAGAATCAGTTTGAATGAGGTTTTTCACCAAGTGCCTTTGCTCATCTCAAAAGGGAGGTACCTCATACTTATCCATCTTTTGACGATTGACATTTCTGAGAATCCCAAACTTGATGTGCCTTCTAAACATAGAACCAAATTTCATTTTCTGCCTTTTTCCATTTGGGCTCTGTTCACAAAGTATCACTCCTCTTTAAATCTGGTTTTTACCGATGGAATAGTTACTCTTCAATAGATTCTCCAGATCATTCCAACTCAAGGATTTATCTGCAACCCGCATGAGCGGAATCTCATGCACACTGAACTGTTCAGTCTGGCAATAGAGTAAAATGACTGGCCAGCAAAGGTACTGACCAAAGCATGCTTTACAGGTGTGCACTCCTCGGCACCATTAGAACTATGAAGTCTGTGGAGGCAAGATGGCGTCTGAGTGAGATCGGTGTCACTCCCCTCTCCCCCGCTCCGATTCTCGCTGGGCTCTTACCCGTGCTGGAGGGAATGATTGGTATGCAAAGAGGCAAGTTAGATCTTGGTAGATGCTACGGCGCTGAGGAGCTTTGTGGCGGACCCGAATCGGAAGTGAAGTGAGGCTATGCGAGAAACAACAAGTCTCCGCCGGCATCAAAAGTTGGATGAAGCCCAGAGACGGGAGGAATATCGATGTACGCCAGCCTGTTGCAGACGCTGGGAATCACTTGCTCGGCTGCTTCTGACGGTGATTTACGGAAAGAGAACCTGTGACGGCGGCCGGCAGGAGTTGCCCAGCAACGAGGACGCCAAGGTAAGCTATGGAGCTTACTGCACGGAGGCTATGGCAGCGCGAGGAGGTCGGGGTAAGGCGCGCTTGAATACGGTGCCTACCTCGCGGAAAGAAATTGACCCCAAAGCAGCCACGGACTCGGGAAAAGTTGAAATACGCCAAGGCAGGGGAGGGAGACTGGATAAGGCTAAAACTAAACCTGAAGATGCCAAAGTCACAGAATTGAGTGTTCCGCCCCTGGGAGGTGCAGGGGGGAAAAAGCAAGCTGTGTTAACTAGTCTGTTCCTACCCATGGATAATGGGGGGGGGGGGGAAAGGGACCAGAGGCAGAAATAATTGGGCAACCGGAGGAACAAAATGGACAGGCTGCCAGCAAAAAGCTATCCGACACCAAGGTTCTACAGAATACTCTGCTGGAAATCTCGCCGGGCCCGTCGGAGGTCGGAAGACCTTCCTGGGGGTCATGCTGCGAGAATAATGTCTTAGGTAACACCGAAGGCACCAATACATCTCCCCCGTGCGAGGGTAACGATAAGGTTGAAACCCTAGAGATAGGTACCCCCCTCAAGGCAGGGGTTAGCATATCGCTGACAGACAGCAGCGATCCCAGAAGCTACGAGTAAGACCCGTCCCGTGCTGGATGACCGATTGCGAGAACTTGGCGAGGGGGCTATCTGCAAAAGGTCTCCGGAGATGGGATACCTGTCTGTGGATTCCCTGGAGAAATTCTACTCGGTGAACGAGGAATCTGCAGATTCGGAATATGCACTTTCAAGTGGTATTAGTGACGTGGATTGTGAGGACTCCTCCAAAGCAACTGCAGTCAACAAAACGAGAAGAGGATCCCTAAGAGAACTAAACGGGGGTCGCTGGGTAGGAAAAACAACCATAGGAAATTGTCAGGGGAAGATGAAGGAGAATTAGGATGGGACTACTCAGGAAATCAATTGCTACCTTCCACCAGATCAAGCGGGAAAAGAAATCCCACTAGCGACCAATCGGATGGTACACCCACGCATAGGAGACACGGTGAATATGACGAGCCCACCTTATCAATTTTCCAATCCCTAAAGTCCTTCCGAGAGGAGGCCAAAACCGAAAATCGCCAAGCACGGCTCGCATCAAAGAAAATACAAGGAACCATGCGCAAAATTGGCAAAACCTGCACAGAGATCACAGACAGTCTAAACACGGTGGAGAAACGCACGGAAGATTTAGAAAACACAGTCGGTACTCTGAAGGAACAAACATCCTCACAGGGAAAAACGCTGAAGGACGTAATGTGGAAGTTGGAGGAGGCGGAAAACCGCCAACGCCGCAACAACTTGAGACTTCTGGGAATACCAGAAAATAGCGAAGGCAGTGATGTTAGGAGATTTATAATAAACCTGCTGCAAAATTCCTTACCAGAACTAGCTCATTGGGAGTGGGAAAAGGAAATACAGCGGGTACACAGATTTCCTCTGACTCCGCCTAAGCACTCTACGAACTCTCAAGCATACCCCCGTGTTATATTAATATACTTTGGGAACTTTTTATTGAGACAGGCTGTGTATGACCTTGCAAGACCCAACAGAAAGAGACACTGGGAGAACTTTTCATTTTTTGCTAAACCAGATTTTGCACATGCAACCGTGGAAAGGAGGTGGAGACTTAGACAACTTATAACTCCCTTTCAAAAAGTTGGTGCGACAGTTTTCCTTCAGAATCCGGCCAAGTTAAGTTATATCTCAAGGGCCGAACTATTATTTCACGTCAGAAATTCAAGCTCCGAGTCTGCTGGATGAGATTTCCGCGTCGAAGTCCTGATTTACCGAGAGACATTAAGGCGGAGCAGTGTTGTTTTCGCGAGAGGCCAGGGGAATTGGGCACTAGATGGTGGTTGCCTTTGATAGCTTGGAGCGTGTTGGGTTAAACTGGCGATTCACTCATTTAGAAAGGGGTCACTTGGGTAAATATGTGTGAATGGCTTATGAGCGTGTTTTTTTTTTGTTTGGGTATTTTTGTGTTCGTGAGTACAGGGAGGGAGCGAGGGGGCTGGAGAGTGGTGAGACTGATCCAGACTCTGTCACACAGGCTCATGATTGAGCCTGATTGCCTCAAGATGGGTGGGGGTGGGGGGTGGGTTGGCGGATGGGGGGAAAGATCTCAGGCAGCGAAGGGGTGTAAATAATGCAACCAAGATAACTAAACTATGGCCTAAGAAGCAGTTTAGTACCCAGAAAGTATACGAAGAACCAGCTATTCTGCAAGGAAATTATGATGCTGGCAGGTTTAGATATCGCTATCAATGGGTAGACTGAAGATCCTTACCATTAATATTTGTGGGCTTAACAATCCGGAAAAAAGACAAAGGGTAGCCATGGCATTACAAACAATTGGGGCCAACATTATCTGCTTGCAAGAGACGCACATCGAGGGATCACAGCGACACCTACATAAAACCTTAGGATATAGATTGGTTACAGCAACAACACAAGGGACTAGGACAAGGGGGGGTCGCTATTCTTGTGAAAGGGAGTGAGATACAAAATGTTAGGTCTGCGGCTGATAAATGTGGGCGATGGGCAATCACAGAATGTCAATGTAAAAGGGGCACAAAAACGTCAATATGTACACTGTATGGTAGCGTTCTAGATGATCCGAGTGTGCTGGACTATATTACTAATGAACTAGCCCACTGGCCACTCCCACTGATAGTTTGTGGAGATTTCAACATCAACCTCCCATGTGATTGGTCTTTAGATCCGGGATTTATGTATAAAGGGAGGAATATGAAAGTATTTAGAGCTTTTAAAGAGCTATGTCAAACCCATGGCATGATTGACTGCTGGCAAAACAAACGCCCCAGGGATTCAGAATTTACATTCTTTTCTAATCCGCACAGAAAGTTTGCTAGATTGGATTACATGCTCGCTTCAAGCGATATAATCTCTAGCTGTTCTTTTGAAAAGCTACCGTTGATCATGGAGTTGGAACTGGGAGGAGGGAATAGCGAGGTGGAAAACCTGGACCTTCGAGAGAGCTTTACTACTTAATGAAGCATATTGTCAACAAATGGGTAAATGGATACCAGAATTTCTGGAAGATAATATAGGTAGCACCTCGATTGAGGTGGTGTGGGATGCCCTGAAAGCTGGCATAAGGGGGGAGACGATGCGTTTTTCACTTAATTTTAATAAAAAAGCTAAACAGGAAATGGGTTTATTACATCGGAATCTGGCCTTAAGGGAGGAGGGTTTAATAAGAGCTGTGCAAGAAGGGCTTGAAGTAGAAAGGGAACTAAAAAGGGTGTCAATAGCGAAAAATGCAATCAATGATATCTATCTGGAGAAAGCGATAGCCAAAGCTACAATGCATAAGGAAAGTGTGTACGAGTTGAGTGAACAAGTTGGCCATCAACTGGCTGTACGTACCAGACAGCAAAATACGCTTAACTTAATAATGGAGATTAGAGACCCAAGTTATGGCTGTAAGACGGATCCTACAGAGATATGGGCCGCATTTCAGAGATATTACCAACATTTATATGAAGAAACTGGGGCACGACCGGATAAGATCGAGGAATATCTAGATCAGATTATATCCCCATGATTAGGGCAAGAAGATCAAGAAAGTTTGGATAACATACCAGAGTGGGTAGAAATTTTACTCGCAATGCATAGTATAGCTAAGGGGAAAGCAGCCGGGCTGGATGGTATACCCACAGAGTTTTATGTGAAATTCTATAACCCATTGCAGAGAATCCTAACTGATCTTTTCATACATATCTATCAGGGTGGTCGACCTCCGGGATCATGGTCACGTGCTAAAATTGTGGTTTGTCTCAAGAAGAACAAAGATGCGGCAGAATTGGGATCATATCAGCCCATTACCCTCATCAACGGCGATTCAAAAATCTATTCGAAATTGCTAGCAAGCCGGCTGGCCCCACAGATGTATAAAATCGTATCTGGTCGCCAACTCGGGTTCATTCCTGGGAGGTCAACTACCGATCACATCCAAAGAGTGATCACGTTATTCGATATTGCTGAAGTTAAAGGGGACCCTATGGCACTCATATTGCTGGACGCCGAAAAAGCCTTTGATGGGGTCTCCTGGAAATATCTTTGGTCAGCAATGTCGAGATGTGGCATAGGCGCGCCCTTTATCAAAGCTACCCAGATGCTATATACATTTCTAGAGGCCGTAGTTATGGTAAATGGGGCAATGTCAGATAAGATAGATATCACGAGAGGGACAAGGCAGGGGTGCCCGTGCTCCCCTCTGTTATTTGCAATATTTATTGATCCTTTTATCCGCAAGCTTGAAAACAATCTGATAATTCTACCGGTACAGACACAAACAGGGGATACTAAAACATTAGCTTACGCGGATGATATCGCCGTAGTCACGACCGACCCAACCACAGCAATTAAGGCAATAGAAGAGGAGGCTAAAGCTTTTGGAGAAGTATCCGGGTACAAACTGAATCGGGACAAAACCCAGATTGTCCTTAATAATAAAAACCTGCTGAGAGATGATCGGGTAGTAGATAACGCTATATATTTAGGGGTCAATATCACGGCTAGTCTAGATAACCTTGTGAAGATCAATCTGGATCCACTAATTAGACAGACGGAAAAAGACCTCAATAGATTAAACAATTTACATCTAACTATAGGGGGCAGGTGTAACGCGATTAAAATGATTTTTTCCCCAAAATTTTTATATTTTTTTAGGGCAATTTGTTTAGAGTTTTTACCCCAATGGCTTAAAACAATCGAAAATATGTTCTCACGATTCAAATGGGGTTATAAAAAACCACGTAGAGCTATTAGATTTATTACGCTACCCAAAGATAGAGAGGGTTTTGCCCTTCCCAATCTTAAATTATACTACTGGGCTACAGTCGTAAACTACTGTATTAAATTCGTATCGGGCAATACGGAGAGACAGTGATATACCAACACCGCAAGAACTTGTCTTGGGGAATAAAGCCAGCGGATATCTATGGCGACACTCATACGATAATTACTTCAAAAAGGTCCGTTTTAAATCTCTGGTGGGCATTCATAAAGTCTGGAATAACGTGCGTAAGCTATTGGGAATTGGGAGACTATCGTCATATACATTAATATTTCAAAATAATAATCTTCCGGAGGTATTTCATGATTCTTGTATGAATAGATGGATTAATACTGGGATTACACAATTGTTTTTTTTTTACTCCATTTCTGGGTTGAAGTCATTTGAAGAACTAAGAAATGACTACGCCTTAGAAAATAGAGACTTCTTTAAGTTTCTCCAAATCAGGGATTTCCTGTTAAAGAAAGGAGGTGGTAGACTGAAATTTCAAAAAATTCAAATTATGGAAACTCTAAGCAAAAATAGAGTAGTTAAAATTGGAGAAATTTATAGTAACTTAATGTCTTCACTTTCAGACGACCTAGACAAATTCTCATTAAAATGGCAGGATAAACTGGGGATTACGTCTGAAACTTTTTTTTAAGTCATATGAATTGTCACAATCCTTACTGATGTCGGCAAAACTACAAGCCCAATATTACAAGACAATTTTTCAACTATATTATACTCCTAACAAGATAGCCAAATGGGGAACCGGGAAGGGAACACTATGTCCACGGTGTTCTTTATACGAAGCCGATATTGTACATATATTTGCCACATGTGATTTACTTCAGGAGTTGATTGTTGAAATTTCGGATTTTTTAACGGAAATTTTCAATGTAAGAATAGAAATTACTGTGAGTGAAATAATGTTGGGCATAGATGGAAATAATCGATTAAAAAGCATGCAAGGATTAATTTTTGTTTCAATGGCGGTGTTGAGACTATGCATCGCTTCCTCTTGGTTAGATCCAAAACCACCGGCATTTCAACAATGGCGGGCTCGATTGTTAGCAGCTCGTAGCCTAGAAGTTGCGATATATAGAAGGAAAGGAAGAAAAAAGCGGAAAAAGGGGCTGGATATATGGGAACCTCTCAGCCGGTGGTTGCAAACTTAGGAAAAGAGCTACTTGGGTATGTATTAGTTTTGATGAATCTAGTGGCACCATCGAAAGAATTAATGATGTAAAATACTTATATATTTTGATGTATGTATCTATGTTCTTTTCTTTCGAAGCATACCTGCCTGAGATGGGGGAGGGGGAAGGGAGGGAGGGGGTTTATGTATGTACTAAAAATAATAAAGATTATTTAACAAAAAAAGAACTATGAAGTCTAATTTTTTTTTATTTCGGTCACTATACAGAATATTGTAGTAGCCGTAAGGTAGCGTTTTTCTAAGGTATATTTTCATTGTATCAATTTCTTTTGAGAATAAAATACGTGATCTTTGTTTGAACACTATATTATTATATTATATATAATAGTCATTCTATTGCAACTGTTTTTATTGCAGGGTTTTAAGTAGGCATCTCATGTGCAAGGCCAGATTTATCATGAGCACAGTGTCTGTTCCCGGGTGAAGAGTTGAAGGCCCTTTCGTCCCTCAAAAGAGAGCAGAAGATTAGAGCAAGTGTAGAGAAAAGAAGGCTAAGCAGCACGTGCTAAAGCAGACACAGGGAAGAACTGGGAAGACTATATTTTTTGGGTACTGACGATTGCAATGCAGATTAATGCAGTAGTTCAAATCCTAACACTGTAACTGAACATCAGTATTGCTTTTTTCTTGGTACGCACTCCAGAGTGAATGCACAGTGCTCAATTGTGCTTAATCATGATTTAAAATACATTTGCTTTTTTACTATTTTTACACAGTGCATGATAAAACAAATTGACTTTGACTTTCTTACTTTTGCTAAGATTTCCAGTGAATATACAATGCATGACATAAACCATCATTGTGCATTCAGTTTTTTTGGAAGCGGGGAGGACAACACCAGAAATAAGAACAATCAATAAATACATTACTTTAATTGTGTGAAGACAAGCTAAACCTAAAGAATCTTTGTAGACTTGGAAAACATGATCATCTTTCCATCTTTTAGCAATGCATTTCCTGTCTACCAGACATTCTCTCACTATATATGACAGTGAGGGCATTCAAGACATTGTAGGGAATTAAATGTTAAAATGTGGGCAATAGGCGATCTTACCGTAGAGCATCCATGTTGTAATGCCTATTCCTAGCCCACTTTGTACCCTTATGAATGACATCATTAGATGGTAGCCTCTTCAAGTGATCTATTATGAAGGAGACTGGGAAGAACAAAGCTTAGTTATGTGGGTTGCAGTGGAATTTTGAGTTGGTGTGATCTGGAGATTCTTTTGAAGGAGTGCCATTTTTTCATTAAATACCAGATTTGAATACAAGTGATACTTTGAAAACGAGCCCACATGGTAAAAGTCCATATTTACCTGATGGAAATGAAAGAGTCATTTTGGATTCATTTGACTATACAACAGTTTATAACATTGTCAAAAATACTTGAGCTTATTCTAGTGCATTTCTCAATTAACATCAACTTTATCCAAATTAACATTTGAATGGATAGAGAAGCAAGTAGCCTGTCTGATATCACTGAAAGCCTTGACAGTATGTACACTTGTTCCAAAGAAACATCCTCTGTTTGGATGGAGGAAAAACAAGATTGTGATACTGTGAAGGGCAGACCAGTAGGCGCTTTCTTTTGATTGGTCCTAAAACTTTGGTGCCTCACCAGTATCATTGTAGGAATCTAGAAATGTGGAAATTATAAACAATGCCATTCTATTGTTTGTTCCTAAACTATTACATTGGTCAAGGGCACCAGCCTACAAATGTCTATAGTCAGTAAATATCCTCTCCTTACTATTTTGCGATCTTGAATATTGCACTGGTAATTGGGGTGGCTGGGTTTTGGTAATATCTTCACAAACCTTGCTCCAGTCTTAGTAGTAGTAACAAATCAGTATATTTAGACCTTAGTCTGTAAAAACAACATAAAAAATACTTGCACAGTAAATACAATTTGAAAATACATAAAATCTCATCCACTATACAAGAATAGATTAAAAAATCTTCCCATAGCACATTCTTTCTTTTCCAAAAACCTTTATTAAAGGCAATTAATAGTGAACACAGCGTGTCGCCTACAACCCTGGCCGGGACAGCATGGGAATACACAGCAAGTCGCCTACAACCACTGAGGCCGGCCGCGTAAGGTCAATCATTGCATGCAGGCTGAACAAGCTCTAGAAGGGCCTTCTAGCTATGTGAGGCATGAGATTATATAGTATGGTCAGGAACATTTAAGTTTGATGTTCGGGGGCCCCAGGAAGGTGCAATTAGGAGTGAGGGATCGAGAAGCATGGTCGCACCCCAACTGGGGTATCCGCCCCCAAGCATCACTTGGTGTGTTTGTTATCCCGCTGTGTCAGATGTACTACGCGTTAGAATGCGCAAGTGCTTTTATGGCCAGGGTGGCGCTAAGAAAAAGGAATGAAAGAAAAACTAATAACAATTAAACAGAGGCTGCACAGGCTGTGGTGTGGTATGTGACAACAAGCAACAATATCTCAATTGGTATCAATGACGAAGACAGTTAAAAAAGTATGTAACATACATTACGAGGAAGGAAAAAGGGAGACTCACGCAAGATTTCTCAATTGTGCACATGGCATCATATAATTAGAAAGAAATATTTGGAGACGGTACAGTTGTATCAGCACTGTAAGCATGAATCATATATACAGCCCAATTTGGACTTGGTGCATAAATGTGCTCGTGACACATATGAGTGGCGACGCAAGTGACAAAGTGCAAGCAGCGAAAAGGCGCGTAGTGAAAAATGGTGAAAGTATGTACAAGTGACTGTGTGGTTCAGCACAAAATGATTCACAATAGTTGCGTAGGGATTGATGGCATGAGTTAAATAGAACCACACTGGGTAAGGGCGCCTTCACTTGCGCTGAGGGGTCGACGACTTTTCGATCCTATTGAATCAGGATCATCTTCAGGACGGGGCTGCTGTATTGAAAGTGCTGTACAGGAAGGGAAGGAGAAGTGTAAGAAGGGGGGCGGCAGGGGGCTGAGAGGCGCGCTGGAAGTGTGATCAAGGATGCGTGACGGGACCTGACCAAGGGTCAGGCTGGTGCCTGGGGGCAGAGAGGGCGACCTGCCTGTGGAAAGGACTAAACGTGAATGCCGGTGCCTGAGGGCAGGGGAGTGGAGGGGCGCGACCGGACCTGTCTCTAGGTCAAGCTGGGGGAGGCCTAGGGCTGGGGGAAGGGGAAGGAGGAGGGGTGGGGGGGCCAGGGGCGCAGGGAGGCAAGGTGGGCACGAAACCAACTTAGGGAGGAGGCAGAAAGTACCTGAGGATGATGCGGTTCCAGATCCTTTTTTTCCTTCCTCGTAATGTATGTTACATACTTTTTTAACTGTCTTCGTCATTGATACCAATTGAGATATTGTTGCTTGTTGTCATATTATTACCCAGATCTCAATTGGTTTATGGGTCAAACTCCTGTCGTTTTTTCCAAGATTGTGAGCAGCTGCCGAGCTGCGAGAGTAGGTCCCTACGTGACTTTTACTTTCAGACCAATTCATTTACTCCTTCTTTTTGCCATTTGTTTGCAAATTAGAATGTCTAGGGAGACTCCCACGTACTCCGAAGATTATATTAAACAAATACTCAGCGGCCCTTCACTACTTTCGGGTCCTTCCACCTCCACTGCCTCTGTTCCCCCCACTAGCACTTCCCGCGTTCTACTAGACAAACTAGAGAAACTCAAGAAGAAACAGATCTGTACTAATCTCCATGCTCGTATGCTTACTGAGTATCTGAAATCAGACATCATCCCCTTGGGCTTACAAATACGAAACATCCCTGCCATATTCACCCAAGATCCCAAATTCCGCACAGGCTTCAGTTACCTAGCAACCACTTGCTCACGCCATTGGATGGTGTTGGGGATCGATACTGCCATCGAACATAGCCGAAAAGAACTGGAAGAAATAGCTGAACTTGAGAAACTAATCCTGGCAGACACCGCCTTCACAGACGCAAAGAATCTTCTGGATAAAATCAATACCACCGTAGCAACGTTCAACACTTTCGAACTCAACAAGAAAATTACCAAAATCCAGAAAGACATCCGATTCTATAACACTGAAAAAACCTACCCATACTTGCGGGACGAATTTTACAACACTCCTTACATCCCACCTAGGACCCGCAACTGGGGAAGATTCCGCAACAATCAACAAATTACTTTCTCCGACTCCTCTAACACCTCCATTGAGGATTCTGACACAAACGAGGGACCGAGTACATCTAGGGCCTCCATCAGACCACCACCCCTGTTGCCCTCTGGTTTTTTAGGACAGGGCCGCGGACGCGGACAACCCCCTACCCGCCCACGGAACAACCGGCAATACCAACCTCAATTCTCAGGCGAAAGACAAACCCGAAACAGGTTCTACCAATGGGGACCGCAACAGTAACCAACGACATCGCTATTCCTCCACCTACTGTTACTGCACCACCCATGGATTCTCAATTGATTCCGATATTCAACTTATCAAGCCATTTGCTATCCCATGATGAGACTCAACTCCTGAGCAGAGGGCTCAGCTTTGTACCCACTGAACGCACCAATTTCGTCGACCTCCAGTCCAACTTGTTGATGTTCTTCCGACGCATCCGACTCAAACAATTCTTTGCGGACAAACCGTCTCCTACAGAATCCTCAGGCCCCCGATTCTACCCTCCTTCCACGTTTAACCCGCCTTCCTCTTCCATGTCCCCTGAAATCCTTGCTTTTGAACGCCTGGTTTTACGAGAAGTCATAGACCTCCAAACTCAATTCGAATATGTTCCCTACAACCTTCCTTTATCTAAGAAACAAGCCTTGATCAATCTCAAAAAGAAAACAGATTTAATTATCAAACCAGCGGATAAAGGCCGCGGGATTGTGGTTATGGATGTGGACCATTACGATGTAGAGATCAAGAGACAATTGACCAATACCAGCCACTACCGCCCTCTCGCCAAGGATCCTTTACCAGACCTCAGAATCAAAATACAAGAGATTACCGGTAGAGCAAGATTGCTAAACATTATCTCCCAGAAAGAATACAACTTCCTCAACAATCAACACCCCCGGACTCTAGTCTCTAAGATTCATAAGAACAGTACCAACCCACCGGGCCGTCCTATCGTGTCTGGGTGTGGTTCCATCCTCGAACCCTTAGGCAAATACATTGATGCGATCATAAAGGAATTCGTCCCATCCACAACAACTTTCATCAGGGACACCATGGATCTTATCCAAACCATTGAGGATAGACCTTTCGATATCCAGACCGAACTCATGGTTGGTCTTGATATCGAATCATTATACACTAACATCCCACACACTGAGGGACTCAAAGTTATTGAACAACTATTGGAGTCCAGACAAAGACCTACCTTGATCCCCACTGAGTTCATCTTAGATTTGCTACATGTTGCCCTTGAAAACAATTACTTCTTATACCGAAACGCTTTCTATTTACAAATCAAAGGTGTTTCCATGGGGGCATGCTTCGCCCCCAATTTTGCCTTTCTTTGTTCACAACCTAGAAATGACCATTATACTCACCCCCAACAATCCCTTCCTGGCACAAATTTCCCTCTGGCGACGCTACATTGACGACATCCTTTTGTTATGGAAAGGGACCGCAGAGACTCTTGACCCCTTCGTCCTCTGGCTGAACCATTCACAACCCCACCTCAAATTCACATGCGATTACAAATCCAATGACCTTCCGTTTCTGGATCTGACCATACATGCTGAGGATGGCAAAATCGGTACCTGCTTGTACCGTAAACCCACTGAGAAAAACACCTTACTCCAACATTCAAGCTACCACCCACGAGGCCTCCGAGATGGCCTCCCTTTTGGGCAATTCCTACGCATCCGCAGGAATTGCAAATGGAAGAAGGATTACTTTCGCGAATCCGACATCCTCATACAAAAGTTACTTGATAGGGGGTATCCTAAACGCCTGATTACCCGAGCGCGCAAGAGAGCCTGGTACTGCCACCGTGAAAATCTTCTCACCCCCCAACCCAAAAAAACCATGTCTCTCATACCTTTTGTTTCTAAATTCAGTCCCTGCAGTAACCAAGTGAGCAAGATCATTAAACGAAACTGGTCCCTCCTACGCACACATGAAGCATTCAAAGAACCCCCGCTCTTCTCGTACAAACGAGGCGATAATCTAAGCACCCACCTAGTACATGCGATCACCTGGCCCACCACCCCTATTCGACAGAACACCATCACTGCCACCTGGGGCCTTCCACCAGTAGTTGGACATTACAAGTGCCAGTCCTGCATAGTGTGTGATCTCACACACAATACAAAAGATTTCAAAGTGAACAATATAACCTACAAACTCAACACATTCACCAACTGCAGGTCACAGAATGTCATTTATGCCATCCGCTGTCCCTGTGATCTTGTATATATTGGCCAAACTACACAGATGATCAAACAAAGAATAATCCAACACAAAAGCAGGATACACTGTAAAGTCTAGACGGCCCCCCTTGTTTCCCACTACATTGAGAAACAACACTGCGAAACCGATGTCACCTGGCAGGTGATCGACCAGCCCACACTGCCTCTCCGAGGCGGCAACCTCAGAGCCCTCTTGAACAAATGCGAGTGCAAATGGATCACTATCTGTAACTCAGTTAATCAGGGCTTCAATACCATTGACGAATGGAACAGCACTATCCTACTGTAACCTTCCGGGTCTTGCTGCTCCAATACACATCTGTTTTTTCTGCACTGCATATAAGTTGTTTGGTTCCCTGAACTGTTACCTATATGGTCCTATGTTGTTTCACATGTCCTGTACCGTTCATTGATTGATCTCTTATTTGTTTTGCTGTGTGTATCAATACATGATTGGCCCCTTGTTTAGTATCGTCCTAGACAGGGCCTCTTCCCTATCTCGAATGATTTACCTCTGCCCACTCACGCCCCCCCGCGTTCTGCGACCAAGACTGCCCCACCAGTCATTATACCGCCTTGCGGTTATACTTGTGTCTTTTTACACATTTATGGCTCCTATATATTCATGACTCTCCTATACCCAGCCACCTCATTCATTCTAGTTGTCCCTCTATAGACTGACACATACCATGTCACGTCATCCTCTTGCCACCGGCTGTTTCACCTTCCCCCCCCCCCGCCGCGCCTCCCCTTTGCTTCCTTCTACCCGCCCCCTGTCATTTTCCTCGTCCTCCTTGCCCTATCTTCGACCCGCCCCCTGTCAGCCTCCGCACCCTCCCCTGCACACGCCCCTGGCCTTCCGGTCACATGACCGCCTTTCCCTACATCTCCACATCTCGTCGCACCGAAACCGGACACTTCTGTGGCGGTCCCCGGTTGACTGAAGCGCCTCACCTTCCTCCTGGATTGATTCCACCACCCGGTAAGTCACCCCTGGTACAGACCCGCTTCCCGCAACCCCCCGCATTCCCCGACACGGCTCTGACCCGGCCGTGCCTATCTCTCCCCAGATTCTTCGATACCCGGTTTCTCCGAGGATATCCATCTGCCGGCCTTCGTTGCCTGTTACGCTGCCCTCCTAGGCGCCGGGCTAAATACACCGTCCTCCTTTACGGCTCCCCTCTCGGCAACCGCACAGGTGAGACGGTCTCCACCTTGCTCTGCCTCGCTAATCATAATCGCGCTCTGCCTTGAGCCATTATTGACTGCTTGCTCCCCCTCCACCAACCCCCCCCCCCGTCCCTTCATTTCGGATTAACCTACGGCGAGCTCTGCACGCACCTCACCACAGACGCCGGATTACCTTCATCCTCCTACTGTGGATCTGGAACCGCATCATCCTCAGGTACTTTCTGCCTCCTCCCTAAGTTGGTTTCGTGCCCACCTTGCCTCCCTGCGCCCCAGGCCCCCCCGCCCCGCCTCCTTCCCCCAGCCCTAGGCCTCCCCCAGCTTGACCTAGAGACAGGTCCGGTCGCGCCCCTCCACTCCCCTGCCCTCAGGCACCGGCATTCACGTTTAGTCCTTTCCACAGGCAGGTCGCCCTCTCTGCCCCCAGGCACCAGCCTGACCCTTGGTCAGGTCCCGTCACGCATCCTTGATCACACTTCCAGCGCGCCTCTCAGCCCCCTGCCGCCCCCCTTCTTACACTTCTCCTTCCCTCCCTGTACAGCACTTTCAATACAGCAGCCCCGTCCTGAAGATGATCCTGATTCAATAGGATCGAAACGTCGTCGACCCCTCGGCGCCCTTACCCAGTGTGGTTCTATTTAACTCATGCCATCAATCCCTACGCAACTATTGTGAATCATTGTGTGCTGAACCACACAGTCACTTGTACATACTTTCACCATTTTTCACTACGCGCCTTTTCGCTGCTTGCACTTTGTCACTTGCGTCGCCACTCATATGTGTCACGAGCACATTTATGCACCAAGTCCAAATTGGGCTGTATCTATGATTCATGCTTACAGTGTTGATACAACTGTACCGTCTCCAAATATTTCTTTCTAATTATATGATGCCATGTGCACAATTGAGAAATCTTGCGTGAGTCTCCCTTTTTCCTTCCTCGTAATGTATGTTACATACTTTTTAACTGTCTTCGTCATTGATACCAATTGAGATATTGTTGCTTGTTGTCATATTATTACCCAGATCTCAATTGGTTTATGGGTCAAACTCCTGTTGTTTTTTCCAAGTGGTGTGGTATGTGGCATGTGGTGTCTAGCGTGTTCCGTGCACTAAAACGTGTGGGGGGATTGGGGGGAGGGGTCAGTGTCCGGAGTATCCGGAGCCATTCGCGGAGGCTTGACGAAGGTACCTTTCAGTCGTTGGGGAAAAGTTGAAGGACCCTCAGCTTTGGGGGGCTAAAGCAAGTGAACTCAATGCGCATTAAGTAAGAGATCAGTGGCTGCCAGATGCGTTGGAATTTTTCTTCAGTGCTCGCTATATTATGGGAGAGTTTCTCCATTGCCAATATGTGCCACACTTTGACGAACCATTGGGCCACTGAGGGGGCGAGGTTTGTTTCCATGTGCACGCTATAAGCTGGCGCGCCGGCTGGAGCAAGTGGCTTATGAGGGCCCAGTCCGCCCCGGTCATCGCCGCCAGAGTAGAGGGACGTATACCTATTATTACCACGTGTTGCAAATGCGGGATCGGGTACCCCATGACGCCCTTAATATGTCCCAGGACCTCCTTCCAAAAGGTGGCTATCACCTGGCAGGACCACCATATGTGATATAGAGTGTCTTCCTCCTTCCCACAACGCCAGCAGAGGCTGGAGACTGTGTGGTATATAGTAGCAAGGCGAGAAGGCGTGTAATACCATTGGAGCATTAGCTTGTATGCGGTTTCACAGGAGGCAAGGCTACGATACGTTTTGGGGATGTCCTGCCATAGTTTGTCCCACTGTTTGGGAGAGAGTCCTCCCGGGGTAGCGTCCTGCCAGGTGGTCTGATATTTATGAGTGCGCATTGGGGTCGAGTGTTGCAACACCTGGTAGGTTTTGGAGATTAGTCCCTGGATGCCCTCGAAGGCCCGCACCAGTTTCTCGAATAGGGTGAAGGGGCGTGTCGCCGTCGCACGGATCTCAGGGGCAGAGAGCCAGTGCCTCCGTTGCATGTACTGATATCGCGCCGTGCGGGGTAGCGAGTATTCGGACCGGCATGCCTCAAATGTCTTAATGTCATCCCCTGCAAATAAGTCGCGAATCGTCTGGCACTCCCCAGCGCTCCATCCACCGAACGCATGTGTTGGGAGGCCTGGGCGGAATTCCGGATTTCGTGTAATACGGGTGTTCGGGGACGGAAATGAAGTCAGCCCCTTTTTAACCTCTATTTTATCCCAAATTTCAAGGACTGTTTTAGTTGGTGTTGCGACATATGCATTTCGGGGTCGGGCGTGTTTAGGCAGCCAGGCTAGGTCCCACAATGGCCGGCACGCCACCGCAGGGTCCATTTGGAACCAATGCTTCTCACTCTCCCGCACGACCCACTCGGAGATGTATCTCAAATGGGCTGCCCAATAATATTCCTGTAGGTTTGGGCATGCCAGGCCTCCTCTATCACGCGGATGCATCAGTAGCGAGTGCGCTACCCTCGGTCATTTCCCATTCCACACGAAGGCGCGCAGGTCTCCCTGGAGACGCTGGATGTCCACCTTTGGGATCGGGGTTGGCAGTGTTAGAAATAGGTATAAAACCTGCGGCAAGATGTTCATTTTAATAATGTTGATGCGTCCCAACCATGAGATATGGAGGGGTTTCCACCTCTGAAGGTCGACTAGCACTGAGCGCCGGAGGATTGCCCAATTTGTGCGGGACCAGGAGGCGAACATGGGGATGATCTGAAGCCCTAAGTACTTGATGGAGTCCGCCGTCCATTGGAAGGGGACTAGGCCCTGCAATACTCTGGCCTCGGGAGTCGGAATATTGACATTTAGGACAAATGATTTAGATAGATTAATTTTGAAGCCAGAGACAGCTTCAAAGGTCTGTAGGCTTTCAACCACACATGGGAGCGAAAGTTCAGGTTGAGTTAGCGTAAGCAGGAGGTCATCAGCGAACAGGTGATCTTGTGGACTTGGCCTCCAAAGGTTAAGCCCTTGATCCCCTCTAGCTCTCTCACCCGAATGGCCAGGGGATCCACTGTGAGCACGAAAAGCAGGGGCGAGAGTGGGCACCCCTGCCGCCTGCCCGGATGCAGTGATATCGGTCTTGTAGCCCGCCCATTTACTCGAATGCAAGCTGTTGGGGCCACATACGATGCCATGATTTTCGAAAATGAAGTACCGTCCAAGGCTGACTTTATTCAGCACAGTGCGGAGATAGGACCAGTCTACCCTGTCGAACGCCTTCTCAGCATCAAGGGAGAGAAGGCACATGGGGATTTTCAGGTGTTGAGCTTTTTCGACAAGGGGAGCCATGCAACGGACGTTGTCCGCGCCCTACCGGTGGCGGATAAACCCCACCTGATCGAGACTGATGAGGCCAGGGAGGAAGGTGTTGAGGCGCGTGGCTAATATTTTGGTAAAAATCTTGGCATCCGTATTGAGCAGGACTATCGGGCGGTAGGAGGAGCACTGCGCCGGGTCCTTGCCTGCCTTAGGGATAAGGGAGATCTCGGCAATTGCCATGGTGGAGGTGAGGTCTGTGTCACCTGTGAAGGAGTTATGCAGGCGTAGGAGGTGTTCCTGCGTCTGTGGGAGGAAGGAACGATAAAAAAGCACAGGAAGCCCATCCAGCCCCAGGACTTTACCTAGGGGGAGACTTTTAACGGCGGTACAGAGTTCTGCTGTGATGGGACTGTCTAAGAGAGACGCGTGGTGTGCGGACTGGGGCTCCCACTCACAATCAGCGAAGTAGGAGTGGAGTCTCGTGGGAGAGGGGTCTTCCCGAGAGTAGAGCCGCTGATAGAAGTCCTGAAACGCCTCAGATTTGTCCTTTTCTGCTGTTTCCCATGTAGTGGCACCTGTCTGGATTTTGGCAATGTGTGTTTTCACCTGACGCTGTCTCAGTTTACGAGCAAGTAGCCTGACCACCTTATCCCCTCCTTCATAATTTGTCTGCTGCAGGGCCAGCAGAGCACGCTCTGCCTTTCCCATGCGGTGGGTGCGTAACTGACCACGCAATAAGGCCAGCTGTCTTTTAATACGTCTGGTTGGGGCCTCTTTGTCCGAACGCTCTAGCAGTTTGATCTCTGCAGTGAGTTTAGATTCTACTAGTTTCGCTTCCCTCCCTCTAGCAATGCAATGGACGTTATCGTGCCCCGGATCGTCGCTTTGAACCCATCCCACAGTGTGTGCAGAGAGATCTCGGGGTGGGTGTTGAGGTGGAAGTATTCCGTAATACTCTTTCGTATCTCTTCCACATCTACCGGATCTCGTAACAGATGTGAGGGCATATGCCATCGGGGCGGGCAGGCCGGTCGAGAGGACTGATCTTCCCATGTGAGTTCGAGATGAGCGTGGTCAGAGATGGAGATATCCGAGAGCTCTGCTGAGCGCAGGCATGTAAGGAGGGATGGTGCGACAAAGGCGTAGTCGATGCACGAATAGGAAGTGTGCACATGCGAATAATAGGTGTAATCCCGCACGTCCGGGTGGTTGTATCTCCAGGCGTCCACCAGGCCCCATTCTTCAATGTCCCTCTTAAAGTGTGCCGACATTGCCCCAGTGTTTTGAAATGTCGCGTTACTTCTGTCAGGGTTAGGGTCCCAAACCAAATTGAAGTCCCCGCATACCACTATGTCCCCGTCTATCCCTTCGAGCTGTTCAGCTAGCATGCGCCTAATGTACATGTCCTGGGCAGTGTTTGGGGCATAAACATTAAGTAGCGTCAGCTGTCGTTTCCCCCGCAACAACTGCAGTTTTAGGTATCTGCCCTCCCCGTCCCGGGTCACTCGAGTTACGGAGGTGTAATAGTTGGCCTTGCACAGCACCCCCACCCCCAGGGTCTTAGAGGAGGCATAGGCCCAGTATCGGTAGGGATACATCGGATGTGTAATGCGGTGCAGGTCTGCCTTCATTAGGTCTGTCTCCTGCAGCACTATAACATCTGGGTCATGGTGTAAGATGTAGCGCCATATTTGCTTGCGTTTGTTCGGGGAGTTTAGGCCCCGGACATTTAAGGAGAGTAGTTTAGTGTCCCCCATGGGAAGTGGATGATTAGGGGGAGCATCCTCAGCTTATGTATTGGGTCCCGCTTTGACAGGCCAATATATATTGTGTTGCAGGCCAGAGCTACCATCCCCGCACCCTGTGTGTGCCTCTCCGAGCATTCAGGCCAAGTGAACCCCCGCCCTCCAGGCCTCTGTCTGTGCAGAATGCCAGCGCATAAGGAAGGGTGCGCCGGCCCGCCCGTAGCCCCTCTCCCCCACCCACAGCCACAGTTACCCCATCTTCATTGCTACAAGTGTCACCATGTGCAACCTGTAAAAACAACCAAACTAACACAAAAACCAACAGCGGGCCAACCGGGCCCAGCAAGACCTTCTCAGGCCTCGGAGACCGGCACCAAGGTGCTCTGACCCCACTGGAGGAGACGCCCTCTTCAAGACAAGGTTCGGGGAGGCGGGTCATCAGGGGTGCAGTTGGAGTGTCAAAGTACATTCCAGGCAGGCCCCGTGTGTCCCCTGGGCCCGCCAGTTACCTCTATAGTTCCTGGGCGAAGATCTTGTCGCCGCCATCGATGCTGATCCGGCGTCGCTGCCCGGTCAGGGCCAGGTCTGTGCGCATCGACCATGGCATGCATCAAGGTGGGTCACCTTCAGATCGATTCAGCAGTTGAGCGGGCAGTGGAGGGACCCCTGCTAAGCGAGCGAAGGTGGTCAATGACCTCTTTTTTTGCCGCTTGGGACGATAATTCTGCTTGCTGTTTATTGGTGTGGCGCTGGGGTTTTGTGGTCCATCCGGGCTTCAGATCATGATTCGAGGCACCCATGGAAGTAGAGCTTTTTTCTGCAAGGGAGTCATCCGCTATACCCAGCAGTGTCTTGACCTCTGCCAACGATTGAAGAGAGCGGCGCCTGCCCTCCCATTGAAACAGGAGTGCGAAGGGGTGGCCCCACTGGTACTGGATACCCTGTGCCCGCAGCTTGTCGATGATAGGTTTGAAGTCTCGCCTTTTGCGGAGAGTGACTGCGGAAAGATCCTGGTAGAGCTGGACCGCGTGCCCCTGGAACTTGATCTCCCTCTTTTTGCGGACCGCCTGCATAATCTCTTCTTTTTCGGTGAAGAAGTGCACACTGGTCAGGATGTCCGGCCCGCTGCCCTTTCGAGCCGTTCGCACAGAGTCTCCGTGGGCCCGATCAAGGGCGGGTGGGAATGCATCATCATCTCCGCGGACCGCCTGCAAGAGCTCCGCCGTGAATGCCACAATGTCCGTGCCTTCCGCACCGGCCGGGACCTCCCGGATGCGAATATTGTTGCGGCGGCTCCTATTTTCTAGGCCTTCCTGTTTAGTCTGGAGCTCAATGTGTTGGTCCTCGAGTGCACTGATGCGCTTCAGCAGCATCTCGTGGTCTTCTGATCTGTTGTCGACCGTCTGCTCCAGGTCGTCCACCCTGTGTCTAATCTCTGTCACCTCTCTCCAGATGTCGCGGAGGCCCGACTTAAACTCCTCTTTGAGGGAGGAGATGTCTGTCCGTATCTCCTGTAGGAAGCGGTCCATATATCCCTGCGTGATAGGTGCCGAGGATTCGCCCCCGCCTGCGTCGGGTTCGAGGCTGTGGTCTGCATTGTCTCCCCTAGCTGTGGGGCCTTGTTCCACAGGGATGTCACTGAGTTACCTTTGAGTGTTTTAGAGCGTGTCATAGCAAGTGTTTGGCAGCACTAGGGCATAGGACTCCACGTGTTGGACCGCTACTGCGCTATAGTTGTGCCCGACAGCTGGGGTAGCCGTGTTGTGAGTGGATGGAGGGGCGCCGTGTCTTCAATAGCACCCTGGGGCGTCCCAGCCTTTCTATTCAAAGTGCCAAGGCACTCTTCTGGGTCGCCACTGCCCGGTACTGTGCTTCCAGGCCGGGGATTCGTGCTCCGCAGCTGCACAGGGATGGTCGTCAAGCGGGCAGCCCCTTCCTCCTCCTCCCACCCCTCCCGGCTGTCACAGGCACACCACGAGTCACCATGCCCCAAACGTGCGCCGTCGTAGCAGGATTCCTCTATGCCACCCAGCTTCGGCATACCAGCGGCAGGTGAGCCCGCCACTGCTCCACATGCGGCCTCCCTGGAGGTCTGCCATCCAGCTGCTTCACGTGCGTCGGCGGGAAGGGGCGCCCCAATCCAGTCCAGGCGACCCAAGCAGCAGCGTGGGGTATGCGGGGGTTACGCTCCCTCGGGGCTCGGTGTCCTGTGGCAACTGAGGGTGTCCCGCGCTGTGCCCCGCTGCCAGAGGGGTTGTCAAGTTCCACACAAGGCCGCCGATCTGCTCTGCCCCCGCAGGATTTGCAGTGCCACGTGCCCCCACCTGCCATCTCTCGGGCCGCCGGGGCGCTCCCCTGGGTGATCGGGCTTGAGTCCCCTCCCGGTAGGCTGGTCAAGCGAGGCTTGATGCGCTTATGTTGAGGGCGGGGGTCAGACACGCCTCAGATGCCTAATTCAGGATGGCGGTCTCTGTTTCCCTGTGCAGGTTTCGGCGGTCCAGGGGTGCCGGATGTTCCCTGCCAAGGCGGTCACGGGCCCCACTAGTCTAATTGCGGCCGGCTCCAGGAGCAGGTGACTATCCGCCTTGGGAGGGGGGGGGGCGTTCACAGGGCGGGCGTCCAGTCAGAGATGGCTGGCTCCGCCCCCCCGCATGTCGCGTTGGCCCAGGAGTGCTGGTCGTTGTCCGACAGGGCAGCTGCGGCCTCAAACACTCACCAGGCGAGTCGAGGCAGGCCTGAAGAGCAGCCGTTTATCCCCAGAGCCCGCTCACGATCCGCTGGTTAAACCGCAAAATGGAGGCCGCCGATCGCAGCCCACCTCCTGCGTTGTGAGCCTGTCTGCGCCAGCCCAGAAGGGGGGGGGGTGCTGTTTGACAAAGTCACTGGGGGCTTGGGCACCCCCTGGTCAGGCTGCCTCAAGCTGTGGGGGCAATTAACAGCCCCCAGGTCCCGGCTGCTGCCGACAGCACTAAATTGGTGGCTGCCGACCTCCGCTCTCCACCGTGAACTCTGGCGATCTAAGGATCCAGCCGCTCGGTCAGCAATCAGCTGCCAGGTGAGCACCAGCAGGTTCCGGGAGCGGTCACGAGTGCCTCAGGCCGCGGACTCTCCTCCGGTGCGTTGAGTTGCAGTATAGCAGGCCCCAGGGAGACGGAGCTCGCCGGAGACACGTCTCACTCCATTGCTCCTGTGGCCACGCCCCCTCCCCCCCCCCCCCCCAGCACATTCTACATAAAAAATTTCCATATTTAGCAAGAGTGAAATTGCAGATTAGGTTTTGTTCTTACAGCAGAGGTCATTAATCCAGTGGGAAGCCTTAGCAGTTTCTTTAAACATTTCCCGTCACACTTATCCCACTTTGATTCAGAGCTTAGACATAAAACTTCAGCCCCATACAAAGACTGAGGGGACACTATTGCCCTACATGCGGTAAACACGGGGGAGAGCGAGGGACCACCAAAAACTTTTTTTGAATTTGACTAGCCCCCAATTTATAGATAAGGCCTTGGCACCTCCCATTTCACAATATAATGCCCAATTCGATTTCTCAGTAAATTTTATCATTAGCCACTTTTACAGGCTTAACCCCCTTACTCCACATATAAGGTTTGGATTTTTTGCCACGTGTAACAATCTTTGCTTTATCCATATTTGTGGTCAAATCATTAGAGGTTCAGTATTTGCTGAAGAACTCAAGCTTTCTTTGGAGCTCCACCTGCATTTGGTCAACAATTGCGAAATCAAGAGATCATCAGCATACAGAAAATACAATATATTGTCTCCCCGCCCCCCTCATTTTAGGGGGGGAAGCCTTGGCTTCTGTTAGGACGTTTGGCAGGTTAGCGATATATAACGAATAGGCGTTGGGGCCAGCATGCTCCCCTGTCTCAACCCATTCTCCAAGTCAATTTTCCCTAATAAGGACCCCGAGAGATCCAGTTCCACCTGCGCCCGGTTATCATTGTGTAATTCTTGTAGAATCCTCAAGAGACATTCCGGGATGCCCATGCCAGTCAATTTGGACCATAAAACCTTTAAATATACTAAGTCAAAAGCCAAACGAAAATCCACAAAGCAACAAAATTAAGGTACCAGTGGTTTCCATTGCCTTCTGACCCATAGCCCATAAGCTACAGCAGTGGTCAATCGTAGAGTGACCAGGTTTAAATCCACCTTGTTCGATCGGAATCGGGTATTTATACTCAATCCATTCCTTTATATGCTGTAAAATAGCCTTTGAGTATAATTTGGCCCCAACATCAATTAAACTTTGCAAACGAAAGCTGTTTGTATCTGCTGGGCCGTTTTTTGTGTGGATTGGTTTAATTACCACCCTTTCCAGCTAACTGGGATCATCCGAAATTGGTTATTGAAATAAACACCTTGAACAAAAGTGGGACCACCAATCAATATCCGATTTTATTTCAAGTGCCAATTAGTTATGTGGTCCGGCTGCTCATCAATTTAAGGGTAAATATTATTTTAGTCAAGAAATTTACACTTCGCAAATTTAGCAAGCTCTTCTCTGGGTGAACCCAGGGGCATGTGCTTAGATGATCAGGAGAACTATTTAAACAGGTTAGGTGAGCCATCCAAACCTACTCCAGAAGCATACATCTTATTGGTTCCTAGACTACCTTAAAGCCCGTCTGGACAAGTTTCCGGAATATTTTTGTATCTTTGTATCCTTTGCAGTTGGGGCCAATACCATTTCTTCTCAATTTGCCTTAAAATAGTCCGATTTCTTTTGCTTTAGAAATGCCTTGTACTACACTTTGGCCATAATATACTCTGCCTCAAGCCCACCGGACATCACTTTTTGTGCCTCACTTTCTGAAACCTTCTCTTTTTAAATCTTGGCATTGGAGCTCAAACCAGGGATGTTTACTCACGAAGGAACAATCTAAGCCTTTACAGATAACATTACATTTTACTATTTCTGGCATCAAAAACCTAACAACTTCCATGATTATCTCACCATACCACTGTACCAAATCTACGCCCTCTTCCCCCTCTGGTTGAAATACTTTACTTGCTAGATATTTACCCATATGTGCTATACACATATCATCAATGAGTCGTTGTTCTTTTCAGGATAGAGTTTTCCAGAGGGATCACAGTTTGCCTCTGGGTGGGTCCCAACCAGAAAACCACCTTTAGGCCCCAGTGATCACTTCTAGGGAATTCATCCACTCTAAAAAAAAAAAAAAAAAAGCGGCACACCACAAAGTTTCACGCTTGTAGAAACATATAATTTATACGAAACTTCTAGTTGCTATAAACATAAGTTTGGGTTGCTGGAGTGTCATTATTAAAGAAACCATTTAGGCCGACACATCCTAATTCTTCCATTAGCTTTGTTAGCTGGAGTCTTGTTGCTCCAGTTTTTTCAACAGATTGTAAAGGCTACATAGCCACCCTCTCAGAACTTGCCTACATTTATGGGTGTCCACTGGCTTCCAGTGGAGAAAATGATGACATTGAAATCTCTTTGCGTTATCCACTTTGGCACAGCAGACCTAGCTAAATGCCGATTGATCCCCGCTCCCAAATATGCTCCTCACAGTAGTCATTGTTGAGTGAACTTGCAGCTGATGCATCAGTGAGTCTTCAGACAGCAAACCTATGTTTGGCAGTGGCTCCAGGCTGCTACATGACTTCAGCTCCAGCCGGAGAGCTGAACCCTCATCATTCTCCTGAAGACTGAACTGTTCACGCTGCAGTTTATCTGAAATGACAGGATGACTAAGGTAGTGACTAAAGAGTACCATATAGGTGTGCATGCCTCACCTCCATTAGGGCTGTGAAATCCTGACAAACCTTTCTGCCAGTGTGCACCCAGCCGATCTTTGGTGATCCGAAGACGAAGTGTAGCAGGCTACAAAGCCTTAAATAAATAGTGTTTCCTTTACTTGCACTTGGTTCAGTCTACTTTCATGTCTGTCGTCAAGAAAGTAATAATATGCTTTGTGTTTTGTAGACCTCGTGGCCCTACTTTGTTACTCAGATGGGGAATGCTGCATGCTTTCTTGAAAGGGCAGTGCTTTTAAAGCTGTCCCTAAATAGAAGCTCAGTTCAACGACTGATGTGGCAAGTGCTATTTTGTAGAATTTCCTTACTCAGTAACTCTAAGCTTCACCCAACTTGTCCAGCTTTCGTTGTAGGAATTGCTTCCTTTTGATCGTGAAACTAGGGCTTTTTCTATTAATCAGACACTCAACATTTTTGTCCACTTTGATGTCACTCACTTTCCTTATTGTATTTTTATTGCCACCAGAACATCTTTCCGAACTTTACACATGAAGCACACACGATTTCAGATTGACAAAGCTACTGTTTCTTTTCTGCAGGGTACGCATGTTTGTTACAGTATGGCAATGTCAAATTCAGTAATTACTATGTGGAATTGTAAGATGCATTAAAAAAATGCACATTTGGCCCTCTCCATGAAATTTGCATAATGGTGACACAGAGATCTGCACATAATTCATTTGATGTGTTTTCAGGCTTATAGTGCTAAAGTGGCACCCAGCCCTAAAAGCATACCTTTTCGGATAAGCTTTATTTGCTCCCCTCAGTATTGATACTGCTATAAAAGAACTGTGCTGCAAATCCATAAGTTACTTACCTGTAACACTGATTTCACATCCTGGTATCCTAAATTTAACAATCCTATACCACCTACATAAGGGGATTGGGTAGTTCTAATGGTTAGGTGTTTTCAACGCATGATGCTTCAACATGGAATGTGCAAGTGATACTAAAGCTTTTTGATCTGTGATGCTCCCAGGTGCAGGGAGATAATGCCAGTGAACTGGACTTTGGAGCTGTGCAGCGAGGTGATGCTGAAATGGAGCAGAAGATGAATCGAGCAATCCGGGCATGTGTGGAGCGCCAGAACATGAACCCTATCTGTAGTATCCATGACCAGGGGGCTGGAGGCAATGGTAAAGAACCTTACGGGTGTATTTGATGAGTAATGAAGGGTTTGGGGAGAGGGCTAGCAAAAGGCCTTAATTAAGGAAGGCACAGCTTGAGACCAGGGTCAGTATAGTGGGGTTTCTATATATTCAGCTAGTCCAAGAGATAGGGAAGGTGATTTGAGCAGCAGCGGCTCCTCTGCTATGGCAGAGGAGCTTTGCCCCACCTGCCAGCAGCCGAAAAAATGAAAAATAAAACGATAATAAACTCTTGTTTATTATCGTTTTATTTTTCTCCCGGAGCAGAGGCTTGAGGGCGAGGTCAGGGTGGTAATAGGCCGGAGGGGGAGTGTTGGGCAATGCCTTCACTGTGCATGTGGGTTTGGGGGTTTGACCAGCCGTCTCATGCCAGCCAAACCCACATGCACAGTAAAGCTCTCTCCAACCCCAGCTGCATTGCTGGGTTGGAGAGAGCAGGCACAGGCTCCCAGTCTGTGGGAGCACAAATCATTGGCGCTCAGGTCAATCCTGACACTGCTTTCAGCAGCATAAAAGCAGCATCAGGATTGGCCCCAATGCACTCTGGGAGCCTTGCCTGGAGAAGTGAGGAGCGTGATATGGCAAGCAGGTAAGTGTTTTTCCACATTCCCCACTTTCCCTCCCCCCCTCATCCCCGTATCTCACCTCGCCGGTTGCTACTGGATATGAGAGGCATACTGAGAAGTAACGTAAAGCTGACATGGGGCAGGAGGGCATGGCATGAACAAGGCAGTTGAAGTTGCTTCATAAGTGTAAGCAGACAAGAATGCTACAGGCCAAGTTGGAACTTTTGACATTCACTAGACTCTATTTTTGTTTTCCCTTCAGGAAATGTGTTAAAGGAGTTGAGTGAACCTGCAGGAGCTGTGATCTATGCTGGCAAGTTCCAGGTTTGTTAGTGTTTCTTCCTTTGTCTATGGATATGGTCACTATTATCTCAGTTTCCATTGTCAATAAGCACGGCACACATTTTGCTCTTTTGGCTCCCTGGTTGCTCTTCAGCTCTTGCATCCCCTGGGTGCTTCCCTAGTGAGACATCCGTGCTTGCCCTCTCTGCACCCTCCTCATACACTGTCTTTGCTGTAAACTATTTGGTCTGCTCCAATATTCCTTGCGCGCCCATGTTTTCCTCAATACCTAGCCCTAGCACTGACCCCCTATGCACACAACTTGGACCAGCACTGAGCCTCTGTGCCATGGCCAAGGTTCCTGGCCAGGCCCAATCTGGGTCTTTAGCTTTATTGTTTCCCTAGCTGGTCAGATTCTGGCAGTTGAGCCCCTGGTGTATCTCTTCCTTCGAACCATTGCCACCCGGCCCATTCATTTGTCTTTTTGTGTTTCTCTCTATAATGCATATTCCTAGCACCATTCACACCCTTTTCAATGAGATCATTAGAGAGTTCTGTTGTATTTCAATGCTTTTTGTCCGTTTATTCTTTTCCTCTGATACATAGCGCCTTGTCTAAGAAAGTTCTGTTAAAATGCGTTGAGGCGAATGTATTTGTTTTGGAAAAAGCTTAATGTTACCACTTACACCTCTCTAAATTGGTTTTTCATCCTTTGTCTTATACCTCACTCAAGGTGGCATGCTACAGAAGTTAGGTGACATCATTTATCTTGGAAATAATGGAAATCTGGATGCATTTTTGTCTCCAGTGAGTTCTGTAGGGATATCGGGAGGTGATCGAGCTATTAAGAGATGAAACATTGCATAATCCGCTCAGCCTAACAGCAACACGTTATTCTTTTGACAAATTCCTTAATCCCAACCCTGACACAGCTCCATTGCTTCCCAGCTAGGTTTGGAGTAGATTAGACCAATAAATATGTTCCATTGCTCCACATCTGTTTATTTGTTGATTTGTCATACAAAGCATCTTGTATTATTTTTTCCAAACAAATAATTTTATTTTGCATGGAAGTATAGGAACTCTAGTTTGTTAATGCTGCCCATTGGAATTTCCTGAGTAAAATAGATATGTACAATGCAATGTTGCACTGAGCCGAAAACAAGCTTACAATTGCACACTCATTTATATTCTTTCTATAACACAGACCTAGTCACATGGTCAGTGGAGAGCTTTACTGAAAACCACACAACCTCAGCCGATTCGAGTTTGAGCATTCCTCTTACCAAAAACAAAGGGCATGCCAGTGAACCCTGGAGAGTAAAAAGGAAGGGGGCAGTGAAGGAGATAGGAATGAAATGGGAAGGTAGCATGGGAGCACTAAGGGAAGCAAAATGCACCACAGTACCAGTCATCAGTAGTAACTACAGATACATTCCCACAAGTCTCAGTGTGCCACAATAAGTGGTTATCAACACGAGGCAAAGAGAAATTCAAAACATAAAACAGAAGAACACTCATTGACCACATGCTGAAATCCAGGGCTCTAGCCCTGCTCCGCTCTCTTTTAAACACACCAAGAGAGACTCTGGGTACAATCTGTCCGCATCAGGCTTGGTAAATAGAAATTGTTTGCTCCATTCACCACTCTTGGCATAACTAGGCTTCAGACCGAAGCGGTCACTCCGAGGCCAGGAATTATTTCCGATTGTCTTAGAGCTCATTTCTCTTGTGTTAAGTCTCGGGACTAATGTAAAGGAGATTCAGTAAATGCCTGCTCTAAATTGGCAGCTCTTTCATTATGGAGTCCAACGGAAATGCAGGTTGGAATCGCCAAGGGTCACAGCAGTGAATGATACTTGTATTTAGTTGAGTTGACTCCTTACTGACTTCTATAGACTGTTTTCTTCACCATGCCTATATCGGAGTGATCAGACAGAGACAGCTGAGGAGCAAAAAAAGTCTCAATATCCATTGAGATATCACCATCAGAGAGGGAGGGTGGAGAACTGTTACATCTGCAGATTTGCAGCCATCTTCATGTTATCCAAGAGTTGAAGTCTGCAGTCCAGTTGAAACATTGTTCCCGGCGCACCACAAGTGAAGCCCTGTTCCCGGCGCACCACAAGTGAAGCGCTGCAAACCTTGCACCTCCAGGTCTGTACCGTTCTCCCAAGTCTTCACATTGCCCAATTTGACGTCCACTGCGGCATCTGAAGAGTACAATCCCATCGCCCTCACCCTTATTTTTTTCCATCTAAGTTTCTCGCACCAAGCCTACGTTCCTCATTTTTCTCTGCAAGATCTTTTTCAGTCGCTGAATTGCCTTCAGCTTCCTCAGCAGCCGCTCTGTTTGCATGCAAAAAGAGCAAAGCATTCATGTCGGTCTCTTTTGGGTTCCTTTTCTGACATCAGCAATGCTTCACGTTTCTAGAGTACCTTCACTGTGTGAGCAGTACTCTTCATGGACAACGGTGAGTCCTGCTCCCACTAGAGAACACTCAACCATATTTTCCACTCAAACCTTCTGGCCTCCACAGTAAGTATCCTCTGAAAACCTCAGATCGGTATTGCTCTGGTTATGCTATCCTTCATCTGGCGTACCAGGAGATACCCACAAGTGAGTCATGACATCCACCGGACGTCAGCCTCCCAGAAAACCTGTCACCGTCTTGCCAACAGCTTGGCGGCATTTCCAGAGTGTGCTGTCCAGCAGGCCCCATATAGCCAAACTCCAGCATTGAAGGGGGAAGAGCTTCCGTCCTTTACACACACTGAGCGAAGTTACAAACCAGCAGTGCAAACGTTCTTCCAAGTGGTTACTCTCAAAGTGAATATGCACCTGTATGCTTGAGCTGCCAGAGGATCACCCCTGCAGACAGAGACTGGAATCAACGTCCCGATAAACAAAAGGTGGCCATTGCGGTTTCCTTCTGGCTTGGGTCACCGCTTTTAGTAACTTTTGCTCCATTTGAGATGGAAACCAAATTTTAATTTTTCTAAAATCTGCAGATTAGCAGACGGTGGAATAGGTGGCAAGTGAGGTACATCCATAATAATGCAGAAAACACTCCAGCCGGATTTCCACATACTTCCAGTGGTCCTGCCCAGAGGTATATATAAATGCTACACTGAAGATGAGCTTTGACTAATCTGTTCAATCTTTCTCTTGGGGTGGGGAATCCAAGGAGGGTCACGTGGTGCCAGGAGTTTTATTTTTTGTTTGTTTAAGGTGTAACATTAAATAAACCAATAATAATCTAAATCTGGCACTGATTAATCCTTGGGTACCACAATAAATAAGTATCTCAATAGATTGAAGTCTCTATTGCTGACTTTCCAGTACACAAGAAAAATAAAATGTGTCCCACAGAAACTCCATACATCCAAATACCCATCACCCAAACAAGGACCGAACTCCAGAGAAGTTGTTGGTGCTCCTTCAAAGATCTAGTGATGAAGTCAATGGTGACCACAGCATCTTATAACTGTTGTCCATTTTGGACAGAGTTCGAAGTCACTGGAATCACACAATCTATTTAGGACCCAACTGTTTGGTCTTCTTTCAATGACATCGATGTAGTTGTGGGACAGTATCCATTAAGTTGTCCCTGGAGTTTGAACACATTAGGGGCCTACATCTGTGGTCTGCTGGTTACAGTCATCAGTAACTTTATTCGATCCAATTAAAACATAGATCATAAAAGTACAATACAGGCTTAAAGTTACAAAACATAAAATCTTGATTAAAAAAATCCAGCATAAAAATGACATTATGGAGTCCATATTAGCAAGACTTCAAGCCTGCCATTATCAAGAAGCGCTAAAAACTTCACTACGGACCGCCAGGAAGACAATTGGATAGTTCTATTTATGCAACCAAATTCTACGCTCCTAACTCCCCTCATCTTCCCAGAGGTGTATAAAGCCTAAAATAACTTAAAAATTAATTTTACACAATACGGCTATCCCATTTAAAAACCCGTAAAAAGAGGGACTTCCTTATAAAACATTCATTTATAAAAACTTATAACGATTCCCCCCTAAAATGTAATTCCAATTAGCTTCATAAAGTGCATCCATTATCCAGATCAAATAGCTTCTTGTGGCGTCTGTGGCTTCTCCGCTATACACAAATTCCTCCTCCTCATACAAGCCCATAAGAAAATGGCTACAGAAAAACAGATAAATGGGTCAGTAAGTTTCTTAAGGAAGTACAAAGCTGGACGACATTGAGTAAAATTATAACGTTGCGAAAGGGGTAAAATTTATCTCGATCTTTGTTCCTTGTAAAAGCCACAGAAGAAAAATAAGTGGAGGTCAAATTGTTCCGAGGTATTATTGCATGGACAGGTTGTCAGTTCATTAAAACTATACCTCTTCGCGGGGAAGCCCAACATCAAGGAAATTAAGTTCATTCGGAGCCTCAGTAGGATAAATCTATGCTAGGGATATCTTACTATTTCTAGTTACGAGTACTCTCCTTCCATTAAAAGCGGGGTCATTTGAAATACATTACGAAGGATTTTGCGTAGTTTCCTTTTTCTCATATTCGGCCTTGGATAGAAATAATGCCTTTAACAACGATTTCTGAAATTTAGACGTGCACTAGGGTTCGAAAATTAATCAGCTAATCCTAATGAAGTCAGAGTGGACCATATGTACTGCAGCCAAGTGATTTTTTTTTTAATGCATTATCCAGGGACAGCAATTTTATTCTTATAATTTGCGTTAAATTAACTGAGTTCCTTCCCCAAATTGAGTGCCAAAGCAGGAGAGGGGCAAGCCTTATAGCATCCGTCACATATGGTAAAGCTAATTCTACATGACCAACCTAATTTTAACAGGATCCAGGGAGGGACATGACCCTCTTAAGGAAAGCATCCTCTAACTTTTGAAGAGGTTCTATTTGCGCAATTCCCCAGAGCCCTGCCCTATATGTCGCCACGGAAATGGTCTTCGTGCTATAAACCTTTTTTAGAGGAACGATTGGTTTTGATCTCAATTTTTTAATAAACCTAGAAATAGCTGCCATACTTCTTTTTATTACTAGGGCCCTGTTTTCCACCATATTTGACCAGGATTGTTTTTTGTCAAATGATGCCCCTAAATAGGGAAAGGTGTCCACCACATCCAATTTTCGGGTCCCTATAAAAAAAAGACGGAATTCTTGTGGAGGGTACTACCCCTTTTATTAAAACCAAGTATTTTGACTCATTTACCCTTAAATCCAGTGTTTTCTTAAAACTTACATAGGCCCCTATAAGGTGTTGTAGAGCCACCCCAGTTCTAGCTATTAAAACCGCATCATCAGCTTAAGCCAAAATCGGGATAGTGAGTGTATTAAAATAAAAGGGACATCCAGTGTGGAACCTTCCAGTGTGGCCTCAACCCCATTTGTGTAGATTGAAAATAAAAAGGCCAAGGACGCAACCCTGTCTGACACCCCTCATAGAAGGATCGTGTGCATTCCCCGTTTCTTCCATAACGCACACATGCCGTAGCTTGGGAATTACGCTGGCGAATAAAGTTGATTAATACTACATCAATACCCATCACTTCCATTATATTCCATAATTTGGAATGACTCGCACTGTCAAACACAGCTGTTAAATCCATGAAGGCCATGTAAGTTTGGCCGCTCTTTGCTGAGGTATAGTTGGAAGTAATCGGGCTCAGATTCAGACACTGATCTATTGTCCCTCTCCCCCTTTAGAAGCCATATTGGGCTGGAATCAGGATGTTTTTTTCCCTAGCCCATTCTTCCAGCCTGTTTAACAAAATACGGTCCATCAATTTCGAAGTATTATCCAAGGGAGAGATTGGTCAGTAATTCTGGGGTATTGCTTTATCACCCTTTTTAGGTCTCGCGCCTAGCGTTGCAGTGCGTAGCACTGCTCGCGCAGCGCGAGACCTTTAGAAAGGGCTTCTGAAAACGACCCACACGCTCGTGCGTGTGGTTTTGTTTTCAGAAGCCCACATTGGCTGTAGCGTGCGTTTTTTTAAAAAAAACGGCACGCGATTGGGCAAAGGCGGGCGCATGTCCCGCCTTTGCTCCTCCCATTCCCGACGGTGGCCAGAACGCGCAGCAGCGCGCGTTCGCTTCGCTGCCGCACTCCCTGGCCCCCGCTCCTCTGTGGTGCGCGCGCACCACTGGTTTCACGTTCGGCTCCTCTGTGGTGCGCGCGCACCGTTTCTATTCCGTGCTTGTTGGCTTTACAATTCTGGTCATCCTAGCCCCGCACAGCTCTCACTCTCTCTGCCGCTCGCCCCCACAGTTTGTTTACCACATGCTCTCCCGAGGAGAGCCGTCTTTGTGAAAGGTATTCCTCGGCCAGCCTTCCAGCGGCCGAGGCTCCGGTTTTGAAAACGTCGAGCTGATAAAAAATACATCAGTCGATCCAGGATGCCTTGTTCTGGACAAGTTAACCTCCACATTCACCCTTTTCACACGGGGCCCTCTGACAAGACTGCGAAAAAACGGGATCGAATGAACTTGTACGTTTGGCTCTCTCTGACGTCTGTCTGCTTGTAGGGAGCCTGAGGGAGGCTGGGCAAGGAGAATGACTTAGCATTTCAGTTCAAGGTACACAGGCCCTCCATGTGTGACGGAAATGGGAGTGTCAGCTAGTACTAACGTTGCATTTACTGGTTTCAAGGCAGATTATGTTTCAAGGCGCATTCTTTCATATGTATAACAGCAGGTTCGTTGTGATCGCATAGTAGCAGTTTGTTGTCCCGAGGTTTTGTATGTGTAGGAGGGGCACAGGCCTGTGTTGCTCCCTGGCCTTATCTGTTTTCCAGTGTTGTGTGTGCTCACGTGTGCACGCATACCTCCACAGTGCTGACAAGTGGTACGCGCTTCCCTGGCTCGCCTTTGAGATTGAAGGTGCATCTTCTATGAGAGCAGCTTGAGGAAGCTTATCCTGGGCAATAGAGGGAGTTGGAGAATCGTGGCTTAACCCAAAGTGAGGGCTCCTGAGGGTTCTACTACCCAAGGTACACGTGTGACTTTGTGTACCCACTAAAAACACTTTTAATAACCTAGTAGACCAGCTGCCAGTGTCTGAGTCCTATAGGACTGCGGAACAGCCCCTCCCGCTCAAAAGATGGCGCCTCCTGGTTTGTTTTACACTCATGGAGGACCGTCGATGTTTTGAAGGAGCTGGACAAACATGGAAGTTCTGGTCATTTGGGGCTACTGGAAGGCTTGACTTCCACTCCATTGCTTCTCGGACACTGCATTCTCTTTTGTTGTCACGGGTATTATTGGCTAGTCAGCCTTGGCAAGCCTGAAAAGATCTCCATGCATTGCCTGTTTCCATCCAGTGACTAATCTGTGGGTAGATGAGAATCCCCTCTGCTGTAATTGTACCTTGTTGATGGAAGGATCCGCACATGGCGTTCGCACAAGTGGAAACACCAAGCTACAGAGGATGGAAAAATTGTCATTGTGGTTGCAAGGGATATTATTGGTGTATGATGAGGAGTGTTCAACAGCGAGTGTGCAGTAGAGTTGTCTGAATTGACAAGTGTAAAAATCCGGTGCGGGCTTGCTGGGCCTCAGTGACTGTGACCCAACAGGGTCAAGTTCTTTGACTATGTAGTATTTGACTACGAATCTGAAAGTAACTTGAAGGTGATTTACATATTTTGAATCAAGGCATATATGTAAATGGTCAAATGTACATCTTTAAGAGTTTCCAGTTGAAGAACTGGTGCAGCCTACATTTGTTTTTCCTCAATGCTGTGTGCAGAGTCGATGGGGAAATCACTTAAAGCAAAGCTCAGTTGTGTTATATAGCACTTAATATTGGTGTTTACCCTTTTCTCATTTTACTTTGGCTAAAGGGACTACTAGGGCACTGTGTGACCAATGTGATTTGTCACAGGATCATACAGCTTGGCCATTTAATTTCATGTTTACGTCGGAACAAAGGTGTGCAGCAAAGCTGTCAAGCCAGACCTAGAAACAGTGCGGTTCTGACAACCCACTGCCGGTGAAAGCACCGGTGGAGTCCACAAGGCGAAAAGCCACTGCCCACCCTGCCCCTCCATCCTCTGTCAAGGAACGCGCCGGTGGCGAACTGCAACGCATACGGCGGAGGGGCTTTCCGTCATATATTATCGCGATGGCTCACCTGTGAAACATTCGTAGCACAGAACCAAGACGCGTGTGATAATGGTGCGTTTAAAAAATAAACAAGCTGTGCGCTTAGCACTTTGAAAGAAAACGTGTATAATGTGTTCTGGATGGTGCAGGACATTTTTGCACGATTAATGGCCCCATATCTCGCCTGGCGCTGCTGTGTTTTGCAGAGAAAATGTTCTGCTTCCGAGGGCTGAAAAGAAACATGCACCAGGCAGCATTTGCCCCTGGCTTCCCACTGCCCCCTCCCGAGGACACAGGGAACCTGAGATAACGCCTCAACGTTGTGAACAAAGACTCGAGGTTACTGCTGCGACCCCGCCCCCTTTCTACAGGACAGTAAAGCCCCTGTAATACAGACTGGGGGACCCCGAGGAAACGCTGTAAAGAGCGGGAGGGGTAAGGATCGCAGTACAAAGGGGAGGGGGTGGACGAGGTCAGCGGAGGTCATCTTCATTTCAAGCACGTGAACAATCATGGGAATGCTTAATTTACCTCAAGCACGTTATCGGCCAGCCAATATTTTCAACATTTTTCTTAAAGCACTAATTATTTGACACAGGGCGTCTCTAGAATTACATTTACTCTTAAAATGAGAGTAATATCACCCCGAAATGTCCCCAAAGGGCAAAACGTGTCTATGATCGTTATACGTTTGTGAGGGATGTCTGCATAACAAAGTCAGGAAGGACTCTGCCTTTCGGTTACAACACTGTCCTAAGCTTTGTCGTAAAACACCTGAACAGCGGGCGCAATGCTTGAATTTGGGGATACATCAATTGGGACAGTGTGATAGTTGGGAGAGCTTTGGGTCGTTGAAAGGCTTGGATGGGATTTATTCTTGCCTAATGGAAAGTCAATAAAGTTTGACTAGAGGCACACGAAAGCACAGAATAAAACACTGGGGCAGTAAAAGGGACAGACTCCGTTCCGAAGGCCGTGTATTTGACAAATTTGACAAGTATTCCAAAATAATCAGAAGCCTCCATATTTTGCTAAAACAACAAGCACTTCAAAATCAATAGCTCTCCTCTGTGCGTTGCCAATGCATGTTTTTCTTGTTCTTTCAACCCTTGGCTCTCCGTCGCCTCCCTCCCCCTCCCCTTTCTTCACTCTCCTCGCTTCGGCACTTCTTTCTTTCCCTTCTGGGTCCTCCCTTTCAGCCCTTCACTTACACACTCCCACAGCCCCCCACTCCCCCATCTCTCATCACCCCCACCCCTCAGTCTCAATATTTTCCCTTCAGCCACTGTTGACTACTTCTCGTTTCTGGGTCGTTCTGAAGCCGATAACTTTTAATCCCAGCAGGGTAGGCTCAGCCCCTCATTCTTCCGGTGTTGATACTGCGTGTCCTTCCGTTGGGTAGCTGTACCCTCCCCTCCTGTTTCCAATGCTTTCTAACGGTTACGCGTTGGTGGAAGTGCGTTCATCATCGAGTGACCCTCGTACACTGCGCTTCGCCCTCTGTTCGTCCTGCCCTCCCCAGACACTCCTTTATTCTTCTTTTCACCTCTCTTTACCTCCTCGCGTTCATCCCCGCTCCCTTATTTTCCGTTCCTTTCCTCCCTTCTCTGGTCTCTCCCTTCCTCTCAGTCCAACCGGGACCCGTCCGGTCTCCCTACAACAGCCCTCGATGCTTCCCTCAGCGGGCCCAGTCCCGACAGCCGTGCAGCCCTTAGCGCTACTACTGGCCGGCGGTGCGTGTGTATGGAGGGGGACTTCCAGACAGAAGCTGCAGGAAAAGTTACATTTGTGGCAAATGCACCTGTCTAGAACCGTTTGGATTCATATTAAAAAAAAAAAAGCAACAAGAGTGATATTTCAAGAGGTAGACTGCTTCAGTTGCTGCCCCCTACCTCCTAAACTGGCAGACTTGGGGGTGGGGGGCATTGCCATGGACTCGGCTCGGTGGAGGGGACTCAAGGCGGCAGGGTGTGAGCAGAACACTGACCTACCCAGGCGTTGTGCATTAATAAAGGATTAAAGCCTGTTTTAGTATCAGCTATGACGGCTGCTAATGGCTGGGCAGCATTATTTCAAAATTATGGTCTATTATTATTTTTATTGTTTTTAATTTTTATAAATCCTATTTTTTTTAAATCTTCCCTATTACAGCTTCATATTGTGGGGTATTTGCGAATGACAGTGTGTATGCATAAGTAAAGATCATTTAACCACGAACACCAAGGGGAACAAAAATACTTTGATTATCGATTCTAAAGAAGTAATTGGAACTCTATAGAGAAATTAAACCTCTCTAAGCTAACTACTGCGCTTCCTCGAAAGAAAGAGATCTTGAAACCAAGAGGAGCACGTTTACAAGCTCAATTTATATGGCAAAGGATAATGAATGCAGTACCTATGTGTCGTGACGGGTAGTTTGAAGAGTAACGCAAGAAACGTGCTACATAGCGCTTTGAGCCGCTAGAGCTTTAGGAAGCCATGCAGCCCCAGCGCTGGTACATGTCGCATGCAGTGTGTTGAATATTATACTGAGCAACAGTGTCACGCAACAGACACCACTTATCCTTTCTGAAAACACTTGCATTGTGCTTGCCTTTAAAAACAAGCATTTGCAATGCAATAGGTCTCGCATTTGCGAGAGTTTAAGTAAACTATTGGCTTTGTAAATGGCAATGCCTTTTATTTATGTTTTAAAAATCAACACATAAATAAAAGGCATTGTCATTTACAATGCGAATAGCTCAAACTCTCATAAATGCGAGACCTATTGCATAGAAAGGGCTTCTGAAAGTTACCCACACGCTCGTGCGTGTGGTTTTGCTTTGGAAGCCCACATTGGCTGGAGCGTGCGTTTTTTACGGAGACGGCACGCGATTGGTCAAAGGCGGGCGCATGTCCCGCCTTTGCCGCGCCCATTCCCGACGGTGGCCAGAACGCGCAGCAGCGCGCGTTCGTCTTGCTGCCGCGCTCCCTCCCCCCGCTCCTCTGTGGTGTGCGCGCGATTCCACGTCCTTTTTTGATGTCTATGGTGATAACAGTGAGCGCGCGTGCTGTTCTCGTGAGTCTTACCGCTCATGAACATCAAAGAGGTACGATGAATGCCCGGTGTGACGTAATTCCAGGCGTGACTTCTACGGAGCGTTTCGTTATTGCGTTACAGCTTGACTTGAATTGTGTGACGTCACAATGCTCGCTAGGAGCGCCCTAGCTCCGGACCGGAAGAAGCAGTGCTCCCCTAAGGTCTCACCATGAGCTGCCCTGGCGGGCTGCCCCTCGTGCTTCTGGTCCTCCTGTCTGCCCCTCCGTGCCATGGGGCCACCAAGTTCAGCTCTCCACGAGTGCCTCTGCGCTACTGCAAGGAAGTGCGGGTCAGCATTATCCTCCGTGCCGGGAGCGCCTGCTACAGCTGGTGAGTGCCAGAAAGGGGCGGACGCGCTGATACGTTATTAAGGGGGTCGGCAAGGCTAATTAATCGGAAGGAGTTTCAAAAGCCTTAAAAGTGACAACGTCACTGTTGACAGGAGTGCGGTATAGGGAAGCATATAGACTAGTAAAACATTACCTACCAAACACGAAAAGTGGATCATCTACAAAAACATGCTTTTGCGGCTATATAAACAGGGCATGAATAATGTACTTTTATTGGAGGTCAACTCGAAGGTGTTCGTTCATAAAAGGAAATTAGAGCACTGAATGGGAAGGTATACAGCATCACTCAGCACCACCACCACAGCATCACTCAGCACCACCACCACAGCATCACTCAGCACCACCACTCAGCACCACCACACCACCACTCAGCACCACCACTCAGCACCACCACAGCACCACCACAGCACCACTCAGCACCATCACACCACCACTCAGCACCATCACACCACCACCACACCACCACTCAACACCACCACAGCACCACTCAGCACCACCACAGCATCACTCAGCACCACCACCACCACAGCATCACTCAGCACCACCACCACAGCATCACTCAGCACCACCACACCACCACTCAGCACCATCACACCACCACTCAGCACCACCACTCAGCACCACCACTCAGCACCACCACAGCACTACCACAGCACCACTCAGCACCATCACACCACCACTCAGCACCATCACACCACCACCACACCACCACTCAACACCACCACAGCACCACTCAGCACCAGCACAGCACCACTCAGCACCACCACAGCACCACTCAGCACCACCACAGCATCACTCAGCACCACCACACCACCACTCAGCACCACCACCACACCACCACTCAGCACGACCACCACACCACCACTGAGCACGACCACAGCACCACTCAGCACGACCACAGCACCACCACAGCATCACTCAGCACCACCACAGCATCACTCAGCACCACCACAGCATCACTCAGCACTACCACAGCATCACTCAGCACCACCACAGCATCACTCAGCACCACCACAGCATCACTCAGCACCACCACACCACCACTCAGCACCACCACAGCATCACTCAGCACCATCGCAGCATTACTCAGCACCACCACATGCTACACTGCTGGGTGTTGCATTATTTAGCAATGCCAATAGCTCAAACTTTAATAATGCGAGACCTATTGCATTGCAAATGCTTGTTATATATTGTGACGATTATGCTAGTTTTCCAGGAAGCTATAGGGCCCAATTTAGATATGGCATTGAATACATTAGTTAGAAGTGGGGACCACAGATCTTGGTGCTCTAAGAAAAATCGATGGGAACCCCATCTGGGCCTGGGGCTTTAGCACTACTACTACACTTGCCCAGGGCTTTTCTTACTTCCTCCAGATTGAATACCAAGTACTCCTTTGAGGTTGGGTCTACACTAAATTGATCTTGGATAATGTTATCTGTGGACCCAAAAACCTGTCCAAAGTTATCTCTGTGTTACTTTTAAAGGGAGCATTTATCACCTTCCAAAATGGGGGGGGGGGGTTGGATCGAGTCAAGGCAAGTTTGATTTCTCCAAGAAATTCCAAAAACAGTGGTGGCAATAAATCCGGGCATAGCTCGGGATCTAAACACTGTAATACTGAATCCATCTTGTTAGATAGAATCTGAGAGACTACTTTTACCTTATCGATTTTGGCCCATTTTAGTTGGTATCCATTCCTTCTAGCCAAGATTGACTTCGGTACCTTTACTGTTGGCAGTGCACTGTCATCCACCCCCAACATTACTACAAAAGAATTGCGTGATCACTGAAATTAAAAAATGTAGTGTCTGTTTGAATAATGATTCCTCGAAGGGAGCAGAGCCTACTACAAAGTCAATTGTAGTCTCATATTCACTACGAACAAAAGTTTTTATAAAACCACCTGTATTTGGATCTACCATATTGATAATTTCCATATTCCTGGTGGATAGCAATTGATTTAAACTATTGCCATATCCATGATGAGTAAAATGGTAAATTACATCACCAGCCATGTCCACTAGCCCACAAACTATGTCCATTAAGTGTTTACATGGCTGGACGTTGACATCGCCTACCCAAAGAATGTTAATACATTTTTGGGGGATGATCCACTGATTTTATCAATCTCTATTTCTAATGTAGTTATAACTGATGACATATTCCCACCAAAGTTGTTGTTATAAAAAGTTATCAAAAGTAAGTCCCGATCACTTACTCCCTCAAATAACAGAAGATGGAAGTAGGGAGAAGGGTTTACAAACTTCTTAAGCTTAATGGGGAGCATATTTGTTATTAGGGTCAGTAGGCCACCTCTTGCTCTACCTGACGGGGATGGGATTGCTTCCGTTTGGAATGATCGGAACCCGTCTACAAATATCGGGTCTACTGCCCAGGTCTCCTGTAGACATAATATATCCTGTCCCTGCCAGATGGACTTCCACTGTGAATTATCCATCTTTCTTCCCACACTGCAACATTCCAAGGAGCAAATTTTATCCCTGGTACACAGTCCCCTTTAGACACTTACGCGACCGGTACTCCTCTTCGCGTGTTTGCCTTATTACCATCCCTTAAACTATAATTTGGGTCCCAGTTAGTCGCAGGACTCTAGGTCTATCAAAGGGGTGAAGCGAATCTCTAACCTTATTCCTGCACTAACAGGTCTACCCAGGCCTAAATTGGCAAAAGGGGTAGGGTGAGCCCTGCCAGTAAGGCCTCACTGTTTAAAAAAAAAAAAAGGAGAAATCAATCTATAGAAGTAGTCCAATGGGGACACAGAAATCTGAGTACCAGATAGGAAGACATTTGCGGCTGGAGGGAGATCTAGAGTTTGAAGCTGTTTCATACTTTGCCCTACAGCTCCCTTTGCTGACGTCAAGACCACCCCCTTTTCTCTTCCCACCCCTATTTGCATTACTGCTTGGATTACCAGCTGATCTCAGCGGGCCCCTTATAGTACCCCCAACAACAGCTATTTCAGAAGAAATAATGCTCGAGGTGGGGTAGAGTATTTGGTGGGTTTGGGTAGAGGCTGGAGGGACCAGCTGAGGGCCAAGCAAAATAAATACGTCGGGCGGTTTCCCCCCTACAGTGTGCCCTTGGACTTGTGAAAGACTCCCTGGAGCGGGTGGAGGGTGTGAAGGTGCACTCAGGCCCCTTTCACCTAATAGCCCACGGTTTATGAGGCTGTTTAGTCTTTCTTCAATACTCACCAGTCTATACGTTATTGGCTGGAGGAGCAAGGAAAGCATGTTTTCTAGTCTACTATATAGGACCTCTTTTATAGTCTGAGAAAAGGATTTGTCAGACGACTTAGGGGCCATTGACTTCTCCTCTTTGGTAGATCTGGTTGTTCTCGAAACGTTTGGGTTCTTTGAGTTCAATTTTCCGCCCCCTTTTTTCCTCTTGACCACTGGTTCTATTATAGAGTCAAATAATAACAGGGACCCAGCTTCATTCAGGCTTGCTGTGTGGCAGCTGATGAAACCGCGGGAGTCCTCCCTCCCATCTGGCATCTATGGAACCTCAGAGATCGCTATGGGGAGGTCTGTATATCTCCTACCCTCCTCCAATGAAAGGTGGCGCTCCGTCAGCTTGATATCCTGTGACAGAACGTTTGCTGCCCTCGTCAAAAAGGAGTCGAGGGTATTCACTATTTTGCCTCCTGCCGGTTGGGGTGTCCCCTTGCGCTTACCCATTATAATAGTCGTCTTCAAGTAATCTTCTGGATTACAATCCTTCCTGAGTGGTGCAGCTTAGAGGGGGGGGCCCAGCCCAGCTTCTTCCGGGCGATGATGGGGCGTGGACGGGCCTGCCCTAGGCCCCGGGCTTTGCCTGGGTGCTGCCCGGGTGCGTCCCCGCACCGCAGGCGCCGCGCTTTAGAGCGCTTCTCCTCACGCAGGGGGTGACGGGAAACATAGTCCCCCCGGCGAAGTCTGTGGCAGTGGTGTGACCTCTCCTCATCCAGGGGAGACACAGAACAGGCTGATGGCGGCTACGACGGCCGCGGGTAAGCGTCGCGCTTTAGAGCGCTTCTCTTCACGCAGGGGGTGACGGGAAACGTAGCCCCCCTGCAAAGTCAGTGGCAGTGGCGTGACCTCTCCTCCTCCAGGGGAGAGACAGAACAGACTGATGGCGGCTACAGCCACGTTTCTCCATTGGTGGGAGTGCTTAAGCGAGCATGGGTACCTACTACAATCAGTGACTTCACTTTTACCACCAGAGTCTGAGCTTTAGCGTTGTGACTTGACCAGAGCTCTAAAAATATGGAAGTGTAAGAGCTAAAAAGATAGTTTAAACAGTTCTAAAATCAGAATGACTACCACCAGCCAAAGGAACCAGACTTCATTCCTGGAGTGTGAAGGTGAACTGCATTATTGTCCTCCGATAGGTGTGGGTGCACAGGCATTGTTCAGGTATGCCATGGGTTTGGGATGCTGCAATCTCACCCTTTTGATGAAGCCAGATGACAATGTAGCTCCATGACCCAGATCACGCTCTAATTTTCTTCTTTCATCTTGGCTAGCTGGGCTGCAAATATCTTGTGGCTGCTGAGTGACAGCAATGTTTCTGGATGCCCTCTACGCAAATCTCCCATTCAGCTAGGCCTTGTGCACATTTTCCTAGGATTGCTATGTTCTTCCTACACTGATGTGGAAGCCTCCTCATCATCCATGTGACAGGAAAGGAGGGGCCATTGCTTATCCTACTTTAGCACCCAAGGCGGGAAGCCAGTTGTGAGAAGGTGGCCTGGTATATGCTGTCCACTAGTTATAGTGGCCACCCTGCACCAGTCCAAACAACCCCTTATTTATGATAGGTTAAAGACAACCTTTATTGAAAGCTATCCTAGTGGTAGCTATGGAGAGCAGCCTTCAGACTAAGTCTTGAAGGAGTGTAAAGCTGTTTGTTTTACCAGTCTATAATCTCTTGAATGGCTAAATGAAAGGAGACCACACCAGGTATATATCTAAAATATATGTATTTATTTCTAATCACTACCTACTAGTCTCTTTATGAGGCTAGAGGTCAAAGCACACAAGTTACAAGCGTTTAATCGACAGTAAATAGCACAATATACGATTAGCCCTAGGGGCGTACCAAACCATATATTAAGAAAGTGGTATAAGAACCACGACTTGACTAGACATAAGGCCTAGAGCCTGTTGAATCGCTGGGACCCCAAGGAACCACCCAAGGTAGTGACACAGGGGACCCACGGGGGACGTGTGCAGTGTGTGAACACAGCCGCGAGCTCCGTTAGCGTCTATGGGGAAAGTCGCGGTTCGAGTTTTAGAGTTTAGGGACACTTCGGAGTGGGCTAGGAACAAACCCTTTTGGACTTAGATGGTTCTAGGGCCAACCGGAGTACTCGTGTTACCTCACCCAGGAAAGCCGGGCGCATAGGTGTCGGGTCGCGCCGTCGTTTTCAATGGCAGCTTGCTGGAAAGTGCTGCTGCCGGGAAGATGAGAAGTGTCCGAAGAGATCCAAGCCTGGATCGGAGATGTGAAGAACCTGAAAGCAGAGGGGACAGAGTCTGGGTCACTAGCCAGTGACCAGGGGCACGATAAACGGATGCCCACCGATGTCGGGTGCTTCAAGTTCGAAGAGGTGAAGATTGTCTCTGCAGCCACGAGGACCAGGAGGCGTCGACGACGACCAGGAGCTGGATTCGAGCTGTCCCACGAAGGAAGTCGCTTGCTGCGGTGTTGGTGTCTGGATTGGACACAACAAGCCTTGGCAACAGCAACCCACGCAGGAAGAGAACAAAGGCTTCGGTGCGGACCAGCGAGGTCCGAGGGACTCCCCAAGCGAGGGAGAGTCAGGGCAGGCCTGGAGCAACCAGGGAGGCCCGTTCAAAGTATAGTTACCCTTCTCAGGGACCCACAAGTCGACGGACAAGGGATCGCGAAGGGACCTCGAGCGGAATCACAAAATGGCGGCCCACGGGTCACTCGGAGTGGGTAGGCCGGCAATCTTTGGTGGAGTCACTGCTCGGGGTCAGGGCTACAAGTAACCCAAAGCACAGCCTCGAGGTTCGACGAGAAGCTTTTGCACTTGCAAATGTGCACGGTGTCCAGGGGTTCCGGTTCCACGGTACCCACGAGGGCTACGGGTCTCAGCTTTGCTGGGGACTCGGTTCAGCCTCTGGGAAGTCTGGAAACCCACCTCCTGGGTTACAAAGTCTTCGGCGTCCGGCGGGAGCTTCGGAGATGCAGACCGGTCAGATGCGTCTTTGGTGCCTACCAAGCAGGGGAGTAACTCCTTTATTCCAAGGGAGATTCTTCAGTCATCTGGCGTTGAACAGATCGTCGAAGGTCCAGGATTCAGTTTCAGAGTTTCGTCCAGGGATATCCAAAGTCCTGTTGCCAGGGGTTCCTATCTTATACCCAAGGAGGGGGTTGGACATACTCTGGGGACCCACCTATGGGAGGGTCAGGAAAGAGGGGTGGCTACACCCATTTCCTTTGTCCAGTTTCGCGCCAGAGCAGGGGCTGGTAGCCCCTGCAGCCGGTTTGAACTGGACTATGCACAGGGACACCAAATGTGCCCCCAGTGCTGGACTTCAAAGCACTCTGAGAGTGCACCCACCCAGCCCCAATACACTAAAGCCTGTCTGGGAGGTGGTCACACCTCCCTGTGACAGGAAACCTATTGTCCAGGCCTCCCCTGCCGGAGTTTCGGTCAGCAGCAGGAGGCCAGACTCGTGTCTGTGGCTGCAGCATCCATTTTGTGATGCCAGGGCTTTGTTGGTACCGGGTATACCGGTGCTGTCATGTCTCTCCCTCTAGAAGGGTGGGATCATACTCCCACACCAGTTACTGGTGTGGGGGTATGATTCCAAGGTGTTTGACACCAAACACGACATGTTTCCGTGCAGCCATCCCAAAGTTAGCATTTACCGTTTAGTTATAATGCACTTAAGAGTATATGGTCAGGCTGCACTCACAGACAACCCCGGAGGATAGATTCCGAAGGCTGCAGAGGGGCTCTGCTCATGCAGGGGCACCCTCTCACACAAAACGAAGCACCCTGCCTTCAGTATTGATAAGGCCTGCCATAGGGGTGACTGATAGGTTTATATGTGCAGTGATAGGGTGAGATATAGTGAACCTATATCTCAGTAAGGGGTGCATGCACCACCTCACTCAGGCTGCTGTAGCAGTCCTGTGGTGTCATTTTGGAAGGCAGCCCAGGGGTGGCATAATACATGCTTCAGCCCCTGGTAGGCCTCTGCGGTACCTATGCCCTTGGTACATAGTATACCATATACTAGGGACTTATAAGGGCACCCCAGAATCCAATCTGTGGTGTACCTAAGGTACAGGGAATCAATTTAGAGAGGAAGCAGCTAGGCTGGGGTACTGGATAGCAGGGCCCCAGCCAGACTAAAGTCGAAAAACAGTGAAGCATCAGCAAAAAGTGGGGGTAACCATAAGAAGCAGATCCTACTCTCCTACACCAGTCAACCAAAAGGTGTGCGACAGGAAAAGTTCAAACTCTCTCCCAATACTTTATTACTGCATATTTCATTTTGTCCACATTTCCTGGACACTCAAGCTAAGATTCGTAGGTCAATCCAGTTTGTATGGCTCAGGATGATTTGTGCAATGAGATGTTTTGTAGTTGGCATTGACCCCAGCAGCAACTCTGGCAAAAGGGAATGGCGGAGGGTACTCAGGCAGGGGCTGCAGTGCATGAATTCACTAGCCTGCCTAATGGTGAGCCACCATCTTGTGCAGCATTTACTGGCATCAAAATCAACCCTCTTATTCTGCACAAAATCTGTGAACCAGATGCCCTCCATCCCCTCAGCCCCACATACACTCACCCTTTATACATGTCCCACACATGATGAAGGGAAGGAACACCAGTTATGGGGACTAAACAGACGTTTAACCAGGGAGAGTCATTAGCCGATAGGTGAAAAGGCCTATTCCTTGAGCTATAGATTCTCTGCCACCTCTGCCAGTCAGCATATAGCTTGGGTTGCAGCGAAGTAGCCATGCTCACTCAGCAAGTGGGGCATGCTTTGAGTGTAGTTGTCCTTTTGTATTTTGTGGGGTGTTAACTACATCAAGGATTATGTTTGGGGTACAAAATAGGAGGTAGGACAGGATCACAGAGCTTCCTTATTGTTCACTTATCTCACTCTGCACATAGCAAAATTGATCTATAGTCATTACAGTTACACGTGCAATGCATTTTGTGTTCCAAGTATTTCAAATAAAGCAGATCTTTTGCCTTTGTATATGTGATGGAGCATAAGGTTGAGAGTGTATTTTATGACAAATCCTTATAATGTCCAACTTTGTATGTCCAGTTATGCTATGTCTCCCACTTGTCCCAGCCTTTTTGAATTAATTTGCTGATTTATTTTCTCAACATAACTGTTAGTTGTTGCATATTTTGAGCTCTTTTCTTGTGAATACTTCAGTGCCTTTTTACTGAATGTATACTTCTTATGTCTTTAAATGATTTTCATTTCTTCCCTTCAGGCTATTCCTGTTTATTTACTTGCATCTTTTGCCTGGTGCAACAATTGCACCATCCTACACAGCTCTAAACTTCTCCTGTGTATTGTTATCCCTTTTTTTATTTACATCTTTTTTATTGATTTTCACAGGACAAAGATGACATCTTGAAAGCATCAGCTTTTCAGCATATATCGAATTCAGAATGATTGTTATCCCTTTAGTGATGTGATCTCTAGGTATAAAGCAGTAGTTCAGTTCCATTTTTCATATGTTTTCTTGTCCTGGTCTCTTGACTGTGTTTATGTGCCTTATTTGTATTTGCATGCTGTAAGTAGTTAGCTGGATCACATTGTGCGGTCTTTTCTCCCCTGCAGCTAGGTGATCCCACCTTGAGTGTGCTGGAGATCTGGGGTGCAGAGTACCAGGAGTCCAACGCTCTTCTCATGCGTCCTCAGGATGCAGACTTTCTGAAGAGAGTATGTCAACGTGAGAAGTGTCCTGTCGATTTTGTGGGAGAAATCACTGGTGATGGCCGAGTAAGTGACATTCATAATTGCCATCCTCCCTAATCTCTTTCCAGTGATGGGACTATGCTATTTCTTGGAGAACCTCTACTGGGAGTCTGAAGATATGCAAGATTCACTGGGGAGACATACGTTCTACAAGACCACCCCCTACTGACCACACTTGCTTTCTTTGTTTCAGATTGTGTTGTTGGACAGGCATGTCCAGAATACTGTACTTGATGCAGAAGATCGACAATCCAAGCCTGTGGACCTGCAACTAGAGTGGGTTTTGGGCAAGATGCCCCAAAAGGTAAGAACTCTAACATTATGCTTCAGTTCTGTTTGTAAACCTTCAAAGTTTTGCTGTAGTGGCCCAGTGTTTTATCTTGGAAGGACTGTATCTGTCCTGCTTATATAGTATTCTACTGCAGGGTCTCTCAGAGAACTTTCTTCCGGAGGAGGCTGTTGGTAATTATGTGATTTGTCGTGCATACTGCTCCAACTCAGTTGCTACTCCTATGGTGGAAGCTGTCCTTTTTCGTGTTCTATAGCTGTAAGCTGTCATATCCAGCACTGTGTATGGTCACTTGTGGTTAATGATCAGTTGCTGTGATTCTGGGCACATGATTTGTTTTAAGGAGTTTGTAGACAAATGTTAGGGGAGTGAAAAGGTGACCTTCCAAAGTACAAACACTGAACACAATGAATTGGTTCCCTTGGTGACCATCCCAGTACTGCCCTCTTGGAACTAATGAGATTTGTGAAGCCAGCAGTAGAGACCTTCCAGGACTCACTGGAAAGTGGTGAAGTGCCAGAAGAGCAGAAACCAGCATGCTGGTATCAAAAAGAGTAAAAGAGCAACCATGGAAATGACTACCTCTAGAGCTTGTCATCAATAGCTTGTGAATGGTCTCCAAAAGAAGACCACTTAGTGAAAAGCAGTAGCTCTGAGAGCAGTACTGGTCCCAGTATTATTTAATGTATTAATTAATGGCCTAAAGTACATTCTTTTGTTGTAAAGTTACAAATTATTTTAACTGCACCAGAAGGTAGACCACTACGAATCTCACGGATACTAGAAAGTATGGCCTCCTATGAATTTCAATGAAATGTATAGAAGTCATTCATGGTGGGCATAGGATTGTAAAATGTAACTGGAGAATGGCCTCTTCACAAATCAGTCAGAAATCCCTGCAGGCCGGTTGCATGACGGAACCCTGCATGCCTTTACAACGCAGTCACTACCCAGACTGCGACGTTACCACGTGTTACTTTACCACGCAAGTCGTAGTAGTAATAATCTTTATTCTGATGCATAAAAGACATCCAAGAAAGCATAACCAACATTAAAACATCATTCTAAAATATATATCCAAGGGAATACATGACCTGCTATAATCAGTTAAAACATGCACAGAAGACTTAAAATACCATTTATGTTGACCTATTATGATTATGTACAAGTCCTGACCCACTCTGTGTACAGGTTTAATAGGGGGCATGCCTGGCCAAAGTTTATAAAGTGCCTATGTGCTATAAAGGAATTCAAAATTATAGCTATAAAAATGTTACATTGCACATATCTAAATGCCAACAAGAATTCGTATAAAACATTTAAAATTTGATACAGCTCATTCTGATCAAATTGTTAAAACCATGTTCTTTCTGATATAAAAATCCGCCCATAAAAAAGACACCATTTGACAGCATATTTCTAGAGAAGGTAGTGATTGCAGGAATAAGTAAGCGGGCCGGCATTGAGTAAAGCCTTGATCTTTTAGTATGGGGACAATGTATCTTTTCCGTGGATTAGTGTAAAACTTGCATAGAAGAACCACGTGCAATGTATCCTGGGCCAGCCGATTATCGCAAGGGAAAAGGTTCAAATTTGCTGCCTAGTCATTCATCTTTGGGAAGGTGACTAATCGATGGAAAATATCCAATCTCAAACGGGTTAAAACAAATCTATGTCTAGCGTGCAGAACAGATATAAGATAAGGTTACATATTAAACGTAGTTATGATTAACTGGTTCCTTAGCACACTAGGTTTCGTGACTTCGAGTGTCCATCTTAGGGTCTCTAAATGCCTCTGGCCTTTCTCTTTTAGGCTTTTTTGCTGATAGTGCGTAGTGTTTCAGGTCTCTCATAGTATTCACTACATCCCATTTCTTTAAACATGCGTTGTACATACGTTAACCATAAAATTTCTTTATGCTTACTCAGTTTCAGGCAGTCCCTAATAATTGCTTGGTTCAGTACTGTGTACTCCGAAGTCCAGATTTTGTGCCAAAGGAGTATTGGGTGCAGCATTATCATGTCTGCAACATATTGTGCCCCCAATTCTGCATGCGTGACATAGGCAGAAGTGCTTTTAGGAACGGCGAGCAGATATCTAAAAAGTTCGTTTTCCGCCGTTTGTAGTGCGATACAATTTTTATACCCCCACAAGCTTGCACCATATGTCGCTATACTCAGGCACTTAGCTTTGTATATTTTCATCATTACCTCTGGTGGGTTAGTACCCAAACGTTTTGCAAAGCATCTGAGTGCCATACAGGCTTTACCACGCAAGTCATTACAGCGACTTGCTTTAGGGGGCGCTGGACTTTGGAATAGTATACATTACTGTTCCAACTTCAGTCTACGCAACAGTATGGAAGGTGTTGGGCTTAAAAGTCCTGTACCAGTCCAACGACGTGCCCCCTACAGCAAAAAGTCGTAACAACTTGTGTGGTTAAGTAACGCGAGGTAACATCACAGTTGGGGTAGTGACTGGGTTGTAAAGGCAGGTCGTTTTTGTGAATGCGAGGTAAAGGATGTTTCCCCTGCAGGCCCTAATTCATAAAGGGCCCAGGCATGCATTCTGTAAATATGACTTTTGTAGAATTTACGAAGTAGGTCAGGTAGGTTTAGATTTTCACGCACAGGGTTTTTCAACAGACCGTTTAGTGTTCGGCAACCTTCAAGCTCTTGTGTCTTAACATTCCTGAAAAGCATGATAATTCTGAAGAATAGTTCTAACCGCAAATTCCTCGCCTTGTGATTATCCCCAGGCGCCAGAAAGGATCTGGATAATTTTTCAGCAGTTCTCCTGTGCGCCACTAAGTTGCGTTGTTCAGCTCATCCTTGTGTATGCTCAATTGACTCAAGCTTAGCACCTGTGGATCCATAATATGCAAAACACTGCCTTTTCATTGGTTGATAGAGTGGTAACCTGTTTCTAAATTAGTCTACTCTTTCTGGCGGATTCACGTCCACTGAGGAGTTTTTGTTAAGTTGTGGAAAGCCAGGTATTTGTGGCTTTTCAGTATTGAACAATGCAATTTCTGTGCAACCCACTGGATGTATGACGGAACCCTCATGCATTTTCCTTGCATGCCTTTACTCTGTAGTCACTACCCCGACTGTGACGTTACCAAGCATTCCTTTACCACCCAAGTCGTTACAACAACTTGCCTTAGGGGGGCACTGGACTTTGGAATAGTTTAAATTACTTTTCCCACTCTAGTCAGTGTATCAGCAGGGAAGGTGTTAGTCCAACAACGCACCCCCTAAAGCAAGTCGTTCTAACGACTTGCACGGTAAAGAAATGCATGGTAACGTCACAGTCGGGGTAGTGACTGCGGAGTAAAGGCAGGTCGTGGTTCTGCCTATGGGGTGAAAGATGCTTCCCCAACCCAATAAGGTTAAAGATGTTCTACAGACCAGACCACTGAAGAGGCAGCAGTTGATTCATCATGAAATTTCCATCAACGTCTATAAAAAACCCTCGGCTGTCCTCTTGACACTTGTCAATTATGGAACCATTTCACTCCTATCCAGCCTTGCAAAAATCATTGAGTCATACATTAATACACTGTTATCCTCTCATCAGGAGGCTACATTATATCTGGATTCACATCAATGCAGTTTTTCCCCCCAGAGTTTCAGTACAGAGTCAATGCTTACAGTTCTAACTGAGCTTCCTATTTGCCTAGACTTGGACAACACTGCCATCCAAATGCAGACTTCTAAAGCCCTGGTGGGATATAAATCATGATATTATTATAGGCACTTTTTCTCTTCTCACCTTCATCAAAAATCTCTGATTCATTGCTGAAGGAAAGTGCCCCTTTTTGTCTGGGTCACCCCCCACTTATTGCCACTGGTACTGATGTTTTTTAATTGATGTGCACTGGGTCCCTGCTAACCAGGCCACAGTGCCAGTGCTCTTTCCCTAAAAACAAGGCAAAATGGTCTAATTGTAACCCAGTTGGCACACACCTTAGCATCCATTGTAGGTCCCTAGAAAGTGGTACCCATGGTACCTAGGGCCTGGGTACAAAAGAGGGTCCCTCAGGGCTGCAGCATGGATTATGCCACCCTAAGGGACCCCCCTACAAATTGCATGCAAGCTGCCATTCCAGACTGCGTGTCATGGAGCAAATTATGAGTGAAAACACGATATGGCACCCTCACTGTGTGCCATGCCAGTCACTGCATGTAATATTTGTAAGTCACCCCTACAGCAGACCTTTTAGCCCTAAGGCAGGGTGCATTACATTACATGTGAGGGCATATCTGCATGAGCAGATATGCCCCTGTGCTGTCTAGTTCCACTACTAGATGGTACAAGTGAACAAGGAGGCTATTTAAATTATATGTACTTAGCACTGGTCTTTACAAGTTCCCCAGCTACATGATGGCTTTACTGAAACCTTTGTTGTTTGGTATCAAACACCTTGTCTTAATAAATCTTTACTGTTGCCAGTACAAGATGTATTATGACATGCACCCACTATCTAGTGTGCTGGCTGACTGGTATCGACCAGCCACAACTGGGATATGTCAGTCCACACAGAGAAGAAAGACTTAGTCCCTTAAGACATTACTAGAAACAAGAAAAACAAACAAAATTAAGTGTTCTATGAACGACGCAAAAAGGACACCAAGCAGCAGAAATGCGTATCAACGCGAAAGGCAATTAAAAACACATTGTTAGTATCATGTCAGGAGGTTAACATTTACTTGTCATTTGGTTATTCTCCTGGTCTTCCTTTGTCCGATGTAATATCGACAATACAATGACTGTGCCTCTCATTTATTGACTCTGTGTCTCATTTATTGACTATGCGACAAATGCCTAACACTCCCCTTTGATAAGCCTAAGGCTGCTCGACCACACTACCACGAATAGAGCACCTTGGGATGTTAAAGCAAGCCCCCTGTACACTAGTAAGGGTTTCTTGGACTCTTTACATAGTGTACCTCATTTTAGCACATTATATAGGGAGCCAGCTTCCTGCAATTGCGAATGTTGAAAAAGAGTAAAGTGGGCTTCTTTTCCACTTCCGAAGGAAAGCATCTACTGCCTTTGCCCCTGGATCTTGTTAGGAACTAGAGCATTCAACTTGTTGGCTAACAGATCTATATCGAAAGGACATCATTTCGACTTCAACCTCCTGAATGGCCTCCTGTTCACCATCCACGGACAAAATTGCGATACCCTGGGGTATGCTGCGCTTAAAGCATAATATTTTTGTCCAAGCAAAAATGCCAAAACTCCCCTGCAATTCTTCCATATCTTTTGATCAAAGACACCTTAATCTCTTCACATACCTCGCTGCAGACACATTGTCAATCCTCAACAAAATACAACACTTCACTCTCATCTTTTGCCAAATTTTGACTGCGAAGGACCCTGCAGCAATTCTAGGTAATCTGTGTATTTCCTACAAGCATCTGCCCCCTGTTGTTGCTGGTCCACATCTCACATCTGTAGGAAAGTGCCCCTTTTTGGCATGGTCACCCCACGTTTTGCCTGGTATTTGATGCAATTTTGACTGAAGTGCACTAGGTTCCTGCTAACCAGGTCCCCTGTGCTAGTGCTCTTTCCCTAAAACAAGGTAACTGTTCAATTGTTCCCCAACTGGAAAGACCTTTAGCACCTCTGCAAGTCCCTAGTAAATGGTATCCCTGGTACCTAGGGCATGGGTACTAAAGAGGGACCCTAAGGGTTGCAGCATGTTTTGTGCCACCCTAAGGGACCCACCTCCAGACTCATGCAGGCTGCCATTGCAGACTGTGTGAAATGGTGCAAACAAGTGTGAAAACATGACATAGCACACACCCTTTGTGCACCCTATGCAAGTAGGCGTGTTGCACTACCAGGCTAGTCACACCCATAAGGTGGGCTACCTGATGTGCTCAACTGGCCGTGCAGCTGTGCATCCTTCAAAAGCCTCGGAGAGCTGCCAGCACTTTGCCAAGCCATTGTCTTGTGGCTCATGGCCTCCTGGCCTGCCTGGCTACGTTGGCACAGGCCTGGCTGCCATGATGACTTTTGCGCACGTTACTCTTGGCCGGTGCTCTGTCGCCCTCTGCTACTGCCAAGTTATTTTACGACTGTCTGCATTTTCTGTTTCTCACCTTTTCTCCTGTTCCCTTTGGGCTCAGTCTGAACAACAGTTACAAGGTCGAATAACACGTCCCTGGTTCTTACTGATTTGGCCCGTCCCTCGCACCTAGACATAACACCATGGAGAAATTAGTGTGCTTTTAATAATGCGGTGGCCCGCTCTAGAGGGCACTTGGAGACGAACTTTCCAGAGAGAAGAGCTGTGATTGTCTGCTGATGTAGTTTTGCATCTAGAGACTGAGGTATGGGGGTTCGCTAGTCAAAGCCCAAAGGTCTTCTATTCTCATAATAAACTGGCTTCCAGCACGGGGAGGGTGGTAATGTTAGTTAGACATATATCCACTGCTTTATGAGATGCTTTCCCCGTTCGTATTCTATGGAGTAGTAACTATGCTGATTATATTATTCATATGTATTATGCTATTAGTACTGACACGTGTACTGTATCTTAGAGCACGTAAGTTGAAATAAACATTTTGAACTATACAGTGTCTCTTCTTACGCATGTTGTGGACAGGTACGAGTGTGACGAAAGAATGTTCTTGCCTCTGCGAGTCCTGAGTGAGAGAGAGATACCGTGTTCTGGGTTGTCTAATCATTGGTACATTAGTGCTAATGGGACGCTAAGGCTAGTTGGGTTGGGGTTTTGGGTGCTAAGGTCTATGGTTGGCTCACCACTATATTCCAAGGTCCTATTATCCTGTGCATAGCTCTGTATGTGCAGAAACCTTATGACATGGCGCGACCAACGAGTGGGGCGGCTTACTTGCGAGATGCTTGAGTAGTACTTGTGCTTGTCCACAAACCCCTCACGTACGCTTCCGGAAGCGTGTGTGACGGCGATACCTCCTATATTGTAGATTTTGTAGGTTCTTTCAAGCTTGATGTTATTAAAAAAGGTTTTTTAAATATAACCCTTTTTGTGCTGCCTAGTGTAAGATTGTTGAATAGACCCGTTAGTAATGGCGGGTATAGACATAGCGGCGCATAGCCGCACAGCACTCCGGGATCACTTACGGGTGTATGGAGTGCCAGACGCGGGAGTTGAACTAGTCTTTGTGGTTCAAGCCGATCCGGCTTTCCACTTTGAAGTGTTCTACTCTTGGATCACTTTTCCAGCGGTGAACGCGAACGATAATCTGTTCCATGAATATGAACCCACCGTTGTTCCTGCTGTCTATAGACCTTATACTAATCTTGAAGTACCGCTCACGGCTTGGCAACACCGTGTTTGGTTTAATGGCGCCCTCCCACAACCGACTACCACGGTTCGTTTAGGCCCCTTATCAATTGAGGGGGCCACTTGGCCTGTTTTGGCCGGGTACACCCCACATCCGCGTTATATGACAATACCAGTCGCAGAACTGCGCACTATGTATGCGGCCTTGGTGCAGGTGCATCGAGCTTTAGTGCGATATGTTACAGGCAGTCTCCATGGAGCCGCTCCTGGAGTTGCCGGCCAACCAGCTGCTGCAGGCGGAGTGACCATAAGTCCTGTCATGGTGAATTCGGTGATGGGCAAACGTCCACAAAATAAGGATGATTTTCCTTATTGGCTTGCAGAAAAGTTTGATCAGTTGGAGGCAGTTTTTCCACATACAACTCCAGTGGATAAACATCGTATTTTAACGATTAGTTTGCCAAAAGACTTAATTCCCGAGTTGACAGCATGTGACAACTGGGGTAAGGTATTCGCAGCAGTATATTCTAAATGTTTTGGTACTCCTTCCATGACGGTTCTCCCCTCTGTAATTAAAAAGTACAGGATGAACATGGCCCTGAAGCGGCTGTGGAATTAGGGATGAGACTGGTGGGAGTGTTTGAAGTAGTAGCTGAGCTGATCCTTGCGAATGTCAAGGGCGATGCAGTGAACTTTCAAGTAGCTAACGCTTTGGCTTTAGTCCCAGAATTGGACAAGCATCGCGAATTACCGAAAATTATTACCCAGGCTTACAAAACTATTGGTAGAAATAGCCTGGGTAACAAGCCTTTTGCAAAACAGCAAACACAATCGCAACCACAACAGCAACAAACCAAATCTCAATCTGAGAAAGATGAGAAACCAGTCTTCACTAAAAAGAGCTGGAGGCTGAAAAAACAGGGAAAGCAACAAAAGAAGCCGGGGTCGCGAGGCGCATCCCCGGTTTCAGTTTCTTCTGAACGCACTTATGATTTACGCGATAGAGCGAGAATTAAGTCACCGGATAGGTTTCAGATCCCTGATACGCGTTCTCCTCGTTCTTCACAGGCACAGACTGCGTCACAGGCCGGTGGAGGAGACCGCCAGGATAGAGGAAGGGACCGTGAGGCCCCACAGGGACGAGACCAGCCTCGACAACAAGTCTGAGGAAAAGAGGAAGACGCTCAACGTTTTCGACCTCAATTTCAGAAGAAGAAAGTTGCCGCTGTAACAGCGAAATATGCCACAGACGGTGAGAACGAGGCTCCTGAATTGGACGTGGGCAGTAACCCTCCTAGACAGCGCCGCGGAAGTTACCATAGTGCGGGAGGCGCTACGTCCTCATATGGAGGCGACAGCAACTGAAACATTCATTACTGTTGAAACAGCAGACACCAGAGTGGCACCCCCTGACAGACTATTTAATATTGTCATTCAAATTGAAGGTGATATACAGCGTGTAATTAAAGGGATTTTTTGGGAAAATCTGACCTCTTCATATGACATTTTGTTAGCAGAGGCGGATTGGCCACCCCCATTCGTTCTTGCTGCGCGTAAAGGGGAGGAGGTAATCCTTCCGAGCTTTTCTCGACATGTCCCAAAGGACAAAGCGGAGGCTCTTGCAGCAGAGTGGGCTGTGTCCCTGGCTCCAGCGTTATTCCGCAATCACGTGGGTTGGGACGAGGATTCTCCCCCCATGAAATACCTTTGCGGTCATTACCGCAGCCACAACCCCAATATCCCATAAAACGTGAAGCCAAAGGCCCCGTTTCCGAAATTCTTACTCAGTTGGAATATCAGGGAGTAATTGAACCCTGTGTATCACCTATGAACAATCCCCTTTTCGCGGTTTCTAAACCCGATGGATCGTACCGCTTAGTATTGGATTACCGGCATTTGAACTCGCATTGTCGGACCTTTGCGGTGCAAAATACCCATAGTTCTGCGCTAGTAGACAGTCTTGTTCGTAAAAGATATAAAACGACCCTTGACCTTTCAAATGGATTCTACACGCACAACTTAGCCCCGGAGAGTGGCCAATGGTGCGCTTTTACATCCGGTGGTAAAATGTTCAAATTCAGGCGTCTTCCTATGGGCTACAAGAATAGTCCAGGCGTATTCGCCGCTCGTGTTGTCTCTTTGTTAGACGGCATCGATCCAGACGCCTGTTCGTACGTGGATGACATTTATCTGACGGACGACGAATTGTTTCCGCATCTGACCCGAGTAGACCGCATTATTCTTGAATTCGCGGTTCAGGGTTACAAAATTAACTTTGCCAAATCTCATATTGCTGAATTTACCGTTTTGTTCTTGGGCTATGAGCTCAACAATGAAGGTAAGGGTTTAGCCCCCATTTTCTGGAGAAATGTGCACTTCTGTGCCCTCCTACTAATCTGAAGAAACTTCAGTCTTTGCTGGGTTTTCTGAACTTCGGACGTACATATATTCCCGAATACGCCCAGCGCATCAAGCCACTGTATGCCTTGATACAACCTACTTTTTCGAAGTCTTGCTGGCTTCCGGAGCATACCTCCATTCTGCAGTCTTTGCAGACAGACCTTCTTGAGTCCAAATACCTTTTGACGCGTGATAACCACACAAACTTGGTGATTAGAATCATTACAGGGGCAGTGGGTTTCACGTACTTCACCTTTAATGAAGGTGATACAGTACCCATCGCATACAAGTCACATCTGTACACCTCCGCAGAAATGCGGTTTTCATCTGTGGAGAAAGTGCTAACAGCAGTGCAAATGGCGATCCTGAAGGAGCGCGCACTGGCACAAGGAAAACGCATTTTGGTGGTAACACCATATCCTGCTCTAGAGGCAGTGACCAAAGCAAGTGTACCGAACTCTAAAGCTTTGCACCCCCGTTGGATTCAATGGGCAACATCTTTGACGTCTCCGGATGTCACTTTCATATTCGATTCTTCACTTCAGACTCAGGAGTTCTTACAGTATGAATTCGTTCATCCTCCTCCTCTGTCCTTATTGCCGCTTGAGGATTACGACTGTGTGATCTACACCGATGGTTCGGCACAACCGGCCACGGGTTCCAAACATGCTTATTCAGCCGCATGTGCTATTGTTGCAGGTACGTTTGTGAACGGAAAGTTCAAATCCACTGTGGTGCATACACAGACACTCGGGGACAGTACCGCAGAATTGGCCGAGTTGCGTGCATTGGTGCTTGCGCTTGAGTTTGTAAATCCTGATGTGACCACTTTAATAGTGTGCGATTCTTACTACTGTGTTCAATCATATAATGACAATCTGTTCTTTTGGTCGCAAAATGACTATAGAGACGCTAAAGGCAACACAATCAAGCATAAAATGCTTTGGGTTAGAGTGGCAGAATTACAAAGACGTCTGCCACTCACACAGGTGGTTCACACCCTAGGCCATCAGCGAGTGGGCGCACACGCTGTTGGTAACAGTCTGGCAGATGAAGCTGCCAGATCAGCAGTACTCACGTGTTCAGTAGCAGCAGTTACTAGATCCATGTCTAAAATAGACACTGATATCTTGGCAGCTATTGCTGCAACAAAAGAAGGAATGAATTACCCTAGAGGTTTCCCTTCCAAATATTCTTACCAGATAGGTCCCGATCAGGCTCCTTATGTAACAATACCTGACGTTGGTGATCGGCTGATCCCCAACGCGGACCGCAGATTTTCCTTGATGGCAGCGGCACACGAAGGCATGGCTTCGGCTCATGCTGGTGTGTCTGCGACAATTTCCATTTTGCAGCAGCGTTACTGGTGGCGTGGTTTATATAAAGATACACGTACTTATGTGCTTTCCTGTGACGTTTGTCAACAGATCAAGCCTTCAACGGTCACACGACCACCGCAGACCTCGCTTGGAATTTCAAACAGACCCTTTGGGTGTGTTTACTTGGATCACTGCGGTCCATTTTCTTCAGACACTGCCTATAAATATATCTTAGTGGCAGTGGACTCGTGCACACGGTTCATCTGGGTCTGGCCACAAAGGAGTGCTGACGCTCGAAATGTCATTAGGGATTTGCGTGTCTTTGTGGGAATTTTTGCATGCGGCACCTTCCATTCTGACCAAGGTCCGGCGTTTGCCTCTAAGGCTTACAAGGACGCAATGGGCTCCTTGGGGGTGCGGGTGAAATTTTCGTCTCCGTATAGGCCTGAGGGCAACTCTATCGTTGAACGAATGAACCGTGACTTAAAGCAATCCTTGACAGCTAGAGTTATAGGTACTGGCAGGAACTGGCTGGCCCACTTGTATACCGTTCAGCGTGCACTTAATAATCTCCCTAGAAGGCCTCTGGGTGGGCGGACCCCTTACGAAATGCTCTTTGGCATACGAATGTTTGTGCCTGACCTTGATGGTCTAGACATGGCGGCGCAATCCGCCAAGTTTGATGTAGATAATCATTCTACTATGTTACAGGACTTACAAGAAGCCCGAGACAAACTTGCAATTGCACATTTGCCTTCAGCCACAGACCCTGCTCTGCAGATTCCGGTTGCCGGCTGGCTTCCGAAGATTGGCGACCTGGTACGAGAGAAGGTGGAGAACAAAAAGAATTCGGCCCCTCTTTTCGTGCACCGGTTCCAGTCCTGGGCTTGAAGGGAACACGTACAGTCATCTTACCACCGCTTCCCGGTCGCAAGGAAAACAGATACATCTCAGTGGAAAATGTCAAGCTACAACATCTGGCCGATCCTGAATAGTGTCACACCAGCGGTCTCTTGTCCTGCCATTTATCGGACATGTGTTCGCGGCACGCCTGCACGAACAGTCACTGATGTTACCATGGAGATGGTTGATTTGCCTGAAAATATATTTGAACCCCCTGCATCCCCCTGCATTGATGAGGACGAATATACTTATCCCGCCACAGAGTCGGTGGCACACCAACCAACAACGCCACTGAGCCCGACACGTTATTCCTTTGACTCGGATTCCAACTCATCAAAGGTCCCGTCCAAGTTTAGTCTTTTTGTATCCTGGTTTAGAGACAATTTTTTGATCCCACCTTGGACATATATTTGGATGGTACTTTTTTGGTTTTTTTGTTCATGTCCATTGGCTTTGTCACAGTGTTTTTTCTACTCATCAATGGTCACTATTTACCTGAACGCTCTGCTGTGAACAGTGTGGCTGGGACTTTGGCTCCACATTCCTCTTCACACATCATGAAGCGTGACCACACATTAGTGAACATTTCAGCATTTCCAGTTGCTGATGGCATCGTATGGGATGCGGTAAACTTTCAAATCCATGGCCCGACGGAAATTATTAATGTACCAAATGTCCTTCGAGTCTCGATGGGTGATGTAGTAAAAAGTAATATTCATTCTGATGATTGGGATGTGCATGCCGTTGAAGCATTGTTTGCTGATTTAAAATATTATGCTTCCTTTAATGCTGAGGACTTGTATATGAATTCTGCGAATTATGCCGATTTGTATTGCTACCAGCATTGGGGCAATCATTTCCTCCACAAACCAAGTGCACTACGTAACCCTGTTACTTACACCCAATGGGAACACTGCCCAAACCCCATACCAGGTAGCTCCCAGACTCTTCGAAATAAATTCACCTATTTTACTGATTTCAATCGATCGAACCCTGGGTCCTATTATTTTAAATTAAAAACCCCATTGACTCAAAAAATAATGTTGACCCACACTAAATTACTTTATTCGGGTCCCTTTTTGAGCGCCTTGGCGGTGGGTGGTTATGAGTATTGGAAAGACACAGTGGATTTGAAATCAATCTGGGGTTCAAAGCCATGGTAGGTGCAGGGCACCGAGGCTTTGCACCGCGCTTGCCTTATCCCAGCCCAAATTATGTTTTTAAATGCTTCCATTTATCAGACCACGTGTTGGGGGTTGGCTTCCGTTAAACAACTAAATGCGCCAGCCATCCCATCCTTGTCGAGTTCTCCAAATGATAGTTTACGATTTAATATATCCCTTTTGAAGTTACAGGCTCAGTTCCAAAACAATTCCTTTAACGTTTCTGCACTGATACAGTCACCCTGGTTGGCATGGCCCATATCATCGAATGCATGCCAACTGCGTTTCCATGGCACAGTTCCTGGCTACATACAGGACAAGCCTGATCCAAGATTTACTGCAACTCGTACTGTCACCACGTATTCGGTTGGTAAATTATGTAAACAATGGTTACAACATTCGTCCTTAGACTCTGTTAAGAAACATTTGTCTCTCCTATCAGGCACTATTGATTTATCTGACTTTATCTTGGGACCTCGTGGTCCCCGACCGAAGAGATTCATTTATGAAGCGTATAATGAACTCTGGAAGCTGTCACAAATGGAAGCTGCTTCCCGTCTTCGGGAAATAGACCAAGCAAATTTGGAAAAGGTGCTTGCTGTTGTTGACAATAGTATAAATACCCTGTCTTCCCGCATTTACACATTAGAGAATATTGTATCCTCTGTTGTTGATATTGTACAAGATGATGTCTCTATGTTGTATCATGGTCAGAATCAGTTGCGCTCAGTGATGCAGTTTGCCTGGACTTTGCAAACCCTTAAGTTAGGTAAAGTTCCTTGGAATTTCTTGAACACCACTGCCCTTTTTCTGCCTTTTAATTTGATGGAAAAACAGCAGTTCATGTCCATGAAAGATGCATCTTACACTTTGTTACATATCGAGAAAGTTGATCCTTTACCGTTCTCTGTAGCGGAACTAGATTCTGCAGTGTGGCTAGTTCATGGGGTTATCGCTTTACCTTTTTCCCTGTTTGAATTTAGCTCGTGCATGAAACATTATCCTGTGGGCCGTTTCCAGCCTTTGGGTAGTGCTTTCCTGCATGAACTCTGGTCCTTGCCTTTCATGTATAAATGCCTTAGAGAAGGCAAGGAAGTGTTTCTCACGGGGGAGTCTTGTGATTCAACTGTGGGTCATTCGCTTATTTGTAAACATATTAAATTGCACGGGGCTTGTAGCGTTTCAGTTCCGAATCTGGCATGTGTGTTAAAGGGTATTCCTGCTCCTGCTATTTCTCCTACTTTTACTTTGCTTACTAACGGTAGCTATTTGCTTTTAAATAACGAAGACTGTTGTGGCCTACAGGCTGGCATTCCGTATATTGTTACGGTCTCACACAGAGTTGTCTGCTGCAAGAATGTGCTTTTTCCTCCCCCTCACGACATCGTTGATAACTCTATTTGGCCTTCCATTCCTACCATGGAGGCAGATTTCAATAAGTTGAGCAGAATAAAGGCCCTATTATTGAATGAGGAGGTTATGCTCACATCCGCCCGGGAGACATTCATTCTCCAGGTGGCGAGTACCCACAGTGAAATACAGGCCCTTTTGAACACTGACCTCCCCCAACATTTTGGGGAGTTGATTCATCGTATTTTTAACGCATCAAACACTGAGGGTCTGGTGCACTTTTTTAAGATTGTGGGGTCTGGCCTGGTGTCCACCTTTCAAACTATTTTCGGTGTGATACCGGCGTTCATACATTCTATTTTTTCTAGCGTCTTTGGTGGTTTCCCATTAATCCTCGCTTTGGCGGCTGGTGTCTTGCTGTTGGTCTGTTTTCTGCGCAATGAGCGACTTCTGGTTGGCTTCGATGTTCTGCCCTTGGCAACTATCAGTGTGTCCTACACCCTTTCCTTTCGCTTTGCGTATTTCACTTGCGTGCAACCTGTGATGTCTTGCATCCGCTGTCCGTTCACATGGACCATTGATTATTGCCTCTCCAATTCGTCATTGTCTGTTCCGGATTTTGTTCAGTTGGTGGGTCCCTTAGAGGCCCATGAACGGGACTGTTCCGCTGCTGGCTTTATGATGCGTGCGGCTGCACTGGGGATTTTGGCACAATGGGATATCTGGGCGGCTGCTCAGAATCTCCTACAACAAAGTTATATTGAATATCACGCAAGCTGTCCCGCGTTGCTTTTGGATGCTCCATCCTCTGAGGAACATTCCTGCAGCTTTGACCTGTTGGACTGGATGGCGTCTACGTTTTTTAACGATTCCAATGATGTACTCTTGGACGGTATAGCATTTTTCTGCTCTTCCACGTTTTTGGATTGATTAACTTGCCGTTCACTGTCGGTGGACTGCCTCATTTCTGCTCAGGTGTTTGGAACTCTGTCTTCATTTCCGTCTTGGCCGATGGACTGTCCAGGGGAGGGTGTCTTGTGGCTCATGGCCTCCTGGCCTGCCTGGCTACGTTGGCACAGGCCTGGCTGCCATGATGACTTTTGCGCCCGTTACTCTTGGCCGGTGTTCTGTCGCCCTCTGCTACTGCCAAGTTATTTTACGACTGTCTGCATTTTCTGTTTCTCACCTTTTCTCCTGTTCCCTTTGGGCTCAGTCTGAACAACAGTTACAAGGTCGAATAACACGTCCCTGGTTCTTACTGATTTGGCCCGTCCCTCGCACCTAGACATAACACCATGTACAGCTGCCATGGAGAAATTAGTGTGCTTTTAATAATGCGGTGGCCCGCTCTAGAGGGCACTTGGAGACTAACTTTCCAGAGAGAGGAGCTGTGATTGTCTGCTGATGTAGTTTTGCATCTAGAGACTGAGGTATGGGGGTTCGCTAGTCAAAGCCCAAAGGTCTTCTATTCTCATAATAAACTGGCTTCCAGCACGGGGAGGGTGGTAATGTTAGTTAGACATATATCCACTGCTTTATGAGATGCTTTCCCCGTTCGTATTCTATGGAGTAGTAACTATGCTGATTATATTATTCATATGTATTATGCTATTAGTATTGACACGTGTACTGTATCTTAGAGCACGTAAGTTGAAATAAACATTTTGAACTATACAGTGTCTCTTCTTACGCATGTTGTGGACAGGTACGAGTGTGACGAAAGAATGTTCTTGCCTCTGCGAGTCCTGAGTGAGAGAGAGATACCGTGTTCTGGGTTGTCTAATCATTGGTACATTAGTGCTAATGGGACGCTAAGGCTAGTTGGGTTGGGGTTTTGGGTGCTAAGGTCTATGGTTGGCTCACCACTATATTCCAAGGTCCTATTATCCTGTGCATAGCTCTGTATGTGCAGAAACCTTATGACACCATCAGCATCACCCTTGAAGTGAAGGAGCCACTTACCTGCAGGCACTGACCGCAACGTCCGGTTCACCGACTGCTGACCACTGGGTCCACCGATGCAGCGGCCGCCTAGGAGGAGGTCACTGTCCTTCCAGAGGTTAGATCCATCTCCCCACCAAGTTTGGAGATGCCAGGTCCCCAGGAGCCGCCCTGCACCAATATCTGGGGAACCGGACCCCTTGCAGCAACCAAAGCTAGTTTGAAATCCACTCCAGACTCCAACTCCGCAAAGCCCGGCCAGCCAATGAGAGAGATGAGCATCGCAGAGACCAGCACTGAGAGTAGCCCAGGTGTCCTGTTTGTCCCCCTCTGCAGGTCTGACCGAGAGCTGTGAGCACCTACAACGCACTGGAACAGTCGACCAAAACCCTCTGCACCCGAGCTCCCTGGCCTGGGCTCCCGAACACCGACTGTGGTCCCTAGACTCCCAAGACCCTCACGAACTGAGCTCCCTGTTGGGAGCTCCCAGACTTGTCCTCAAGTCTCCCGCTACAGCCTATTTCTAGGTGCCACCCCACCCTCTTCCTTGACAACGGTGTAGCGAGCAAGGCACAAACCCATTCATCACCTCTGCACCCAGACACCCCAGGGCAGGTAATCCTGAACTGCTGGTGGATCTTGTGCCCTAAACCCCCTAGCACCTTAAGTCCAAAAGGGGACCCCCAAAATACGATTGCAAATATTTATATGCAGTATATGTTTCTTTCTCCGTAGGAAAACATTACCACGTAAAAGCGCATTTGGGTGATGTTGCTTGACTGTAAAAATTAATAACTCGAAAAGTACTTACCTGATCACTAAGTTCTTGGTGTTAAAAATTATATAAAAATACCTGTTGTTTTTCTCCTTGGGTGTGTCTCATTTATTGACTGTGTGTTCAACAAATGCGTAACACTACCCTCTGATAAGCCTTAACTGCTCGCCCACACTAACACAAAAGAGAGCATTTCGGATTATTAATTTAAGCTCAATAAGCCAATAATGGTGGTCTGGACTTTCTACTTGGTGTACCTACAACATCCCAATCCTGTAGGCTGGCATCTGACTCAATGATCACCTCTGGGACTTCACCAAAAACTGTTTGGCCATTGCATGCCTCCATATTGGACAACCACAAATCCAACTCCTTTACCACTTTCTGACTTAAAATCAGTCTATGAGAGTACCTCATTGCCATTCTCAAATGGTAAGCCTTTAACCTCTGCTGGAAAATCACCTGTATGCTTGCCAACCACAGGTCCAGAGGTCTCACTAACTGAAGCAACAAAATTGACTCTGCAAATCTTCTTCACATTCTCCATCAGTAACTTCAATAAACAATCTACAGTCTGTATCTAAAAACGCAAAACCTTGTCTCCTAACTCGGGATTAAACTTGACTTGTTCCTGTTCACAACAAAACCCAAATCCTCTTGGCTTCAAGCCATTACATTTCTATGTTCTGATGATAAGGGTCAGTTCTGTGCCAAAAAAAAACCAACATCTAGCTACATAATTAAACAGACCATTCTCGTTCTCAACAAGTCTTCACTAGCCTTATCACCTGCGTCAAACACCACAAAGCTGATTTTAGATCAAACGGTAGACATCTGAATCTCCAATACTTTCCCTGCTATTGGAGCCTCAGGTATTTGCGAAGTTCTCGACACTTGGGAACCATTAAATAAGCATCCTTTAAGTCTATTCGCATCAACTAATCTCCTTTCTTCAATTTATCTTGTAACAAATGGATTCACTTCATCTTGAAATGTCTAGACTTTACCCAATCATTCAAATCTCAAAGAGCATATATTGCTCATAAACACCTTTTCAACCTGCTATGGCCAGTTAGGTTGCCCCTTTCTCTTGTAACACCTTGACTTCCTGATCCACCAACTTTTATTCCTGACAAGAGAAATTCATTGACCTTAAAAAAAAAAAAACATTTAATTGGTATATATACAAACTCTATTGAATAGCTCTGTACATCTCCAAAACCCAAAGATTCCTTGGTATCCCTTACCACCTCGCTATAAACTGGCCAACACTGGAAATATATAATTAGTGTACCGATATAGATAGAAAAGTGTGTGTATATATGAATATAAAAAGACAATCCTGCTCCAACGAAGAAGAGGCACGTACATCAGGTATGTAGGTATAAGGCTTATTTATTCAAAGTCAGGTCTCCCACGACCCCGCATTGAAAGAGAGACGCGTTTCGCCTGCGCAGCAGGCTTTATCAATCTAATTATCTAGGAAACAGTGGTTCAGGTGTGGCCTAAATGGTCCAAAGCGAGAAAGTGACCCAGCAGGGAACACTTGGTTCTAAGATTTTGAAATTAATTCATGAGGGAGCAAAGGAAAGATCAGAGGAGAGGTCATGTAGGTCAGATAAATGATAGACATTTATTTTACAATTTTTGTATAGTATTCAGGTGCTCACATACATTTAGGTGAAAGGAAGCGTGACATGCAGGGTGATAGTGAGGTTTAAAAAGGCATCGCATTGACAACAGTATAATGAGCTCCACAGTTATTTTACAAGGAGTAATAGGAGTTCATGTTGTATGGTTTATCAATCTAATTGGCGCCATAAAATTTCAGATATATATAGCCCTCCTCCTACCTTCAGGCATGAATAGACATAAAAGATAGACTGTGCAAAAGAAAAATAGAACTGGTAACACACGCTTATCGAAACATATGCATAAAGTGCAAAGTGCAAACAATTGATCAAGACGAACAACAGCCTAATGCATAGTCAGCATGTTTTGCCAGCAATTGAACAAAATCAACTTCATGATATATACACAGTAGAAATATTTATATGCCATCTGCCTCTCAATATATGCATGTCGTAATGACCAGCCGAGGTGCATAAATATTTGTGTAAATTATGGCGCCAATACTCTCAGAACATGCTGCCTTCCTGATAATAAATCAGACAATATAAAAGAGAACTGCAAAAGTTAAAACTGTTTCGTATACAAATCATGCTGCCAATATTGTTAATACTTGTTTTCATCTACCACATTGCCTCGTATTTGAACAGAACAAAACCTGTCCGGTTTGAACATTAATGGCACACAGAGCGGAATTTAAATTGTGCTCCCAAATGCTCGCAGGAACAGACACAAGGGGTAAACAAATATTGGGCTTGTAACAAAGCCACGGGGCTCTGATTGCACAGGCTGTGCCCAATTTCGACATAGGTGCCGGCCAATGCTACTCCTCCCAGCGGGACTGCAAAACCCATAATCCCCTTTAGCAGCCTTGCGTGTTTTAATTTGGTTGACAGTGTTTTATGTGGGAGTTCAGAGTGAAGGTGCTCCTTAAGTAGTCTGTGCCATAAACCGGATAATTGTTCACAAAAGAGGACTGAAATCCAAAGTCAAGGATACAATTACGGAAATGTAGCAAATGTCAATAATAACGAGCAGCATGAAGTATAAAATAGCCATAGGCACACATACGAGGTCGGAGGAGACTGATGGAAATAAATTGGATATGCCCAGCACACCTCACCTCTTATGCGTCGGCAACCACAGTGCCCAGTCACCAAAGGGCGCCAGTATCCTGGGCAAGGCATTTCTTGGTACGGAAAGGAGACCTACGTGCTGGCAGTCGCAGAGACCGCCCCGCTCCACAATCTGGGATCTCCACAGCTGTCATCCTTGTTCCTCTTCCTGGCGCACTCTCTGGGGGCTCCACTGTGTAGCACTACCATGCTCCTCCAAAGGCAGCTGCGGTCATAAGTGGAGCCACAAAACGACTGGTGGTACGTGTGCAGCGCCGACGCTGTATTTAATCCAAAAAGACAATCCTGCTCCAACGAAGAAGAGGCACGTACATCAGGTATTTAGGTATAAGGCTTATTTATTCAAAGTCGGGTCTCCCACGACCCCGCATTGAAAGAGAGACGCGTTTCGCCTGCGCAGCAGGCTTTATCAATCTAATTGGCGCCATAAAATTTCAGATATATATATAGCCCTCCTCCTACCTTCAGGCATGAATAGACATAAAAGATAGACTGCAAAAGAAAAATAGAACTGGTAACACACGCTTATCGAAACATATGCATAAAGTGCAAAGTGCAAACAATTGATCAAGACGAATAACAGCCTATGAATATATGTATATCTATATATGTAAATGTCAAAACAATACCCTTTCAGGCATAGAGTGACACATAAATTATGCAAAAAAAAAGGAGCAGAGAACTCTGGGTAGTTCTCAAGTTTAGGTGGAAAGCAGCTCCAGTATAGAGCACTCAACACCAGCGACACTCTAAATTTGCTCACCTCAAATGTCTACTTTTCTATCAAAGTCTTTAAGCATAGGATTAGCACAGTGCCATCCACGCCAAGATAGAAAGGGACAAAGTATTTTGCCATTTCTACAGCAAAGTCTTTAAGCATAGGATAAGCATAGGATTAGCACAGTGCTACCCATGCTGAGCTGTAAAATGACCAAAGTCTTTTACCACTCCAGGCACAGTATTACAGCTTTGGATTAGTAAAATACCATCCAAGCCAACCTGAAATGAATAAAAGCAACCCCTGACACGTGTTTCGCTCTTATTAGAGCTCTTCAGAAAGGTATAGCTTTGTCCAGACATAAGGGAGAACCCAGTATAAGTCAAAACAATACACTTTCAGGCATAGAGTGACGCATAAATTATGCAAAAAAAGAAGCGGAGAACTCTAGGAAGTTCTCAAGTTTAGGTGGAAAGCAGCTCCAGTATAGAGCACTCTCAACATCAGCGACACTCTAAATTTGCTCACCTCAAATGTCTGCTTTTCTATCAAAGTCATAGCTACTAAAACTATTTAAAATTAAATCATCATAAATAAAGTTATTATTGTGACTTTTGAAAAACTTTCTTCTGTTTTTTAAATCATAAGTCATAGGTTTAAAATCTAACAATTCATTTATATTGCTTCTGAGACAGAATGAATTTTACATCCATAACTTGCTGTAAAACCAACGCTTTTAAACAATCAGAAAAATGGCTGTTCACCTTTACATCTAGATAGCATAACATTGCCCACAAAAATAACTAAACCATATTTATGGTAGCTGGTAACATTCTTGGATAAATCCTTTTATACCTAAAATGTCTGAGTCCTAGTCATATGAAAATCTAACCACCATCTTGCAAAAACAAGTATATATTTGATCAACACTGGTTATTAAAGCAAATCATTGATAGTCTCACGACTAACATATATCGCTAACATACCATTTTAAAACCCATATTATTAAATGCAATCAGAATAAAAAAAATCAATTGTAAAATTCAAATAATCAAATCACATACAGAGCTATAACAATAACTAGATAAATAAAAAGCCTGAGTCAGAAAACTAAATGTGCCCACATACTGTGACTATTGTATGTAAAAAACTGTATAGGGAAAAGAAGCAGCTGAAATTTTAAGGCAAATGTATCTTAAATACACAGAATATAAAACAAATTACATGAATATCTATCTGGAAGATTCATAGAAAGGTGTGAAAATCGTGTTCTTGATTCAGGCCATTTGGAGCTCTGGAGTCCAGATTTAAAATAGATCTGATCTCCAGCTGTCTCAACATCCACCTTCGATTGCCACCCCTTGCTAGTTTAGGAATTGAATCAATAACAAAGTATTTGATACAATTTGGGTTGCTGTTGTGCCTTTCAGCAAAATGGCAGGCAACAGGATATGTTTCATCAACATTAGTGATCGCCCTCAGATGTTGGAGGATCCTCTTATGGACCTGTAGCTTAGTACTCCCACGTATTTCAATCTGCACTCACACTCCAGAATCTAGACTGCATATTCAGTTTTGCAACTGAATATGCCCCTGATTTTCTGAGGTTTCTCACTAAACGGTGTGGTGTATTTGTAGATGTTTTAAGCAAATCTACAAGCCCTGCATGTACTGCACTTGTGGAAGCCGTTTCTAGGTTGTAGCCAACTCTTATTATCCACCTTGTCAGGACTACTTTTCACTGAGGCATCCCTCATGGAGGGAGGCTTCCTGAAAGTAATAGATGGTACTCTAGGCAGAATGGGCCCCACTGTGACATCACCCTGAACTAGTGGCCAGTGTTTTCTCATAATGGCTCTTAGTTGTTTCTCTTGTTTGCTGAACCCCAATATTAGTCTTATAGTGGAGTCCAAATATGCAGGGTGCCTATTAAAAAGTAGCTCCTCCCTACTTTTTTGGTTCACTTTAACAAGTGCAGAATCACGTATATTTTTTTAATATCCCCTTTGTAGATATATATATATAATTGTGTGCCTCTAAATGTATGGTCTCTTTCCCACCATACATGATACTCTTCTTGATCTCCTGTCACCCCTGGATCTTTTTCTTTCATGCTGAGAGACGAAGCCTGATGATTGCTGCCGTCCAAAGGGTCTATATTCCCGTAGATGATGGATTTGCATACTGAATATGGGAGAGGGTACTTGGTGAAGGGGTGGCTCTTGATGATGTAGTGGTTCTAGGTACATCTTTAGTGATTTGGTGGGTCATCAGGGATGTAGGGCTTCACTTGGAGTTACCCTTTCCCGATTAGCTGTGATGTAATGATGAAGGTCACACAGTGAAAGCATTGCCTTGAATGAACTGACAGTTTTTTTTGATTGTCTGTGAAATTGTACTATGAACTGCTTCATGTTTTGTTTTACAGGAGTTTGCCTTTAGTAGAAATGTCACTGTCCTCAAACCTCTGATCCTTTCCAGTGACCTGACAGTGAAAGACGCCCTTCATCGTGTGCTGAAGTTACCAGCTGTTGGCAGTAAAAGATACCTCACGAACAAGGTACCTTAGAACCCTATTGGTTTCTGTCTGTTAGATTAACTTCTTAAAGCTGTTTTTAATTAAGTAAATGACATTTATCGTATCAGGTGAGTGATTAGTAACAAATGGTGTAAGTTCTAGGTACAGTAATGATTGTTAGTGGTATCTAATGAGGATAGTGGTCTGAGAGGAGTGCTATGTGATGAATGACATAAACGTTGTGTAATGAATGTGGTTAGTGCTAATGGAGAATTTATGTTGCAAGTAATCAACAAGGTGAGTGATATGTAAGGAATGAAGTTAGTGGCTTAATAAATACGCAGATCTTGCACCACTATGCTGATATCTTACACCGCTCAGCCATTCTCCTGCCATGGTGTGACTGCCCCTGTAATTGAGGTAAATTGTTGACACTGACTCTGGTGAGGGAACTGCATGTTGGTCGCTGGGATTAGTTCGACCTTAACAAGTGTTGACACGGAACTCACTTTTAAGAAAAAAAATGTCGACAGATCTTTCTGTGTAGAATGAATCTTTTAAACAGCCTGTGTAATTACATCAATGATACTCTCGATTAAGGTAAAGAAGATTCCAGAACATCCAGTATTTATAAACAACCACGGTTAAGCCGAATCAAGTTTATTAGACAAGGGGTATTTGTTTAGACAATACTGATATGTTTCTTAAGGGAAATAGGAAGAGTTATTTTAAGGTATTGTGGATACTGAAGAAATGAAATGAGGATAAGTTGAAAGGCACATACTGGCTGAGGTAGTGGAGGCCCAGTCTGGGAGGGTAGGACCTCTATAAGTGGCGAGAATAGTTCTTCTCAATTGAACAATATCTGGGATAAGAATGGTTGGGGCGGCAATCCCCTTCCAAGTCCCTGAAAAAACAATTAAATAAAAAGGCATGGGTACATCCTCATTCAGAAATTTGTTTTTTGTTGAATATTGCATAAAGAGCCAAAATTGGCTCACCAAAAAGGGTGAGGAGCATCTGTAATTGCCTCTCTCCAGAAGACAAGGGAACTTGTATGGGTGAGGATAGCACACCAGTGAGCTATCAGAACAAAGTAAACCTGAATTAATTAAAAAAATAAAAAATATTCGGATGTTGTGTCACAGAAGAGATGAGGCAATTGTAGCCTTGATCAAGGCTACAATTGCCTTATCTCTTGATCAAGGTTACAATTGCCTTATCTCTTCTGTGACAAATAGTCCACTACCTCCGCCAGTATGTATCTTTCAACTTATCCTCATTTCATTTCTTCAGTATCCACAATACCTTTAAAATAACTTTTCCCCCACTCTTCCCCAGACCCCAGGCTATTTCAGTCCTGATGAGACCCTATTTATTCTTCCAAGGGTCGAAACACCGTCGACAAATGTACAAAGACAGACTGTTTCTTTGAACTGTGATACAATGATTAATTCCTGTGTCTCGAACTCTATCGACTAGAAAACTGCTGTCTTTTGTTGTAAAGCAACCAATATACCGTGTATGTTCACATTGCACTTTACCTTTTCGTCTTCAAGTTCGGTTTTGGTTTGTCTTTTCACGTGGGGTATACTCATTCATCCTGTTTCCCTTAAGAAACACTTGCATCTGTTTTGTCTAAACAAATAACCCTTGTCTAATAATCTCGGTTTGGCTGAACCGTGGTTGTTTATAAATACTGGCGGTTCTGGAATCTTCTTTTCCCTACTCTAGAGTAACATTGATGTAATATACTGGTTGTTTAAAAGATTCATTCTACACAGAAAGATCTGTGAAAAAAGACTTTCTTAAAAGTGAGTTCCATCTGAGCAATTGTTAAGGTTGACTTGATTCCCCTGTTCACAATGACATACGGGGTGCTTTTGTTCTTGTATAAATGGTCGCTGGTCCGGGGAGGATGCTCGATTCAAGGCTTGTGCAGTGCTTCAACCCGGGTCTACATGGGTGCCTTTAAATCTTAATAATTGGTAGTGTATTCAAATAAAGTGAAAATCTTGGGTTTTTAATCTGAGATTTAGTCCCATGTACCTTTCAGTGCCTTTCTCTGGTCATAAACTTGTACAAGAGGCTAATGGAAGAACGACTAATCTGAAACCAGCATTAGCAAAGGTTATCGAACTGCCTTAGCCAACTGGTGCAATGGTTAATCATTTGTTATTGCAAGCATATTGCACAAAAAGAAACAAATGCTTTTACCTAAATGTGGCTGCCATATGCTTGCAATATAAATTTGAAATTTAGAACACATTCACTGATGTGCCAGTTTAACAAGTGATTGGTTGATCCTGGGCAAAGCTGTGCGGCCCTGATCTTATTAGAATTATCTGTGGCATTTGACATAGACTCATATAACTTGCGGATTAAGAAAGTTTACGATTTTGGTATATACTCTAAAGCCCTTAAAAGGTTGAGCTTTTTTTCTAGCAAAGAGATCTTTTTCCGTCCAACTTGGCACTTTCAGATCCCGATCTTACAATTCTGAATGCGGAGTACCACAGGTCTCGTATTTGGACCCTACTCCTTTTAATGTTTACGTGGCCCCACTGTCAAAAATTGTAAGGAAATGGGGCTTTGATGTCTGCTCTTGCGTGGACGATACCCAGTTGATTATCTCTCTGGGCGAGAAATTGGATGAAACCCAGTGAAATCTACGTGATTGCATCACTGAGGTAGCAGGATGGATGACTAATCAGTGTTTAAAATTAAATGCAGACAAAATGGAGATCCTGCTATTTGGTGGGGCTCACTCTATCTGGGATGTCTCTTGGTGGCCAGACTCTTTGGAGATATGCCTTCCCTAAAGAAATCGGTCAAGAATTTAGGGATCATGTGGACGATGCTCTTTCCATGCAAGAACAGGTCAAACTCACTGCGGTAAGTGCTTTGGCATTCTTAAGCTTCTCAGAAGGCTGTTTAAATGGATGCCGATTACCTGTCGCAGAACCGTAGTCCGGGCTTTGATTACCAGTTGGTTGGACTATGGCAATGCCCTTTCTGTGGGCATGGCGGATTACCTTTTTACCAAACTACAGATAATTCAAAATGCCGCTGCTAAGCTAATCTGCAATGTGGACGGGTTTGGTTCTGCTTCAGCCTGTTTGACATCTCTTCACTGGCTTCCTGGGCGGAAAAGAGCTAGCTTTAAACTTTTATGCTATGCTCACAAGGCCTTGTATAACACTGGACCCGAAATCTTACGAACCAGAGTTGAATTTCACAAACCTTCACATGACTTAAGATCCTATGAACTAGGCCTAGCCAAGAACATACGTTTTGGGAAAACCAGAACTGCTGAATGTTCTTTTTCGTACTTGGTGGTAGCCCAGTGAAATCTTTTACCCCTGATTCTCAGTCTTACTGACAGCCATCTTCAATTCAGAAAGAAATTGAAAACTTGGCTGTTTTCGGGATAAGGCCCTTTGGGTTTAGGTTCCGACTTTTGCAGTAGTCCTTCTAGGTGAAACTTGCACTTCTAATTATTGTGGTGTGCAACACCAAAAATAAACCAGGGCCTCAGCATACAGCAGAACATTACATATTGGTTGTTGTTGTAAGCGTAAGTACTGACCCCACTATGCAGGCACATCGGTATATTGACTAACTAGCTGGGCTTGATCAAGACAATAAAAGGCATGGACATGGAGCCGTCAGTCCTCAAACTATCTAAGAAATGACCAAGTACACAGAGGGGACATTGGAAGTGAGAGGCAAAAGATATGTGTTCCTCCAATGCCAGAAAATAGTGGCGATAAAAAGAAAAAGGTGAATATCGGGCTGCTATTTGGGATCTCTGAAATTCCCAAAGAACAAGGCAAAGGAAACAACAGATAGTGTCTCAGTGTCAGCTCTACTGTAGCGGAATTCTGGTCTTTAATGAAGGAGGGCAAACAAATGCACCAAAAGCAGTGACTAAAATAGGAAGGGAAATCTTGCCAGGAAAATAATCTACAAGTTTGAATGGAAATGCATGTACACAAGCAGTTTTTCAAAGCAAACGAGAAAAAGAAACATCTAAAAGTGCTATTGAAAAGTCAACATTTACTTTTTCTATTTTTTTTTTTTAAAGAAAAACACATGCTTGCATATTAAAAACTCAGCTTTTCAGACTAATCTATTTTTTACATTCTCCCTTTTAAAAGAGAACAAATGGTAGAAAACTGTTTCCATTGTGTTATGTCCGGCCCAACCACAGTACAGAACCATCACTCATCACTCATCACTCATCACCACCACAGACAACATCCCCATGATCCTTGACAGCGGAGACACAGCAGCCCTCATTCTCCTGGACCTCTCTGCAACTTATGACATGGTCTTGCATCCCACCCTCATCAGGTGCCTGCAAAAGATTGGCATCCATGGACCCGATCTCCGCGTGATCTGTTCCTTCTTAGCGGATAGAACATGCAGTCAGCCTGGCAGCTTACTCCTTGGAAGCCCTCAAAGTCATTGCGTAGTTCCTCAAAGTTCATTGCTCAGCCCCACCCTCCTCAACTAATGCATAATCTCTCTGACCAATGTCATCCACCCACACATCAACATCCTCTCCTATGCCAACGACATGCAACTCATGCTCTCTCTCGCACAAGATCCCAACATAATAATTTCACTGCCTGCATGAATGAAGTCGCTAACTGGATAAAAGCCAAACTGTCTCAAGCTCAACACCGACGAGACAAAAGTAGTGATCTTTGGCAAGAACATCTCAGCAAGGGACTCCAACTGGTGGCCCGCCAAACTGGTACCCACAATCCACCCAGCACCCATGCCAGGAATCTCAGAATAATTAATCATCAACTACAAACTGGACATGACCATACAAGTCAGCGCCATCACTGCATCCAGCTTCCACACCGATACTGAGGAAGATCTTCAAGTGGCTCCCAACCAACACTGGAAAAACTCACTTATGATGTTGTCACCAGCAAGTTGGACATACGAGAACACCTTCCTACGCTGGGATCACAAGCCGCTCACTAGAAGACTACAAACCAACCCTAACTTGGGAGCCAGATGCATCCTCAACCTCCCATGCAGAACTCGCATCACACCACACCTCAGGGAGCTCCACTGGCTCCTAATACACAAACAGATAATTAATTTCAAACTCCTCACACACACATTCAATGCACCACACAGCTTAGGACTCACCTACCTGAAAAGTTGCATCTCCTTCTACCAACCATTCGGACACCTCTGCTTAGCAGGACCCTTACTCACACATATCCCCTGCATACACAGAACTAGATCAGGGCGACGGATGTTCCCTTTATCGGTCCTAAAGTGTGAAACGGCCTCACATTCTACATCAGAACCTCCTCTCTCCTTGAATTCTGTAAGAAGCTGAAGACTTGGATTTTTGATTAACAAACCCACCATAGGCAGGGCTAGGCACAAACGCTTGCTCAGGGGCAGGATACCTTTGCGGGTGATAGTTCACTTGACAGATGCACATAACACAACATACATCTTCACATAGAGGAACAAGCACTGGCAATGCCATTAGGTCTGGCTTATGAATGAAAGTGCCTTTTGTGTCATTGACTGGTTTAAATACTCAAGTATTCATACATGCACTCTAATGGCACCTTACCTGGGGTGACTACACACTCTATTATGCCACCCTTCTGTGGCAGGGGGCATAGACCTAGCCATGATTGGAGGAGTCTCCCCATCTTCAAGATGGCGGGGACTGAAAGATGTGCTTCACCTCACCTCCCCCACCTTAGGGTTAGGGTTGGCAGAGGTGGGCACTCCTCCTATTCTTCAGAGTTTTTCTCACCGGTTTTACCGTCCAAAGTGGGGGTCTAAACCAGGGGTTGCCACCTGCTGCTAGCAGCAGAGTCTGTGGATCGCATTACAAAGGCATTTGAAGCTTCCCTCTTTGAGCACTGGCCCATCCTGGGGGAGGAGGTGTGACACCTCCACCCAGGATGTGCATTGTTTCTGATCCCAGAGACCAGGGGCTCTCTACCCAGGGGTCTAAAAACATGTCTGGTGGTGGCTGCCTGCCTACAGCCGGTCAGAGACCACACCAGGCTTAGTAGGTTTTCAGGAGGCACCTCTGAGGTGCCGTCTGGGTACATGGCACAATAAATCCCACAGTGGCAGTGTGGGTTTATTGAAAGGAGTAGTTTGGTACCAAACACTCCTGTGTTCAGTGAAGCCATCATGGTGCTGTGGAACTTGAGTTGTTGAGTTTCCAGCCCATGTACTCTCTATGGCCTCCCTGGCACTTACAATATTAAGGAATGGACCCCAATATTGTATGGGCATATATGCTCCTGCAGATATACCCTCACCTGTGGTATAGTGCTCCCTGCCTTAGGGCTGTGAGGATTGCTAGAGGGTGACTTAACTATGCCTTCAGGCAGTGCTGGCTGGCTTGGCACCCAGGCAGGGTGCCATGTCGACTTTGTCGTTTTCTCCCTCACAGGGGCATGCAATCTGCAAGAGCAGTGGCATGGTCCCAGTGAGGGGAGTCTCGGGGGACAACGCTTTTCTGCAGATTTCCTCTGATTCCATCAGTCCTCATCAAGCTGTCCCACTCGAGAGCCAAGATGATCCTAATAGCTCCAGAGTGTCCACGTCCGTGGTGGTTCACGGACCTCCTTCACTAGTGCATCCGTCCGTTCCCATCTCAAGCTGCCATGCAGACCAGAGCTGCTAACAAAGTTCGAAGGCCAGATGGTACACCCCAATCTCTCCTCTTTTAATTTGGCGGCATGGCTCCTGAACTAGTGCAGTACGGTCACTTGAATCTGCTGCAGGACTGTATCAATGTCCTCAGAGAGGTTAAGCGGCCTTCAACACGTTCCGCATATGACTTCAGGTGGAAGAGATTTTGCATTTGGTGTTCCTCCAAGAACGTGGACCCTGTATCTTCACAGAAAGTTGTCATTCTTCTGTACTTCATATGGCAAAATCTGGCTTGCAATTCTCTTCTATAAAGGTTTACCTGGCAGCCCTTACTGCCTACAGAAAATGTCCTTCACAAACCTCTTTTTACAAAATCCCTGTCATCAAGGATTTTCTGGAAGGGTTGAAGCAGGTTTTCCCTCCTATTAGGCGCCCTTCACCTCCCTGGGAGCTTAACATTGTATTCTCTTGTCTTATGCAGGATTCCTTTGAGCCTATTCACAAAGCCTCCCTGCAACACCTTTCTTGGAAGACCGCTTTCCTTGTAGCAATAACATCAGCTCGCAGGGTTAGTGAGAACCAAGCGCTTTGTTCTCACGAACCACATACAGTCTTCCACTCTAGCAAAGTGGTTATGAGAACTCACCCACAATTCCTCCCTAAGGTTATTTCGGATTTCCAAGTTAATCAGATGATCTCATTACCTACATTCTTTCAGAATCCCTCTACTCCAGCTGAAAGAACTCTTCATTCCCTGGATGTGAGGAGAGTTTTGAAGTTCTATCTTAATAAGACACATACCCCTGCAGATCAAATCAATTGTTTATCAACTATGGTCCTGTCCGTACGGGTTTAACCATATCTAAGCAGTCTATCTCCCGATGGATAGTTTACTGCATCCTATTGTGCTATCAAAAAACGAACAAGACACTATCAGCTAAGCCTAAAGCACATGTGTGAGAAAGTGCCTCTTTTGACATGGTTAGCCGCCATGTTTTGCCTGGAATATGATGTGGTTTCGATTGTAGTGCACAGGTTCCCTGCCAACCAGGTCCCCTGTGCCAGTGCTTCTTCCCTATAACTGCTCCACAATTGTCCCTTCAGGCTTCCTGTAAGTCCCTAGTAAATGGTACCTGGGTACCTAGGGCATGGGTACTGAAAAGGGTCCCCTAGGGACCCCTCACGTAGGCCATTCAAACAGCCACTGCAGCATGCATGGCCTGGTGCACACAAAACTGATGCAGATAAAACGACAGTCGACTTGGCACACTGCCTGTGTTCCATGCCAACTAGCACTGCCTAAGTCACCCCTCTAGCAGACCTTTCAGCCCAGGCAGGGTGCCTTATACCACCGTTGTGGGCATATCTGCATGAGCATATAGGCCCCTACAAAATTTAAGTCTATTCCTAGATGTTGTAAGTGCCAGATAAGCCATAGAGAGTACATGGGCTGGAAACTTGACAACTCAAGTTCCCCAGCACCATGATGGCTCTCTGAACCAAGGAGAGTTTGACAACAAACTACTCCTCTCAATAAACCCACTTTGATGCCAGTGTAGGATTTATTGGAACATGTACTCAGAGGGTACCTCTGAGGTCCCCCCCCCCCCCCTGAAAACCTACGAACCCTGGTGTGATCTCTGACCGGTTGTAGGCAGCCAGCCACCACCAGACATGTTTCTGGACCCCTGGGTCGAGAGCCCCCGCTCTCTGGGACCAGAATCAAAGCACATCCTGGGTGGAGGTATCACATGGGCACAGTGTTCGAGAGGGAAGATTCAAAGGCCTGCCGTCCATGTAAGGCGACCCCTGACCTCTGCTGCTAGCAGCAGATGGTAGCCCCCGGTTTACACCCCCACTTTGGGTGGGAAAGCCGGCAGGGAAAATTAGGAAGAATAAGAGGTGTGTCTTGCAGCCAGCGACCTCCACAACCCCTGGGAGGACTGCCTGCCTTCGACGAAGACCAGAACTCCTGAGGACAGCAGCTCTGTCCACAAAGAAATCAACCCAAAGGACTCTGGTGCCCTCCGGATCCGCGATCCCTGACCACTCTGCACCCGACGCCTCCGACCTGTGTCCAGGTGTCCCACCAATCCAGAAAAGGTTCTACAGCTATGCTGAGTCCAAGTCCAGCGTTGGTTGACCCTTCCTGGACTCCACGACAAAGCATGCAGTGTGAATCCAAAGGCTCCCCCTGACCGCGACCGGCTCCGATAAGAAAACCCGATGTCAAAGGGCACCCCTGCACCTGAAGCCTCTGGGCCTTGGGGAGCTCGACCGACTGTCTCTACGACCTACAGCATCTCAACTTACCTCGGGTGTCACTGGTTTCCTTCGTGCAGCCTCCAGTTTGTCGCCTGCTGCCTGTTAGCCAAACCGAGTTTCTCCATTGAAGTGCATTGTGTGCCGGACACCTTGTTTGCACTCTGCACCCAGCCGTCCCAGTGCCGCTGGTGGTGTATGTTTGGTTCTGCCTTGTGGCCCCTCCTGTACTTCCCTAAACCCCCAAAGCTTGAGCCCCGCAACCGTTTAACCTACCTGCAAACAGTGTGTCCTCAAGCACCCCCGGTCTCCAGTGGGTAACATTGGGCCCGATCTTCAAATTCGACCTCTGCACCTGGCCGCCCCTGTGCCGCTGGTCGTGCAGTGTTTGTGCTTACCTGAACCTTGCCCTCTCCTGACCCTGCAATTCGAAGACAAGAACTGTAATTTTATTACTGACCTGCAAAACCGCATTATTGTTTTCCTCTATAGGTTAAAATTGCAAAGACTAAAAATTGCACTGTGTCCACTTTTGAAACTGAAAGGAATTTCTATTTAAAAACGTACTTACAGGGGGCGTGGCTGGCGGCCAAAGCAAATGGCCGCTGCCTAGAGAGGCTCCGCGATCGAAGCGACCTCCCCACTGATCCAAGCATTGATCCGACGGCGCAGGACGCTTTAAAAACAGTGGATAAGGCGTTGGAAGCACCAAGGGAACGAATAAGTGGCTCCCGAGCACTGGGCGTCTAATAAAAAACAGCCTAGGTCGTGTGGAAGAGACGTGGCCTGCAACATACGGTGGAGCCGGGGTGTTGCGTAGACAAGTGACCACGAACAGCTGAAGGCGGAGCTACACGGCGCGACCAGGGGGACGTGAGCCGCTCGTGAGTCTTCGCGGCAGTGGGCGCACCTGAACCCTGACTATCGAGTGCGGGAAAGCGGAGACCGGCTGTAAAAAAGTAAGGCGGAGCGACGTGGGAGCTGCGTGCGAATGAAAGGCTGCCCTGAAGCGGGACCACGGGCCCCGGCTTTGCCTTGCTGACGGGGAAATGAATGGGCGCTGCCCCAGCGGGGAATGAGGACCTGCTTTAACGTGCCTGCCCACAAGATAGGGCTGCACTGGTATCGCGGAACCCGGTAACAACCGAGGGGCCATATGTAGAGTCTGCCAACGGCTGCCCCCTCTGACCCGCTGCGGTGAGCCTCCCGGCGCTCGCATACGCGCCTGATTGTCCACGCATAGTGAGGTGAACAGACATTCATCAGGGCCTGTGGCGGCTGTTGTGGCACTCCCTGTGACGGCATCGGTTGTGCTGCATGCCTGTGCCTCCTGACAAGCGCCAACCAACGTATCGACACCAACGCTGCACCAGAAACGGCGCACCACCGTCCCACATGTCTCTAGGTGAATGCTTGCGCCCTGTGAAACGACTTACCTACTACTGGCACAGACGCTTGGAGTAGGCTGCGCGGAGGCCTGAGGCGACCGAGGAGTACACAGCAGAGAGACTTCTAACACTAGCACGGAGGGGCCAATACTGCAGCGGGTACCCCTGTTGAAGCTCAGCCACATGCGAACACTGCCAAGACGATTCAGGTGATACTAAATGCGATCCGACATACAAGCAAGCCAAAATACCGGCGAACCTCCACTCACACGTTTTCAGGCTATCACTACAAGGGGAGGGCGGCAGGAAACCGAAAGGCCGCGCGTGGCTGCTAGTCCCGCAGGCAGGCAGCGGCGAATACTGCCTCCCACCCCCACAGTCCAGTGTGGTTACACGGAGAACCGGTCAAGATGGGGGGCCGGGGTCAACGAACAGTGCAGCAACTAAAACTGGATAAATACGCCTACAATAAAGATTCGCCGGACCAGTCTGGGTCACAAACTGGGCGAGGGGAAAGCCTTACGACTGATAAACCAGCAGAGGTCACTTTGCAAGATATTATGACCACTTTGACCAAGCTTCAAACAACTGTGGGGTCGATCTCTACAGACATCTCACTAATTCGCGATGACTTTCAGAAAATGGCCACGCGGTGACGGAGGTAGAAACCACGACAGCAACCCTCTCCACGGACACGGCCGCTCTACAGCGTCAGGTCAAGAAACTAGAAGCAGATAATAAATTGATGGCGGCAAAGCTCGACGACCAGGAAGGACGCTCGAGGCGCAACAACGTCCGCATAATTGGCGTACCGGAAAGGACGGGGGGCCCCTGCCCTGGACATGTTTGTTGAAGACCTCATAAAAAAACCAGCTACAACCACGTGGACTGTCCAACTTCTTCTCAGTCGAAAGGGCCCACCGAGTGCCGGGTGGCAGACCCCAACCCGGGGCCCCCCCAGGCCCATACTCGCCCGCATCTTCAACTTCCATGATCGAGACGCGATCCTTCAAACGGCACGCATTGCTCCTCCAATCCGTCTCCAGAACTATACTGTTACATTCTTTCCGGACTATACGGCAGTGGTGACCAAACAACGCCGCAGCTTTCTGGAAGTTAAGAAAGAAATGAGGACCCAGGAGCTGAAGTACTCCATGCTATTCCCAGCAAAGTTAAGGGTAGAAGCTGAGGGGAAACTCTGGTTCTTTGAAACTCCTGAAGAAGCACACGACTGGCTGGAGGGATGGCGCCCGGCGTCCGGCCCTAGAGGACTGGGCAAGAAACAACATCGACTACAGGGGGCGGCGGCTCCAGACTCGGAGGACTCAGGCTCAACGGAGGATAGACTGCAGGTGAAAGGTGGACACTAAGGACGCAGTTCGGCTCTGGAAATCCATAATTGATGTGGGGCAGGACTCCACAGGCCTGACGGACAGGCCCGAGTGCTGGCCGACTTATCTGCAGCGGATCAATGTTCGTGACCGGAATCGTTGTACAATCAGCACTAGCCGGCGCCTTCGCTGTCATGGACCGAAGACATTTATTGGACCATTTAGCTGATATACTATGTTTTGACCACTGGGATGGTTTAGTGTGATCGTGGGACTACTCTTCCCCCCCGCACGCAAGTACAAGTTATGGGGAAAAAGCCCTCTGCAAAGTTTGGGTGGCGGGTAGTTTTAAGTCCGCCGAGCAGGGAGGGGGGAAGGGATCAGCTTCAAGGTTATGGTTTTCTTCATGTTACAGGTACGCTGCGAGATTACTAGGTACATACAAAATGTCTGCATGGTGTTTGTATTGCAATGCTCTTTATGTTCTCCCATTAATGACGTAATATATGGCACAAACGGATGCCCTGGCCGACTCTTCGACTGCACAATCATTGACTTCTAGTACGAAGGGCCCCCCTCTCTCTGTTATATCATGGAACGTAAACGGCCTTGGGGATTAGATAAAGAGAGGGTTAGTCCTACAATATCTTAAACGCAAGGCATCAGCAGTGGTCCTGATCCAAGAATCACACCTGGTGGGCTCGGCTTGTAAAGCCATGGATAGGTGGGGTTTCAAAATGGTGACGCACTCCGAATTTTCTTCCGGTTCTCGAGGGGTAATCGTCTTGGTCAATAAACGCTTCCCGATTATTATCACTGGGTCATGGACAGACGATCAGGGACGTTTTGCAGCTGTAGCGTGCCAGTGGGAGGGGCGACCGTATAATCTAGTGTCAGTATATATCCCGCCAGCTCTGCATCGGGTGACCTTCCCTGCCCTGGGTATATTCCTACTCACACAAGGCGAACTTAGAATAGGGGGCGACTTTAATGCCACAGTGGATGCCGCCATAGATCGACGGCCCCCCAGGGACCAGAGTGGGATAAACCTCCTGTTATCAGAATTCCTTGACGCCTTTGGTCTCGTGGATGCTTGGCGATCACGGTTCCCACAGGAGCGGCAATACACCTTCCGCTCGGGGGTACACGACAGTCTATTGAGAATAGATTATATTTTCACATTGCCGACAGGTTTAGAAAGGGTACTTGAGGTATCACATTTACCCAGGGGTATTTCCGATCACTCCCCTGTCCTACTCAAATACACATCTCATATCCTGGGGCGACGATGAATTTTTCCCGTCTACCCTGGGTTCCTAAAAAACCCTAAGATATGTAAGGGTCTACTTACAACCACGAGACAGTATTTTGCGGAAAACGAGCACTCAGTCACATCCCCGACAACTCTATGGGAGGCATATAAGATGGTACTGCGGGGCCAAGCTATCTCATTGATCACATGCCATAAACAGGATCAATTAAGCCACTTAGAGGCTCTCGAGAGGGAGGTGGGCCAAGCTGAAGTAGATCACGCTTCAGACACCAATGACACCACAGCACATAAATTGAACCTGGCCAAGCAGGAATACATGGACTATGTGTGGGAAGAGGCGAAGATTAGACACACCAAAACACTGCACACTATTTATGAGGTTGGAGATAAGGCGGGTAAGCTTATAGCCTGGTTGGATAGACGAGAGAATGCTAATCGCTGGGTGGCACAGTTGAGGCTAGACAATGAAGCCACTACGACAGATCCACAGCAGATAGTTGATGCGCTAGCGCTCCACTACGAGACAGTTTACACACCTACCGCCACAGCCACGATAGACGACAATCTTGCATTTCTCAAAGATATTAAGATGCCTACACTTGCCCCTAGCGAACGGCAGGAACTAGAAGCAGATTTGACGGCAGAGGAACTGACACTAGCAATCGGTGCACTACACACTGGGCTCTGGGTCCCAATGGGATACCTATCAAACTGTACAAAAAAGCGGTGAGCCACCTAGCACCACACCTGCTAGAAATGTATGCAGACAGTCTGGAAAGGGGAGAACTTCCCAGGGACCAACGCCTAGCGACAATAGTGGCAATACATAAACCTGGTAAACCACACGCAGGAATGTACATCTTGTCGGCCAATTTCATTTGCTAAATGCAGAAGCCAAAATACTGGCAAAGACGCTGGCCACCAGACTGCTACCCTATCTCACAAAGTTGGTGCACCCGGATCAGTCAGGGTTCATGCCAGGTCGTAACACGGCACTTAACCTGCGGCGGCTGCATGGGCGTCATGGCACGTATACCACTCATGAGAGGAGAGCGCTGTCATTCTTCCTGGACGCACGTATGGCATTTGATTTAGTCAAATGGCCTTTCCTTTTGCAGTCCTCAGACACCTAGGTTTCGGCCCCAGGTTTTGTGCGTGGGTCCAACTACTCTATACGAAACCCTTGCGCATGTAGTGGTGAATGGCCACATCTCGGCTGACTTCCCTTGGGAGGGGGACAAGACAAGGCTGTCCCTTATCACCGCTCTTATTTGCACTGGTGCTCTAGCCGCTGGCGGCTTGGATAAGACGGGATCCGGTCATTCGAGGGCTCAAGTGGGCGGAGGGGATGGGAAGACCACATTTCCTTATATGCGGACGATGTGTTGCTGTACATGGCATCCCCCGCGCGCTCCATTAATCGCCTCCTAGATATTTGAGCTGCATATGGTAAAGTTTCAGGATATACCATTAACTGGGCGTAATCACTGCTGTATGTGCTTAGGGGCCTCCTCCCGCGACTACCAAGAAACTGTGAGATACAGATTGCAGATGGCGGGGTTTAAATATCTGGGGCTCCATGTAACACCACAGCCTGAGCAGTTCACTGAAAAAAACGTCCTGGAACCCCTGGGAAGGTTCCGCGGGATGTAAACACTCGCTCCCTACCACTAGCTGCTGGGAAGAGCGGCCCTCTTCAAAATGAAGGCACTCCCTAGATTTCTATACGCCCTGCAAAATACCCGTTCCGGTTCCTCCCAACTATTTTAAAGCAATTGAAACCTGAAGTTAGCAATCTCCTTTGGGATGGAGAAAACCACGCCCGTATAGCGATGCATAAATTGGTGAATAGCTGGTATGATGGTGGAATTGCCCTTCCAAACATAAAAGTATACTATTGGGCATCACAGCTCACCGTGATCAAACCAATGGATCCATGCTCCGCAAGAGGAACCGGCGTTCGTGTGGACAAGGATATGTCCTCGGTGCAGAGAAGCGTCATGGGAGCACTTATAAATATTGGGGACCTAACCTTATAGGACCAGTGGCACACACCGTACGTATATGGTTCACTGCACTCCGCGCACTTGGCTGGGAGGGGGTATTGACACAAGCTACACCACTTTGGGAAACCCGACGCTTAGGCAAATTACGAAACAGCAAGGGATTTAAACAATGGGACCTAATAGGTATCTCCCGGGTTGGGGACTTGTGGAGTGAGGGGCAAGATCGTTACATTCCCCAGCTCCAAGAAACATATGGGATGGCGTCGACCGAAACTTTCAGTTACATGCAGATTAGCCACGCAGCTTCTGAAACTCATCCCACCGGGAACTGGGCTCCCAGAGGCCTCACCACTAGAGGATAGATTATTGACGGACCACATGACAAAAAAAGCGATTTCCCAAACATACAGCAAACTTGTAAATAACCAACCCGACCCCACAAAAACCCTCAGGGACAGATGGCAGACCGACATAGGGGAACTGGACGAGACAGACTGGCAGGAAGCGCTTGCATCCCCACGAGAGGTGGCAATACCCTCTAAATTAAAGTTCGTGTGTAGTAGATTCGATGGAGGATTTTGAGTTGCACTAACGACTGCACCGCATGGGACGCGCTGACACACCATTCTGTCTGCGGCAATGTGGGGGGCTGGGTAACTTCTACCACATACTGTGGGATTGCCCAGAGATCAAACCATATTGGGAAGCAGTCATGCGCACCATCTCGTGGGTGGGCGGAGCTACCGTTGAACCGGAACCCAAGAGATGTCTTCTAAATATCTGGGAGCCAACAGACCTCAATCAAATGGCCCAAGGTTGGGTGGCGTTAGGCATGATGATAGCAAAGCGGAACATAGCTCAACACTGGGAGGCGAGGCTACATTCCCACCTACCGTCAATGGTGCTGTGACATGGATGGCGCAATGATAGTGGAGAAAGTGGTATATGTGCATAGGGGGTGCCCCAAGAAATGGACACAGGTGTGGGAAAAGTGGAATGCCTTCAGGGGCAACATTTGCGATCCGCCTGTAGTTGAGTCGGTGTCAGATGTCAGCGACTAATTATATAGACCGGGGGTGCTGTGATGTTTTCACCAATCCACATAACGTAACTGTGATTGTGGGGGGAAATTGTGATGAAGAGCATGTGGATGTAATCAATCTGTATAAGACTAATCGTAGTAACATGCAGTACTTATCTATCTTAGTGTGCAGCAATATGTACCAATTCACGAAAAATGCTAATAAAAAATGTTTTTAAAAAACAACAAAAAACGTACTTACCTTTTTGCGAAGATCTTGGTCTTAAAAGAAATCTTGAGCAAAGCTTATTTTTATGAAAATGGTGCGGATCTCCTTTTTGAGTTGTGTCATTTATTGGTCACTGTGTGTATACTAAATGTCTTGCACTCCTCTGTGTTAGGCCTAAGGCTGTGCTCACCCACACTACCACGAATAAAGCACTTTGGGTTTGCATTGTGCCCTGTACACTTCTGGGGGAATCTTTGGACTCTGTGCACTGTATAACCACCTAGTGGTATACCATATACAGAGCCAGCTTCCTGCAACACTCCACTAGAGGTAAAGGGGCTGCAGCTGCTTTGTTGAGAAATGTTCCTATTCCAGATATTTGCAAAGCAGCCACGTGGAGGTCTGTCCATACATTTACCAAGTATTACTGCCTGGACTCTGATGGCAGAGCAGACACTCAAGTAGGACAGGCTTCCCTCAGAAATCAATTTGATTTAAAATTCTTCCTTAGTTCACTCTCTGTCTTCTCCACTGCTTTAGGTAAGGATGGGCTTATCTATTTAGTGCTTATGACTATAAATGGAAATCTACGAGAGAAGGAATAGTCTCTTACCTGTAACTTCAGTTCTCTTTTAGGAGAATTTCCATTGTAGTCATAAGCAACCCTCCCTTCTCCCTGGTGGAGTGAACAGAAGTAATCAGTGGACCTATATATCATCACGCATCACCTAAAAAAGAAATGAAGCAAATGCCACCTGCTCAGCATGTTGGGATACTGGTGGTCCCTGGGTTCTAAAAGGCACAGCTTCTGTTTTTAACTCCTATAATGACAGCCTTTGGGACTATTCTGTCCTTCCCTCCATCTCTATGCTCTATCAAAAAAGGGTTTGTGAAAGAAATTTATGCTGTTGCATCAACACATCATGAAATTATACACATAATGTAATTCTTCTGGCCCCTTTTTTTAAGTACAAGATGAAGAATTGGGCCATTGTAGCCTAGCCCTATAGGCTGCATAATGTTTCTTTCATCTAAAGAAAGGCGAGCATCTGCACTTAAGAAGACCTATTGTGAAAAAGTACTCAGGAGTCCCTCACGTGGGCGGGACTATTCAGTGCTTATGACTATAATGAAAATTACCCTATGAGAGAACTGGAGTTACAGGTAAGAAACTATTCATTATTTAACTTTGGTAACACTATTTCTGGTCGATACTCTATCTAACTGCAGCTTCCTCACTGCCCTCTCACCCACCTCCCTCTTATCAGGAGTGGTCACTTTTAAACATATAAAAAAGTTAACACTCACACCACACTGTTTCCAACAGTTGTTCACTCCGTGCATGAGGGTGTAGAAAAGGTAAAAGAGAAGATACTGACATCAGCGCACAGGAGTGCCACTTATATGTGCCTCCACTGTGTCACTTCTGGGAAAGTGTAGAGTCAGCGGAGAACCATACAATTTCACCTAATGACACTGTGCCTGGGGAGTATTCTAAGGTGAGGAATCTGTGGTTGGATAGAGTGTTCGCCAGAAAGAGCGTTGCCGAAGGTAAGTAACTTGTTATTGAAGTATTCGTGCTTCCTAATCTACTTCTATTTTTACTGCTCTCCTAAGTCTTCAAAGTGTCCCATACAGTAGAATGTGATGCAGACAGGATCGCTAGGTCATGCTAAATTAATACCAATCCATACATACATACCTCTAACCAGGACAGATTGCGTCTGCACAGGCTTGCTACATTCTTTCCCGACGTCATGGAAGGCAAGTTCAAAAGCTGATAACCGATAATCAAGCTATGTGTATTGTCAGGACTGAAAACAAACTCTCTCAACCAAGGCAGAATGCTGCTAATAAAGGCCAGCACAACTGAGAAAGAAGCTCTGGTCGCGTGGCAGGGGTGAAGCTGTGGTAGGGACTGGACATATATTGCTCAAGCAAACCAGACATCTCCATGGTCTCTGGGGCAGAGCCTCTGGCACAGAAGAATGCAAGTTACCATGTCCTAGGGGCAAGTGCAAGAACACATTGAAGGGGAACCACTATTTTGTGCAGACTGCATTAAGCTGCCACCAGTGAGGGAGCCTGCTGATGCAGTAAAGAATGCCCACAGCCTGGAAGCCACTTTATGGGCACTCGTTGAAAAGAGTGTTGCATATGTTTTTGCACACATGTGAATAGAGCTTCATTTGATTTGTGGAAATATGGGGTTGGAGATGTTAGTTTGGTTTGTCCATAACTTGTGAGGCTTGATTACCATTTCTTTTTCGCTGCCTATCCTTTCTCACACCCTTCTCTGCTTGCAGGTTGATCGCTCAGTGACAGGACTCATCGCTCAGCAACAGTGTGTGGGACCTCTTCACACACCTTTGGCTGATGTTGCTGTGGTTGCTCTGTCATACTTTGATAAGGTGGGAGCTGCAACAGCTATTGGTGAGCAGCCAATCAAAGGGCTGCTGGACCCTGCAGCAGGGGCCCGCATGGCTGTTGGAGAGGCACTAACTAATCTGGTTTTCGCCCGTATCACAAACCTGAAGGTGAGAATAATTTAATATTGTTATGCAATGCAAGAGTTATCATGCAATATCTACAATGCTTTACATTTGTTGATATCTGAGGCACTCTGCCTTTGTTCTGTTTGGGGTGGTATTGTTTCAGTAGGAATACTTGAAGCAGACATCTTATCAAAAAGGAAAAGGTTTTGGAGAAACACAAGGTTTGTAAGCCTATGGGGAGGTAACAAAAAAGCCAAGACAGTATATAGAACTCCCAAAAATCTAAGAAACACCATAAGGTGAAGCAGGACACTGAGAGGGTGGACAAGGAGTTCAGGTTCACACATCCTGAGGCAGAGAAGATAGTATACTATGTCCACAAGAAAGAGGAAACCCTGTGGGAGGACACTGAGGCAGACTCGCCACAGGAGGAGATGGATATGTATCCCTCCAGACAATCCCCACCTGATGACATGTCCATGTACCAAAGAGTAGTGAAGGGGACAGCAAATGTCTTTGGGGCCAATATGGAGGGCAAGAGAGAGGCTACATTTTTCATGTTAGAGACATTGAGCCCTGTGCAAAGAAAATAAAAACAGTTCTTGCCAATGCGCCCTACAACAAGGAAGGGAAATTTAACAGGCTAGCAACATTTAAAGCTGTGACGCCTAGAATAGAAAAGTAGTATAGGGCATCATCTCCAGATCGTAAGCACGTCCAGTCACATGTCGAGTCAGACTCCTTCATAGTCTCTACAGCCAGGAAGAGGGCGATGTCACCAACCTCTATGGAGCCACCATCAGACAAAGATAGTAAACGACTGGGGGCAGTGGGGTGAAAAATGGAGGGCTGCAGCCACCCAGTGGCATATTGCCAATTACTGTGCCTTCCTGAATAGATGCACATAAATGCTGGGAGGAAATGGGTGACATTTATGTCTCACTTCCTCGAAGAGTACCAGGCAGTGATTGAGGAAGGCAACAATATCGCTAATGTGTGCCTCAAATCAGCACTAGATTCAGCTGATACAGCCAGTTTACAACTCTCCATGGGCACTGTACTCCGCATACATGCCTGACAATGCGTTTTGGGTTTCAAACCAGAAGTCCAGCCAAACATCATCGATATGCGATTTACAAGCAAACAACTATTCAGCCCAGAAGAAGGCCAGACCCAAGATAGCATGGAAAAAATGACACGGCAAAAGCCATGGATGCTCTGCAGACACTAAAGTCTTCCTTTAAAAAGGATGGTGTTGCTGTTAAAAGAGGACAGAGGGGACCACTTTTGATTCCTCAGGTTTAGAGGCAACCTGCTGGGATCCTGTTCCGCCTTAGCAGACAGACATTTTTTCAAGGCAGGGGCCAGGCAAGAGCTAGAGAACTGTGGGAATGATCTCCCCTAGAGGCACTAAGTGTCTCAATGCTTCCCGCCCTCATGCACTTTACACCTGTAAGAGGAGTTTATGGAACTTCCTATACACCTAGGAGCTCATTAAGACAGTCAGGTGGGTTCTAAACCTGGTAGAAATAAGGTGTTTAATATAATTTCTTGAAAAAAAGTCCTACTTATACCACAGAACCATAGGTACAGAAAGGGCCAGATACTGCAGACAGAAGTTCAAGAACTATTACAAAAGACATTATAGAAATAGTGCCCCAACCTGAGAGAAATTCATGGGGTTTACCCTGTCTGCATTTTGGTACCAAAACAAGATCTAACTGTATGGACTGTCTTGGACATATGGTTTGTGAAAAGTTTAATCAAAATCCAAAGATTTCAAATTACAACCCTCCGGGAAGCAATACCATTACTGGAGGAGAAGGAATAAATGGTGACTATCGTTTTAAAGGATGCTTACTTCCACATCCCGAAACACCCTTCTCATCTCACGCTTATGAGATATCTCAGGTTTGTGATGATGGGGGAATATTAGCAATTTAAGGTGTAACTGTTCAGCATAAAAGCTGCGCAGTGAGTGTTTTCCAGACCACCACCAGCTATAGCCGCCCAACTCAGTGGACTGGCTGGTAAAGGAAGTGAAGTGTCTTGAACAATGCCAAAGAAACATTGAAGAGGTTATGAGCCTTTTGCATCAACTGGGGTTCACTGTGAATTGAAAAATTCTTCTCCCGTCCCAGAGATGAAAAAGGATTTCCTGGGAGTAGATTTAGACACGGTGAAAGCAATGGTGTACCCTTCTGTGAAGAGGGTCGGGTATTGCAGGGACAAGGTAATCTTTACCTGACGTCTCAGTTTGTGACAGTGAGAACAGTTAGGAAACTGTCGGATATGAAGGCTTCTTGCACTCATTTGATCCCAAACATAGTATTCAATGTTAAGACCCATTCAGGAGTAAGTAAACAACCAGGGGTAACAGATGATAGAAAAATGGGAGAATATTGTGGTTATAACAGACAAGTTCCACACTGAGTAAAAATTTAACAAGAAGCTAATATGCTTAAAGGAATGCCATTCATGACACCTCTACCGCAAGCCATCGTAACAGATGCCTGCTTATTGACTAGTGAGCACACATGTAACCGCTCAAGTTAAAGGGGCTATGGTCCACTCGAGCTGCCCAGGCAAATCAGGTACCTAGAGCTGAAGACATTTTACTTTGAGGTGAAAGCTTTTCAGAGTCAAATCATAAACAAGAGTTCAAATTCTAACTGACATTAAAACCACAATATTCTGGCTAAACAAACTGGGTGGAACAGTCTCTTGCCCACTATCAAAGCTACTGCAATGCATTGCATGGTCCCACTTACAGAAGGCATTCAGCTCGTGGCAAATCACGTTCCAGGAGTAGAAAACATTCACACAGACGAGCTAAGTAGGCGAACAAACAGCTCTCAAGAATGTGAACTAAACCATCCTTGATAGACACAATATTTCAGCATTGGTGAATTCCACAGATCGACCTTTTTGCAACAGCAGAACACATAAAATGCCAGTCCCTCACATCCAGGGATTGCCATTCAGTCACAAGGACATGCACTGTAGATAAGCTAGTACAGGACTTTTGTTTACAGTTCCTGTGCAGCAATGGAATTTAAATTTAGTTCTAGCAGATCCTCTGAAACCAATGCCCAAAGCTACACGTAACTACCTTACGCGAAGAGCAGCCTTTCATAGTGGCAACCTTTCTGAAGAGGGTAAGCGGACCTCAGACTCTCACAGTGCAGGAAGATTAACTAACCATGTGGAAAGGAAAGGTTATCATGAAAACATACTCTTAAGTGCTTACCAATGGTAGTGTCACCATTCCACATCAATCAGGCCATCACCCTTCCAACTTTCTTCCATCAGCCAAGTAGCCCAGGAGAGAAGGCATTGCACGCCCTAGATGTCAGGAGGGCAGTAATGTACTACATTCAGGAAAACCACGCAGTTGGTCTTGGGACACTCACCAAAGGCAGTGGGCACAACAGTGACAAAGAATAGTATTATGAGATAGATAATGCAGACCATTGAACACTGTTATCTATTGGCAAACAAAACACCGAAGGCACAGTCCACTAGGAAGAAGGGGGCCACACTAGCATCTATGGCCAATGTCTCAGTACAGGACCTCTGCAAGGGAGCCACGTGGCAGCAGTTGACTTCATTCAGCCTCCATCCTGGATTGTCGATGTCCTCTTGGCAGTGAAGCATCCATTGACAAAATCAGTATGCGCCTGTTGTCGGAACAGATTTGTGGATTGGTTCGGTAGGTATGGTACCCAACATACTGACCAACTTCAGGCCAGACATTCTGAAGTGTTGCTGTCAGCATTGTCTCTAGCCCCTCAAGGCCTAGCTTTGGGCACAGTTAAAGGGTACTTGCCAGCACTTTCAGCTTTTTTGAGGTTGCCCGACCAGCCTTTCTTGTTTCAGTCACCTATTGTGATGCATTTCTTGAAAGATTTCTAATACGTTTCCACCTTCTCCGTTCATTGCGCCCCAGTGGGACTTAAATTTGGTTCCTACTTTCCTTATGTGTAGGAAACTGGGCTTTTGTTGCAGTTATCCCCTTTTTTTTGCCCCCTTTTTAGCTACTAGATGCTGATTTTCGACTCTGACAGTGCACTGAGGACTGCTAACCAGACCTCGGTGCCAGTGATCATTCCCCAAAACAAGGTGTTGTCTAATTGTGCTACAATTAACTAAGGACTTTAGCACCCCTGTAAGTCCCTGGTAAATAGTACACCAGGTACCTAGGGCATTAGTGCTAAAGAGGGTCCCAAAGGGCTGCAGCATATCGTATGCCACCCTAAGAGACCCATACAGATATTACACACATACTGCCATTGTAGGCTGCGTGACATGGTGCAAACCATGAGTGAAAACATGACATACTCCTGTGTGCCATGCCAAAGTCACTGCATCTAATGTAAGTAATTCACCCCTACAGCAGGCCTTTGAGCCCTAAGGCAGGATGCATTACATTCTATGTGAGGACATATCTACAAAAGCAGATATGTCCCTGCGATGTATAGTTCTATTACTAGACGTTACGAGTGATCAGGGAAGCCATCTTAATGTATCTACTGGACACTAGTCAAAACTATTCACCAGCTACTTAATGGCTTCACTGAAACCTATGGTGTTTGGTATCAAACACCTCATATTAATAAACCCGCAATGATTCCAGTGATTGATTTCTTAATACATGCACCCGGAGGGTACCACAGGAAGTGGTCATATAGGGGGTGTAGTGACCCCAGGGGTATGTAGCCCATTTTCTACTACCCTACACTCCCCTAACACCCTAAAATGTAGTATTTAAGGAAGCCCCTGGCACCAGGAAATCAGATTCTTGCCGACCTAAGAAGAAGGACACTGATGAGCCGCGAGAAGCAAGGACTGTGGAGAAGCAACTGACTTGGTGCCAACCCTGCCGACCTATCTACTGTTCCTGCTAGATTGCGCTAAAGTTGTCTCGTCCTGCAGCTGGAGTAACTCTCAAAGCCTGGGAGGACTGCCTGCCTTCAACAAAGCTCCAAGAACTCCTGTGGAGTAGCTGAGCTGCTTCCCTGCATCCTGCTGGCACTCCAAAAGAACTGTGAGGACTCTGGACTGCCGCAAACCTGACACCGGAAAGCACCACTGCACCCGTGCCCCCTAGCCCGAGTTGAAGTGGGCCAACAGAGCCAGTGTGGTACTCCGACCCTCCTGAGACAAAGCCCACCTTGGGATTGCCCACAGTGGATGCGCAGACTCTTTGTGCAGCCCCCTCTACCGCGAGCGTCTCCAGTGACGAAAACCAGATGCCTCAAAACACCTCTGCAGCCGGCCGCCCTGGCCTGAGGAGAAGAGAACCAAAGGTGTCCCCATGTCCCTTAGCATCGTGAGACGTGAGCCCCCTTGTTTCAGCCTGACTGGTCTCCCAGTCCCAGGCCTAGCCTCTTTGTAACTGGACTTTTCCCCATTAAAGTGAATGGGGCACCTGACGTCGTAACACACCTCTGCACACGGAGGCCCCAGAGCCTCCCTAGGTGACCTGTTGGTGTGGCCTTGGACCTTGCCCCATACTCACCTTAAGTCCAGGAGATTGGTCCCGTGAGTCGTTTTGAAATGCTCGATTGCAGTACATGGTTTTCTCTCATAGGATAACATTGGGCACCCGTTGCTGAAAAGCACCTTTGCACCCATCCACCCCTGTGCTGCCCGAGGTGACTTGTTGGTTCTGCCTTGGACCTTGCCCCATACTTACCTTAAGTCCAGGAGATTGGTCCCGTAAGTCGCTGTGAAGTACCTGTATGCACTGTGCTCATTTTTAAAAACTGAAAAAATTGATAACTCAAAGTACTTACCAGATTCTGATGATCTTGGTATCTAAGTTCATATAAAAGTATGTTATTTTTATAAATTGGTGTTGGATTTCTTAATTGAGTGTGGTCTCACTTACTGCCTTTGTGTGTGCAGTAAATGCTTAGCACTACCCTTTGATATGCCTAACTGCTTGCCCACACTGCCACAAAAGAGAGCATTTGGGGTGTCATTTGTGTCTCTGTAATTCCTTTGGGATTTGCCTGGACTCTTTACACAGTGTACCTCTTTTTGGTCCACTATTTTAAGAGAGCTGCTTTTTACATCTGTTGACCCTTAAGAGAGCCTTTCTCATGCCGTAACATTGTCACAGCGGATGAGCTACAAGTCCGCTCCGTCAACCCGCCAGATACCATTTTCCACCCAGACAAACTGGTTCCGAGAACTCCGGCATCTTTCTTCTGAAAGTGGGAACTCCTTTCCATGTTGGGCAGAACATTACCCACCCGGTATTCTTTGTTCTGCCTCACCCCTTTAAGTAGGAGGAGCGACTCCATCGGCTGGATCCTAAAAGAGCCCTCTGCTTCTATACCGATGGTACCAGAGGACATTGTGTGGACAATCGGCTATTTATTGGGTTCGCTGAAGTGAAAAAAGGCAATGCAGTGTAGAAGAGGACCATCTCCTGTTGGATCGTACTCTGCATTAAGATCTGTTACGCATTTGCCAAGAAGCAGCCTCCAGAGGGCTTGCAGGCTTATTCCATCTTAGCCAAGGCTTTCACTACTGCTTTGGCACGCAGAGTGCCTGTTCTGGACACCAGTCAGGCTGCTACAAAGGCATAACGCCATACATGCACATAACCCGACTGCTTGAACGGCCATTTCTGTCGAGATGGGCTCCTTGGCCACTCAGTCCTGCAAGACTGTTGGGTCTGTGTGAAATCACCGACCCACCACCTTGGAGGTACTGCTTTTGGTATCTAATTCAAAAGGTGATGAATATGCAGTTAGAAGTTGTCAGAAGAACAAGTTACTTATCTTTGGTAGCTCCTTTTCTGGTAGAGGCTCTATCTCACTGCAGATTCCTCACTGACCCTCTCATCTCCCCGTTCCATCTGAAAAGGTCCCACTATAGAGAACTGAACACTGTTCACAGCCAATCTGTAATTGAGCGCTGCTTCTGAGGGTGCGGACAGCTTGGAGGGGGAACTGATGCCAGCGAGCCTGGGTGGTGCTTATATGCGACTCCGCCCGTCACTTCTAGAGCGAAGCCCTGTTAGCAGAGGAATCCTCTGCCTCCCTGACTGCATCATCAATCTGTTCCATCAACTCTATTGCTGACCATGGAAAAATCTTTTGACTGCCCCATTACACTGATCAATTTTTGTGAGCAAGTAGCTAGAAAAGACATAGCTATGAACCTCTGTAGACTCAACACAATCTTGGTCAGAATATTCCAAGACTCTTCTAGCCCTCATGTTGTCCTGCTTAAAACTCATTCCCTTAAACAACCTCTGAATGAGTCAAGTCCAATGGGAATTAGAATTGCAGTGGCAGCAAACCGGAGCGTCTTGGGATGATGTTGGAGACTCATTTCGCCTCAAATAGTCTCTGCTGTGGCAGAGATTTTCAGATAGTCTAAACACAGGTCTCCCATTTCTACCTACAGCAACCAGAATCAGCATGATAACTGATTTATCCATGGAAAGTTGGAGAGCTCACATACAGGAGCTATTTAAGAGGTCTGTGGTCGGAGGCAGAGCAATCCCTCCTCAGTAACATATTGGAACTGGAGGCCGTCTAGGTAGGTCTGCCAGCGTTAAGCCTGGCAAAGCAAATCTTCCTTATAAGAACCAACAACACAACCTATGTGTATTACATTGCAATAGAGGAAGGGACAAGGTCCTACCCCCACCCCATCAGAGGCAGAGAGACTTTTATGGGACTTGGCAATAGCAAACAGAGTTGTTCTTTCTGTTCGAATTATTACCTTTGCAATGGCAAACTGAGTAGTTTTCTGTGGAAATAATTACATTGGATTCAGAACAAACATGTGCCTAACTTTATCCATCCCCCATGGTATTGCTACTAGAGGTCACTCAACTAAAAACAGCTTCACCAAATTTTCATGAATTGGGGTCATTGCAACCTAGACTTCTTTGCAACCCTGCAGAACACAAATGTTGGTCATGCGCAAGCCTGCACTGTTAACCAGGCTCCATGCTCAGTGCCTTTTCAATGACATGGTTGATAATCGTTTCTTCTCATTGTATTACGAAAGGCCAAGTCAGATTCATGTTCGCTGATATTGATAGTTTTAGCGTGGCCAGGCCAATTTTGGTACACTGACCTGGTCCGACTATCCCGATAGCTACCAATCCCACTGAAGATCCATCTGAAGTTTCTCTCCAGGAACAACAACTAGTTCTTGGGTCATGACTTGAGATTGCTGATCATTGCAGTTGGATTGCTGAGCACCTAAAATTCGGATGTCGACATCTCAACAGATTGCAGGGCATTCCTGGTGCAGGCAGGCACCCCTGCTACGACCAAGACCTACAGTGCCAAGTAGGAGCATTTCTGCTTTTAGTGTACGAGTAAAACTCTGAATGCCATCTCTGTACAGCCACACTAAATTCTTCTGTGCCTACTCCATCTGGCCAGGAAGGCCTAAAGTACACCTCAGTCAGGGTACATCTGGTAGCAATATTCAGGTTCAGAAAGACCGGCAACACTCCATTCTTGTTTTCTCAAAGGATCGTCAGACCATTTATGAAAGGTTTATTCAGAGCTTCCCCCAGTCTGAAGACCTCGGGTGCCAAAGGAACTGAATACAGTGCTCAGTCAACTAACAGTACCACCTTTTGAACCCAGCCATAGAGTGGATCTCGAGTATCTCTAATGGAAGGAAGCACTCCTCTTGGCTTTCATATCAGCAAGACTACTGTGGAGTGTCAAGCTTTCACAATAAAAGAGCCATAACGGAAATCCAGAAAGGACAAAACCATCTCGGGCACCATCTCAAAATTCATGCCTAAAGTGCCTTTCGATTTTCATTTGAACAAACCTGTTCTACTTCATCTGTGTTTCCAAATCCTTCAACATCACCTGAGAGAATTCTACACATACTTGATATTCTCAGGTCCATCTAATTTTACATGGCTATATCAAGGGGTCGAAGTGCATAAAAAAAAGTATAAGAACTGTGATGCTGCATGCAAGGGGGGCGGGGTCAGTGAGCGTGGAGGTGGGGTCAAAGGTGTGGCAATAAAACCAAAATACTCTGTACTTTTCGTGGTCTTTCACCACCAGGTAGCTAAATCTAAACTAACGCGCAGCTTAAATGAAAACTAAATTAAAAAAGTTGAAATGCACTATAGTACATTATAAAACCCCTGTGAGTTAATGAACTGCAGATGTCTGTGTGTAACTAGAGAGCCACAGAAATAAATCTTGGTTGGTGCAGTGGAGAATAGTGACTTGTGTTTTTTTAGTGCTACCAGGTCACAGCCTCTGACAGAAAGCACTGGAAATGTGTAAGTCACTTTAAACTTGCATTTTAGCAATACCCAGACTACGTAATGCAATTGTTTTTACATAACTGTCCCTTCAACACTTCGAGGGGTAGTATTCGCTATATAAAAACAATTACAATTAAAAGCACACACTTAACAGTTCAGTTGTTAACTCTTTGCGCTAGCACTCAAAAAGAATACAGGTTTGTCATCACAAAGCTTAGAATGATTCGATCAATTAAAGCCTGTACTGGCTCCCAAGCACCCTTTACATTTCCAGATTAACACATAGCGCACATTTGCATTTTTTTCAGGCAAGCAGGCACCCTGGCAGGAAGGTTTGTGTAGCTGTCTGCCCAGCTTCGGTTTCAAAGCACAGGCGACTCTCTGAATGACACTTCAGCTGAAACATTAAAACTATCTGAATTAACTGTCCCGGGACAGTTGTCTTTTTATAAAAAGTAGGGGAACATTTTTTCATAAATCAAAGTAAGGGGACGTCGTGCCCGTCCGATCCCACCCACTTCGATCTCTGGCTATAACAAACAGTTTAAGAACATCTGACAAACTCATCATCTTTTGGTTGCCTGGGCAGTGACTGCCACTGACTAAGCAGGGCATTGCCTGCTGGATCTCAGCCAACATCACTTTCTGCCACAATAAAGTGATGTACTTCCTTGGAAGGAGGGTGACAATGTACTCTGTTCAGGAGTGCTGCTCTTGGATATCTGCCACACAGCTGTGAAAGCGTAAGCTATCAGTCACCATGCACTACTTCCTGCCTGGAGTTGAACGCAGCAGCAAAATCTTCAGTTGGTCAATAAGCCATGAACAACTTGTTTCACTGAAGGTGAGCCTTCCTACTTATCAGATATTTGTTAATCTTGCATACTTTTCAGATTGAAGCATGTTGAATCCATTGAAGATTCAGTGCAGGAGAAGAAATTAGTGCCCTATAAGACTAGTTCTTTAATGTTGGCACGCATGTGTCAGTCGTTGTCTCCCAGTCAAAGGCTCATAAAATACGTGCTATGTTGGCATCTAGGGTGAGTAGCGAGCTCAACCATTCTCACTCAATGGCTGAAGTTTAGGCTGTTTCAGATGAGGTGGATGTGCTACTAAACAAACATTGTTGTCGGACCTATGGCTATATCAGCATGGTTTATTGCCATATCAAACGTAGGGTGGTGGGCAGCTTGTTGTCTGAGAATGATTCAAGTATGTGAATCTTTGAAAGATGCCAATGCTTGAGAACTGGAGTCACATGTGAGTAACTAATGTACTTTATCTCCTGCCCACTTACCTCCAACTTGTGCGGATCATTATTTTATGATCAAAAACTGTGATTTTGCCGATAACAAATTATGTAATGCTGAGTAATACACAACATATCCGTACTGTCTTCCCACTCACTAGTCTCCTTTCTGCCAGTCAAGACACTTACTGCACACATCACCCGTGTACCCCCTTTTCTAAATCATAATGAGGACTTTACAAACTGCTGTAGTCAATATTTTTTGTTTTGTTTTTGCCTTAATGGGAGTCATTGTTTTGCATCATGGGGTAGTGAGAGTTACTGTGTAGTATTCTAATGGGTACTGTAGTTCGCTACAGGTGTCCCTGGGACATCAGGTGCTCACTGCACTCCAAATAAATACCCATGATTCTCCCTATGAGGTCTAGATTCTATCCAATTAGTGAGGTTGTGCAGTCAAGGCTTACTGTCAGGTGGTAGGTCTTAAACTCTGATGTAATATCTGGTTTATAAATCCTAATCACCTCCTAAAGCAAGATTTGATTACTTCACCACGCTACCGAAGGAGAGTCAAGGTTCAAATCTGAGAACTTTGCATCCATTGAGATGTGGAATAATACCAAAGGCCCTTGGGTATCGATTGTAAAAGAATTCTCACCAGCAAAGTGCCCAGGATTTTGGTTCATCACTGACCCTCTACTATGTGGTGTATCCAAATTCTTTCCATATAAAACCTGTCACTGATCATTCCCCCTGCTATCTCATAGAGCCCTGAGTCTTATTCACATAAGTTTTCAGGATTGGGGCAGGATGCTCAAAATATCCAGATTAAAGGAATCTCACTCAGTCTTGCCATGATGTTCCCTTTCTTTCTTTTAGGATGTTAAGTGCAGTGGAAATTGGATGTGGGCTGCAAAGCTTCCAGGAGAGGGTGCAGCACTGTATGATGCCTGTGTAGCAATGTGTAATGTCATGGCTGAGCTGGGCATTGCAGTTGACGGTGGCAAGGACTCTCTCAGCATGGCAGCACGTGTGGGTGCAGAAACAGTGAAAGCTCCTGGTGAGTCATGACTCGTGTACTTACTCCATTTACAGTTTTTCAACTAATGCACCTTAATGTGAACTTCAGTGTCTTCTTCATCAAGTTAATGACCAGGTACCTGAGGTTTATTGTGTTGTGGCAACAAGCTTTGTAGGGGTCATTAGTACACACATAGATTTGACCTCCTTTTATCGTCCTTCGAACAATAGAAAGGTGAGAAGTTGTCAGGTTCAGAACTGCATCCTTGGGTTCTGCAGATTCTACTTTTCATCCCCTTATGTGGTTTGCGAGCACTAGATAACAGCAAAAATATTTCTTCACAAGATGAGGAACTCCCAAATGCTTCTCATCACCTCCATCATAGGAATCTACTGCTCCTTCCTACTCACCAGTGTAAATGCTCTTGAATGCTCCTGCCCTACGTACCCTTTCAGATTTGGCAAAACACCACTATACGTCTGCAGCAACAGTATTACTGTATTTTGTTTCTGTTTTTGTAACCTTGACTTGTACTGAGAACCTCATGCTTATGTTTTAGACTGAGACACTTGTTTTCTAGGAATTATTCTACCCAAGGTCCCTTGCCTTACATGGTGTTTGGCTGGCTGTTTCATGTGTTTCTTTTAAAGATTCAGTTATGAAATAATTAATTTTAAATATTAAAATGAAAGATAGTTATAAAATGATTGTTTTAAAATGATTCCCATATTACACTGTATGATTCAATAGCCTCTGATTCTCACATTGAATGTGGCGAGGGCTCGAATTCTGTGAGCTAAAAAGCGAGACTTTCTCTTCTTTTTTGTTAGGCCAAACTCTGTGTCCCCCTCCCCCCAATCACCACCACCACCAGGGTTTCCTGAGCAGCATCTTACAGAATCATCTTTGGCAACTTTGCACTTGTAGCTAGTTCATCACACCTCAACAAGAAATCCGTTAGCTCGTACTTTGCTACACGTGTTAGTCGTTATCTGCCTTTGATGATATTGAATGTAAATATAGCAATAACTGGTTAGACACCAGGCTCTAGAGTGGCTTGAGGTCTGGATGAAAAATAAATGAATCCCAGTGTGTTTTTAAAAACCGCAAGCTTCAGAAGGTCTGTCTCCTGTGTTGGATCCCTTTATGCTGCCATCCAAATTAATCCGATTATCTCAAGAGGTTAAACGAGGCTTTTAAGCAGTAGTGTTGAGCCTGTTTTGGAAAGAGATCTGTTGAGGCCAGGATCAGCAAAAAGGTGGGTGTGGTTTGCATTATTCGGTGGGCATCCTTTCTAGGCCACATGTTATGGTCTTTCGGAAAGCTATAAGTAGTAGCCTGACCTTTGCCTTGTCAAAAATCCCAAGCGAAGACAATTGGAAAGTGAAACAACCTAACCCCGCACTAGGCCCTCCCCCCAACCCACACACACACACCTCCCCCTCTTGTCCCCTTTATTTTAAGCCTAGGATCATGTGGAGGCTGAGCGTGGTTGAGCAGAGATGTCTGCAGTAATACTTCTGTTAAAGTCCTGTGATGACATAACCGAAGAGACTCTTGTAAGTGGAAGTTTTTACAGTTATTTTATTCTGGCGCTAATCGGGAGCCACTGAAGGATGGCAAGAGCTTATATTTTTGGGCCAATGTCTTTTTGCCTAGACTGTATTCTGCAACTTCAAATTGTAGGCCTTTTGCCTGGCCCAACATTGGACTGACAGAGTTGATATCTCTATTGCATGCCATTTTGGACTTTGTAGGAAAGGCTTTTTCAAAGACATCTGCCTTAATGAAGTAGCAATTTTGAAAACTGATTTTTCTGTTCATGTTGAGGTCAGGTAAAGGACACCAAGAAATTTGTGGTGCAGCTCAGCTGCCTTGTGAAATAAAGGTTGGTTGGTGGGTAATGGCGAAAGGAGAGTAAAGCATAAGTCTGGGTCAGAACGGCTTGATTTTGGTTTTGAGCCCTTTCAATATCAGCTACAATTGCTGATGTAATTCTCAATGGCATAATACGCGCAAGATTAGAGCGAGGTGAATACTAGTGTCTTCAGTATAGAAATGAAAGGGGAAATCATTACCTGAATCTTAAAGCCATGTATCTGAATACTTCACATATAGGTTTCATTGGTAAGACTAGAAGCATCAATCCAAGATCTAATCTGCTCCAGTATTTGTCTCCCAGTTCACAGCTGCACATACTTATGTATCTTTTCTCAACTTTTCTCAATAGGGGCCCTTGTTATCTCGGTCTATGCTGTCTGTCCTGACATCACTGCTACTGTTACTCCTGATCTCAAGAATCCTTCAGGGAAAGGTAAGGTTAAGTGTGGGTTTGTAATTTGTAAACAGTTACCAGATTCATATTTGGTTTACTCCCCAAAATTTCATAATGCATTTGCAAAATGAGGATAACATTTGGAGATGCTCTGCTTTTCCCTAGTTTAATAAATTTTCAGGTGTCACTCGTACACCTCACCTGTTTGTTGTAGGGATGTGCACAGCTGTGCCAATAAGTTATTCCTAGATAGCTAGTCTTGTCTTTGTACAGCCCAGTGACGGCAAAGCTGTGCAAGTTAACCTTATTCCTCACCTGTAAGATCCTTTTGTGATTTTCATTTGACTTTAATAGTGTGACCAATACACTGGAATAGTGATAGGCCTGCTTCAGTCCCAGCCCAGAAATACACTGCTCAAGGAAAGCACCAAGATCCTGACCTCTGAGTCCTGACGCTCTTAATTTCAATGTGCTGTGCTATCCTTCTCTACTGCCACCCCATTTATTATAACTCTAGAGCTGATGCTCTGCTCCTTTAGTGCATTGGATAGATTAGATAGATTAAATGTATTGTACAGTTTGTTAAAACCTTTACAAAAACGTTTATCATTAAAATCTTTTGGCATAATTAGTTCTTTTAGAAGATAAAAAAGAAAAATACAATTAACCATTAGTGTAAGTAAAGACAATTAAAAAAAATAATAAAAGAAGAAAAAACGCGCGAGCACTGGATAGCACATTAAAATGTACCTCTAGGCTCCATGAAAGAGGGTTATAGTCACCAGGCATCGTGTCGGTGTTAACCTGATGCTTAATCGTGCTGGGGCAGCTCGTTGTTGTCCAGTTCAGGATAGACGCATATTAGCCCCCGGGTGTACAGTCGAGCTAGTCAACGTTGTCCACAGGGTATTCTTTTAATTTGCCCCCACAGTAGATATATTTTTATTTCTCTCAAAGTCTAGGATTGTACACCCTCGCTTATTCTGAGAATTGTTTTCTGACATTAAGTCAGGAATGTATTAACTGAAATCAACGTGTCTGCCTAAAGTGCTTGCCTAGCCAAATGCAGGTATTTCGGAATATACAAGGTTGGTCATAAGGCATTTATTCCTTGGAAGGGATGTGCTCCATCTTTTTTATCATGTGTTGATTGTCACACTTCCTCTAAGCGATACAGATTAATATAATGTTAACATATTCTAAACATATTGTGAATAGCTGGTAAACAAACCTAACCACACTCTTATAAATAGACAAATAGACAGTGAGGGCTGAACGTCTAAGCCACTAGCTTCTTTAAGCAGATAGCTGGGCTTGACTCAGTCGTTCCTGTTTCCCCTTAGCAGGTGGGTGGCAAATAACCTCCTTATTAGCTTACTATTGCCAGTGATCCCTGTTTCCTGAAACATCACATCATTATATTTTCCTAATACTCTTGTAGTTTGCTGCAGTGTAGATGTTTACATATTCGTCCAATGTTCCATGAAGGAATAACTAATTAGCAGCTCACACAGACGTTGAAGATGAACTAATCAATTTTCATGCAAATGCTTGACCATTTCTTCATAATCTCTGACCAATCAAAATCGCTCTTACAGATAGGATCTCCCATTCTCAAAAATCTTTTGTCCTGCTAAAGTACCATTGTCAAAGCATTACAGCATCTAGCTACCCCCTTGCAGCTCATCAAAGACTGCTAAAGACAAACATTTTAATTTTCCTTTGAGAAGAGCCCCCATTATGATTCTTCCTTTCAATTTAGGGCAAATTCCTTTGTCACAGATAGATTCTTGTTTTCAAGTATGAGCATTCCAAGTTGGGGGAGTTTAACTCACTGATAGGTCATAGCCATAACTTGGATCCAGTCAGAAAATGACAATACACACTAGCACACAGTTATGGAGACAAATTGAACTCTAGATGACTTATCGTAGAGAGGATATAGATTCATAACTTAACGTGAGAACAGCTGTATATATCACTTGTAATTAAACTACACTGTGCATTCTAGAATCTGGCTGGCACCTAGTAATGAAAGGTTCCTTCACTCTGTATGAAAAGAATTCTTGAAAAGAAAAGTTGTCAGAAAAGAAGCAGTTTATCGAAACTTTTTGCAGCTGTAATGTGATCCGGCTTTGCAGCAGCTGTGACCAATAGTGCAGGCTGGGTAGCAGATTGCACAAATTTAGCATTTGCAGCTTCACAAATTTCACATTCATAGATCGTTCAGTTTAAACAAGAGGGTATTCTGATTTCCTGAGAAAATTTGTCAATGCATTCTTGTGTATATTATGCCTTTCAACCTTTTTCTTTAATCGTTTAGTTATTCTGTTTTATCTTATTTCTTCCGGGTTTATTTAGAGCTAATTAATCCGATTTACAGGTGAGAGTCCTGTTGGGATTTGAAGGCTCAACTGCTATAATTATTTTTGTTTAGCCTTCTTTCTACTCTGCATAGTAACTATAGATGTATAGAGATTGCCTGAGGAAAAGGACTTCCAGCCCCTTCTAGTTCATCATTTCCCTTGTCTTCCAGAACACCACTTGGGCCTATTTTGCACATATCCAACTACCTTGTACATGGGCCTTTCTTGTGTTTTTGTTTTCTTTATCCGAAGCCGTTATTCTGAGATTGGTGCACTGCTTTATGTGTTGTTAAAAAGGTTGTGCAACTCAACTTCCTCAAGTGAGCTGCTCTTAAACAGAAATAATGTGAGAAATGGGCCGAAGAGCTTAGTAGCTAAAAATGGCATCTATGGTCTGGAGCTATAGGATGTGTACATTGGTAGGCAGATGTGAGTACAGCCATGATTTAGGGGCTATGGGTGGAGAGCATAGCTCCAGGGGTGGGAGTGTGGAGCCATTGCAATGGTTTACTTACTGGGATGCTCTATAAAAGTTGGTAGTATTGAGTCCAGCCATGCCATCAAGTGAGAGGGGACAGCCTGAGAAATCTTTGCAACTAAATTCTGGCATGGACATATGCTTGGGTCTGGAGATATATGGTGTGCACTTTGGTTGAGCACATTTGAGTACAACCCTAATATAGGCTTCATAGGAGGGAAGCAGAGTTCCAGAGGAGGTTGGTGTATTTAATAGGGTGAACAGTAAAAGAGGGTGGGAGCATGTCGGAGCATGTCGGGTCATGCTCACCACTGAGAGGGAGTATGTCTGCTGTGCAGGGTTCTCCAACCAGCCATGCAATCCTCTTGGTAGTCAGGAGTGCCTTGTCACTGATGTATAGAAGCTTTGATATTATGATTTTAACACAGTCTTCATCTCTTTTCAGGAATACTTCTTTATGTGCCAATTAATCTGAGCCAAAATCGTCTCGGAGGGAGTGCATTGGCTCAGTGTTACTCCCAGCTTGGAGACTGTTGTCCTGATCTGGAGAATCCAGAAGTGCTTGCTGCCTGCTTTAATATTACTCAGAACTTGCTAGAAGGTAAGGCAGTCTGCAGTCCACTGACTATCATTGCGCATACTACCATAAACTAAAGCAGGGTACAGAAGTAAATTGTTCTTTTAACATTGAATGTTTTTAAGTGTGATTGTAAGTCCACTGTTGTAAACAAAATACACACTAAGGATCAAATGGATAAGCCCCAATGAGAGAGCTTATCACTCCCTATCAATATAGAAACTCGCAAAAGATACGTTCTCTCTAAACAAATATGTCATGTAAGTAGCTACTAAATAGCAATCGCCTTCCAAAAAGTGTCAGGAAAAAATATGGGGGATGAAAGAAAGATCTTATCTTTAAGGACGAGAACCCTCACTCACCCAAGGGTGGCATGCTTCATCATAGGGCTCCCTCTTCACACCAGGGCCGCAAGGTCCCAGATGTGGGCTACAACTCTTCAAAAAATTGTGTGTGAAGAGGAGCTGAGGTGTTTTCAATAGGGGAGACTGAAGAAGTTGGTGAGTGTGGGGCAGAGTGCAAATAAAGTGAAAAAATGTTAAAACTGTCTTAAGGGGACCCAATAACTTTATTCAATGGTACCCTTATACAGGGTTAAAAACAAAGAGGACTAGGGGTCATTAACAAATATACCCCTACTAGAGGTCAACATGTTTCTGCCCTCGCTTGACTCCAACCGGAGTTCATGGGCATTCCTCAGGACCAAAAAGAAAACTAGTCACTCTGCAAAAGTAAAAGTGATAAAACACAAAAACATAAATTGTTCATCACAGTTGATTATACTGGCCGTCAAAGGTTTGTAGCCCGTATATATGGCAGGTGATGAATACACTGTCTCATCTGTAAAGATAAACAAAAATCATAAAACACTTATTATCTGATCACCATTTGTGTGCAATATAAACTTCATCCCTAACAGAGCACGACATAGATATCATCAAAAAAACGATTATATTCATGTGGTGATTACCTGGTGGGAGGAATTCTATTACCTCTCTTCAGCCATAAGGTACCCCACGTCAAGCTCAGCTAGCAAAAACAAAAACCAGAAGGACACATGACAGTCATGAGGAACAGGCCGACTGTGTACATTTTATACAGTGCAAATCATGTATACTCAGGGAACACTCCAAAAAGGAGACGTGGCAAAAAGGATCACTGCCCGTCTTCGTATTAAAAATAACTTTTCTGAGTCCCCATAACCTGGGTGCTTATCCCACTACAACGTTTGTAATTCTATTTAAAACTCCGCTAAACAATGAGGGTTACATGCACCCTTCGCATCAATCTTATGCAGAGTTATAGATATCCAGTCAGTCTTCTGAGCCGACTACAACAAAGGACTACAAACTCGATAGTCCAATACGGACTACCTTAATACCACACATGGTGAAAACGGCCCAGGCTCTCCCCATCAATATTCATCCGTTCACAGTCTCTCATGAGTTTTTACACTGAATAAACAACACTCTCCCGTGATCCGGACTCTCTTGCTAAAAAATATGGGGATACTGGCCCAGCCTCTCCCATCTATACTCGTCCGTTCACAATAGTCTCTCATTCATCTCCCTAGTTAAGACTGAGATGATGCTACCTAACCTTGTCGTCTTTTGTGAGGTGCTACCTATACTTAATTCTTTCATTTCTGGAACTGCAGTGCCAATTCAGCTGCATACATGCTCTGTATCAGTGAAAAAGACGGTTGCCAGGCATTGCAGAAGAGTCCCAATACTCTGCAGTTACCTGAATGGGCTAAAACTAAGTTCTTCAAGGCTCAGTAGATAAGCAGCAGTGTCACCGTACAGATATTTTGGTAAATTGTATTTACAAGTTGAGGAGTCTAATTCCCACCTGACATGCCCCAAACCGTGAATATCAAAACTTCTCAATTGTACCACGCCCGAGGTGAGTTCTTCTGATGTCCTGAACTCTACAAATACAGTACCTAGCCGTTAACTGATTGTACCAACATGCCAGGGCCTACTTGTCCTACAACGTTCATGTTTTGATCAAGACTCCAAGTGTTGGATCTGCAGGAGAAATAAAATTAACGGGGAGTAGTTTATTACTAGCATAAGTTCACTAGTGGTAGGGAACTCTCTAAATAAAAGATCTCCCTTTTGCCTCAGATTCTGTTAGTTGTACATTTTAATTCACAGAATCGTGCCATGTTGATAAAACTCCTGTTTCTGGGTCTCGCGGGGTTAATGTTGCTGGCACTGAATCCACTGCATAATTTCTATCTAGAGACTTTGTGAATTAGAGTAGTAACCCCTTAACCTCTGCAATTTTTTGTATTCCTAGCCATAGCTTAATTGGATTCTAACTTAACCCGGTGAGGACCAAAGCCCTAGAGTAACCTGTGACACACCTTTATAGCCTTCTTTAAAATCCTCAACTAATTTGTTCTTTAAGGACGTTGTTGCATAGTCCTAGTGAGAAGATCCCCTACTGTGTTGGTCCCTCCACACACAGACAGTCTCCTAAGCCGTTGGTAACCACTTCAGATGTAAAGCCACCACAACCAGACTTAACTTGAACAGTACCTCAGATTCCCTTCAGTGGAGTATTTTGAGCAATGTGGTGGCTATTATCCTACGGATGTCTTTTATGTGATCACAGTAACAAATATGTGATACCCATGCAAAAGTACTATGTTTATCCTCCTGCCCTACAAACTGGGCCTAAAGTCATGCCTCCCTTTTCAGGATGACTCCTGAAAGTAGCACAAGGATATATAGAAAGAATATTTCTTGAGCAGTTTAGACCAAGATCATGGACCACAAAGGGAACATGGTGTCTTTGCATGTACTATAATGCTGCTCTTGTGCTCAGACAAACAGGTAGTCAAACTAGATTGACCAAATACTTTTTTTCAAATGTTTGTTGGTCTTTCTCCATCACTGACCGAGAGATTTGACTACCGACTCATTGAGGTGTATGATGTGGATTAAAACCTTCTTAGTGCGCCATCATCCAGGCTGATAAAACTTTTCAAAGCATGATGCTGTGAACTTCCACTTGTCTGGTGAGGCTAAAATCCTTCCTTTTCTCTCTGGTTTAAAATTATGGTAACTCCTTCAGCTCTTTCGTACTCTGTTCCAAAAACATAGGGCTTTATGTTTTTTTTAAGAAGTCAGGACCAGAGAGCTCTTCATGCACATTGACAAAGAATTTAAAATATGTCCCTGCCCTGGAGTTGCTTTTCCTCCTCTGCAGATTCTTCAAGACTCTAAGAACTAGAATTGACTCACAGGAATCCCACAGGGCAGATCTGTACTTGGAGGAAAGGTGAGTGCCACTCCACTTAACTAAATCTCAGCGAATGGCGAGAGTCTCCCAGGAACAGTAACTCATTGGTCCTTCAGATCCCAATGTTGTTTATCTTCTACCCGCTACAAGAAAGACGTTTTGCAACTGTTAGTGGAGGTGGCAGATCTTGAGATGATGTTATAGAGTGTCCTGTACTATGAAACGGAGCAAAGGTTCGTCTCAATGCTATTGCTATACTGTTCCAAACCTGAACACATCTAGATAAAATGCTGTTAGTAGTCCTCAACAGTTTATAATCTCTTAAAGAAGTCGGCCTCTGCGCCAAAGACTTGCAAACTAATTTACTTGATGTAGTGACTAAACCAAATTGCTCCTGTGGCTTCCACTCCCACTTTCCATCTCTCCTACGTTGAATTGAAATCTCAGCTGGTGGAAGCATCTACTTCAGGGAATTCCCTTTGTTTCTGTAGAACATTTAGTCCCCCTAGCTACCGATAGTCCAGGAATGGTTGTGGACCCCAAAATGTACTCCAGACTAAAGAACATCTGTAGCCTGGAACTCAAGCTGATAATACTACTTACTATCTGTGTTAGCGAAGAGGGCACTGATATAAACAGAATGTAAGATTATTATGATATTTGTAAGCACACAGACAAGTAGCACTATGCCGCCTGGCTGTAGAAATGTGGTTTGGGGATCTGCAGAAGAACACTATGTTCGAGGCATATGAGCTGCAGATCACACACTATGCATAGATCGCCATCTGGTGTTGGGCCCGGATGTTTGCACTTTGTTGTTGTATTGGAATAAGTCTTTGGGAGTCACGAGATAGGTGACTCCTCCTCTGGACAATAGTGCGCATGGGCATCGACTCCATCTTCAGATTGTTTTTTCCGCCATCGGGCTCGGATGTGTTCGTCGCGCTCCAGTTCGGTGTCGCTACCGTTCTAACTTTCGACGCGCAATCCTTCACCCTTTCTTCGGTATTGCTTTCGATCGCGTTTCCCTTTTCGACGCGCATCTCTACAAACTCGAATTCTTCGATTCCGGTCGTCGACGCAGGCCTTCGGGCCTAGCTGCGCCATCAGGCCTTTTGGCTCATGGAAAGGACTCCTTTCAAAAAGTGTCCTCAATGTGGATCCAAGTTTCCCCACGCCGATCTTCACGAGGTGTGTAACCTCTGCCTTTCGCCCGAGCACGGCCAAAGACTGTCCAGCTTGCGCCTCTTTCCGCTCCAAGAAAACAATACGGGATCGTCGAGCTCGAAGAAGCATGGCTCGATCATCGACATCGCATACCGGACGATATCTTCCAGGAAGGCATCACTGTACCGGAGCAGGAACAACTCGAAGAGGGCATCATCAGCGCCTCCGAAGCCGGCGATTCCGACGTCGAAGACATCACTCCTGGGCAACGGGTCGTAAGTACTGACGTCGACCCCTCCCCACCATCCATTCCTAGCAAAGGCTTCGGTAACACCTTCACCTTCGGGCCCAGGTGCACACCGGGACAAAACTTCCCACGCCCCGCCTTCCGGCTCGGCCAAGAAGTCAACTCATAAGCCTTCAGGCCGCTCGGGCTCGAGCCAGCCTACGCCTCGGTACCGAAACCCCATCCCCGGCACCGAGACCAAAGACAAACCCAGACAAACCACTGTCTTCGCCCGCACCGAGGCCTGGTTCCACATCGGCGCATTCGGCACCGAAACCCACTGGCACTCAACCTTCGGATCCGAAAAAACCATCGGAACCAAACAAACAACCGGTTCCAAAAACTGCTGGCACTCAACCTTTGGAGCAGAAAAAATAATCGGAACCGGTTCCAAAGACCCCAACGGAACCGAGGAAAACTCCCGTTTCCAAAACTAAGGAGCATAAAACAACTCCAAAACTGGTGCCACACAAACAGTCGGACCCGAAAAAATCGGCACCGAAACAACACACTCCAGAGGAGGAGCTTCTCCAACCTGATCCAACCCAGAAAACTCTGGAAATAGACCCAAATACAGGTCGACTTATAGTACAGGATGAAGTCAAAGTCCAAGGAAAATACACTAGTTGGTACGATACATTCTGGCAAGCGAAGAACAATCAACTGTTTGTTGGATACGTACAATATTGATTGTTCTTCGCTTGCCAGAATGTATCGTACCAACTAGTGTACTTTCCTTGGACTTTGACTTCATCCTATACTAAGTTGGACTGATCAATACATATAAGGGTGTGCTGATTAAGCTTTTATAAATTGATGTATGTGCATGTTAATGTTAATGTGCTGATAACATCTTTAGGTAGTAGATGTCATAAGCTGTCCTGGCACCCCGCTCTAATTTTTGAAAATTACGTCACACGCTTTAGACTATAAGACCTATATACCTAGGCATTATTTGATGTGCGGTTTCTCCCTTTTGGGAACACTACTACCTTTTTCACAGGTCGACTTATAGTTAGTCCGTCCAGGAAAAGGAAATTGGACAAACCTGCACCAGCTCCACTCCCTCTAAAGAAGAGAGACATTGCCACTTCTCCTTTGAGAATTCCTTCTCCACCTCCTCCTCCACACCACATCTCTCCTATTCCATCTCCAATACCCTCACAATCTCCTCCACCTCAGGATGATGAGGACCCTTCTGAGTACGAAGGCGATGATCAACCTTTAGGAGAACCTAGTCATCCTAATATCTCAAATGACCCATGGGACAATTATGGCACACCAGATGTTCCTGATACACCACAAGATGATATCTACCCATCTAGACCATCCCCTCCAGAGGACACTATAGGGTTCACTCAGCTCATACAGAGAGCTGCAGAATACCACGGTGTAGATTTACACACAGACCCTATAGAAGAAGACTTCCTTATGGACACTTTTGCACCATCTCAAAGGTCCACTTCTATTCTCCCAATGTTAAAGGGGTAATCAAACACGCTCCTGAAGTCTTTAAAGATCCTGTAAGGACTAGAGTCATTAACCCCAGGGTAGAAAAGAAATACAAGTCTGAGCTGACCCTGTTTACATTAAAGGACAACTTCCCTTAGATTCCTTGGTAGTTTCCAACGCCAGGAAAAGGGCTAACTCTCAAACCTCAGGCGATGCTCCACCTCCTGATAAGGAGTCAAAACTGTTGGATGCATCTGGTAAAAGAACAGCGTCCCAAGCAGCCAACATATGGAGAATTGCCAACACACAGGCTTTGCTGGCTAGGTACGATAGGGCACACTATGACGAACTAGAGACCCTACTACAACACCTTCCAGATCAATATAAAACAAGGGCCAATGATCTCATCCAGGAAGGCAAAATTATAACCAATACCTCCATTCGATGTGCTCTGGATGCTGCAGACACAGCCTCACGAGCTATTAATACCAGTGTCCTTTTACGTAGACATGCATGGCTCCGTATTTCAGGGTTCAAACCCGAGGTTCAAACTGCCATACTAAACCAGCCGTTTGACCAGGAACATTTATTTGGACCTAGTGTGGATTCATCTTTAGAAAAGATGGAAAAAGATACTGATACGGCCAAATCAATGGGAGCTTTGCAATCGCAAACTCCCAGAAGTTCCTTTCGTCGCTCCTCTTATAGGGCGCCTCTAGAAGGTTTTACCACTGATAACTCCTCCACATCCTATAAAAGTCCCACCCAGACCTCATCTACCAGAGGTTATTACAGAGGAGGCTACAGGGGCAATAACAACAAGGGTAGAGGCAAGACCATCAATACTCGTACTGCCTCCACCTCCAAACAATGACTTCCCTCCACTCCCCCCAGACCATTACACTCCGGTCGGGGGAAGATTGCTACAGTTCCTACCTGTCTGGAACACCATTACCACGGACAGGTGGGTGAGACAAATTATCCAATCCGGTTATTGCCTGGAACTCACTTCAACTCCCCCAAACATACCACCCAAACAGCGTCCAATGTCAACAGAGCATTTGACGCTTCTCAAACAAGAGGTACTTTCCCTCCTACAAAAACATGCAATAGAACCAGTTCCCCTGCATCAGCAAAACACAGGGGTCTACTCACTGTATTTTCTCATTCCAAAGAAGGACGGAACCCTCAGGCCCATCCTGGACCTCAGACCATTAAACCTCTACATACAATCAGACCATTTTCATATGGTCACTCTTCAACAAGTCCTTCCTCTACTCAAACAAGGCGATTTCCTTGCCACCTTAGATCTCAAGGACGCCTACTTCCACATTCCCATTCACCCTGCTCACAAAAAATATCTTCGATTTGTAGTGGACGGTCAACATTATCAGTTCAAGGTTCTCCCATTCGGAGTCACCACAGCACCCAGAGTCTTCACAAAATGTCTGGCAGTGGTAGCAGCCCACTTAAGAAGACAACAAATTCACGTCTTCCCATACTTGGACGACTGGCTCATAAAAGCCAGGTCGCATACCCAGTGTGTAAATCACACACACACCACAATCCAACTACTTCACGACTTAGGGTTTACAATAAACCTCACAAAGTCTCACCTCCAACCGTCCCACATCCAACAATATCTAGGTGCCACAATAGACACCTCAAGAGGCCTTGCATACCCCAATCCAGCCAGGATAGCAAGCATGCAAGCCCTTATAACAAAATTCCAGCCGCAACACTCACTTCCAGCTCGAGTGTTTATGCAACTAATAGGGATGATGGCCTCTTGCATATTCATAGTACCGCATGCAAGACTCCAGATGCGCCCATTACAGGAATGCTTAGCACGTCAGTGGAACCAAGCTCTAGGTCAGCTAACAGATCTGGTGTTGGTGGACGGCGTCACACATCGCTCTCTGCAGTGGTGGAACACCCAAAACCTTTCCAAAGGGCGACCGTTCCTAGAGCCGGTTCCACAGATTGTGCTAACAGCAGACGCATCGCTCACCGGATGGGGGGCTCATCTACTACATCACACCCTACAGGGCACATGGACACCTCAGCAAAAGCTACTCCACATCAATCATTTGGAGTTACTAGCAATCTTTCTGGCATTAAAATCATTCCAGAAACAGATATCAGGCAAAGCTGTCTTAGTCCGGACGGACAATATCACAGCAATGTATTATTTACAAAAACAGGGGGACGCACTCTCTGCAGCTCTCTCAACTAGCTCAGAGCATATGGAGGTGGGCTATTCCTCAAAACATATTCCTCTTAGCCCAACATCTTCCAGGAATTCAGAATCAGATGGCAGATCTGTTAAGTCGTCAAACACAACAAATTCACGAGTAGGAACTTCACCCACAAGTTCTTCAACCATTTTTCCAAATGTGGGGGCATCCAGAGATAGATCTCTTCGCCACACATTACAACACAAAATGCCCAAGCTTCGCCGCCAGATATCCACACCCATTGTCCAAAGGCAATGCGATATGGATGAATTGGTCCGGCAGATTTGCGTACGCTTTTCCGCTTCTCCCACTCATTCCATTAGTGGTGCGCAAGCTACAACAACAGTCACTAACACTGATTCTAGTTGCTCCAACATGGGCCAGACAACAACCATGGTACACAACATTGCTGGAACTATCCGTAGTCCCGCACCAAAAGCTACACCTCTCCCCACAACTCTTAACACAGAACCGTGGAGAGATCAGACATCCAGATCCAGCACAGCTCAATCTAGCGATCTGACTCCTGAAGTCCTAGAATTTGGTTACCTCAATCTTCCACCTGATTGTATGAACGTTATCAGAGAAGCTAGGTGCCCCACCACTAGAGCCTGCTATGCAGCCAAGTGGAAAAGATTTGTTATATACTGTACCAATAACACAATCAATCCTTTAGATGCGTCCATTCAACACATCATATGTTACCTGCTGCATCTTCAAAGATGTAATCTAGCATACACATCGATTAGATTGGATCTCGCTGCCATAGCAGCTTACCTACAAAATAGACAACATTTGTCATTGTTCAAGGTACCAGCCATTAAAGCATTTATGGAAGGCCTCAAAAGAATAATTCCTCCCAGGGTACCACCCTCTCCAGTGTGGAATCTAAACATCATCCTCACTAGATTAATGGGCCCTCCATTCGAACCTCTACATAAATGTGAGCTCCAATTTCTTACATGGAAAGTTGCTTTCCTTGTGGCCATCACATCTCTCAGAAGAGTCAGTGAGTTACAGGCACTAACTATTCAAGAACCATTTTTACAACTCCATCATAACAAAGTGGTTCTCATGACAAATCCCAAATTCCTTCCTAAAGTTATTTCTCCCTTCCATCTCAACCAATCTGTTGAGTTGCCAGTGTTCTTCTCGCAACCACAAACAGTAGCAGAAAGAGCTCTTCATACACTAGACGTGAAAAGAGCACTCCTTTACTACATTGACAGAACAAAACCTTTTCGCAAAACAAAACAATTTTTGTATCCTTCTCACCACCACATAAAGGCAATCCTATATCAAAGTCTGGGATTGCAAGGTGGATTGTCAAATGTATACAAATTTTCTACCACAAAGCAAAACGTGCACTATCTATTCCCCCTAAAGCCCACTCTACCCGCAAAATAGGGGCTTCCATGGCATTTTTAGGGAACATTCCCTTAGATGACATCTGCAAAGCAGCTACATGGTCTACACCGCACACATTCACAAAACACTATTGTGTAGATGTGCAGGCAAAACAACAAGCTACTGTGGGCCAGGCTGTACTCAAAACAGTATTTCAGACTACTGCAACAGATACTGGTGGTCGCCGCTAAAGGGAGGTACTGCTATGCAATTTATGCATAGTGTGTGATCTGCAGCTCATATGCCTCGAACGGAAAATTCTACTTACCAGTATGCATCTGTTCTTGGCATGCAGAGCTGCAGATCCACACACGCCCACCCACCTCCCCGGCTAACTTTATCTGTTCAAGTATTATCTTAATTAGATACAACATACATGGACATCTCTTTCTGTTTCTCACAAAACTCCATCATTTCCCTTCTTGGCGAAAAAACAATCTGAAGATGGAGTGGATGCCCATGCGCACTATTGTCCAGAGGAGGAGTCACCCATCTCGTGACTCCCAAAGACTTATTCCAATACAACAACAAAGTGCAAACATCCGGGCCCAACACCAGATGGCGATCTATGCATAGTGTGGATTTGCAGCTCTACATGCCAAGAACAGATGCATACTGGTAAGTAGCATTTTCCTTATCTGGCCACCCACATAGCTGGAACCGATGACTGCAAACTTGGTTATGCTCCACACTTTCTATCTGGATGTGGTTGACTCTGTCTATTGTTGATTGGGATTCCTTCAGATAACCTCTTTCCTTAAGCACACTAAAAACACATATCTTCTGAAGTGATAAGCTTTTGGTTGCACTGTCTGCCTCTTCTTCACATGTGTTTTTTTTTTATTTAGAGAGTTTTGTAGCACTCTCATTACATTGCCTCCATGCGCTTTTCTAGAGCCCCCACCGGGTAGCCTGGGAGACATGGTCTACATGAGAAGAATTCCTAGATGAATTCACCTAATTGCCAGGAATGAAACCAGTTTAAACGGCATGTCTAGTGCTTCTCCTGCCTTTACCATTTCTTTCCATGTCAGGATGTGCAAGTATTGTTAATCAAAAGAACATTTGGTCATAGCTTCATTATGAAAACAAGCATTTGCAATGCAATAGGTCTCGTATTTACGAGACTTTGAGCTATTGGCACTGTAAATGTCAATAGCTTAAATTCTTGTAAAAGTGAGACCTATTTAATTGCAAATATTTGTTTCCAGCGCCCCATGCTGCGCTTGCACTTAACAGAGGCCACGCCCATTTCTTTAGATAAGCCGCGTAGAAAGAAAGGGGCGTGGCCTCGATTAAGTGGAAGCACGGCATGAGGCGCTTGGAAGCAACCCTCCAAAAAATATTTGTAAAGCAATAGGTATCGCATTTGCAAGAGTTTAAGCTATTGTCATTTACAATGCCAATACCTCAAACTCCTAAATGTGAGACCTATGGCATTCCAAAGAAGCGGCCGCCATTGTCCCGGCTGCTTGAAAAGTGAAAGCGTGCATGGTGCGCTGAATGTTGCTGCAAAGCACGTTGTGCCTGCAGTAAGACAAAACGCACTAAAGAAATAGTGCTCACAGACTAAAGAACACAGACGGTGTAACAACAGAAGTAAAAGAGCCAATCCTCATGGGAGGTTACAAATGAAGAGAAGGCGGTACTAAGAAGGGACTAACAAGCCGATTACCGAATCAGAACCCAGCATTTACAAAGGACAAAGACTCAAGTCAATGAAAAATATGGGCGGAGCTTCAAGTGCATACTCTCATACAGCATGCCTCGCAGAGCAGCGCATGCGCTGCCCAGGCTCAACCTAAACAGAGTGATATTTGCTGTAAGCAGGCATTGGTACCTCTCTGGTTCTTTTAACAAGGAGTGTGCACGATCTCACCTTGCATCACTATAGACATTGTATGGGGCAGTGTGCCTCTGATGGCTTTAACACCACAATGTCCTTCAATAAAGATGCAATTATGTATTTAAAGGTGTGCTCTGTGTAACCTGTCCGGGATTTTTGCCCTTGCCTGAAGGTGAAAATTCTTGGTATATTTTAGGCATTTGGCACGATGGTTGCCACCCGTGTTGTATTGCTTGTGCTGGCATAATATTGTCAAGTCTTTAAATATTATTTCCATTATTGGCATGGTGGTGCCCATCACTGCTTTCATGCTTGCACTGGCATAATATTGGGTTTTCTTGGAATTCCTTTATTACATTATCACTACAGCTGTCTGAGGCCTCTGCTTGGAAGATTGCTGTAACAGGTAATCATCTATCCACTCAACCATTCATCCAGCCATCCATCTGCTCTTATTCCTTTATTGATTCATGCACCCATTCACCCTTTGTACATGCCCTCAATCGCTCACTCATACATCCATGCACTCCGCTATAATCTTTTAACTCGTTCTTACATTCAACCAAAAGACACATCCATACTATCAATACATAAGAACTTTTTAATCAATGAAGAGACCCTTTTACTTATAGAAGAGCCCTTTGCTGTAACTGCATTTCATGTCTTCCAGATTCTTTGGTGAGTGCTGGCCATGACGTCAGTGATGGGGGGCTCATTACCTGCCTGCTGGAGATGGCATTTGCAGGAAACTGTGGAATGGAAGTGGACCTTTCTGTGCCTGGAGCCAGTGGTGAGTATGAAGTGTGACTTGTGAAGGGAGGGATCTATGAAGCAGACTTCATCACCAGAAACACATGGGGAGAGGATTTGCCTCAGAGTAAGGTCTTTCAATAACTGAACTCATATGTACAATTCAAGTGCAAGTGACTGTGTTCTTGTTTCACAGCAGAAGTAGACTGGCCAATAGGGAAATAGGGGGATCCAAACAGTTCCTGGCAGGAACTGTATGGACTACCCTATTTCTGTTTTCTGAGAAACAAGTAAGGCAACCATGCCAGAAGTGACTAACTCTTCCCATCCCTGTCAGCATTTGAAAGGCCTCATCTTTTTTGGACGTTTTCAAGTGGCTCAGTTTGCTACTGTTTCCCTGCAGACGCATGTTAAAGTGTGCAGAAATCTATTAGCATTCAGATTTTTGTATGATCTTAGAAATGTTTTTTAAATTCAGTGCAGGCTGTTACTACTTTTGTGCTACAAAATATACACCAATGTACGAAATTGGATTAATTATTGTGGGAGTTGATTTCCCACCTCAAGAAATAATCGCAACCCTTATAAAGGTGAACCTGCAAAGTCCCTATATTAATTAACCTGAGCTCAATCCCTTGGTAGCTATGGCACAGAGCAGGCACTTTTAACTTGGGGCAATGTGTAAAGTATTTCTGCAGTACTAAAACTGTAATAAAGTAAAAATGCAAACCAATAAAAATCCCAAACTGAATTAGAAAAATAGATTAAGATTTATTAAATAAAATGATACTAAAATGACAAATCCAATAAGGGGAACTGGAAATATGAATTTTGGAGGTTTTTAGTAAAAATAGTGCCAAGAAGCACAAAGCGCCAAAAACAGTCAGGTAGATTGGGACCAAAGGCTTGATTTGAGGCAGACTGCGATGGGGTGTGGGGGGATACACCAACCAGGTTCATCCTGGTCAACTATTTCACCTTTTAACTTCATCTTTTAAGTCCCAGTCAACCACAGGAGTGCACTTCCAAGGCGCCATGACTTCAGGGGAGACACAGGTCTAGTTGCCACTGCTCAGTTGGGCATTTACATGAAAAGGCCTGTTGCAGCTTATTGTCTCCCTATAGCCAAAGAGGTGGTCAGCGGACTGACCCTTTGAGTCCACATCTTTGTCCTGTGTACAAGAGGGAGCAGGTTCAGTCCTCCAGAGTTCCTCTCAGGTCAGACAGCATGTCCAGTCTTCTTCTGATCTACTGCAATCTAGAAGGTGTTCTGTAGTGAGTACCTGGTGATGCCACATTTGTTCCTGGCAACAGCTAGTGGGTGGGCATGACTTGTGCCACGTCTCTAATCAATGGGGTAAAGGCTTGCAGGCCTTGACCTATCTAATTTTTCAGGAGCTCCTGTGTGCTTTACTGCAAACAGGACCAAAATGCTGTATGTCAGAGCAAATCCAAGACGGTGAAGGTGTTGTCTACACTTAACTTGGGCGCTGGGGCTGTTCGTGAGGAGTTGTACTGTGGTAACCCTAGTGTCCTCCCAGATTTAACACTAAAATCCAGTTTGAGGCAGGCACTGTACCCAAAACAAACGCAGAAACAGAAGGCTGGTAGGGCAACAGCAGGGTCCTTCATAAACTGTAAAGTGATACACAAGAGTTGTCATGGCTTCTTATTCAGGTCTACCCCAAATGTTACCTGTGGCCAAAAAGACGTGTCAAGCAGGCTTAAACACTATGCTGTCAAAAGGACTGCCCCTACTCTGCATATTCTGTTGAACTGAGAGGAATCATCTCTGCCGATTTAAGGTCAGCCTATTGTTTGCTCATGGGAGGCATTTCATACCTTTTTTACACCTATTCGAGGCTAATCACTGGCTGGAAGAAGCTGGAGTACCAATGCAAATTAGTCTACTGACAGTTCAGGCAGGTGAAGGGTAACTTTCTAAAAATTGCTTTTCCTTACCATTTATTAAACTTCCAACTTTATTAAATTTGATATGTGCTTAGTATTAAAACAGTTGTGAAATTATTTTTCTAGCTGGCTCCTTTCCCGAGTTAGCAGTATTAGTATTTTAATCTGTACTCTGGTTTTCTACATAGGACAGCTAGACTTCCCACTGTGGAAATTGCTTTTTGAACCTTGTCACTGTAGGGATATGGTAATATTAATTTTCTATATGTCCCAGTTTTAAATGCCATGCACTCTACCTTGTGGGCTACAAGACTTACGTAGGGGTAATTTACATATTTTTGAATGGAAGGTTGTCCCTGTAAAAGGTTATTTTAACAAGTGATACTGCAGGTTAAAGTGCAGCAGTCCGGCTATACAGGGTAAGCCTGAAGCCATGTTAGTACTGCCACTATATTGGATGGTAGAATAGGCCTTGTAGTCCACAAGTGGCACTTGAATGTCCAAGTCCTGTATGCACTTTGTACCGTATACAAGGTATTTATAGGCAGGTTAAAGGTTCCAATTAGGAATACGAAAATTTAACCATATTTAAGGGGGAGCACAGGCACTTTACTACTGGTTAACAGGGGTAAAGTGCGCAGAGTTCTAAAACCAGCAAAAATATAGGGCCCATCAAATGCCGAACAATGTGAGATGACCACGCAAAAAAGGCAGATTTCCTACAATCTGTATTATGTACATGCACTACTCAATATGTATCCATAAGGGTTGAAACCAGCGAAATATTCTGTTTTAAATGTACTTATATTTAACATACGTCATGTAGAATTGTGTGCAGTGACTGCACCTTATGGAAAACTTCCCCTTGTACAGGGCTAACTCATTTATTATCACCCATTTTAAGAGCCGGATGCTTGTTTATTTATTTGTGGAATGTTGCATAGCTCAAACACCCAGTAGGTGGCAGAACACTTTACACAAGAACTGTTTCTTGTCAGCAACAAATGATAACAGTTAAACAGAAATTCAGTGTATCTCCTGGTAATAAATATTGCCTCTGGAAATATAGCATTAAGTATTAGCAGTGATATACACGACTGAATATATTTGGTGATGGCATACTAGGGTCTTCTTTCTTGAAGGGGTCATAAGACAGCATTGTCTTAATTGCTGATGGAATAGAGTTCCAGACCCTATGACTATTTTCAAATAAGGTTGCTTTAAGGTGTTTGTTTTCTTAAATCCCAGTGTTTTGAGTAGCAGAAGGGGAGCATGTTCGTTCAAAGGCTCCTAATGTTGTCCTGTGCTTGTTTACGTCTTTTGAGAGCCAGTTGGCTTATCTTTTGACTTTCTGTTTTTTAAATGTCTGAGGGGCCAGTGTGTCCCTAATCTCTATTACTGTTATGGGATTGGTGATTGAATCTTTTGAATATATGTTTTCAAGCAGTGTGTTGTAGCACTGGAGTTACCTCTGAAGCATGCAATGGAAAATCCATGTTTCTTAAGTTTCTCACTTAGTGTCTGTGTGTTTTGTGATGTCTAGTAGTGATCACTTTACAGGAGAGAGAAATACATGAGGAAGTAGTCTGACTAGTCGGCCTGGGTTGCAGTCTAATTTAATTCTACCTTTCTCACAATGAGAAGGTATAGAGTGGCACCTTTTGTGTGGGTGCAATTTGAGCATAGTTGATTGAGATGATTGTTAGAAATGAAGATAGCAGTAATATTGATGATTCCTTTCCATTAACCCAGTGTAGGTTTAATTATCAAATGAATGTCATTCAACTTGAAGGATTCAGTGATCTGTTAAGTCACTTGTTCCACAACAATCTTATTTATAAATCAATGCAAAGATCTTACTGATGATTCCATGCAACCTCCTTATGACACAGATGCGAAGATGTGGGCGTCCACTTAGTATACCTGATAGACCAACTACAAATAAAGATGAAATCTGTCTCAGAATCTTTAAATCCCATGTGCTTCCTTGGATGGTATCATCTCTTTCAGTCTGGGATTTTCAACGTAGTTCCACATGAGGTTCTTTTATGTACAGAGAATTTAAATGGAAATAGTTTACTTTATCATGATTCTGTAAATCTGCCTTGGCTCTTGCCCTCCTAGACCTTTGCGGAAATCTTATAAAGGGCAAGTTTAAGGAGGACAGTCTGCCATTGTGAGTACCAATGTCGCACCCATTTTGTTTACTTTTTGAATCGCAGATATTTGACCTTATCATGGCTCAAAGTAATATATCCTTGGGATCTTTATTGCTTTGTTATGCTTTAAGTTAGTGTGTGCAGATAAATGTAATTTGAGGCTGCTTAAAATATGTTGAGGCCAACAGTCCTGAATGTGTTCATAATACCTTGTGTAGGAAAACAGGCTTTATGCAGGTTCCCCCCCACTTTTTGCCCCCATTTGGACTGCTAGTTGCTTGTTAATGACTCTGAAAGTGCACTCGCGCTGGCTATCCAGGCCTGAGTGCCAGTGCTCTCTCCCTAAAAATGATGTAAGTAAATTGGTAACCCCAATTGTCAAGGCCTTTAACTCCCTTTTAAGTCCCTGGTAGGTGCTAATAAGGGTACCCAGGGCATGGGAGTTAAAGGGGTCACCAGGGCTTGAAGCACTGTTTGTGCCACCCTGAGTGACCCAAGTGAAAAAATGACAGAAGGCCTGCCATTACAGACTGCAAGAATAGCTGCTCCAACGCAGCATTTTCCTCACCATGATTGTTGTGATAAAGTGCCTCTTTTAACATGGTTTGCCCCCACTTTTTGCCTGGTATTGATGTGGTTTTGATTGTAGTGCACAGGGTCCCTGCCAACCAGGTCCTCTGTGCCAGTGCTTCTTCCCTAAAAACTATTCCACAATTGCCCCTTCAGGCCCCCCTGGAAGTCCCTATTAAATGGTACCTGGGTACCTAGGGCATTAAGACTGAAGAGGGTCCCCTAGGGACCCCTCTCCTAGGCCAGGCAGACTGCTACTGCAGCATGCTTGGCCTGGTGCAGACAAAACGACAAAGTCGCCATTGTACACTTTCTGTGTTCCATATCAACTAGCACTGCCTACGGTATAGGTAAGTCATCCTTCTAGCAGGCCTCACTGCCCTAAGGCAAGGTGCACTATCCCACAGGTGAGGGCATATCTACATGAGCAGAATTACCTCTAAAATATCAAATTTTCCATTCTTAGATATTGTAAGTGCCAGTGAAGGCATAGAGTACTGTTGTGCTGTCTTTCATGAATTATAGCCCAACAGCTGAGCAGATGGACCGCATGGGAAGTTAAAAAAAAATAGGGTGACATTTCTTCAAATAACTGCATGTGTCAACATACATTGTGATATAATGCTAATATTTACCAGTGGATGTACTGTTATGTAATACTTGGCAGCTTAAATAGCTAAAACACGACAGACCTCAAAGTATGAGTGCGCGTCTATCGGTTAAATATGGAAATGGACACAAAATAAATATGGATAAATACAGACAAAATGGCCCAAAAATAAATATGGATACAGAAGGAAATGCTAAAAAAATAAATACCATTAAATCTGGGAGCCCTAATTATGATTAAAATATATATATTTGTTGCCTAACGTATATAGGTCACTGCATAGTTTACATACAAGTTATTTAATTGTGGGTCTCTTGGTTATTTTATCGATCACAATAGGTGCTAATTTATCAGTTATTTGATTATACGCTTATGGGTCTCATTTTATTTTATCTATCAAAATGTGTACATATGATAATAACAATTGTATCTATAAGTGCTTCACTACTGAAATATTGGAAAAAATATCAAATAAAAATAAATATATATTAACAAATTAAAAAAATAATAATATATAAGAAATTAGCTTTACTTATAGCAACACTTGAAAGTCGGAGTGTCTGTTTATCCATACATGTACATATGAGACTTTCTAAAATACAACTTCATATCTCTTTATTATTTTCCAAATACATGTATACCTTTCTATATAATTATGTATCTATACACTTGTTACTCTACTCCTACTGTAGAAAAAGTAAATAAAATAAATGGGAACATTAAAAACAAAAAAAAAACCTTCAACTCTCTCCAATTCACTACTCTCTCATCTGATACATCTTTCATTACATCCTCTACCACCACTCTCTGACTTATCCCAAAGCTCATTCTACTACTATAATCTCCCAAATAACCCTTTATAGACTCTTCCCTCTTCTAGCTCTCCTTGCCTAACCCCAATCCTAATTTTACTACTATTCTTCCCTCATGTATCCCTCCTTTGATTTATCCCAAACTTAATTTTACCACTATGATCTCCCTTATCCCTTTTTTAGACTTTTCCCTCCTCTATCCCTTATTTGACTCATCTCAAACCTTATATCTGAAAGAAACACGTTAGTTATAGATTCCTCATCTTAGAATTACCCCCAGGCGTCAGACTGGATCCGGAAAGTTTTTTCGTCAGCAGTACCTCTGCGTGTCGGAAGGTGGCGTCGGCTCCGCGTCCGCGCTGACGTCAATTCTTTCTTTCTTCCGCGCCAGCCAGCGCAGATCCGGGAAGAGCGGTACCTCAGTCATTTTTTTACTAACTTTTTCTCGACTTTTGTCGACTTCTTTTCTCGAGTCTTCGACTCCGAAAAGGTGCACGAGGGATGCCCGGTTTCAAGGCCTGCGGTTCCTCTCATTGCATGATGTCGGTGACGGATCCGCACCGCATGTGTCTTTTTGCCTGGAGCGCGACCATGACCCCAAGTCGTGCTCCGACTGCCGGTCGATGGCGCCGAAGGCTTTGTGGGAGCGGTCCCGAAAGCTGCTTGAACACCGGCAGTCGGCTCCGCGCCGTTCGAGGTGCCGGTCGCGAGGGAGGTCGAGGGACCGGTCGCGGAGCCACCACCATTCCGGCTCGAAGTCATCGAAGTCTTCGCACTCGGGGTCGGGTAAGTCGAAGTATAAGAAGAAGTTGAAGAAGCATCGTCGCTCTTCGACTTCTCCTCGTCGGTCGGCCGATCCGACGAGGCGCGCGGGTGGTGCCAATCCCGCGGCTCAGCGCGCGGAGCCCGAAGGGTCGACTCCAAGCTTCCCTCCCTTTCCGGGACCCGGAGCGACCCCCGCCCAGCTTCGTACGTTCTACGAGGCGATGCATGCCATCTTTGGACGGACCGACCCCGCCGGCGCGCCTTCGGGCCCCGCGGACTTGGTTGGGGGGCCTAGGTCTTAGCTGCCGGCGGCTCCGGCCCCGCAGGCCTCCCTTGGATCCAGGCCTGGATCCGGATCGGCGCCGGTTGACCTAGTTACGCCTCCACCGGCGCCGCTTCTTATAGCACCACTACCACGCTCGGCACCGGTCGGCTCCTCGGCCGGCGTCTACCCCGGCCTCCTTCCCGACGTGGACACGGAGCCGGACCGGTGGCGTCCGACGCCGGATCCGGCGGCGTCCGACGCCGGATCCGGCGCCGGGTGGGGTTTTCATGCCCCATTCACTTCTGGGGTGCCTTTACAACAACAGTGGCACCCAGAGGACGATGAGGAGGACTGGGAGGGGTCAGGTGACCCTTTAACTGACCAGCTTGATTCTGAGCTGGACTGGATAGAGGAACTGGGGTATGACAGTGGTCTTGGCACTTCACCCGACCTTGGCATGTTGTCTCCTCCTACCTTGGCTACGGAGGAGGGAGCGTCATACGCTGTGGTGTTGCGTAGGGTGGCCGAGGCTCTCAACCTCGAGCTTTCTAGGGTGGCGGTCAGGACTAACCTCCTGACTGAGGTGCTTCAACCGGTGGCGAGCTCTTCGGAGCCCCTGCTGCCGTTTAATGAGGCCCTCACCGACGTCCTTTTGGGCACGTGGTCCAGGCCCAACACGGGGGCTCCCGTGTACAGGATGATCGCCCGACGCCACCGCCTGGCTCCGGGCGACCCCACTTTCCTCTCCCAACACCTCACCCCGGAGAGCTTGGTGGTCCAAGCCTCCACCTCCAAAAGCGCCTTCCCTACCGCTCCACCGGAAAGGGAATGCAAGAAGCTGGACCATCTTGGCAAGAACATTTTCTCATCTGATAGAGACATCTAGCCGCAGATTCCTTAACTTAGAATATCCCCAGGAGTCAGACTGGATCCGGAGAATTTTTTGCAGCAGCACCTCTGCGCGCCGGAGGACGGCGCCGCATGGCTCCACCCTGACGTTGTCCACGGACATGACGTCAGTGGAGCCATATAAGTCCCTCCCGGCGTGCTGTCAGTTTCCTTCTTTTCCGCGTCCCAATGCAGATCCAGGAGTAAGCGGTTCCTCTTGCCTGTTGTTTCAGGCCTTCTCGACGCCTTCGGCGTCCGGGAACGGTGTGCGATGCCTTCCGGTTTCAAGGCGTGTGAGACCTGTACGCGGCAGATGTCAGCGACGGATCCGCACGCGATCTGTATGTGGTACCTAGGAGAGCACCACGACTCCGAGGAGTGTGACGCCTGCCGGCAGATGAAGCCGAAGTCCCTGCGGGAGCGCCAGATGAAGTTGTTGACCGCCCGGATGTCCCGCTCAGAGCCTTCGCGCCGCCGATCTCCATCTCGAGCTGGGGCTCCTGTTCGGGTCCGGCCACGGAGTCGTTCCCGCGGACGTCGTTCGCCTGTCGCAGGTAAGCACAAGTCACGGAGGTCGTCGACCTCGCATAAACGTGACGGGCCCCCTGCTCCCGGTCCCTACCGGACGCGGGCACCCAGGAGTCGGTCCCCTTATACTCACCCTTTCTGGGTGTTGGGGCGACTCGGGCCCAGATGGAAGCCTATTCCAAGGCTCTTCACTCCATCTTTGGGTCACCCCCTCTCCCTGGTGCGCCCTCGGGCCCCACAGAGGGGGTAGGGACTCAGGTCGGGTCCTCGCCGGCGGGTTCACCCTCGGCGCCGGCCGATTGCCTCGACTCCGGTTCCGGAGTCGCTGCGACGTCGGGACACAGCCCGGAGGGGCATCCCAGTCAGACGTCGAGCCCTTCTGCCCCGTCTCCGCATAGCCCTTTTGGGCTCCCTGCGCCGACGTCGGATGCGGCTGCAGCACGGAGCTCGACTCCTTGTCGACATCCTTCCTCCCCGCAGGCCTCAGTGGAGGGTGAGTCGACGCCGGTCCAATGCCAGGCCGAGTCACCCCTGGTGATTGTCGACGTCGATACGACGCCGGTGCCGGCGCCGGTCCCTTCTGTTCCTCTGTTCGAAGAGGATGAGGACCCGGAGCACCCAGGGTTGTTTCGACGCTCTCCGGCTCCGCTGCCCCCTGGCCAGTGGCCCTTTGCTCGACCTCCGGCTGCGGCGTCTCTCCTTTCTGGGGGACGCGTTAGCCTTCAACCGTCCCCTACAGATGGTTTATCATCGCCACCTAGAATGGCTACAGAGGCTAGCGCGCCATTTGCATTTAGCGCCAGGATGCCCGTAGGATTACAGTGCGCTTTATAAATGTCAAAAATACATTTTCAAGGGCTGTTCGTAGGGCTACAGCTATTTTACACCTGCAACCCCCCTCAGTCTCCTTGCCTTCTGATCCATTATTGGATCTCCTCCACCAAGATGCTGTGGAGGTGGAGCCCTTGCTGCCTTTTAGCAGGTCGTTATTTGACACCCTTCTTGGCACGTGGGCACGGCCCTCCTCGGGAGACCCTGTGGAGCGGGCCATCGCACGTCGGCATCGCCCGGCTCCAGATGACCCTGTCTGTTTGTCCCTTCATCCTAGGGCTCACGGCCGGGTGGTCCAGGCGGCTTTCGCCTCGCAGCCTTCCTCTCCTCTCCCTTTCCTACCTCCCGCTAGGGAGTCTCGTTGGTTGGAGACATGTGGCCGCCATATTTTTGCATCCACTAGTTAGGGCATCCGTGCTGTGAACACGTCTTGCGTGTTTGCACAGGCTACTTTTGCCCTTTGGGACTCGGTCGAGCGTCTTCTTCCCTCTCTTCCAGAGGGTCCCCGTGCTGACCTGGATCGTCTCCTTCATGATGGCCGAGATATGGCACAATTTACCATTCGGTCGGCTAAGGACACCACTGACTCTGTGGGTCGGGCGATGGCCAGGTCCGTTGCTCTGCGTCGCCATGCCTGGCTGCGCGATGGCGGTTTCCCTGACAATGTTTGGGAGAGTCGTCGGGATTTGCCATTTGATGGCGTGACTCTTTTGACAGTCATGCGGACTCAGCAGTCAACCGCCTCATGTCTGGGCTCCCATGACTTTGTGTTTTCTAGTCCTTTTGTGGACTTTTATTTTCGGGTGCAGTGTTGTCTCTGCTTGTTCTGGGCCCTGGGTTCATGACGTAATACCCAGACGGCCTGTACTGCTTCCTGCCGTTTTTGCTTCTATTGGTGCAGCTGGTCAGCTGATACTGCTTTCTTTTGACTCCTCTGTCTGAGTTTGTGCTCAAGAGGTGCCCCTAGCTGGGGTTGAGGCTTACCCTATGTGGGGTATTCGTTGGCTATTGTCTAGCTGCCTTATTAGTTGGCTATTGTCTAGCTGCCTTCCTTACACAGAAGGCTTGGTAGGCTCCTGTGGAGTCTTCTTCAAAGGGATTGTCCTGCGGATGAGACTGTGGTCTTTTTTCTACTGTTGTGGGCCCCACTTTTCCTTCTTGCAGTCCACCGGTTGGCCTCGCTCTATTGCCTATCCGTTGGAGTCTGCGGTTGGTCCGTAGCACTACCCTGCATCTGTAGATGCTCACTTTCTTGAGGTTTCTGCCTCTTCCAGGAGTGTAATTTCAGCTTCGCTCTCCTTGTCTATGCTGACTGCCCTTATCGTCAGTGTAGGACTTGGGCTTTTTGGTTAAATATCCCTAAACTTTTTGCTTTCCCCCTAGACCGTTTTCCTGACCTAGAGATGCCAATTTAGATGCTTTGGGTACTTTGCCACTGCTGATCAGTGTCAAAGTACAGGAGTTCCCTGTGTAAAATGTATGGTGATTGGTTGGCCATGATTGGTATGTTTGCCTTACTAGTAAAAGTCCCTAGTGATATGCACTGTGTGTGCAAGGGCTAGTAATGCAAGGGCGCGCAGAGAAGGGAACTCATGCCTTCAGTGTAGGGCCTGCGCGCAAAATGCTAAGTTGGCATGTTGTCCTGACAAGTGCAACCACTTGTCAGGCCTGACTTTCCCTTTTATATACACATGGGGCTCCCCTGTGGTAGGTCTCAGGTAACCCCTGGGCAGGGTGCAGTGTAGGTAAAAGGCAGAACATAAACTGAGGTGTGTGTTGTGTTCTGGCAGTGAAAAACTCTCCATTTCGTTTTTCACTGCTGAAAGGCCATTCTGCCCATAGGACAGAATGGGGGAGGCTAGGTGTTGTATTTGTTAGCCTAGTTCCCTGTCAGTTTATAATGGAGAGGTGAAGTTTGGTATGTGTGAACTCAGTGTCATAATGCATCTTTCTGTAAAGGTGGTTTTGTCACTGTGTGTTTATAAACCACTCTTTTAGAAGTGGCTGAGTTTTGTGCTCTGAGCATTTCTGTGTGTCTCTGAAATGTGGATTGTCTGTCTGGAATTGAAAGGTGAGAGGAGCTGGGAGAGGTCTTGACCCAGGGAGGGGTTGAGATGGCACCAGGCTGCCCTGCATCTGGAGAGTAGGGGGAGGAGAAGCCCGGGAGGTGAAAAGGCCTGGGCTGGTGCTATAAACCAATTGACCCATCTCCTGCTGAGTGATTAAGGATCCAGACCCCCAGTATCAAAGGGAGAGAGGTGACACTGGGAGGGAGACACCCAGAACTGATTTAGGGAGGGTCAGGGACCCTGAGCACATACAAACTTCAAAGACAGTAAGGGGTATAACTATGAGAGCTGAAACACCTGAACGTGGGAATGAAACAGATATGGATTGAGACTGAAAAGGCTTGGACCCATTCTGTGGTCAAGAGGAACCTCTGCTAAAGAAGGAACAACTTAAGAGACTGTGGTGGATAGACCAATCCTTGCTTCGTGATCTGGGGCTGGTCTGCAGTTTGCTGTTCTAACTAAGGAAGAGGCTGTTGGGACTGTGCTTGGAGGCGCTGGGTCCCCCTGCTTGAAGAAGACTGTGCTTTGTGCTGTGTCTTGTAAACCCAAGGGCCCGAGGTGAGCTGGCTCCCTGTTTGGAAATACAGGATCATAAAAGTTTCCGGAGAAGTCCCAAGCAACGCGGTGTGCGCATGCTTTGTGCCGCTTGAGACCCTCAGAAGTTGTGCCGTGTGATCGTGGGCACGCAGGAGTAAGCGAAGTCTAAGACGCGCAGAGTGCGTGTCGTGGTGCAGGCCAAGGCGTTGGTGAGGAGCGTCTGGTCGTGGAGTGCACAGGGAGACGAGGCGAGGCGAGGACGCGCAAGTGTGCGTGTCGTGGTGCAGCTCGGGTGCTAGTGAAGAGCGCCTGGGCCTCGTGTGCACCAAAGGAAGCAGCGAGACTCGGACGCGCAGTGTGCGTGTCGTGGTGCAGTCAAGGCGTTGGTGAGGAGCGCCTGGACACCGTGTGCACCAGCAGAAGAAGTGAGTCTCGGACGCGCTGGGTGCGTGTTGTGGTGCAGCCCGGGTGTTGGTGAGGAGCGCCTGGGCCTCGTAGGCACCAAAAGAAGAAGTGAGTCTCCGACGTGCAAGGGTGCGTGTCGTGGTGCAGCCAGGGCGTGAGGAAGAGCGCCTGGACATCGTGTGCACCGGGAGAAGAGGTGAGACTCGGACGCGCAGGAGTGCGTGTCGTGGTGCAGCCAGGGCGTGAGGAAGAGCGCCTGGACATCGTGTGCACCGGGAGAAGAGGTGAGACTCGGACGCGCAGGAGTGCGTGTCGTGGTGCAGCCAGGGCATGAGGAAGAGTGCCTGGACATCGTGTGCACCGGGAGAAGAGGCGAGGCTCGAACGTGCAGGGTGCGTGTTGAGGTGCAAGCGGAGCGTTGGTGAAGAGCGCTGGATTGTCGTGAGCACCAGAGAAGAGGCAAGTCTCGGACGCGCAGTGTGCGTGTCGAAGTACAACCTGAGGTGCTGGTGAGGAGTGCCGGGTTAAGTTGTGCTCCAAACTGAAGTAAAGTCTCCACAGTGCTGAGGGCGGGTCTCGGTGTAGACCGAGTCCGCCGGAGTGAGGGCCAAGTCATCGGGGCCCTCGGAGTCCATCAGTAGCGGCCCGGACCGGCAGCCACGGAAGAGCTGAGCCGCCGGCCTGAGTCCGCCAAAACCCGTGACAGAGTTCTGGATCAAGGCCCAAGTCGCTGACGTCGGGGAGGAGAGTGGGATCGCGCCCCCCAGGTAACGTGGATCAACACCTGGGGTGGAGTGTGGGCCCGGAGGGACACTCTCTCGGCCTCCCGCTCAGTCAGCTGCGCGAGCCGTTGCTTCGGCTCGGATCCCGGCCCGTGCTGACCCAGGACAGGCCAGCACTGGGGCCGGAGTGGGAAGCAGTACTTTGTGCGTCATCATTTGACCCATAACGGGGGTACTGTTACTGGAGCACGTAAAACTGTCGTATTACACAATTGCATTATTGTTGCTAACGAACTATCGAACTGTCGTATGACGCCTGACCTCATTTGTGCCTAACGAACTTTATGCTTCGTGCGCTACGCACTGCGTTATTTCTCCCATGCATATTATTTGATTGTAACGTAGCGCATTGTATGATTTCGTCAGTGCACAGTATCGGAGTATAACGTGGCGCAGTGTATTATTTCTTTATTGCACCGCACAGGATTGTAGCGTGACGCATTGCTTTGTTTCTTCCTGGTACAGGGCATGCTGGTGGTGATACGCATTGCATTATTCCTTCAATTGCAAAGTACATGGCTGTGGCGCTACGTATGGCATTATTTCTCTTGCACAGTATAAGAGAATATCGTTACGCATTGCAGTATTGTTTCCTTATGCAACGTGTGTGTTTCTAGCAATACGACTGGTCTAACATATTGGGAAACGGTTAGAGAAGAGCTTAACTGTTGGTTAGACGCGGTGGTTGGGATTAGAACCTACCAACCCACCGGAAAGAATACTACCCGTTCTAATATGTTGATTCTGTATCGTGTGGTCGTTTCGTATAATTTCTTATATAAAGATTATACTCTTTTTATCAATACTCGTGTGGAGTCTATTTGTGACGACATCATGGGGTTATTGTGAGCGTGGTTGCACATACTGAACACTCGTGCCTTGGAGATAAGCCTGGCTGCTCGTGCCAAGCTACTAAGGGGGTGAGCAGGGCTATCTCGGACGGTGTCCGTACTTAGCCTAACGTTGAAGCGAGGGGTTGAGGGCGCACGTCTCCAGCATTTGGTGGCGGCGGTAAGCGACAGGGACCTCCACTTCCAACAGTCAGCCACTGTCCCTTGGACCGCCTTGTCCTGTTACGTTCCGGCACAGTTCGTCCTGGCCATGGACGACCTCAAGGCGGGGCCTTGTGGCGCGGCTCCCAGGCACGCAGGGCTGACGCGGCACGGTTCTTCTGTGTTCTATGCGCGTCAGGTGGATGCTCCCTAGTATGTTCGCTGCCACAGGGGGCTTACGCTTTTCTTACGCTCCTGCGATGACTGGTTTCTACTTTCCTCTCTCCGGGATAGGTAGTACTTTTTCGTAGTTCAGTCCTGTCTGGACTTTGTCTGTAGACGGTGGCATCCTCGCCACGTACGCCAATACTGTACATTGTCTTGTGCCCTACTTCATAGACACTTCCCACGCAGGAGTTTCCTCTTCCCCTGCTGCTCTACTTCGGGCTGCTACTGCTGCTCTCTGTGGAAGTGTTCTCTTCAGGACACTCACTATCTTGTGTGATCTTGTATGCTCAGTCTCCCAGTATGTCTGACGGGGAGCTGTGGCTCCTCCTGCCGGGTGGCCGTTGTCGCTTAATTGTCTGGACATTGCTCTGTCCGGTTCTGCTGCAACTTAGCTGTTGGTACCTCTGGTGCGCTCTTAGGTTCTTTTTTGATACGCATCCTTCACGGCTGTGTCCTTTCTTGATGTATATTCTGTCCTGCGCTCTACACACAACCAGGGGTCTCGCATACTAGGGCTTCCTTGCTGCGGTGTCCGTGGTCTTGCTCTCGGCCTTCTCATGGGAGCAAGCCTTCTGTGTGTGTCCAGCTTGCCGGCTCACTTTCGTCGGTTGCCTACCTGGTGATGCATCTTTCGCAACTGGGATGTTCTCACTGCGTTCCATTGTGCATTTCCTTTTACGTGGCGTGGTTCTAGCGGTACACGCGGTCTGCCCATGTGTACTTCTGTCCCCCCCATGCATGTCTCTTTTTGTAGTCCTGGTTATATGTCATTCTGCTTGTTGATGTCCGCCCTCTCACATGCCATTTTGTGAAGGGGTGATTGCGCAATGGCAGGTCTTGTGTCTCTGGTAGCACAGGCGCTTCCTGGACATGGTCGGCATCCTACCGCTGCTGTCTAAAGTTTCCTAGCTGGTACGCTTTCCACTGTGCATGCTCGACCTGTATGCTCCGACTCGGTCATACCGTCTTGTCCTCTCTCTGGGTCTTTGTCTCTTGCAGATCCATTGGATCCTGGGATCCATCGGCTCCTATGATCAGTTCACCTTCTTTTGCGGAAGTTATGGACTCTCATATTCCGCACTGACATTCTGGTTCTGTGCTCCCTTTTCAAACCCTGTACAAACGAGAGGGCTTTCATGCAGTCCCTGGGCGGCTTGTGATGCCTTTGCCTCCCATTGTTTTCCGCTCCTTACAGAGCTTACTGGTCTGGTGTTGGCCACGCTGGCATTGCTGCCCCCACTATGTTTAGTCAACTTGTTGACGACTAGGTTCTCTTGGGACCCTGGTGGGGTTCAGTCGCAGACCCGCCTCCTATGGCGTATGGCTTTGGTATCTATTCTAAGTTAAGGAATCTGCGGCTAGATGTCTCTATCAGATGAACGAGTTACTTACCTTCGGTAACGATGTATCTGGTAGAGACACAGTCTAGCCGCAGATTCCTGAATGCCCGCCCATCCTCCCCGCTCTGCGAGGACCTTTTCAGGTTGGGTTTTATGCACTCGCCTCCTTCCGGGTGGCTTTTATCTTCCTACGGAGTGGCGTCTTTCACCTCCCTCCTCGGTAGGATGATTCATTCTGTTTTACTTGTTCTTCTCCACCCATTCTCGTGATTGGGCGGCGGGTTCATGTATCCTTCTACATCCCTACACCCTGGTTCTTCCAGTGTGTTGCCTACTAATGTTCTTCTTCCCTCCCTCCCACCTTCTCCATTGTTCTGGGGTCTCTTGTTTCTTGACTCGACTACAGTCAATTGCTTCGGGGTCTATTTGACTGTGCCTCAGTCCATAGTTCTCTTACAGGAGATACGGCATTTCTGGTATTGCCGACCTTTGGTAGATCGTCATTACTTATGTGGTTCAGGTCTTGTTGCCCTTCGCGGGTAGATCTTGCTATTGCAGGCTTTCTGTCATCTGCCTTGACATTCTTTTCATATGTCGTTTTGCCTCGGGGGAGGGCATAGTCTTCGCTTTTGCGGTGCTCTGCTCTTTCAGAGCGGTGCTCTGTTTTTTCCCTGCAATTGCTTTCAGTATACAGTGCTTGTCACTGTTAATTATGGTGATGTTTCTCACCATTCGATTCTTTTTGTTTCACTGATGTTTCATCTTTTTTCGCACACTGTTCCCATACTCTCTCAGTTTTTGGTGGTGGCTCCGCGTTGTGGCGCGGAAAAGTTTCTCCGAAGAAAACTGACGTCAGCGCGCCGGGAGGGACTTATATGGCTCCACTGACGTCATGTTCGTGGACGATGTCGGGGGGAGCCATGCGGCGCCGTCCCCCGGCGCGCAGAGGTGCTGCTGCAAAAAATTCTCCGGATCCAGTCTGACGCCTGGGGATATTCTAAGTTAAGGAATCTGCGGCTGTGACTGTCAGGTAACTAACTCGTTCTTCTACCAGCTCAGGACTGCGGTCCGTAAACACCGCATGTCTCTTGGGCCGTTATTCGCACTCAGTGTGGGATACGGTGGCGCAAGTGCTGCCTCAGTGTCCGGAGGAGGCCCGGGCAGTGCTCTCCCAGGCTATCGCCGCCGGGAGAGATGCAGCAAAGTTTACGACCCGTTGTGGGCTGGACACTGCCGACTCTCTGGGCAGGGCCATTTCAACGTCAGTAGCACTCCGTCGCTATGCCTGGATGAGGTCCACTGGCTTTTCAGGGGATGTCCAGAACACCTTGATGGACATGCCCTTTGATGGCCGTCGCCTTTTTGGCGACAAAGCAGACCACGCCCTAGAGCGCTTCAAGGACTCACGGGCTACGGCCAATTCCTTGGGCCTCTCCTCCCGTCCGGCGCAGTCTGCTTTTCGCCCCTTTCGTGGCTACGGAAGGGGTGCCCCGCTACGTCCCACCCAGGGCCACAGGCCGCAGCAAGTTACCCAACCTTTGCGCGGCCGGGGACGTGGGAACCAACGTCGTGGTTCAGGGGGCCAGCAGGCGGGCCAGTCCACCAATCCCCCTCTGCAGCAGCCTCCAAACCCTCCTAGTCCGACTTTTCAGGCCCATCAAACGCCAGTGGGCGGCAGGATTCGCCATCGCCTCCCCCACTGGCGCACCATCACTTCGGACAGGTGGGTTTTGCAAATAGTCCTGAAGGGGCTACTCCCTCCCCTTCGAGACTACCCCTCCAGCCATGCCACCGCGATACCACTGCATGTCGGAGGATCATCTGGCCCTTCTCTAGCAGGAAGTTACGGCTCTCTTGGCCAAGGGAGCCATCGAGCGCGTTCACGTCCCAGAAGTAGGTTATGGTCGTTACTCCCACTACTTTCTGGTTCCCAAGAAGGACAAGGGCCTGTGTCCTATCTTGGACCTCAGGGACGTCAATCGCTTCCTCCGGAAGAAGTTCAAAGTGTTGACGCTTGCTCAGGTCTTGTCTGCCCTCGACCCGCAAGACTGGATGGTAGCATTGGACTTGCAGGGCGCTTATTTTCACATTGCCGGCCCACAGGCGTTACCTGCGGTTCACGGTAGGCCACGAGCACTTTCAGTTTACTGTGCTCCCCTTTGGCCTTACCAGCGCCCCTCTGGTGTTCACGAAAGTGATGGCGGTGGTCGCAGCTCATCTGCGCAGATCAGGGGTTTCAGTCTTCCCCTATCTCGATGACTGGCTGTTGAAGGCGGGCTCGCCCCAGGCAGTCGTCTCCCACCTCCAGACTACGGCCGACCACCTGCATATGCTGGGGTTCTCCATCAATGTGCCGAAGTCGCACCCGATTCCCTCTCAGAAGCTCCTCTTCATCGGAGCGGTACTGGACACAACGCGGTTTTGGGTCTATCCTCCCGAACAGCGAGTCCGGGATATTCGGGCTATGATTCCCGATCTTTCAGCCTCTGTCCCGGGTTTCGGTCAGAATGACCCTGAGGCTGCTTGGCCTCATGGCCTCCTGCATCCTGCTGATCGATCATGCCAGGTGGCATATGCGGGCTCTGCAGTGGGACCTGAAGTTCCAGTGGGCGCAGCATCAGTCGAATCTGTACGATTGCGTCCAGATCTGGGAGGGCACTTCTCGACAACTGTAGTGGTGGCTTACGAACCAGGATTGGGTCAATGGCAGATCCCTCTCCCTTCCCCAATCAGACCACAGTGTGGTGAAGGATGCCTCCCTTGTGGGATGGGGCGGCCACATGGGAGAGGCGGAAATCAGATGCCTCTGGTCTCCGGCGGAGTCCGGGCTGCACATCAACCTTCTGGAGCTCCGGGCGATTCGTCTTGCACTGAAGGCATTCCTTCCCTCTATCTGGGGAAGAGTGGTGCAGGTGTTCACGGACAACACCACCACCATGTGGTATTGCAACAAACAGGGCGGGGTGGGGTCGTGGACCCTATGTCAGGAGGCTCTCCGCCTCTGGACATGGCTGGAACATCAAGGCATTTCCTTGGCGGTTCAACACCTGGCAGGTTCTCTGAATGCCAGGGCGGACGAACTCAGCCGCAGGTGCATGATGGATCACGAATGGCGTCTTCACTCGGAGGTGGTGCAAGGTCTCTTTCAACAGTGGGGAGAGCCTTGGTTAGATCTGTTCGCCACCGAAGAGAACGCGCAATGTCAGCAATTCTGCGCGTTGGAATTTCCAAGGCGGCACTCGCTCGGCGACGCTTTTCGTCGCGAGTGGAGTTGCGGTCTGTTGTACGCCTTTCCGCCTATACCACTTCTGCCCTGAGTGCTGAAGAAGATCAGGCGAGACCGGGCCCAAGTCATTTTTGTGGCTCCGGATTGGGCACGAAGAGTTTGGTATCCCGAGCTGCTCAACATGGCCATCTATCTTCTGTCAGACTGCCTCTTCGGGAGGATCTTCTGTCGCAGAAGCGGGGGGACGGTCCTCCACCCGAACCTGTCCAGTCTCCACCTCCTTGCGTGGAGATTGAGCGGCGGCAGTTGACGTCTTTCGACCTGCCTCCCGAAGTCTGTGACGTAATCTTGGCAGCCAGGCGTCCCTCCACAAAGACGGTATACACCTGCAGGTGGAACAAATTTGTGGCATGGTGCACAGCAAAGGCTGTGGATACCCTTTCTTCCCTCTCTCTGAAGTACTATTGTTCCTTCTCTCTTTAGCCCAGCAGGGCTCTGCTCTGGGCACTATCAAGGGCTACCTTTCAGCCATCTCTGCCTTCCTTAGGCGGCCAGATCAGCCTTCTCTTTTCAAGTCCCCGGTAGTTAACCGTTTCTTAAAAGGCTTAACACATCTTTTTCCTCCAATCCCTTTCGTTATGCCTCAGTGGGACTTGAATCTTGTGCTAACTTATTTAATGTGCGCTCCCTTTGAGCCGCTTCATAACTGTCCTTTACGTCTCTTGACTCTTAAGACTGCTTTCCTGGTAGCCATCACTTCTGCTAGAATGGTGAGTGAGCTCCAGGCTCTTTCTTCAAAACCCCCTTTCTTGTCTGTTCATCCGGACAAGGTGGTTCTCAGGACCCGTCCATCCTTTCTTCCTAAGGTGGTCACTGCCTTCCACATCAGGCAGACCATTACTTTGCCCACCTTCTTTCCGCCTCCGCATCCCTCAAAGGAAGAAGAGAGGCTCCACCGTCTGGACCCAAAACGTGCGCTGTCCTTCTATCTGGATTACACGAAGCAGTTCCGGGTGGATGATCAACTTTTTGTTGGTTACCTGGGCGCAAAGAAGGGTCGGGCCGTACACAAACGCACCATTTCTTGATGGGTCGTGTTGTGTATTAAGGCTTGTTACTTTCTAGCAAAAAAGGAGCCTCCAGTCGGGCTACGCGCTCACTCCACCAGGGCGACGGCAGCCACTACTGCCTTGGGAAGGGGAGTGCCTCTAAATGACATCTGTCAGGCAGCCACGTGGGCATCACTGCACACGTTCACCAAACACTACTGTCTGGACAGCCAAGTCCGGAGAGACAGCTTCTTTGGCCGTTCTGTTCTCCAGGATTTTCTGGTGTGATCTTGGTTCGCAGACCCACCACTGGTGTTGGTATTGCTGGGGTATCTATTCTAAGGTAAGGAATCTATAACGTGTTTCTTTCAGATGCACAAGTTACTTACCTTCGGTAACGATATATCTGTAAGAAACATTAGTTAGTTATAGATTCCTTACCGCCCCACCCATCCTCCCCGTTCTGCGAACTGATTTCTAGGGTTAAGGACGTCCTTTCAGGGCCCTAGTTTTGTGCACCAATGGTCAGTGTCTTGCATGGCTCTGCGTTTCTGGCGCGGAAAGTCGTGTACAGAACTGACAGCAGCGCGCGAGGGCGGCGTCTAAGTAGCTACCGCGACGTCATCCCGGCGACACGACGCCGACGACGGATGCGGAGCCGACCGACGTCACCTTCCGACGCGCAGAGGTACTGCTGACGAAAAAACTTTCCAGATCCAGTCTGACGCCGGGGGGTAATTCTAAGGTAAGAAATCTATAACTAACTAATGTTTCTTACAGATATATCGTTACCGAAGGTAAGTAACTTGTGCCTTACTACTATGATCACTCAAATAAACTTCCTAGACTCTTCCTTCCTCTATCCCTCCGTTCAGTCCAACTAACAAACTCACATGTCCACTGCTCGAATTAACAACTTAGATTTCCCTATACTAATCTATCACTAATCCACCTAATCCACGGGTAGTAAGCGATATATAAATATAATTAAAATTACTTGTTCACCCACGGACCGGTTCTTCTGGACCCTCTGCTGGTCCCCTAGAAAGAGCACTCATGATGGGTACAGGAAACATCAATCTATCATTAAGGTCTTCATGGAAGGTCTTAAAAGGGTAACTCCTCCCAGGCTGCATCCTGGTTACTTTCTGGGGCTTCAGTATTGTCCTTGATAGCCTTATGGAGGCAACCTTTAAACAACTCAGTTCACATCCACTGCAGTTCCTCTTATTGAAGGCACTTTTTCTTGTGAACGTTCTCTCTCTGGAACGTTAGTAAACTTCAAGATTAGTCATTAGAGGAACACCTTATGTAGGTACATAATGCCAGAGTTTTTCTGACAAAATACAGTTTTACAGCCACAATCACAAGCCGAAAAGGCACTGATGGGCTGAGGGCCATCATGTATTATGTCTCCCACAGCTTGTCCACTAGAAAAAACAAATAAGTATTTTTTATTTTTTTTGCACATTACATGAATTCAGCTTTATCACAAAACCAAACGTGCACTCCCTGATGTATGTAGGATGCATTTCAATTGCGAAAAGCAGCCACAAAAGCATATTTGGATACAATCCCACTTGCAGACATTTGTAAGACCTTTGTAAGGCAGCCTATAGTGCTTTAGATTTACATTCTCCTTAACCACCTTCCTGGAAGCGAGCACAATGCAAAATATATGAACACCATCACAATGTATGCTTACTTTAGTACGCATACATTTCTTTTCTAGTCGACAGACCTAGGGGCCGATTACGATGTTGTGTGGAAACTTTCAGCCCGACTCCGTCTCGAAATCGGATCCGACCGACTTGCGGTCGGCGGTTCCGCCCGACCAATTACGATGCGAGTGAACACTGTTAGGTCGCAGTCCCTTTGACTCCTATGGGAGCCTGTGTTCTGCCCGACAACACAGGCTCCTATGGGGAAATGGGGTGTTTGAGGAAAACCCTGCACCCTGTCACGTGCACCCCATGGTGCCTGCTACACAGTGCAGAGTTTTACAGGGGGGTCCCTTGGGTACCCCTCGGTCCCCAACCCGAGGCCGCAGGTTGGAGTCACTTTCCGACAGCCTTTTTATGTCGGACAGGCCGACTCAGAAAGACTGTTGGAAACCGACATCGTAATCGCTCGGTAGGAAACGCTGTCCATAGAGCTGTACAATCCAGTTCCGGCCAACACGAATTCTCCGACTGCCTGTCGGAACCGATTTGGAAAGACCATGCGGTTTGCAATCTAACCGCGAACATTGTAATCGGTCGGGCGGATTGGAAACCGCCAAGACGGGCGGAAGCATTCCGACACGGTCGAGGAGATTCCGACTGTCGGGAGGAGGCTTTCTGCCCGACATCGTAATCAGCCCTTAGTGTTTTGCAGCTCCACACATACTTACCCTAGAGGAAAACACAATCTGAAGTGGAGTATTTGTTCTTGTGGGTTTCAGGGCAGGTACCACAAATTCCCTTGAAACTGAAACTCCTTCAAGAACAAACAACTTGGAATGTTCGAAGTCCAACACTAGGTAAAGGGAGTGTGCACATCATGTGAATCTACACCTCTACATGCTACAAACCAATTGTTACAGTTAACTGATACTTTCCTTGCAAAATTCACTGCTGTTGATTTAATGTAACCTAACCCACCAAAAAATCAAGCCAAATAAATAGACCTGACAATCTTTTTTCGTGATAGTGAATTAATGCACAAGAACATCTGCTTTAAAATGTACACAAGTTCTCTGACATGAAGAATACTTTCCATCTGCAGCTCTTGAGATCCTGTTTGCAGAGGAACTGGGCTTGGTGTTGGAGGTCCAGGAATCTGCTGTGGACACAGTGTCTCAGAAGTACAGAGCGGCAGGAGTGCAATGCATAAAGATCGGCTGTACTTCAGGACAGGGGCCACAGTCTTTGGTAAGTTAGTAGAGTTGGATAAATATAGAAAGGTTACCACTGCTATCAGGTGAGCAGAACCTGCTTTGGTTTACTGTTGCTCATAGGCAGAGTGGCCATACATCGCTCCTCTCCTCCTTGTTCTCCTGGTGTGCCTATGGGGCCTGAAGCCTTCTCTAGTCTGTTGCATAATACAAACTGAAATTCATGAAAAAAAGAAATACATTATAAATGTTGGGAAAATGTGTGATTATGCACATATATTAGTAATGGTGCGTCCCAATAGACTGTTAATTGGGCAATTCCTTAACATTAGTACTGTAGTGTATTATCTCCATGCACATACTTTGGTCATAGTAGCTGCACACTCTGTCATACAGTCATTGCCCCTTGTTTAGCAAGAATCCCCTATTAAGTGAAGGTGAGCTTGTATGAGTGGAATTAGTCTCTGCTCACTCTGAAATAATCCACATTAGAGATGTGATCTGGTGATTATAGCGATAGCATTGGGACGTGCATTGGGACTTGTTCACCCACGGACCGGTTCTTCTGGACCCTCTGCTGGTCCCCTAGAAAGAGCACTCATGATGGGTACAGGAAACATCAATCTATCATTAAGGTCTTCGTGGAAGGTCTTAAAAGGGTAACTCCTCCCAGGCTGCATCCTGGTTACTTTCTGGGGCTTCAGTATTGTCCTTGATAGCCTTCTGGAGGCAACCTTTAAGCAACTCAGTTCACATCCACTGCAGTTCCTCTTATTGAAGGCACTTTTTCTTGTGAACGTTCTCTCTCTGGAACGTTATTAAACTTCAAGATTAGTCATTAGAGGAACACCTTATGTAGGTACATAATGACAGAGTTTTTCTGAAAAAATACAGTTTTACAGCCACAATCACAAGCCGAAAAGGCACTGATGGGCTGAGGGCCATCATGTATTATGTCTCCCACAGCTTGTCCACTAGAAAAAACAAATAAGTATTTTTTATTTTTTTTGCACATTACATGAATTCAGCTAAATAAAAAAGATTCTGGGCAAGTCCTTTTCTCTCTGTGCCTCAAATTATGAATGTGCAATGTACAAATATAAAAAGATCTGTACGGTCTCAATTTCATGTACCCAATTTGCTGGTTCCCTCAGTTCTTGGTTGCTGTAGTCTGACTCAAACACACCTTGCACTGTTTTGTGTATTTGGGTCTCTTCAAGGTGTATTTATCCATTGCCCATGAACTTGGCCCTACTCCAGAAGGTGGACTAAGGGGCAGATTGCCTTCAACTGGCAGTGAGAGAACCTTTTCGGTGGCAGAGAAAGGGAGTGACAGCCAGCATAGAGTACTGCAAGAAATGTCTAGCGACTGTGGTGGTGTGCGCATGATAGTCAGTGAAAGCTGCATCAGCAGGGCACTTAGGGGCGGAGTCCCACAGAATAGGGACTATAGATTGATGATGCATCCCATCTCCAAGGTATGATAGTGAGGGATAGATCCTCGTATAACCGAGAACGACGAAGGGGAGTGGGTCGAACTCTGCATCATTTGATTGAGGCAGAGAGGGGACAAACCTTCTCTGTTGGGGGACCTTTATCCATAAAGGAGCACAGCCTCACAGAATGTGACTGGGTTAAGAGTAGTATAATATAGCACAGGGAGACAAAAAGAGGATATAATGAGTATTTGGTGGAGCAAAGGAGAAAGCAGGAAGGGATATTACTGAACAGTCAAATGATGTTTGGTATTCCACAAACCTTTGTTCAGCCACTGTTGGCCTTTGTACAACTGCATGCATGCATGGGCCAGGTGTAGAGTCCACACGGTCTAGAAATGAAAATGGCTAGGGTGTCCGCAACTGAGCATGCTTGCGGTGCACGAGGAACTAGAATGCATTCAAGGGCATTTGAATAATAGCACAGTTTCTCTTTCATCTTTATTTTTTGTCCATAGACAATAATATGTTCCTTGTAATTCCTTCCTTCTCTTGGATTTTGTCCAGGTTAAAGTTTGTGTAAATGGTGAGAATGTGCTCTGCGAGGAGATGGCTTACCTCAGAGGGCTGTGGGAGTCCACCAGCTTTCAGTTGGAGAGGCTGCAGGCAAATCCAGTCTGTGTGTCGCAGGAAGAGGCTGGGCTTAGCACACGCAGCGGATCCAGCTTCAAGCTCTCCTTCGACCCTTCCGAACAGTCTCCACTTCTTCAGGAAATAGGTACTCATGTCCTTTGTTCTACACCTCTCGCAGAGCTCTGGAATGGTGGATGTTATAGTAATTTACAGAGGTTTTAAGTCTCTAGACGTTGATCAAGGAGTGTTAGAGCTGTGGCAACAGTACTCTTAAGTTCTAAATTTGTTAACTGTTTAAAGGATTCTGTGCCCTCTTCATTTTACATTACGTTTGTGGCCTGAGACATCTTCTTCTGCAATATTCAAATAGTTTAGAGTCCTCTTGTGGTATTTAGGAAATGTTCTTTATGCTGAAGGTCATCTTTGGCTTTACAGAGCATGGTTATGCAATTAGCAGTGTAGTGATTAATTTGTTGTATGTTCTGCAGTTACATCTGCTATCACTATAGATCACAGTGGCTGATGGCACACATAGAGAGCAAACTATGCATTCACAGCTGTGTGCATAGGCTTCAACAGTGCATACGCTGTGTACATCGTAACTAGGTTTTGTTTACTAACAGGTGTGTCTCCACCTCGAGTTGCCGTCCTGCGGGAGGAGGGGAGTAATGGGGACCGTGAGATGGTGGCTGCCCTACTGATGGCTGGCTTTCAGGTGAGATCAGGGCACTTTGATTCTCTGTTCCAATATATAGAAATTGGGCATCAATGTAACTCGCCACAGCTGAGCCTCTTGTGCCATTCTGGTACCTGTAGATTAAACTCAGTCATGGAAAGCAACATTCCTGGTACTGCTACCAGGAGCCTATGCATTTGCCTGTTCCTGTTGTCTTCTGCGCAGCATTTCTTCTTTTGTCACTTGGTTTGAGAATCAGAGCTCTGGCAGTGCACCTTCCTTTAGAACTGTATTTTTTTCTTTCTCCTGCTTTCCCCATCTTGAGAGAGTTTCAGCAAATCACAATCTGATTATGTTATGGATTGTGTAACTATATCATGGAGTCCCTTCGGTACTGTCACAAAACCTGCAGGTGGGAGATGGGGGCAACCTTGAGAAATGACCACCTTGTGATTCCAGTCTGTCAAAAAGCTGTCTCTGCTTCCCTCCAGTGCCAGGCAGTTATGGAGATGGAGCCGATTCTTCCATATCTGTTATCTGTAAACAGTGCTCAGAGGAGATTCAAATGTCTTCCCTCTTTGTCACTTGTTCGCGTCCTAGCATAAGTCAGGCCTGTACTTCATGTTGCCGTTCCCTTCTTCTCAGGTGTGGGATGTGACCATGCAGGACCTCTGCTCTGGTGCAATTACCCTGGACTCCTTCAGAGGTTTAGTTTTTGTTGGAGGATTCAGCTACGCAGACGTGTTGGGATCTGCTAAAGGTGAGTCTTATAAAAACAATAAACTTGTGTAGTATACTAGAAATGAATCTCATTTACGCACTCATCCTAGGACCATCCAAAGAATAGAACGCATAGTAAAGCCATTAGAATAAATTATTTAATTGAGTAAGTACTTCGATTGCCTTTTACTGTGAGCTCAAATATATATATATATATATATGTATTTTAAATTAAAATGGGTATTGATGATTGCTATCTTAAATGCTGATAAAAATTCTACTGTTTGGCAAATTTTACTGACATACCGTACTAATTCAATGACATACCGTACTAGTTCAATGACATACCGTACTAGTTCAATGACATACCGTACTAGTTCAATGACATACCATACTGATTCATAGACATACCATACAGATTAATTCCTGGCACCCTTATGTTATATTTTGATTAATTGTTCCCAGTTTTGTGGTATTTATGTTGGCATGGAGGTCTGTATTTGTTTTTTTCTCATCTTATTCTTATATTTCCATATTCATTTTTTAGTTAGCGAACAAACTAAGTTACATCCATTAAACTTCCACGTGTATTTTAGTGATAAATGCGCATTCTCACTTCAATGCCTGTAATGTTTTTGTGCACTAAATGACAATAGGTGATGAAGAATTATCAGTCCTCTGAAAATATCAGCCCTGTAGTATTATCACAAGCACTCCTGCAACTATTTGTCACATCATAAATTCTTGCCTTTTTTCATTTTCCCCTATCTATCAAAAAAACATAGCTAAAGGAGATGGTTATGAGCAATTAATGGCAGGAAGAGACCCTCAAAACATGGCTTAATTTCTATATTCTCTTTTAAAAAATGCAAAGTAATGTAGGAAACTGGCTGATTTATATCTGTATGTATATGTAGAAATTCACAAAAACTGAAAACTAGGAGTTTTCTATATAGTACTAAGTAGGTGCAGTAAGAGGAAATGGGCATATTTCAGAGGGAGTGTCTGATGTCCATACATATGCATGTTATGAAGTTTCATGATATTATATTTTCAGTTTGTGGATGTTATCCTTGGAAAAAAATATATATATATATATATATATATATATATATATATATATATATATATATATATTTTCAATCTACTGGCGGTCGCCAGTAGATAGTTATAGTTACAACCTATTATCCATAGGAAATCCGCGACATTCTATTTGAAATAACTCTCTTGCCGGTTGACGTATCTTCGCAAAATTTTCAAACTTTGTGGGCGCTCCGGTCCGCTCCTACCCTGAAAGTCTCGGTGGGATTTGTCAAGCGGGGGCCGAGAAAAAGGGGGTCCCAAAACGCGTTTTCCCCATGCAATTTTCCATAGGAAACTTTAGACACGGCTACAGCCTGAACTGCTGAACGGAATTACACCAAATTTGGCAAAGAGGTAGTTCTTGGTTCAGAAAGAACCCTTTTTGTTAAATGGTGTAAATCCGTTCAGTAGTTGCTGAGAAAATCAAAAGTAAAAAGATAGATATATCTATGGCCGCGTCGGATCCGCGCACCCTCCCGATCACGAGCTGCATGCTAATTGGCTGTCAACACTCCAAATCAGGAAGTGTTGGCAGCCATTTTGTCCCTCGGTAGAACCGAGGGACAGAAACAAGTGCGCAAAGCACACAAAGGGGGCAGGGTAGAAACACCCTGACCCCCTAGGTCTGCTCAGGGGTCCCACAAGGACCCCTGGGCAAAAATGTTTTTTTTTTTTTTAAATCGGCAGGATGCGCTCAGGGTGCGCGAATCCTGCCGGAGAAAAATCGAGCGCGGTCTCCCGCGCTCGATGTTATTGGCCCCGGGTGGGCCAAGTCCCGGGGCATGCTGGGGGGTTAATTTTATGTGTGGGGGCCTCTAATGGCCCCCAAGCCCCGGGGACCACCACCCCGGGGCTTTATGTATAATGGTGCGGGAGGGCTCTGAGCCCTCCCGCAGCCCCGGGGACCGCCACCTCCCGGGGCTTCTTTTTATTTTTGAAAACCTGTGTGGGGGCTCCAGCCTCCACACGCCCGGGACCACCACCTCCCCGGGGCTTTCAAAATGTAAGGAGGGGGCCGCGCGGCCCCCTCCTGTAGCCTGTGGTGGCCCTGGGGACCGCCACCCCCAGGGCCGGCTCCTGCAGTGTCCCGGGGTGCCTACCCCGGGACACTGCTGTTTGCAATGACAGGACGGAGCCTCGCGGCTCCCGTCCTGTCATTGCAAACTGCTTGATATTGGAAGAGAGAGCAGGAAACCTGCTCTCTCTTCCAATATCCAAAGCTGATTGCTTTCCACATGGGGAGCAGCATGTTAGCTGCTCCCCATGTGTAAGCAATGCCGGCTCCCGTAGGACACGGGGAGCCGGCGGGACTGTGGGGGTTTGGGGACCCCCCACAGTCCCCAACGAGAGGCCAGGCCCGGGGATGGGGTCCCCGGGGCCATAAGTGGCCACGGAGGGGGCCACGCAGCCCCCTCCCCAAAGGTAAAAAAAAAAAAAGTGCAAGGCCGGCCCCGGGATGGGGTCCCCGGGGCCTTAAATGGCCTGAGGAGGGGGCCACGCAGCCCCCCTCCAAATAAAAAAAGAGGCCATGCCCGGGGGATGGGGTCCCCGGGGCCAATACAGGCCCAGGGAAGGGGGCCACGCGGCCCCCTTCCCGTTTTTTAAAAAAATTTAATAAAAAAAAGGGGGTAAGGCCCTGGGGGATGGGGTCCCCAGGGCCTAAAAATAGGAAAGGAAGGGGGCCACACAGCCCCCTTCAGGGAAAAAAAAAAAAACGATCGAGCCCGCAGGCCCCGCCCCCTTCCTTCACCACTCTGCAAACGCGCCCTGGCGCGTTTGCAGAGGGGAACGATCCCCTTGAATACTGGGGGCCCCTGGGGCTAACTAGCCCACCAGGAACCTCCAGTATGCGCCAGGCTGCCTTGCAGAGAGGTGTACAGAGGCCACGCCCCTTTTACACCTCTCTGCAACGCAGCTCTGTGGCGCTTTTGGAGGTATATGGTGGGCTAGTTGCACCCCAGGGACCCTCAGGATTCAAGGGGAGTTAATCCCCGACTTAAAACGCGCCACGGGGCGCGTTTGCACAGTGGTGAAGGGAGGGGCGGGGCTTCAGGTGACATGTGTGCAAACAGGCCCCGTGGCGCGTTTTAAGATGGGGAATTAAATCCCTTCAATCCTGAGGGTCTCTGGGGCCAACTAGCCCAACAGGGTACGTCCAGAAAGCGCCACAGAGCTGCGTTGCAGAGAGGTGTAAAAGGGGTGTGGCCTCTGTACATGTCTCTGCAACGCAGCCCCTGGCGCATACTGGAGGTTCCTGGTGGGCTAGTTGGCCCGTAGGGACCCTCATGATTCAAGGGACTTAATCCCCCAACTTAAAACGCGCCACGGGGCGCGTTTGCACAGATGTCACCTCAGGCCCCGCCCCTCCCTTCACTATTGTGCAAATATTCCTCTAAAATCAGCCGAAATACGAATTCTGATTTACTCACCTGTTATCAGGAGAGACCTCAGTGCTGCATCTTTCAGCCCAGTACTAATCCTGAAAAGTAATTTTAACCGTACTTACCAGTAACTTATATTTCCTTCCATAGGATATAATTGCCTGCTTTTTGCTGAAAAAGTTTCTAAGTGTTGATTTTTGAAACATACAAATATTCCTCTAAAATCAGCCGAAATACGAATTCCGATTTACTCACCTGTTATAAGGAGAGACCTCAGTGCTGTATCTTTCAGCCCAGTACTGGTCCTGAAAAGTAATTTTAACCGTACTTACCAGTAACTTATATTTTCTTCCATAGGAATCCATTGTCTGGTTTTCAGCAGAAAAGTTTCAAAGTGTCGATTTTCACAAACTACAAATATTCCTTAAAAATCGCCTGTATGACTTAAACGCATTCTTTCAACTGTTTACAGGAGATGCACCAGTGCTGGATCCAGGATCCAACACTGAGTAAGAAAAAGTAACGATAACAGTTTTTACCTGCTAAGTGAATTTCCTTCCATAGGATAACATTGGTGATTCTATGAGAAAAAGTTTCAAAGTGTCAACTTTTAAAATACAATAATATTCCTTAAAAATCACGACTGTAACCAAAACGCTTTTACTCAACTGTTTACAGGAGATGTACCAGGACTGAATCTAGGATCCAGTCCTGTGGTTAGAAAAGTAATCCATAAAGTAACTAATTTCATTTAACTAGAAATTCACATTGAGCTGAATGTTGCATTGTGTTTGAAAATGTGGTGCCCATTGCAACATCTGTAACTACTGTACTTAAAAGTCTATTGCCTATGTGCAAAGTATTTAAACTAAAGTAATTCATTCTGAGAAAGTATTTTTTGTAATGTAAAGTATAATGTAATTACAATGTAATTTAAAAAATAAAATATGTAAAAAAAAATTGTTTCTAAAAATGTAGTAAATCAGTATGAAAAAAATTAATATAACAATTAATACATTTAAAAATTGTCATTTACGAAACCTTTGAAATTCACTGAAAAAACCGTAGGTTTCAGACATGTTATAGTTAGGAATTAGCATTTAAAAAACCTTTGAAATTCACTGAAAAAACCATAGGTTTCAGATAAGTTATAGTTAGAAATTAGCATTTAAAAAACCTTTGAAATTCACTGAAAAAACCATAGGTTTTAGGGACAGTTGTAGTTAGTTGGACATTGCACTCGTACAAAACCCGTGAAATTCCCCGTTATAGTTAGTTCAGCTAACTATAACTCGCGCCCCCGCAATGCACTGCTGATGACGTCACATATTACATCACTCATGACATGGTCAGTGACATCACTGATGACATCTCAAATGACATCACTGATGACATCATCCACGTGATAATCTGATGCACCTCCTCACACCCTAATATAACCTTTGATACACCCAATCTAAATTACAGACTGCCATTCGCAAAACAATAGACACTCCAACACCAATAACTACATACCCACTCACTGATTCTTAGGTCTACACACACACATCCACTCACTCACCCGTACAGTCACTCATACTTATGGTCACTCAGTACAGGACAATCATATGCACTCTTACTCCTATATAGACACTCAAACACCACCACTCATCCATAGAGGTACTCACACACCTAGTCAGTCATGCAAATAATTAAACACACTGCCATTTACTCACCTATACAGTTATACACACACCAGCTCACTTAATCATACAAATACTAGCACATTGTTACGCTCTTATACAATCACTGATACAAGCACACACTCATCCATACAGCCACTATCACAATCACTCACTCTCGCTTATAGCTATTTATATACTCCAACACACATATATACTGCCTTTCACATATGTAGTTACTCACACATGTACCACTGGGACATACATTCACTCACTAACACACTCTTACACACACTTACCCACCCATACAGTCTATCACAGATGCACTCTTGAAACCATCCACCCAGTGAATCACCCACTCACACATCTATGCACAGTCGCACACACCCCATCCACACAAACACTCAGGCACCCATACAGATACTCAGACAACAAATCAATAACTCTTATAGACACTCATGTAGCTATTCACAAACCCATGCAGCCACTTACACAGCAACAGACAGACGGATACAGACATTCACCCAGTTTAGTCACTAACCCATGCATTCAGTAAGATACGTTAAATCACTCACTTATAGAGTCAGTCACGCACCTACTAAATCATCCATACAGACACTTACACACCCACTCATTCTTCAATACGTCTTTTCCTATATATATTAAAAATATTTAAACTTTACAGAAACAGTCACTTGATGCTGTCATCAGTGATGTCATTTGAGATGTCATCAGTGATGTCATCAGTGATGTCACTGACCATGTCATGAGTGATGTAATATGTGACGTCATCAGCAGTGCATTGCGGGGGCGCGAGTTATAGTTAGCTGAACTAACTATAACGGGGGAATTTCACGGGTTTTGTACGAGTGCAATGTCCAACTAACTATAACTGTCCCTAAAACCTATGGTTTTTTCAGTGAATATATATATATATATATATATATATATATATATATATTTTATCTACTGGCGGTCGCCAGTAGATAGTTATAGTTAGGACCTATTTTCCATAGGAAATCCGCGACATTCTATTTGAAATAACTCTTGCGTCGGTTGACGAATCTTCGCGAAATTTTCAAACTTTATGGCCTCGCTCCGCTCCTACCCTGAAAGTCTCGGGTGATTCGTCAAGCGGGGGCCGAGTAAAAAGGGGGTCCCAAAACGTGTTTTCCCCATTCATTTTCCCATAGGAAACTTTAGACACGGCTACAGCCCGAACTGCTGAACGGAATTACACCAAATTTGGCAAAGAGGTAGTTCTTGGTTCAAAAAGAACCCTTTTGTTAAATTGTGTAAATCCGTTCAGTAGTTGCTGAGAAAATCAAAAGTAAAAACACATATATATCTGGGCGGAGCCTAACCACACATGTCATAGTGAGATCTGATTGGCTGTCAGCACTTCATCCTGGAATTGCTGGCAGCCATCTTGGGACCAATATAAATGATAGTACCCCTTTGAAATGCATTGTAGTGAATCGAAGATTTTGATGGTTACCAAAAGGAGAACTATAAAGGGTGATAACAGACTTTAGTTACATTAGAATTCATTTGTTGATGGTACCATACTAATTTCAGGAATTGTGGTGTGTTCTAAGGTGATTTTACCCTGTGAAAAACCTTCTGCTGGGATATCATGAATCATGTTTGAGAGAGAACTATTTTCACATGCTTGTCCCACACAGTTTTGGAAGGTGCCCCAGAAGCTAAAATGAGAGCATATTTTCTGTAAATTCACATTATCTTTCTCAGTCATGTGAGAATGAAGTCTGACATTCTCAGTAAAACATGTACATCCAACAAGGGCAGAGACTGTCAGTTGATTCCTTTGTGTTCTACTGCAGCTTCCCAGAGTGTTCTAAAGAACAACTAGAGTGCTAACAGCCTTACTTATGACAAAAGTATGGCACACCTGAAGCCATCTTGATTGGAATAAACTGGTAACACTTAAAACATTTAATTTAAAAAGGAACAAAATGATGGGGTTCATTTTGTCATAGAAATTATGGTTAGTGCTGTAGAAAGAAAAATTAGGACATGTTTTAAGTGAGATCTCAAATATCTTCCTGTTATATTTCAACAGGAGCAGCCTGTCAGTTGATGCCTTTGTGTTCTACTGCAGCTTCCCAGAGTGTTCTAAAGAACAACTAGAGTGCTAACAGCCTTACTTATGACAAAAGTATGGCACACCTGAAGCCATCTTGATTGGAATAAACTGGTAACACTTAAAACATTTAATTTAAAAAGGAACAAAATGAGGGGGTTCATTTTGTCATAGAAATTATGGTTAGTGCTGCAAAAAGAAAATTTAGTGCATGTTTTAAGTGAGATCTCAAATCCTCTTCTATTTCATTAGAAAATTCTGACATGCAGACTGAAACAATCACTTTCAATACCAGCAGTAGACTTCCAGTTAACTCCTTGGTGAGCAGTAGCTTTACTACAGTGATCTAATGAACAACTAGAGTAATAACATTCTGAATTTATGGCAAATGTGTGACACATCTGAATGCCTTCTTGATGGAATCAAAGTAAAAAACTGAAAGCATTTCCTACTGAGGAGACTGCAGTAAATGAGGAAATTAGGAAACTTCATAACAAAGAAGTCTTCCAAGATGGTCACCAGTGAAAAAAGAGCCCAAATGTAGCACAAATATTACCCAGATGTAGCCCACATATAGCCCAATGACAAAAGTGTGCAAAACACTTTTTATTTTTAGTTTTTTGCAGTTTTATGTAGTGCAGACTGGTCAGGTATTGGAGCGTTGCATCTTAAAACACGACCCCCCTACACTACAAAAACACCACTGCACTTCCCTAAACCCTAAAACACTACCCCAGCACGACCCCCTACACTACACAAGCACCACTGCACTATCCTAAACCCTAAAACACTACCCCCAGCATGACCCCCTACACTACACAAACACCACTGCACTACCCTAAAACACTACCCCAACACCACTGCACTAACCTAAATCCTAAAACACTACCCCCAGCACGACCCCTACACTACCCAAACACCACTGCACTACCCTAAAACATGACCCCTACACTACACAAACACCACTGCACTACCCTAAACCCTAAAACACTACCCCTACACTACCCAAACACCACTGCACTATCGTAAACCCTAAAACACTACCCCCAGCACGACCCCCTACACTACCCAAACACCACTGCACTACCCTAAACCCTAAAACACTACCCCCAGCACGACCCCTACACTACACAAGCACCACTGCACTACCCTAAACCCTAAAACACTACCCCCAGCACAACCCCTACACTGCCCGAACACCACTGCACTGCCCTAAACCCTGAAACACCAGCCCCTGCACGACCCCCTACACTGCCCGAACACCACTGCACTGCCCTAAACCCTGAAACACATACCCTAGCACGACCCCCTACACTGCCCGAACACCACTGCACTGCCCTAAACCCTGAAACACCACCCCCAGCATGACGCCCCTACACTGCCCGAACACCACTGCACTGCCCTAAACCCTAAAACACCACCCCCAGCATGACCTCTACACTGCCCGAACACCACTGCACTGCCCTAAACCCTGAAACACTACCCCCAGCAAGACCTCCTACACTGCCCGAACACCACTGCACTGCCCTAAACCCTGAAACATCACACCCAGCAAGACCCCCTACACTGCCCGAACACCACTGCCCTAAACCCTGAAACACCACCCCCAGCACGACCCCCTACACTGCCCGAACACCACTGCACTGCCCTGCCCTAAACCCTGAAACACCACCCCCAGCACGACCCCCTACACTGCCCGAACACCACTGCACTGCCCTAAACCCTGAAACACCACCCCCTGCACAACCCCCTACACTGCCCGAACACTACTGCACTGCCCTAAACCCTGAAACACCATCCCCAGCACGACCCCCTACACTGCACGAACACCACTGCACTGCCCTAAACCCTGAAACACTACCCCCAGCAAGACCCCCTACACTGCCCGAACACCAATGCACTGCCCTAAACCCTGAAACACCACCCCCAGCAAGACCCCCTACACTGCCCGAACACCACTGCCCTAAACCCTGAAACACCACCCCCAGCAAGACCCCCTACACTGCCCGAACACCACTGCACTGCCCTAAACCCTGAAACACCAGCCCCAGCACGACCCCTACACTGCCCGAACACCACTGCACTGCCCTAAACCCTGAAACACCACCCCCTGCACGACCCCCTACACTGCCCGAACACCACTGCACTGCCCTAAACCCTGAAACACCACCCCCAGCCAGACCCCCTACACTGCCCGAACACCACTGCACTGCCCTAAACCCTAAAACACCACCCCCTGCACGATCCCCTACACTGCCCGAACACTACTGCACTGCCCTAAACCCTGAAACACCACCCCCAGCACGACCCCCTACACTGCACGAACACCACTGCACTGCCCTAAACCCCGAAACACTACCCCCAGCAAGACCCCTACACTGCCCGAACACCACTGCCCTAAACCCTGAAACACCACCCCCAGCAAGACCCCCTACACTGCCCGTACACCACTGCACTGCCCTAAACCCTGAAACACCACCCCCAGCATGACCCCTACACTGCCCGAACACCACTGCACTGCCCTAAACCCTGAAACACCACCCCCAGCACGACCCCTACACTGCCCGAACACCACTGCACTGCCCTAAACCATGAAACACCAGCCCCAGCACGACCCCCTACACTGCCCGAACACCACTGCACTGCCCTAAACCCTGAAACACCACCCCCAGCACGACCCCCTACACTGACCGAACACCACTGCACTGACCGAACACCACTGCACTGCCCTAAACCCTGAAACACCACCCCCAGCACGACCCCCTACACTGCCCGAACACCACTGCACTGCCCTAAACCCTGAAACACCAGCCCCAGCACGACCGCCTACACTGCCCGAAAACCAGTGCACTGCCCTAAACCCTGAAACACCAGCCCCAGCACGACCCCTACACTGCCCGAACACCACTGCACTACCCTAAACCCTCAAACACCAGCCCCAGCACGACCCCTACACTGCTCGAACACCACTGCACTGCCCTAAACCCTGAAACACCAGCCCCAGCAAGACCCCTACACTGCCCGAACACCACTGCACTGCCCTAAACCCTGAAACACCACCCCAGCAAGACCCCTACACTGCCCGAACCCCACTGCACTAAAGCCTGAAACACCACCCCCAGCAAGACCACCTACACTGGCCGAACACCACTGCACTGCCCTAAACCCTGAAACACCACCCCTGCACGACCCCCTACACTGCCCAAACACCACTGCACTAAACCCTGAAACACCACCCCCTGCATGACCCCCTACACTGCCCGAACACCACTGCACTGCCCTAAACCCTGAAACACCACCCCTCAGCACGACACCCTACACTGCCCGAACACCACTGCACTGCCCTAAACCCTGAAACACCACCCCCAGCACGACCCCCTACACTGCCCGAACACCACTGCACTGCCCTAAACCCTGAAACACCACCCCCTGCACGACCTCCTACACTGCCGGAACACCACTGCACTGCCCTAAACCCTGAAACACCACCCCCAGCACGACCCCTACACTGCCCGAACACCACTGCACTGCCCTAAACCCTGAAACATCAACCCCAGCAAGACCCCTACACTGCCTGAACACCACTGCCCTAAACCCTGAAACACCACCCCCTACACTGCACGAACACCACTGCACTGCCCTAAACCCTGAAACACCACCTCCAGCAAAACCCCCTACACTGCCTGAACACCATTGCTCTGCCCTAAATCCTGAAACACTAGCCCCAGCATGACCCCTACACTGCCCAAACACCACTGCACTGCCCTAAACCCTGAAACACCACCCCCAGCACGACCCCCTACACTGCCCGAACACCACTGCACTGCCCTAAACCCTGAAACACCAGCACCAGCAAGACCCCCTACACTGCCTGAACACCACTGCACTGCCCTAAACCCTAGCCCCAGCATGACCCCCTACACTGCCCGAACACCACTGCACTGCCCTAAACCCTGAAACACCAGCCCCGGCACGACCACCTACACTGCCCGAACACCACTGCACTGCCCTAAACCCTGAAACACCAGCCCCAGCACAACCCCCTACACTGCCCGAACACCACTGCACTGCCCTAAACCCTGAAACACCAGCCCCAGCACGACCCCCTACACTGCCCGAACACCACTGTACTGCCCTAAACCCTGAAACACCAGCCCCAGCACGACCCCCTACACTGCCCGAACACCACTGCACTGCCCTAAACCCTGAAACACCACCCCCTGCAGCACCCCCTACACTGCCCGAACACCACTGCACTGCCCTAAACCCTGAAACACCACCCCCTGCACCGCCCCCTACACTGCCCGAACACCACTGCACTGCCCTAAACCCTGAAGCACGACCCCCTTTACTGCTCGAACACCACTGCACTGCCCCAAACCCTGAAACACCACCCCCAGCACGACCCCCTACACTGCCCGAACACCACTGCCCTAAACACTGAAACACCACCCCCTGCACGACCCCCTACACTGCCCGAACACCACTGCACTGCCCTAAACCCTGAAACACCACCCCTACACTGCCCGAACACCACTGCACTGCCCTAAACCCTGAAACACCACCCCCAGCACGACCCCCTACACTGCCCGAACACCACTGCACTGCCCTAAACCCTAAAACACCACCCCCAGCATTACCCCCTACACTGCCCAAACACCACTGCACTACCCTAAACCCTAGAACACTACCCCCAGCACGACCCCCTACACTACCCGAACACCACTGCACTACCCTAAACCATAAAATACTACCCCCAGCACAACCCCCTACACTACCCGAACACGACTGCACTGCCCTAAACCCTCACACTCCCCCCAGCACGACCCCCTACACTACCCGAACACCACTGCACTGCCCTAAAACACTCCCCCCAGCACGACCCCCTACACTACCCAAACACCAATGCACTACCCTAATCCCTAAAACACTACCCCCGCATGACCCCTACACTACCCTAAACCCTAAAACACTTCCCCGCACGACTCCCTACACTACCCAAAGACCACTGCACTACCCTAAACCCTAAAACACGACCTCCTACACTACACAAACACCACTGCACTACCCTAAACCCTAAAACACTACCCCCAACACTACACAAACACCACTGCACTACCCTAAACCCTAAAACAGGTAGTGAAGAGGGTCGTGCTGGGGGTAGTGTTTTAGGGTTTAGGGTAGTGCAGTGGTGTTTGTGTAGTGTAGGGGGTCATGCTGGGGGTAGGTTTAGGGTAGTGCAGTGGTGTTTGGGTAGTGTAGGGAGTCGTGCTGGGGGGAGTGTTTTAGGGTTTAGGTTTAGTACTTGTACAGAGCTTAATGCTGAATATTTCAGGGGAAAAGCTGGAAACATACAGGCGGGGTAAATAAATCTTGTACACATTGGGGAAAGTTATTAGTGCAACGGTATTGCTTCTGTCCTAGTAATAGTATGAGGTTGATATTGAGGTCCAAGACACCCAATACACACATTTACAAATATACATATCTACAAAAGAGCCATATAGAAAAAATATTTAACAAATAAAAACCCAAGAAAACCTGGTTTCAAGCTCTGTACAGATAACCAATTCATGAGATATCTTATATAAATATATAAATATATTAGCAACTAAATATGAATATAAATACCTTAAAACCTCATAAAAACCTCAAAAAATGGAAACTCAACACTGCATTAGTATGAAAGGGCAAAAAGTAACATTACAAGTTAAAGAAACGTATGTAAATCTTCAGTGGCGTTGAGACCGCCTGGGTGCTTCGTATCAAGTTCCAGAATGAAACTGGTTTCCAGGCGTCTCAACCTGGCCTCTCTGTCCCCACCTCTTTTTGACGCCGGAATTGCCTCAATAGCAAAATATTTCAAGCATATGGGGTCACTATCATGAAAGGCTTCAAAGTGTCTCGCCACTGGGTAGTTCTTGTCCTTATTTGTGATCGCTCGAATGTGCTGTAATATTCTTTTAGTGCACAGCCAATTTGGTGCTTCCTACATATCTGAGCTTACAACTGCACTCGAGGACATACACAGTAAATTCTGTTTTGCATGTGAGATGTTGTTTAATGTCCCGAGTTTTAGATGAAAATGCAGTTGTGTAGGATTTCGTATTGGCACCAAATTGGCAGGCTTTGCAGATCAAACATTTGAAAAATCCCTTTCTGGCCGTCAACCACGTATCCTGTTGATTTTTTTCTCTTTGGTTGTTACTAACATATTGCCCATAGTCATACTTTTTCTGAAAGTAATAGATGGATTAGGTGATACTGAGTTGCCTATTACTGGATCATCCTGAATAAAATGCCAGTGGCGCCTCACAATGGCTCTAATCTGCTTTTCCTGCCTGGAGTATGACAAGATGAGCCTGGTGGGTTGAGGGGTCTCAATGAAATGACCTGTCTCCCCAACTCTCTTATCCCTGTGTGTTAAGAGATCCTCTCTTGCCCAAACTCTAGATCTTCGTATGGCTGCATCAACTATATTTGAGCCATAGCCCCTGGCTAGAAACCTGGCCCGGCTTTCTGCTTGTTTTATTTCTGCATCATCATCATTACTGCAAATACGTCGAATGCGTAGCATTTCCCCTTAAGGGATGTTTTTTATAAGGTGGGGAGGATGAGCACTCGACGCATGCAGTAATGTATTGCCTGCCGTGGGTTTTCCGAAAAGGGTTGTACTTAATACACTGTTTTCCACTTGGACCTGTACATCTAAAAACGTTACAATGCTTTTGCTAATAACAGATGTAAAATGTAAATTAATATCATTATGATTGATCTGCTCAATAAAATCCATTGCACTAGTTTCACTGCCCTTCCAAACTATAAAAAGATCATCTATAAAACGCATCCAGAAAATAACATTGGTGTCATAAGTAGCCTCATATTGCCTCATGAGGACCAGCTCCTCCCACCAACCCATGAACAAACAGGCATAACTGGGGAGAAGCTGGCCCCCATTGCTACTCCCTGGATTTGCTGAAACATTTGACCATTAAATAGAAATACATTATTTTCAAGGCAAAATAGCAGCATGTCCAAAAGCATTTTAGTGTGTTGTGCAAATACCATAGATCTAGTATTTAGGAAGTATTCCACAGCTCTCATCCCATCTTTGTTCCGAATACAAGTATATAGGGATGACACATCCAGAGCTATCAATAAATAGTCCGGGCTCCATTCAATGTTCCTTATTTTTCTTATAAAGTCACTAGTGTCTTGTACATACGACTTTAATTCTTTGACAAAAACCTGCAAGAAATGGTCAATATATTGAGATAGGTTCTCCAATGGCCCATCACACGCCGCAATAATAGGTCTACCTGGCGGTTTGTCGATGCTCTTATGGATTTTAGGTATAAAATATATCACTGGAACCAATGGATACTCCTTTTTAAAAACCTATATTCTTCCCAACTAAGTAGGCCCAAACTTTTCCATGCCAACAGGTGTTTGAAAAGAGAATCCTGAATACTTTTGAATTTAAGTGGGGAGCTTTTCCTATAACACTGCTGATCATTTAACTGGCCCAATGCCTCTTCCATAAATTCATTCTGAGGCCAAAGGACAATGTTGCCACCCTTATCTGACGTTCTTATTACTACTTTTTCTTTCTGTAGCTTGGCAATTAGTTGATTATATTGCCTCTCCTTGTTAGTGTATTTCCTTTTGTTGGGCTCATTGATCTCCAGGTTTAATTTCTTAATTTGAGACACCACCTGCTCATTAAACGCATCCAAGCCATCCCTGGCCATGATTGGAACAAATTTTGATTTGGGTTTGAAAGGTGTTATGAGTCTCGCATTCATTGCTATCGGAGATAACAGTTGATCTTGTCCATTATTCTCCAAGTCACCTTCCAATTCTCTTAAGTCCTGATATAAGCCTATATCTGAGACTGAAAGACCAATGGGACATGTGTCACATGTTGCCAATCCTGCAGCACTGGTTTCGACTGGGGCGGGCCTTTGCAGGTGAAATTTTCTGAGCTTTAAGTTCCTTATGTATTGATAAATATCTGCTCGTGTTCTTACATAATTAAAGTTTGATTCCGGGCAATGAGATAGTCCCAAAGACAGGAGCTGTGTTTCTGCTGCCGATAAATCAATACTGGCCAGATTGATAATTGTATTAGCTTCCTGCCTGCTTAGTATATTTTTCACACACTCATTGTCCTTTTCAATCATATCACTGATGTTTTCTTTAGTTAATACCTGCCTCGGCCCCGACCCCGTTTCATAGTCCCTGCGCCTTTGGCTGGCCTTACGTCTTCCCCTTCTTCTTTGTGCATTGGTTTTGAGATTTTGTCCTTGTTGCGTGGTCGCAATGTTTCTCGTCTGCCCTGTTTTAAAATGCCCAACTCTTCCCCCAAAGTCAACTTAATTCCATTATGTGCAGCATTTTTCCTTGTGCCTTCGTTATCCGACTCACTTTCAGCTACAGAGCTCAAATCAGATGCGGATGTCATTGTCATTTCATGTTGGCTTTTTCTCCTTGATCGGATACTTGGGTGCTCACTTGCATACGTCTGCTAGCTGTTGCCATTCTGAGCGAGTCATATCGTCTGGCAAACGTGAAAACTTGGCCATTGGCATAGTCCTCCCGATCCCGTTTAAACTTGTATGCCTTTCTTGCCTTAATTTTATCTTCCTCTTTAGTAAGCCTTGTCATCATACCTTCACGCAGCTTGCGACCTATTTGAGAGTCACCTTCCTGTTGTTTGATCTCATCCTCCAATCGGTCAATTTTAATTTGCAACTCCCCTCCATCTATCTCCGCATACTTTACTAAAATCTGCACAAGTCTGCGGTACGAGTCGAGGTTGCATTCTCCCCATTCCGCCATCATTGAGGGGTTAGGCGCCTCATAACTCGGGGTTAACATTATACGGAGCCCACGAGGGATTCTTCCGACATCGAGATACCTCTTGAGGGAGCGCGCCTCCCACCATTTCGATTGTTCCTGTCTTTTGAGCTTTTCTAATGCTCTGAAACTTTCTTTGAGCCCAAAAGGTTTATTGCTCTGTTCCTCAACTCCCCTTTTGTCAATTTGGGACGGTTCCGCCAGGGAATCCGAAAACATTTCCTCCGCAGCTAGTTCGCGGCTTCTTAGTGTGTCGGCAGACATCTCAGCTGTATGGATTTATATATTTTAATCTTCCGCTCCAACCAATTCCCGTTTGTTTAATAACATCGTGGTTGCAGAGCCATGCACACCTCCCAACCTGCGCGCAGTCTTTCACTGACTTTCACTGTTCATACCTGGGTGTTTTGGATCGAAGAGCTCGGCACCATCCCGCTGTTCACTCCACCGAGTGATTCCAGTTTCCAGGCACCTCTGCTGTGCTGTTCCCACACCCGGTCTGCTGTTCCTTCACCAGGATTGCTTTGCGCAAGGGGCTCCGTTCATTCCGTTTCGGACTTTGCAAGATGCCCCTGGAAGCCCGTGCCTCGATCGACACCACAAGCCTGCGGTGTCTAGGGCAGCGCCGCCAGAGACAAAGGATTGAAGATTATGGAGCCTTCTTCTCGAGAGGGGGTACACAAACCGGCATCAGCCCATGCCGGAACACATTAAACACCTCGCCTCCGTTTCCGTAGAAAAAACGAGCGTGGACCCAGATAAGTGCAGCAATCTTTATTTTATTTCACCATACCGGTGTCTGCCATGACGCGTTTCTGCCGTCAACGCGGCCTTGATCACATGACACAGCCTAAGTGAAGCCCCCATTTTTAAAGTGCAAGTGCTCAAAACAGTCTCATGGACATAGACAAAATCCTACAGTATATTGTAGGACACTTAGGGTTCACACTGTTATCAACCCACTAGGGTAAAAACTTTGGACATTATTACGTGATGCACAGCGGCAACCACGAGGATGATATTTTTAAAGGGACTGCAAGGACCAGGAGGCAATGCGCCTCGCGCCCACTGAGGCGGGATTTTGAAACTTAATATAAGGCGTTCCTTTAATGAGCTGCTGTTCTTCCGATGTCATGCCTGTGAACAAGGACATTTTTTGTCTGAAACGCGTAAGGCTGTTTATTAATGATTCAGTTGGTGACCCTGATGTTTTCTGCAGTAAAAATGTAAGTCCGTTTTTATATAGCGCAGCTACTCACCCTTACGGGTCTCAAGGCGCTGGGGGCCGTAGTGGAAATTAAGTGAGCTATTGCCCAGAGTCACATGGTGCTGAGCTGCCGCCGGAGCCGGGGATCGAACCGTGAACCCTGTGCTCCGAAGTCAGCTGCCCTGGCCGCTGCACCACACCTCTCCACTTAGTACACCAATAAAGGAGGAATCGAGCTCCATGCATGTGGCGTCTCCAAGCAGGGGATGTTTGGTTAGATATATATATATTCACTGAAAAAACCATAGGTTTCAGGGGCGTTATAGTTAGTTGGACATTTCACTCGTACAAAACCATAGAAATTCCCCCGTTATAGTTAGTTCAGCTAACTATAACTCGCGCGCCCGCAATGCACTGCTGATGACGTCACATATTACATCACTCATGACATGGTCAGTGACATCACTCATGACATCACTGATGACATCTCAAATGACATCACTGATGACATCATCCTTGTGATAGAGTGGCAGACCTCCTCTCACCCTAATATAACCTTTGATACACACACTCAAAAATACAAACTAACATTTTCAAAACAATGGACATACCAATACCAGTTACAACACACCTATTCAGTAATTTCTAGATCTACACACACATCCACTCATTCACCAACAGTCCCTATACAGTCACTCATACATGTACTCACTCATCATATGTACTCATACACCTGTACATCCTGTTACACACCGCCACTCATCCATAGAGTTACTCACACACATAGTCACACATGCAAACAAAGTATCAAACATCCATTTACTTGCATATACAGTTATACACACACTACCACACTTACTTCTACAGAAACTTACACATACTTACTCTCTTAAACAATCACTTATAGAAACACCAACTTATTTGTACAGTAACTCTTCCAATCTCTCACTCTCACATATACTCACTTATATACACCAATACTCACATATACTAGTTTAAAACATATGTAGTTACTCATAAAGACACTATTGAGACAGTCATTCACTCACTAACACACCCATACACATACTCATCCACCTATACAGTCCTGCACACATGCTGTCTTCAACACATACAAACAGTGAGTCACTCATTCATGCATCTATGCACTAAGTAATACCCCCACCGAACCATACAGACACTCAGACACTCATACTCAAAAAACCAACTAATAACCCATATAGACACTCATGTAGCTACTCACCAACCCATGCAGCCACTTATACACAAAGTGAGAGACTGATACAGATATTTTCATATTTAAACATTACTCACTAACCCATGTATTCACTAAGATACACTTAGTCAGTTATACAATCAATTTTACAAAAAAATCATCCATTTAGACACTTATATACCCATTTATTCTTCCATCGACCTTGAGATATACATATATAAAACATATTTAATTTTCTGAAAAACACACATTCACTGGATGATGTCATCGGTGATGTCATCAGTGATGTCATTTGAGATGTCATGAGTGATGTCACTGACCATGTCATGAGTGATGTAATATGTGACGTCATCAGCAGTGCATTGCGGAGTGCGCGAGTTATAGTTAGCTGAACTAACTATAACGGGGGAATTTCTATGGTTTTGTACGAGTGAAATGTCCAACTAACTATAACGCCCCTGAAACCTATGGTTTTTTCAGTGAATATATATATATATATATATATTTTTTTTTATTATTTAAACAGTGCGTTCTTCTATTAGTATGGCATCCCAGCTCTATCAAGGCTAGGCCCTTTTGCTTCCTGATTTCAAGAATTTTGGCAGACCACACTTTGAGTTGTAATTTCAGTCATTTATTATTTGCTCTGTTGTTGTTCGTAATAGGAGTGTTTTAATAATTGATGGGAAATTAAGAAGGACACTATGGGAGGGCTGTGTAACCCCCTTGATCACTTTCAGATGGGTGGTGTTTCCTCCTATGATCATTGGGAATAAAAGTCTTGCTCAGTGCTTAATTTGAGCCGGTGGTTTTCGGTCCTCGGCACCGGCGCTTAATTGTCAACATCTGTGCTTATGACAGCTGCCACATGGTGACGCTGTTTATATAATTTAGAGATGATCAGAACAGTAATTGTTTATTAATTCAGTATACATTAAAAACAACAAATACCTGCCGCCCAAGCCTTTTTATAGCTTTGGGGGCCTACAATAGTCTGAATTATCACACTTGTAGCAATGCTGGTTAGTAGTTGTTTAGGTACTGTCATTGGCAACGCTGGCAGTGGCAATGGGTGGTGCAAGCTGCGGAGGCCTCCTGACGGGGACCCTGGCACTTATTGTTTTTACAAATTAAGCACTGGTCTTCCTTCATTTCTTCACCATCACATGTGCAGTGTGCATTCATATAAAGTTGTGCTTTTGATGCATGGCTCTCTAATAGATGAAAATGCGTGCAAAGAAAATCTGGCCAGGATTCGGGGGTTTCTGTTGATAGTCCTCATGATCTTCTGTAAATCACTCTTAAACACCACCTACTGGTTATTTTCACATGCAGAATAGTGATCTCAATACAGCAACAGGTGATGGAAACATGCACATGTGTGAGAATCCACATAAGCTACCAAGCTGAAAAGGGAATGTTACTAAAAGTAACTTTTTACCTCAACCCTAATGTTTGACTCCTTTGAAGGGCACCCCCTTTAACACCTTATATACTCTTGTGCATATGTCGTCGACATACAGTGGGGACATTTAACTTCTGTACATTTTAGTACCATATATGTCAGTTTGTGTGCCTCTCTGGTAAAGAGATAAATCCTTGTTCCTTATTCTTTCCTAGGGTGGGCGGCTTCGGTGATCTACAATGCCACTGCCCGTGCTCAGTTTGAAGCTTTCCGAAGGCGCAGAGACACCTTTAGTCTTGGAATTTGTAATGGCTGCCAGCTGATGGCCCTCCTGGGTTGGGTAGCACCCGATGCACAGAAGAATGAACAGAAAGGTGAGTTCAGAAGCACTTATGCCATCGAATGTATTGTATGTATGCGCATCTAGTGGGACTGCTAATTACTTCAGACTGTAGAAATAGGGGACGTTATGAGGGGCACATCTGCACTGTAGTAGTCATTCCAAAATCCAAGTGTAGCCTGCGTGTATTGGTCACAGATTTGTTTTTGAAGAGTTGCTTGGTTGCAGAATAGTAGGTCTTTCTGATGAATTTGCTTTTGGATCTCAGTGAGAAGATGATCAGCCTGGCACAATGTGAACCACGCCTGATAGTTTCAGTTCTGTTCGTAATTGTGAACTTTGTAGATCAGGAGAACATATCAAGGCTGGCTGATGGTGAAGCCCAGGTTATTGTCGATTTAGTTCAGTACTGTGTAATTGTCTGATTTATACTTGGACAAATGGGCTTCCATAAGAAGAGTGTTACTACTCCAAGTCCAGACCTAGACAGGTTGTTGACGACCCAAAATGCAGCACACTTTTTATTAAGCACCATTATCTTTGCTCACAGATGGAGACATCAGTCAAGGCGTCCTGCTGAGCCACAACCAGTCTGGGAGATTTGAATCGCGTTTTGTTAGCGTGGCTATTCAGGAGAGCCCTTCCATTATGCTGCAAGGGATGGCTGGCTCTGTCCTTGGAGTATGGGTTGCACATGGAGAAGGTATGTGAAGATTTCGTTTTTGATCTGGCCATGCCATAGATTTATGAGTTTCACTTTATCCCTAATATGAAGGTGAGTTACTAGTGGTAGGCAAGTTCTTATTATTATTGTGATTTTGTGCATAATTGATCTGTACCCTTAAAACATTATCAGTGCATGAGGAATATTAAAAGGCGAAGGTTATTTGAGACATAAGTAATTCCTGGCTTGATTACCTATTTATGCTTCTCTTTTGGTGTTCATTTATTTATAGTAACTACTTGTTCCTGTCCAAGAAGGCATCGGGACACTGCAATGTAAAATAAAAATAATAAAAATGATGATAATTAGAGAAATGCTATATTCAAGTGATTCTTGTCACACCATCTGGAACTCATAATTGACCATGGTCGAACTACGACTAGGAGATTTTGTTTGTGTGGCTGCATTCAGAGTGAAGTGATGTTCTTTACACTGGCTGGAATCCCCTAGGATATACCTACTGCTCAAAGCTTGTTGGTTCCCACCTCTGCAACCTTGAGCACTGGCCTGCTAAAAAGATTGCCAAGTATGGTTAGGGCTTTATAAGGTGCAATAGCAATGTTTAACTGAATATGGTAGATAGCTGCTGATCAGTGTAGATTACAGTAGCTCACAGGTAACCACTGTAGCAGGTTGGTGGCATTTGCTTGAGCTACCAACTTTTACAACAGCTGGGATTCTGCAAACCAAAAAAAAAAAAGTGAAACCACAGGTCAGACACCTACATCGTGCAATTGTTTTGGGAGTCAATGAGACACTCCTTTGATGGGTGTACCTTCGACTCTCTAGCTGGCATAACAACGTTTCTTTGTTTGTTTTACCTACAAAACAAGAGAAAATAGAAACTCTTGATTCTGATGGATCTTCTTCCACCAGATTCTTCACCGTATAAATTATCTTAGCAGACAAGCTGCGCAAGCGGTGCCTGACGGGTCATGAGTGGTGCCTACATTCCTAGGTGCCACACAGCTTCTTCCAACAGTGGGGAGAGTCCTGGCTAGATCTTTTCGCCACAATTAAGAATGCATAATGTCGAAAGCTTGGCGCGTTAGCGTTTCTACAAGAAAACCCATTAGGAGAGGCATTCTGGCTGGAATGGAACACGGGACTCCTGTACGCCTTCCCGCCCCTTGCTCTCCCTCCGTTTGTTCTGCAAAACATCAAGAATGACCAGGCCAAAGTCTGGATTGGGCTAGGAGAGTGTGGTACCCGGAGCTTCTTAGCATAGGCATCTGTTTTCCAGTCAGGCTACCACTTCACATGGATCGTCTGATGCAGATGCAGGGCAGAGTGCTCCACCATAATCTGCGCACCCTCCATGCATGGAGTCTGAATGGCAGAGACTGACTGCATTTTTCTGCCACCTGAAGTGGTGGAGGTCATTGTTGCAGCCCGGCGCGCTTCAACTAAATATACTTTTGCTGGGCACTGGGACAGATTTGTGACCTGGTGTGGTTCTCATAAGACTGATCCCTTACAAGCAAAGCTGCCTGACGTCCTTTTGTTTATTGCATCTTTGGTCCAGCAAGGCTGTGCATTGGACACTATTAAAGGTTATTTGCTTAGCCTTTCTACGTTTACCGGACCAGCTTCCCTTGTTTAAGTAACCTGTTGTAGTGAGATTTATTAAAGGTGTGACACACGTTCCCTCCCAATTAGTTTGTGATGCCACAGTGGGACCTTAACTTGGTCTCGACATTTCTCATGTGTACGCCCTTCAAGTCAATGCACTGATGATCGCTGTGTCTTCTGACATTATAGACTGTCTTGCTCATTGCTGTTACATTAGCTTGTCACATGAATGCACTTCAGACGCTTTCAGTGCAATTGCCCTCGACTCGAGTAGCATCCTTGCCAAAAGTCAAGTCTCCCTTACACATGAGGCAATCCATCACTCTGCCAGCATTCTTTGCTCCCTCTCACCCTTCAAAAGAGTAGAGGAGGCTCCATCCACTGGAACCCAGAAGGGCTTTTAAGCGTTTATAGTGATTGCACCAAGGACCAATAATTGGATGATCATAATTTTGTAGGGTTCTCTGGAGCAAAGAAAGGAAAGCTGTACAGAGGATGACCCTGTCGGAGTGGGTAGTCCTCTAAAATTTAGATTTGCTACATAAGGACTAAAAAGCAGCATCAAGAAGGTCTGACAGCCCTTTCCACCAGGGCTAAGGATACTACCACTGTGTTGGCACTTGGAGTGCTTATGTTTAACATCTGCCAGGCTGGGAAATATGGTAATCAAAAGATCAGTTTAAGGTTAAAATATTCCTTCAGTGGGGAGGAATTGCATCTCTCTTCTGTGTCTTCTTCTTGTCCAGATAGGTAGAGATCAGGTTGTTGTATGTGTTTTGTGAATTTGAGTCTGCTTTTCTCAGGTTTCCATTGTTGCACAGCTGTTAGCAGCACAAGACAGCCAAGTGGGAATGGTGCATTTCATTTTATTGTCTCGAAAACCTATTCAGCAGGGAAGGAATGATAATTCTTTCACAACCCACCAGACGACAACAGTATCTGGGAAGAGCATCAAGGAAAATGGGCATTAAGGTTGTCACTTCCACAGAGTATGAAGACAACCTGCATGGAAATACCAAGTTTGTGCAAATCTATATACAGTGTGACTCAAAGGACATCAGTTATTCTGCACACCAGGTCATGGTTCTACCGTCACACCAAGCACAAAGAATCCAGATCTCTGTACAAATAGCAAGAATACTAGCAATGGGTACCTGTCGATATGCCAGAAATAGGGACTATCTGTTAATCCCGCTACTTCCTCATACTGAAGGATACCCTATTTTTTATCTCTGCCCTCTGAACATCTTATCGCAGAAGGACAAATCAAATACAAGATGCTCTTGTTGGCCTAGGTTCCGTCTGACCTTGACCTAGGCAACAGGATGGTGACTTTGGACCTGCAGGATGCCTACTTTCATGTACCCCTCCTTCAGACCCACAGATCCTACTTTCAGTTCAAGGTAGGCCAGGAGCATTTTTAATTTGTGCTGCTCCCCTTTGACCTCACCAGTACCCCTTCGATGTTCTGGGTTACTCCTACCTTGAGACTGGCTGTTCATCACAGTTAGTCATAGATTACCGCTAGATGACAGCAAACCTCCTGACACCATTTGGGATCACTATCAATGTCTTGAATTCATACCCGACTCCTTCCATCTGTCACAAGACCAGGACATTTAGGCTATGTTCCCTATGTTTTAGCCTAGGTACTGGATCTCGGTGAGAGTGACACTGAGGTTTCTGGGCCACTTGGCCTCCTGCATCCTGCGTGTCGACTATGCTAGGTGGCATATGCGAGCACTGCAGTGAAACATGAAGTCCATTGGGCCCAGCACCAAGGGAACCTGTTAGATTCCATCAAAGTTTTGAAGGAGACTGCACAGGACCTGCAGTGGTGGCTAGTGGCAGACCTCTCTCCCTGCCCCACTGAGGTGATGGTGGTGACAAATGCATCATTGCTGGGATGGGAAGGTCGTCTGGAAGAGATTTAGATATGAGGACTCTAATCTGCAGCGGAGACCCATCTGCACATCATCGTGTTGGAGTTTCAAGCCATTCACCTTGCGCTTAAATCAATCCTACCATAGATTAAAGGGAGGTTCAGGTTCTCACTGACAACACCACCGCTAAGTGGTACTACAACATGCAGCACAGGGTGGGGTCCTGGGATCTCTGCCAAGAGGCATTTCTTCTCTAGAGCTGGTTGGAGCGTGAGGTCATTTCCCTGGTCGTGAACCACCTGGCAGGATTTTTGAGCGGCAGGACAGACCAACTCAGCTTGTGGCGCCTGGCAAATCACGAATGGCAGCTACATTCCAAGGTGGTACAGGGCATCTTCCGGCAATGGGGAGGACCCCAGCAGGATCTTTTCACCACCATTGATCACGTGCCGTGTCAAAACCTTTGTGCGCTGGAGTTTCCAAAACAGTTGTCTGTCAGGTTAGTCACACCCCTAAGATGGACTACCTGAAATGGACATGAAAAGAAGGATTTCACCATCTTGGTTGTGGGGAAATTAGGAACTCTGGAACAGGGTTATGCCCACTCACGACAGGAACTGGTCATATACGGGGTGTAGGGTTCCCAGGGGTCAGTAGCCCATTGGCTACTACCCTTCATTCACCTTAACGCCCCTAAATTGAGTATTTAGGTGGCCCCATGACACCAGGAAAACAGATTAGACTTCCTGGGAACTGAAGAGGGCAAAAGATTAGGCACCGCGAGAACGGAGGTCTGACCATGAACTTGATGCAAAACCCTGCCTAACTGCTGGAACCTCGACAATTGCAAGGACCCGGCTCGTCCAAAAGCTGTGCACCCTCTCCAGCGTTGGAGGACTTCACAGCACTTCGACAACCAGTTAGCATCTCTCTTTGGTTGGAGGAGCCATCCCCCAGCAGCTGCAGGCACCAACAAGCATCTTCCTGGTCCACCGTGTTGCATTGTTCCCCCCCCCCGAAGGGAGCAGTACACCAGAAAACAGAAAAAGGTCTTCCGTGCTCTAAGAGGTCAGATCCGTCTCCCTGCCGAGAGTGAAGAAGCCAGGACCTCCGGGAGGCGCCAGCACCAATACCCTGGGCACTTGAGCATTTGCAGCAACCAAGGCTTGTTGCGTGCCCAGTCTGGTCACCGCCGACACCGAACTACCAACAAGTGACTTCAGGATCCACGAGGACTTCATCCAGAGATGCCCTGCTGCCCTGTTTCCTTTCTCTCTCTCAGGTTACCCAAGAACCGTAAGAGCCTCTAACTTCTGCGACGTGCCGTACAAAATACCTCTGCACCTGTGCTCCCCAGCCCAGGCTTATGAAAACCGATGATGTCTCTGTGGTCCTGAGACCCTCAGGAGCCGAGCCCCTCCATGGGTTTTGCCAGACTGATCCCCCAATCCCCCCCTTGCAGTTTTTTCTTACAGGTAGTTTTACCATTTACTTTAACAGGTAGCATTTGAGGCTGCCGCCGCGTAAACACATCTGCACCCGGATACCCAAAGGCAGGTGAACTTGAACTCTTGGTGCTTTCTTGGGCCTTGGCCCCTACTTACTTTAAGTCCAGAAGAAAAGTCCTGTAAGACATTTGCAAGTGACCCTATGCAGCAAATGTTTCTCCTATAGGATAACATTACAGCATTCAAGGCTCATGCCTCAAATCTGACAGCCGTATTTTCTGTTTATGAAAATCGCTAACTCGAAAAATACTTACCTGATCTCGAAGATCTTGGTGTCTAAATTAACATAAAAATCAGTGTTATTTTTATAAATTGGTGTTGGATTTTCTTATTGAGTGTGTCTCATTTACTGACTATGTGTATGCAGCAAATGCTTAACACTCCACTTTGATGAACCTAAACTGCTCCACCACACTACGACAAAGAGAGCATTTGGGCTTTTAAAGAAAGCCCTGTAAACCAATAAGGGTTGTCTGGACTATTTGCATAGTGTGCCCCTTAGGTGCACTACATAAGTAGTCCGCTTCCTATAGATGTGCCATCACAACATATAAGGGGCTACTGGTGACATAAGTTCCTTTCTTCCATGCCTTTGTTGATGTGGTTTCCTGAGCCTGAACAGTTTTTTTATTTTTTATTTGTTGTTCTCACTGTTTTTGTCATTCAAGAATTTCTTTGGCAGCCTGCCTCCCCAAAATCCTCCAGCTTTAAGCAGTCACTCAAGGCAAATGTTGATTACCGACTCCTATACGCAACTGTCTTCGGTGCTTAGGTAAGTCACATGATGGCTTAGCATGCAACCTTTGTGGCCTCATGGATCTGAAGTCCATAAGGAAGAAGAAAGTCAAACGTATCGCTTCCTAAAGAGATAATATAAGATCTTCTACCAGATCTTTGTAAAGGGAATGCTCTGATATCCCATCTAGGACATGCTCTCCCCAATGGCATAACAATAGTAAAACAACAGAAAGAACATCACTTTTCTAAAACATTGAATCTTTTATCCTCAGCACATTAAAATAGCAGTACACAGTGTAAAATATATAACAAACCGTATATAATGTAAAATGGCCATAGGCCTGAAACAACATAATGTGTAGTAACTCATCCACCTCATTTGAAGGAACCCAAATTTCAGCTAAGGAAGTGGAAGCTTAAGCACTGCTACTCCCCTAGAGGCCACCATAGCTCAGATTTCTACCTCTACCCCACATTGTGTGTGAGGGAGTCCCGGTCAGAGCTCAGCTCTAACCTTTCAGTGTACCTTAAATTGTTTCCATTTTGTTCCGCCCTGGATTTGAACCAGCCCTATCTTCAGCGCTACTGTACTGTGAGTTGTTTTAGAGAAGATTGCTATATTTTCTGGACCAGGGAGTTCTTTATGGTTTGACAAGCAATTTTCACCATGGCTGACAACGAGAAGAGATCTCTCTTTAAAACCTGTTTATCATGTGGCAGCGAAAATGTACACTGATGACCCACACTCTGTATTTATTGTTGTGATCCTAAGCATAAGTCAGTGGAGTGCAAGATCTGTAAGTCTTTCTCCACTAAGACTCTTAAAGAAAGAGAAAGGAGGTTGGCATTATTTCTTATAAATAAAGATAATTTTCCTCCTCCTAAAGGAGATGCCCTCTCTTCATGGGAAGATTCCCTGAGAAGTGCCCTCCCCAAGCACTCATGAAGGCAGAGCACAAGAGTAGACTTTTACAGTTTCCTGAGCATGATCTTTTTGGTACAGCGCGTGCAGAGACTCACCCGTGACAAAAAAGAAGAAATCTTCAAGGAAACCTCGTTGGTGACGAGACCATCTACGTCCGAATCCTTAACTCCTTATTCGTCATCGACGAAGATACCTTCGACTATGACACCATGGTCGAAGACACTGTAGATAACAACGACACAGTCTGTCGAGCATTCCGTCGATGACTGCACAGGTGATGTCGAGTATGTCGACGTCAAGCATGCCGTCAACAATTACCATACCGATGACTATTACCATACCATTGGCGATGACAACCATACCGTCTGAGACTACTGCCATACTGTTGACGGCATCACCGTTGGGAACCACGCAGTCAATAAATAACATGGGGGAAATTTTTTTTTTCACCTTTAAGGGTGACGTACTTGCCTCTAGCACATTTATTACAGTCGTATCAAGAAGACAAGGCTAGTGATTATGCCTCACTGACAGCTTACAGCCCAACACAATTGGATGTGAGATATGTCCCAGATTTTGAAGAGGATGCAATGAATGATGAGTCCTACAGTGAATATGTGTGTTAACAGAAGTGTAAGTCTGGAAGTACTCGAATGGATCCACCTAGATATTACAGAGAGGCAGATGTGGTCCAAGTGCCAACGGCCTTCTTATCAGTGTTGCAACAAATGATGGATATGTTTACTAAATTATTGCTGCAACAACCCTCTAATAATCGTAACATGGGGTTACCTGCCGCTCCCGTCTACTCAACCTGCTCCTTTACCATTGTCACCTCCAGCGCCAAAGGGATCGGTCCATAGAGAATACGTGGATGATGTTTATTCTAATGGTTCTACCTATTCTGATGTAGGAGAGGAAGTTGGGCTACCACCAGACGGTGATGGAAGGAATGATAATGGCCGAGATGCTATTGTCCCAAGTGGATACGATGGACCAATTCCACAAGATGCTATAGATGATATCTTTAGATTTCATTGAATATGTGACGTTACAACGCGATGATTTACATCGTGGTACGTTACATCGCAGTTATTACAACGCAAGTCATTACAACGACTGGCGCTGGACTTAGGAATGGTATGATTTACTATTCCAACTCCAGCCTACGTAACAGTAGCGAAGGTGTTGGAATAGTAAATCATACTATTCCTTAGTGTATAGCGCCATCCAGCGCAAGTCGTTGTAACGACTTGCGATGTAAATGTATCGCAGTGTAACGACCGCGTTGTAAAGGTCGTTCGCCAATTTCATTTGTTGATTGAAAGAGCTGCCAAGAAATTCAACCTACCAATGACCTCTCTAGATCAACCATGTTTTCTATATGACTTTAAAGAGCAACCTCAGAATTATGTTAAATCCATACCTTTTCTTGATTGTCTGGTCAGAAGGTCTGCAATTAATGAAGACACCTGCTACCATTCTAGCTGTGACACCTCTTCTGGAAAAGAAATACAGAGCCCCAGATTCAGCTCCTGCTTGCTTCACTGGCCATACTATACTGTGTTCAGTAATTGCTTCAGCAGCTCAGAGAAGAAACAAGACCCCAATAACTCCATCATCTAGTCCACCATACAAGGATAGCAAACATATAGACAATCTGGGTCGTAGAGTTTCCTCTGTGAAAGCAATCTCAATTAAGACGCCAATGCCCTAGCGATTCTAGGTTGTTACGATCACCAGATGTGGCATGATGTAGCTCCATTACTGGATCTTATCCCTGAAGATAAGAGGGAAATGACGAGCGCTATCCTAAAGGAAGGAGAATGAACCTCTTCTATCATTATTTACACAGCAATGGATGCTTCAAATACAGGTTTTCGCCAGCAGGCAGAAGGGACTGTACTATGGAGGCAAGGCTGGTTAAAATCCCCAGCCTTTTGTGCTGATTCCCAATCTAAAATCTTAGACATGCCTTTAAATGGGCTAACACTTTTGGTAAACATGTTGGTGAAGCTCTGCAGTGCCTTAAAACCAACACTGATACAGCAATCGTGTTGGGACTGTTGCCGTATTGCAGATTTGGGACATCTACTTTCGTGGCTCACAGAGATCTCAAAATGTCAAAGCAGGATTCAACCAGTATAGGGATCAAGAACGCTCTTATTATCCTCAAAGACAGTCTGAATATAATCAAGCCTACTCCTTTAATCGAAACCAAAGGCAAACTTACTGGAGGTCGGCAGGAAGGAAAAGAGGCTCCTCACAAGTACGAACCAATTATAATCAGAAGAGAGGTCTGCGTCACAAAACGCTTGAAACAAGCTCTGATCTGGTGGAGAATTCCAGAAAACCTAACTGCCTGTCTCTCTTTCCTACCAGTAACAGAAAGGTTATAACTCACCACAGATGCATCCATGGACGGATGGGGCTCCCACCTGCAAGAGCTTTCAACAAGGTCTTTTTCAGAGGCAGAGAATAAGCTCTATATGAATGTGTTGGAACTTCACGCCATAAGACTGGTTTTACAAGTGTCCCTTCCCAGATTGGCATCCATGTTCCACATAGCCAAGCAAGCAGGAACGCGGTCCAGGATCCTTTCAGAAGAAGCTCCGCTGCTGAGGAACTGTGCCATTTCTCACAGGATAGACATAGTTTGGGAGCATCTGCCAGAATGGTCAGTTGGATGCGCTCAGCCTGCAAATGACGGATTGTCACGAGTGGGAACAAGAACAGAAACAGGTGGATTACATTTTCAATCAGTGGGCTCAACCCACAATCGATCTTTTGCCATTCTGAACAACAGGAAATGCCTATGTTTCTCGAGCAGGTTCTGGCATCCAGGGATGATGGGCAGTGCTCCTTTGAGCAGTTGGTTCAAGATATTTTCCTAAGCCTTTCCTCCTTTTCCCCTGATCCCCAGGGTGTTGAAGAAGGCGAACGTAGAACATTGCACTCTGATCCTCATTGCTCCGGCGTGGCCTCTCCAGTACTCGTACAGTGAGCTGCTGCAGTTGACAGGACGTCCAGCCATTCCTTTGGAGGTACATCCCAGAGTGGTATCCTGACATCATGGAGAGATTCTCCACTACGATACCATGTCCCTGAGCTTGAAAGCAAAGTACCTGACCACCTAGAATTTGGCCATTTGGATCTATCGCGAGAGTGTAAACCGATTCTAGCACAGATGCATGCTCCAGAAACCAATAAGACTTACACATTTAAATGGAAACGTTTCTGTGTCTGGTGGAGGAATAATGGTCATCATCCGCTTCACATAAAGCCTTCTCAGATCCTGCCATATTTGTTACAGTTGGCCAAAAGTGGTCTCAAAGTTTCTTCAGTCAGGGTCCATCTTGCTGCAGTATTGAGATTCAGAAGGACAGACAGTTTGACATCTACTTTGTTTTCCCAAATTAAACAGTTCATGAAAGGGCTTTTTAGAGCATTTCCACCTCTTCTACAGCCTCCGGTTCCATGGGAACTTAATAAAGTTGTCAGTCAGCTGGTGTTACCTCCTTATGAGTCTTAACAGAGAGCGGATTTAAAATTTGTTTCAGTACAGTGCTACTCCTGGCTCTGACATCTGCTAGGAGAGTAGGAGAGATTCAGGCGTTGACCATCAGGGAACCTTTTCTCCGGTTCACTAAAGACAAAGTGATACTCTGAACCAATCCTAAATTTATTCCTAAGGTGCCTACTGACTTTTATTTGAATGAGCCTGTTATTCTTAGATCCTTCTTTCCTAATCTATCTTCACCAGCAGAAAGATCATTACACTCTCTAGACTTGCGCAGATGTCTCAAATTCTATTTAGACAAACAAAGGGCATGCGCACATCAGACCAGCTATTTATATCATTTGCACAGCCACAAAAGCCAAGCCCTGTCCAAACAGGGGATAGCACATTGGCTCTCAGCCGATATTGCTTTCTGTCATGCCAAAGCCAATCGTCCTCTCCAGAAAGAGTGAGGGCACATTCCACCAGAGGCATGGATTCAACTGCAGCACTCTATGCTGGGGTGCCTTTGAGAGACTTCTGCCGTGCAGCCACCTGGAGGAGCAGGCATTTGTTTATGAAGCATTACTGCCTAAACATGGACGCAGAAACTGACACAGCAGTGGGACAGGCAGGCCTGAGAAACCCGTTTAGTCAAAGGTGAGCCTGCTTCCCTCTTTGTTGTATTTCATATTGTGTACTGCTTGCTATTCTGATTCAAGCATGTGAATATATAAAAGATCCAATGTTGGAGAAGAAATTAGTTACTTACCTGTAGCTCCAGTTCTCCAACATTGGTATCTTTATATACTTACATGCGACTCCTCCCTCCCTCCCCGGGCAGAGGCTCAATATATTTTATTCTCACACGCGTGCTTTGAAATCTAAGCTATGGTGGCCTCTAGGGGAGTAGGAGTGCTTAAGCTTCCATCTCATTGGCTGAAGTTTGGCTTCTTTCAAATGAAATCGATGTGTTACTAAACCTACTATGTTGTTTCAGGCCTATGGCCATTTTACATTATATACTGTTTGTTATATATTTTACACTGTATACTGCTATTTCAATGTACCGGTGATTCTCAGCCTGGCGACAGGGAATGATTCAAGCATGTGAATATATAAAAGATACCAATGTTGGAGAAGTGGAGTTATAGGTAAGTAACTAATTTGTTACTCTTCCAGGTCTCCTTGCGAGAAGCCTAGGAAGGCTCACCTATTCACAACCGATTTTAGCATTACAGGAGCTACCACAGGTCTCCTCTAAAAGGGCTCTATGCAAAACAAATCTGTGCCTTCCAGAAGGTTGTGATAGTGAGTTTCCTTGAACATTTCTATGGTGTGCCACCTGGAACCTCCAAGGTTAGAGCTAGTTTACCAAACGTTTGCTGACGCTGCAACTACCTCTGACCTTAACTTTGTGAAAACCCTTGGAGAGAAAGCCAACTTGAAAGGAAAGGCTTTGAACCGAACATGCAGGTCTTCTAAAATGACTACGCAAACTTTTCTGTGATGCTTTCAAATTATGAATGGAAATACACGTCTGGAAGGTCCAGGAAACTAGCCAGCCCTGCACTTGATGAGTTTGAAGTACCCATGGTAACATCAATATTTTGAACTTCTCCTTCTTGAGAGTTCAGTTATGAAAGACCTAGTATAGGACAGAACTGTCTGCCATTCTTTGGAATAAAGAATTATCAACAAAAACTTCCTTATACGACACTCTGGCAGTGGAACTGGTTTGATTGCTCACTTCTGTGAGACTTCATGTTTGTATGGATTGAGGAGGGGTAGTGAGGTTCTTCTAACAGCATAGAGTGTAACCGTGACTTAAAATCTCATGGGCCCACTGGTCTGAGGTTATCTCGGCTTTCTTCCAAGAGAAGGACCTTGATTGACTCACCTCCCAAAATAAGGTGCTCTGAGTCAGAGTCCGAATGGAAGAGGGCTATGAGGTTTTGTTGCTCTGGTTGTGAAAAAGGCTGCAGAAGAAGCATCTGCCTTGTGTCCATGACCTGCACCTCTACCCCTGAAAGGACAAGTAGGTAGTTATGGAGACTGTATCAGGGTTTGACGCTGCTCTGCGCTGCTGGTGAAACGTTTGAGACAGTGAAGGCAAACCTAGGCTCCGAGTAGTTGATTCACTCTATGAATCATTCCAGATAGGAGCCTGCTTTCTCTCCAGGCAGTCTTTGCCCATCAAAGGGCATATAAAGCAGCTAAGCATGCATGTCTCAGGAAAACCCAGTAGTGTGCCTCCTGAGCACTACACTGAAGGCCATAGATAGATGTAATGCTCCCTTCAGAAAGGGTGTGCTACAGTCTTTCATGGTATAATCATTTCTTGTGTGTCCTTAACATAGTTCCTGTAAGGATGCTTTGCTTTGGAAGTAGTCCAAGTAAGAAATCTGCGGCAGTGCCTATCCATTAGAAGAACTAGTTACTTACCTTATTAACCTTCTTCCTCAGGTCCTGCTCCTCCTGGATGGTCCTGCTCCTCCTGGATGGTCCTGCTCCTCCTGGATGGTCCTGCTCTTCCTGGATGGTCCTGCTCCTCCTGGATGGTCCTGCACCTCCTGGACGGTCCTGCACCTCCTGGACGGTCCTGCACCTCCTGGACGGTCCTGCTCCTCCTGGACGGTCCTGCTCCTCCTGGACGGTCCTGCACCTCCTGGACGGTCCTGCACCTCCTGGACGGTCCTGCACCTCCTGGACGGTCCTGCACCTCCTGGACGGTCCTGCACCTCCTGGACGGTCCTGCACCTCCTGGATGGTCCTGCACCTCCTGGATGGTCCTGCACCTCCTGGATGGTCCTGCTCCTCCTGGATGGTCCTGCTCCTCCAGATTCCTTACGGCTCTCTCAATTCCCCTCTTGAGGATATTTATTACTTTCCTTGAGGGTTTCTTTATTTTGCTGACTTCTCTCTCTTTCATGGGGAGGTTTAAAAACTGGGTAACACAAACGTCCTCTGTGTCCGTATATGCTGTTTTGCTGTTACATCCAGTGCCCATGCGCCACCCTAAATGATGTTGCATAGCATCACTTCATGCCGGTGACTCGTGAAGTAAAAACAAATCCAGATTCTCTAGGATGCCTGAGGCAGGTTAGTTTAAATAGTCTTATGGAGCTGGACCATCTATCGGGAACATTAGTAATGGTGAGTATCTTGTTTTTGTATTGACACTTAAATCATTTCATGTAAAAATAATAAGATAACTGTTTTGTGCATAGGTCCAAGATGACTATTAATTTCTAAATAGTTGCAAGATTCACTTACCATAAAAGCAGACCAGACCCCGTTGGGGTCTGGTTCACATTATATAGAACCATGAAAAGATAAACATAAACCTAAGATATCTGGAGTGCTTCTTTATCAGCTCTGTTTCTGCATACTTGTGGGGTCCTGGCAGGAGACCGAGCATCTTTACTCGGTCACCTTAACCTTCAGAGGTTGATTTTTCTTGTTAATGAGGTATAAACAAAAAAAAATCACTTATAAATTGTCTACGGTCTAAACAGATATGTAATGGAACTGAAACTGGTAGAATTCTGCAATGGGAGAATATTTATGAGAGTGAATGAGGAAGTGGATGAAAAGTGGAGTATGAGTGGACTTCAGACTGAGTTTGGAGCGTCTGTCCAAAGGGAATGAGGGGTCTTTGAGAAGGTGAAGAGGGCATTTGGGGAAGATGGGGAGGAGATCTTTGAACAAACTTTGAAAAGGGCATGTCACCCCTTTCCAAAGAGTTGCCCGGTGTATTATAACACACCGGGTACTCTTTGTGGGATCAGGACCACTTCATAGTCTTTAATGTGGGGCTTTATATTCATTACATTCCTACACGATTAAAAAGATAATTTGAATTCTTCTCTCTTCCTCTTGTCACTCCTGCAGGTTTAATGCGATTTCGCAATGAGAAGATCTTGCAAGATGTAACATCACATCAACTGGCCCCTCTCCGGTATACGGATGACTGTGGAGAGCCCACCCAGGAGTACCCTATGAACCCCAATGGCTCACCTTTGGGCATTGCAGGGCTTTGCTCATCTGATGGCCGTCACCTGGCTATGATGCCACATCCAGAGCGCTCCGTCCTCACCTGGCAATGGCCTTGGATGCCTGAGGACTGGCGCAACTCCCTCACCGTCTCCCCGTGGATGCGCATGTTCCAGAATGCCTGTGAATGGTGCCTTAAGAACCCGAGTGGAGGCCTTTAATAGGGATTAAGCAGAGCACATTATGCCTTTTCATTCCAGACTTTTATTCTGTCAACCAAGTATCCCAGACTCTGCATGAAGAATAGTTCTGCATGTGCACTCTTGAGAATGACCTAACGTGTCATAGAGGAGGCATATGTCACTCATCAGTTCTTGTTTCCTCGCGGAAGTGCAGTTGAAGTCACTCTTCAGTGAAGGTTGCCCACTTTTCAGGGGCGAGTGCAAGGATGCATTAGTGGAGCACCAGCATTCCATGAAAGGGCTACTACGTGTGCGCTAATCTTAATTTTTGGTGCGATGCTTTGTGCACTCCTTTCTGAAGTTTCAGCCATCAAACCCACACTGTGTGCACTGCAAAGATGCTGGGAACAATGAGTCCTGAGGGAGCCTGAAAGTTCCTTCACATTTCTATTTTTGAACGGTTTAGTTCTCTTGCATAACTAATTTGTATTGTGCCAAGTTAGTTGAGAGACACTTTGGGGTCCTATTAATTCTTTGAACGTGAAAGTAAACTAAATGGCGAGTGGTTAATATGTGTCTGTACATGACTTCACATACATAAGGGCATCCCAAAGGGGATTTCTGGGTGTCAAACATTATCAAAGTAAGAGGGTTTCACAGGTCATTGACAGCCACAGTGCCAAGCAGCATCTTACTTTCTGCTGTTCCACATTTCTCCACTTAAATGTGACACCACTGAGCCTCTGAGCTCCAGCTTAAAGATGGTCCAGCGTAGCTCCTGATCTTCATGTCTGCACTCTTCAGCGCTTTGAACTTAGGTTGATTAAGTATCTTATTGTCCTAAAGCCCAACCGTCACCAGGAAGGGTAACCTCAGGGTTCCTCAGTATTATCCAAATATGCCCGCAGCACTGTAAAACCGATGAACATGCATTTGCTACAGATGTAATGCTACACCCCAGATTAGTTCCAGTCCTGCGGTGAACGTGTCAAGTGTATAACCCTTATTTAAGAAGGGTTTTGCAATACAGACTTTCATAGAAATTACTCTGAAAATATTGATGCAAATAAATATATTGAAAAACTACACTCTTACGTTTTCTTCTTCGTTTCCACACACAATGTAAACTGTGATGGCAGTCGTTGAGAGGAAGAAAAAAACGGACTCTTTATCCATCAGTAAGAAATGAAGTAAAAGGCTTTGAAAAGAAGCATTATTTTTTTTTTTTTTTTTTCTTGTTGGGTAAAGGTAATCAGACATACCGAACAGCAACAAAGTGCTACAATTTTTGGTACATTCCATTTCAAATCTCTGAACCCAAATAATCATAAAAAATTAGATATTGGCAACAACGTGGTTTCCCTCCAGTTAGTCTGTGCCTTTAATTTCCTCCGACCCCATCAAGTATGTCTTAACATACCTGTGACTGTATATTATCCCCTCTTCCAGCCCACAGTAGTTTTGACATGGTCCCCACATTTTTTATATTTTCTTTGGCACATTCTGCTCTCATAAGTAACCGTCTCCATGCTGTGGTCCATACCTGTGCACCAATTTGTTTTCATTAGATAAGCTCAGCTCCCCTATTCTGTTGTAATGTGCCTCTTTGCTACCATGAGCCCAAGGGAGCAAAGGGTTAAGATGGCTCTAGTCAAGTATACACCATTTGGAATACCTAATTTTTTGTTTTGTTGCGTCGGCCTAATCATTGCTTCCACTGTTGTTGAGAGCTCACTAAGTATTTTGCTTCCAAAGTCTGTATTACCTCTCTCCTCCCCCCCAAAAAAACTGTGCAGAAAAAAACGCTCTCCCTCCTTGCATCTCAATAAGGCTGGACTTTCTGCCAATCCCACCTTAAAGTCTCTTTTATAATAGTAGGCACTATGTTGGATCTTGAGTTGGACGAGCCACAACTGTTGCTCCCATGAGATTCTAAGCCTTCGGAATAGTCAGGCATATTATTCAGAGTTATGTAAAATGCAGAGGCTGCCCCTTTAGTTACCTGTTCTGTCGGAACACTACCTTCCAGGGGACTGAATTCCAGTAGTTCAGACACCTATAAGGATTACGTTGTCTGGGCATGTTTTAGTTGTGTGTATTTGTATTCCTAAGAGGGGATCCTGGTCGTACTCTGCCACTTTTGTGTAAACTTCTTCATTTTTACCTGCCCCGCTAAGACCCCTATCTTGGAGATATCAATCCCTGAATCCCTTCAGCCTCTCCCATCTTCCAAGAGTATTCCAAACCTTTAGGGATTTCCTTGGTGACTTTCTTTTTCCAGTCCTGCAGTGCTGTGGTCCAGGCGCACCTTTAACACCTGCATCGTAGCAAGGAGTCCGTTATTCCCTGTAACAGCGACAGAGTTCTCTCCCTGCCAACATTATGGTCTGCTCGCTTGATTTTGATTCTGGCGGACCATAGTTTAACGACGGCTTAGACTACTCTATCTCCATTGTGGTCAAACTTCTCCCATGGAGCAAGTGCCTTCAGAGATTAGCTATACATCTGCTCACATAATATAGATGGACAGACATATAGCTGTTTTTCAATGCCCTGCACTGCCAGGGAAAACCTGGTGGTTAGGGGCAATGAAAAGTGCTCAATGCCCCCGTTGGAGGCAACTCCCATGGTGAGGTGAGCATTGTTTTTTCTATTTTCAAAAGAAAATCTCGCTTTGTAGTTTTCTTTTGAAAATAAAAACTAAATTGTAACTTTGCCATATGCCTCCGTCATGTTTGACAGAGCTGTCTGGCAAAGTCACAATGCATTGGCAGGAACCACCTTGAGAGAGGGTCCTGTCAATGCATGAAATGTCCGCCGGCCTGACACAGATTTAAAAATTTGGCAGGCGGCACCTCCGTCAGGACAAAGGGACAATTTACCCCGTGATGGTGGACAGCCATCCATCAATCTCAAAATCGGGCCTTTATCTTTAGTGATATCAGCCTTGCTTCAGTACCTGATTTCTATTATGAAAGACTTTTAAGCGATCTCTGAATCTCCAGCTCTTGAAGGATTGATGAAACTGTGTATTCCTACTTTATATCTATGTAATAAATGGAAAGAGTGTTCTGGACTATTATGCATTTCTTACTACATACAGCTACCTTCTGTGTTATATGAATACATACACTCTGTCATTCAACTTATGTTCAAAGTGACAGCCTCATAATCTTGAACATAATAAATGTACAGTATTATTATTACTCTAGAGTTCACGTGACAAAAAGCAATCCCTTTCCCATCTACTTCTATACTTTAATACCATGTGTGTCGAAAGAAAGGTTTTCAAAGTGTTTGCAACGAGGAGGTTCCTTTTTGGTCATCTAGTGAAAACCATGAGATGTAGAGCTAAGAGTTTTTAGACCTCAAGGAATGATGCCTTAAAATACACTTAGTCTAAATCCTTAAACATTAGTATTTTCCTAGAATAATTCTCAGTATTCGGTTCAGTCTTTTGTCGACTTTCAATGACCACAGCAGTCTGCAAAGTTTCAAAATGTTGGCAACCAGTTCTTGGCTGTAGCAACTATGTAAGCTGAGTGCCTAGCAAAGACATCAAAAGGAACATATACTCTAGGTTCAATGTGGCTGCTACCTTTTGTAAGTCTCTTGAGATCTGTAGCTTCATGTGACGTGGTATTCCTTTGTTGAACTGTGTGTCTCATGTAGTGTGGCCTCTGGAGACACAAAGCCTCTTTCCAAGTGGGGTCTTCATTCCGTGCATACCACCTGCCTTTCCTGCTTCTGAAGGCGTGCACAGCCAGCCATTTTAAAGTACTGCACTTTTGCATAAGACCAGCACAAGGATGTAAGTCATAGCACTGCTGCAGCTTCAGATGCTTCAGCCCGACTCCAGTAGCTTCTGCTCTTTCCCTTCCCTCATGATCAAAGCTAACACACAAAGAAAATAGTCCATGACTTGCCTGCACACCAGTCATCCAAACCAGCTAAAATCACTACTATGATCAAAAAAAGCAAACGATGATCCTAACGAAATCTCCTTTAACAAGCCTCTAGCAGATATTCATGTTATTCCTTTAATATTGAACGTGTGCAAAACACCAACATTTCATTTCAAACTATCTTAAAATCCCGCAGTCCCATTTTTTTTTTCCAATCACCATAACAGAAACTGTTCATTTGGGTGTCAAAGAGGCTATTAATGCGTCGATTAAAATACTCCAGCAGCGTTAGCACTGCGTCTGACACAGTCAATCACAAAATCCTGTTCTGTCACCTTTAACATCAAACAGGTGCTGAAAAAAGGCGCTCACGTGGCTCTGACAATTCATTGCCGACCACACTCAATTTGTACAAATTGATTACTGCAAAGTATTTACTTCTAACATCACTAGAGCCGTTCCTCAAGGCTCCCCCATCTCGTCAATCCTCTTCAAATTATGTATTACCCTAGTAACAAAAGCTTGGTGTCTTATTTCAAATGTATGCAGTTGATCCCCCCAAAAAACCTGCAGTGTCTTTAAACATCAAAGGTGGTAGGTGGATGAATCATTCCTACCTGTACTTCAATGTTTTAAAATGCAAAAGTCTTCCCAATTACCTCCCACAAAGAATAATTATAGCGGTCATTTGTCAACCATTCATTAGATAATACAAGCCAATTAATACCCAGAAGACTCGAGCTATGGGTGGTGCCAAGTTACTACAAAACTTCTGAAAAATTGTCTGTAAAATGCTATTTTGACTGGAGCACTTACAATTCTGTGTCTTTCCTTCCTTTTATTGGCTAACGATACTCTGCATACCTCATACCACCGGTATAACAGTAAACAAATAGCTTGGAAAAGCAGTAATGCCCTGCACTGCTAGTGACAGATTTAGCAAGACTTTCTGCTGCTGAAAAGTAACACAAAGGGACGCAAAGCAGTGCAAAGTCTTGAAATGGTATTTACTTTCCAGCACAACACTAATTTTTGTGCTGGAAAGTACAGTTTTTATCAGCACAAATAGAGCTTTGCACCACTTTGTGTCAAGTAGGGGGCGCTACTTGCTTGATTCTTAGGCATTTCAGTACAATCATCCATGTGTTTTTTTGACACAAAGCTCTATTTACTAAAATTGCCAGACCAGGCTTTGCATAAAAAATAGCACCTCTTTGAGGCAGGCACAAAGTTGGAGAAAGGTTTTTCCCCAAACAGTTCACACATTACATGTATCCTGCATTGTACCGAACACATCCAGTGTGCGAAAGGTTTTACAGATGGTCTAGGCATAGGATTTATCTCTGGAAGGGTATACTTCCAATGCAAAACCTGTACTAGATATCACTGGCACACTTCTGTGAAAAATAAATGAGTGTTCACTCGCCATTGGATTACAGTTTGAATTTATAAACGTTATTGATAAGAGTGCAGGTGGGGGACGCTTTCCACCAGTTGAGGAAAACGCTGATAAGAATTTGATATTTCATTACTCATACTCAGGAGAGAATATCTACCTGCACCGAAAACTCAATACCTTCTTTAATCTCATTACACCTGTGAGTGCGTTGGCCTTGCCACATTTGGAATCGCTTTATGTTAAAAGCTTTATTTTGCCATGTCGAAATGTCAGTTTAGAATTGGACTACAGGCTGCAGTGGCAGGCCTGAGACGTATTTTACAGTGCTACTTTAATGTCTGGCACAGTGCTGCAGCCCACTAGTAGCATTTAATCTACAGGAATTGGGTACACTTAGTACCATTTACTAGGGACTTATAAGTAAATTAAATGGCCAGTTAGGTGTAGGCCAATTTTACCATGTTTCAGGGAGTGAGCACAGCACTTTACCACTGGTTAGCAGGGGTAAAGCACACAGATTCCTAATGCCAACAAAAAACAGTTAAGCAATACGGGGAGTGAAAGCAAAAGGTTTAGGGGACTACCACGTCAAGGTTATCCGATCTCACATGTTCCCCCAACAGAAAGCAGGGAGAACTACCCACCCTCATGGGAGTTCTCATCGCTAAGGTGAAAAAACCTGGGAAGACCATCAGTATTGGTGTGGTCAGTCCTAGGGCGATGTTCCACCATAAAACCCATTCTTTTAGGGAATTGGACCACCTTACTAGTTTGGTATTCTCACCCCTCATCTGCACTAGCCGTCTGTGGTCTGTCTGTGAGTTCCAAACAGCTATATCAGCTTCCTCAGTGCCCAGACCACTGCAAAGGATTCCCGTTCTATTGCACTCAACCTCTGTTCCCAGGGAAGTAGCCTCCTGCTGATGAATGCTACAGGTTGGACCAACCCTCACCATTCAGCTGTGAGAGTATATCCCAATGCTGTGCTCTGATGCATCTGTCTGCCCGATGAATTATTTGAAGTCCGGTGCCTTGAGCATTGGTGCTGTGCACAATGCCTCCTTCAAGGTGTCAAATGTTTTCTGGCACACGACTGTCCAGATCACCTTCTTCGGCTGCTTCTTAGAAGCCAACTCTGTCAAGGGGCAACAATGGTGCCATATCCCTTGACAAATCTCCTTTAATAACCGGTGAGGCCTAAGAAGGCTCTCACCTCAGTCTGGGTCTTGGGAGATTCCCAACCCAGGATGGTTTGTATCTTGGGCTGTGAGGGCTGCACCTTGCCCCCATCAACTTGATGGCCCAAGTGTACCACAGATCCCTGCCCTAACTAGAACTTACTGGCCTTCATAGTCCGGACTGCCTTCTGCAGAGCCTGAAGCACTACCCAGAGGTGGTGCTGGTGGTCATCACAACTAAAACTGAAGACCGCATTGTTGTCTACGTAGGCAGCACTGAAGTGCGCCAACCCTGCCAGGACTTGGTTGACTAACTTCTGCAAGGTGGCAGGAGCATTCTTTAACCCAAATGGCTTCACCCAAAATTGGAAGTGGCCCTCGGAGGTGGAGAATGCAGACCTCTCCTTTGTCCCCTCGGTTAAGTCAATCTGCCAGTACCCTGAAGTCCAATCAAATGTACTCGGCAGCTCCCAACCGGTCAATTAGCTCATCAACTAAGGGGATGGATAAGCGTTTGTCTTGGTGACTGAGTTAAGGTCTCTGTAATCTACACAGAATCAGAGTTCTGGTGTGATGCCTGGTGGAGCAGCCTTGGGTACCAGAACCGCAGACTGGACCTAGGGCTGTTGAAGTGCTCAGTTACCCCTAACTCCAGCATCTTGGACACCTCCTCCTTGATGCTGAATCTCACTTTATCAGACAGCCTGTAGATCTTATTCTGCACATTCATGTTGCCTGTGTGTCAGTATCATGGGTACACCAAATGATGAGCCTGGGGTAAGTGAGAATAAGGAGAAGAATTGCACCAGCAACTGGTGGCATTCTCTCTTCTGGTGTGGAGTCAGAGAGGGGGAGAGGTGCACATGCTCTAATGAACCATCTTGCTCTTTGGAGGAGAGGAGATCTGGGCGAGGTTATGTCTCCTCCTTCTTACCTCAGTATGCCACCAAGAGCATTGTGACATTGGACCTCTCAAAGTGGGGATTGAGGCAGTTGACATACAGGACACTCAATGGGTCCTGGGGTCTGGAGGTGCACCGGGTAGGTGATGTCCACCTTGCGCTCCTTGGCCTCATAAGGCATGGTCCATCGATCCTGCAAGGGGTTTCAGGGCTCCACTACCCACACTTTTTGACCAGGTTGAAACTCTACCAGAGTTGCCTTCTGGTCATGCCAGAATTGTATCACTTCCTGGCTGGCTTCCAGGTTCTCAGTGGCCTTTTTCCAAAACGCATCATCTGAGTACGAGAGCCAACATGTAACTAACTACATTTTGGGGGCTTATTGGAAATGTACTCCCACCCCTCCTTAACAAGGCTGAGAAGTGCTCTTAACAAGGCTGAGAAGTCCTCTTACCGGATGGCCATATAATAGTTCAAAGGTACTGAATCCTACACCCTTCTGAGGCACTTCCCTATAAGCAAACAGGCATGGCAGGAGGACGTCCCACTTATGCCTCAGGGGCTCTGACAGACCAATGAGCAAACTTTTGAGAGGGTCTTGTTCAACCTCTCAACAAGCCCATTGGTCTGGGGATGGTAGGATGTGGGGAACTTGCAGGTTATCCCACACTCATCCCACATGACTTCATATATGCTGACATGAAGTTGGTGTCCCAGTCGGACACCACCTACTTGAAGGAACCCACCCAGTTAAATATCCCATTCTGATAGAGACTTCTAGCCATAGATTCCTCACCTTTTGAATATTCTGCAGACGTCACACTGGATACTGAAACTTTTTCGTAGTACCGCTGCTCACCAGGATGCGGCATTGCACTGATGCCGTTCCACTCCGGAAATGACCTGCAGTGCCTGTATAAGTACCACTCCCATGCGCTGATGTCAGTTGCTTTCTTTCCGTGCTACCAGGCGCAGAGCCGGAGGTTCCGCTTGTCTTTCGAGAAACTTACCTTGATTTTCTTTCAAACTTCTTCAGGTTTCAATCCCTGTAGGGATTGTCACAAACAGATGTCTGTGACAGATCCCCATCAGGTATGCCTGTGGTGCCTAGAGTCGGTCTACGACTCAAAGACCTGTGATGACTGCTTGTCGATGAACCCGAAGGCCATCCGGGAACGTGAGGTGAAACGTAGTCGCCAAGCATAGGAAGACTCTGAGTACGGATTGTTTCAAATCCCGCTGTGTGTCCAAGGTTTGATCCCAGTCCTGGAGTTGACTGAACCACACCAAAGGTCGGTCTTTGTCCTGCTCACTGTCTTCAGGTAAACACAAGAAATCGAAGCGCGTTTCCTCTCCTTCTCGCCACTCATATTTGCATGAGCAAGCATGTTCAAGGTGCCACCCATCTCTATTTTGCTCCCAAAGTTGACTGACTTCGAAACCAATTCTGCTGCTGGTTCCGGTACAACTACATTTTCAGGGCCCTTCTGCCAGGCCGCGTCAGGTCGAAGAGTTCTGCACAGCTATGCACTGGCTCTTGTGATGCCTTCTGACTCCCTCTTGAGTGCCTTTGGGCCCCAATGAGAGGCACCACCTTAAATACCACGAGTGGGCACCAGCTTCACCCTCTGAGCCTTTCTTTCCTCCGGGACCTATTCCGGCTCCACTTCTGGCATCGAAACCCACACTGGGCCCTGGTACGTCAAAGCCAATGCTGACCTCACCACTGAGGTGGTGGACCCAATAGTCCTGTCCGACACCGATCCAACTTCGATTGGCGTTGCACCCAAATCTGACCGTGGCGTCACTTCCTGCCCTTGGATTTCCACAAGGCAGACAACATTCCTTGCATACCCTCTTGGGGACTGACTCGGATAATGACTGTGACCCGGGTGATGAGTTCGCTCAACCCTATGAGAATGACAACTGGTACGACTTGCAGGAGGCTAGTAGCCTCAATACCTCCCTGGAGACAGCTATTTTTTAACACCAGACAAACCACAGAGCAATCTTGATCTCCAGCTTCCCACCTTGGAGGTTAAAACTGTCTTCTTAGCCCATTCTTCCCCTCAATGAGGCACTGACTGACACCCTTTTAAGGGCATTAGCCAAGCCTTGCTCTAGACCTCTAGTCAATTAACAGATTTCCAGGCTCCATTGCCCTGCTCCAAGAGACCCAATTTTTCTTCTGCAGCACCCTTCACTGAAAAGTCTTGTGGTGCAGGCCTCTACCAGCTGCTCAAATCCCAACACGTTTCCTACCACTCCACTGCTAGGGAATCTAAGCGAGTGGAAACATTTGGTAAGCACCACTTTCTATCGACTAGCTTAGCCCTCCAATCTGTAAATGCCAGCTATTTGTTGGGACACTACTCTCACGCCCTAGGATCTGGTGGCACAAGTCTTCCCTGGTGTACCCAAAGACCTTCACCCTCTGCTCTCTCCAGCAATTCAAAATTCTTGTGATGCAGCCAAGTTCACAATTTGTTGTGGCTTAGACACCACTGACTCCATTGGGCGGGCTCTAGACACCAGTATTGCAATAAACTGTAATGCGTGCCTGCCATCGGCTGCGTCCTCTGGTGACGTCCAGTACTCCCTGATGGATATGCCCTCCAATATTTTAAAAGAGTAGGGCTACCGCTTGCTCTCGGCCTTTCCGCCCCACCCACTGAAACAGTTCCATCGCTTCTTTGTGGCGTTGCTGAGGCATTCCTTACCACATGCTTGTCAAGTCCCCAGTTGAAACAGCAGTTTCACGACCAAGGTCAGCGTGCCGCCCAGTCCCCCACCCCCAGCATACCCACTTGCCAAACCTCTATAGTGTGCCCTTACAGGGGCACAGCCACCTGGTGGGAAACAGAATCCAATGATTCTTTCTGGATTGGCACGCAATCACATTGGACAGGTGGGTCCTGCAAATTATTCACAAAGGATACGATTTACCCTACATTTCTTCCCTACCGCACCTTCCACTGTACATCCAATGTCTGACTGAGGACCATCTCTCCGTTTTGAAGCAGGAAGTGCAAACCCTTTTAGCCAAAGGGGCTGTTGAGAGAGTGCTAGTCCCAGACATAGGACTTGGTTGTTATTCCAGCAACTTTCTGGTACCGAAGAGTGACGGAGGTCTTCGACCTATTCTCAATCTGCACCCTCATCAAGGGAGCCTCAACGACCAGGTTCAGATTTTGAAAGGGACAGCAAATGATATGCAGTGGTGGTTACTGGACTGCAATTGGCTCAGTGGCAGACCTTTCTCTCTTACCCAACCAGAGATCACAGTGGTGACCGATGCGTCACTTCTGGGCTTGTGTGTCCACCTGGGAGAAACGGAAATCAGAGTTCTGCTTCATATCAACCTTCTGGAGCTGGAGACCATCCGTGTGGGGCTGAAAACCTTATCCATCAAGGGGAGGGTTTTGTACAGTTGCTCACAGACACCACCATCGCCATGTGGTACTGCAATATACAGAGCAGGGTGGGGTCACAGACTCTGTGCAGGAGGCATTGCGCCTCTGGAAATGGCTGGACCACCAAGAAATCTGCGTAATCTGGCATGATCATTGAACGCCAGGGCGGATGAACTTAGCCATTAGCTCCTTGTGAAGAACGAGTGGCAGTTACACCCGCAAATGGCTCATGGTCTCTTCCACGAATGGGGAGAACCTTGTATCCATCTGTTTGCCTCTGCTGAGAATGTGCAATGTCAGCAGTTTTGCATGTTGGAGTTTCCAAGGCATCTCTCGCTCTGAGGCGTGTTCCACTTTAAGTGGAACTCTGGACTCTTTTATGCCTTCCCACCAATACCACTCTTGGCCCGAATTCTCAAGAAAATCAAGGCAGACAGGGCCAAAGTCATCCTTGTGGCTCCAGGTGGGGCATGGAGTATATGGTACCCACAACTTCCGGGCTTCAGAGTCTGCTCTCCGATTAGTCTGCCTCTCTGGGAGGATCTGCTGTTGCAGCATCAGGGTCAAGTTCTCCACACGGGCCTTTGCACTCTCCACCTTTATGCATGGGGATTAAGCGATGCCACCTGAAGGCCTGTGACTTTCCTCCAGAGGTAGTTGAAGTCATCTTGACAGCCAGACATCCCTTTGTGGTTTGGTGGGGTGCACACCAAATTGACCCCCTTCAGACAATTTGGCCTGATGTCATGGTGTTTGTTCTATCCCTCACCTAGCAAGTCCTTGCTTTGGGCACTATTGAAGGTTATCTTTCTGCCTTCCTATGGTTGCCTAATCAGCCTTCATTAGTTAAATTATCCGTTGTGATGACATTTTTTAAAGGGTTTAAGCATCTGTTACCACTTTACCTTTTGCGATGCCCCAGTGGGACCTCAATCTCATCCTTACTTATTTAATGTGTACTCCATTCAGACCTCTCCATAGTTTTTCCCTACAGCTCCTCACCATCACAACTGTGTTCCTAGTTGTCATCACCTTAGCACGGCGTGTGAGTGAGCTTCAGGCTCTGTGTGTTCATCCAGCATTCAGTACCTTCTTCCCTGACCAGCTGATTCTACAAACTAAGGCATTCATTCTACCGAAAGTTGTGACTCCGTTCCACATTGGTCAAACTATCACCCCTCCAGCGTTCTGTATTCCACTTCACCCCTCTAAGGATGAGAGGAGAATGCATCACTTGGACCCAAAATAGAGCGCTCAGGTTCTATAGCAATCGTACCAAGGAACACCGGGTGGACGATCAGCTCTTTGTGGGGTTTGCCAGAGCGACAGAATGAAGGGCTGTTGTAGAAACATGCCATCTCACGCTGGATTGTGCTCTGCATTAAAATCTGCTTCGCATTGGCAAAGAAGCTGCCTCCAGAAGGACTGCGAGCCCATTTCACCAGGGCCAAACGTGCTATCACTGTGTTAGCACGTGGAGTCCCTGTCCTAGACATCTGCCTGACAGCTGCATGGGCGTCCCTCCATACATTAACGAAGCACTATTGTCTGGACGCCCAAGTCTGCAGAGGGGGCACTTTGCCTACTCGCTCCTGGAGGACTTTCTAGTGTGAGTCCATTCACAAACCTGTCTCCATTAGGTATTGCTTTGGTGCAGGAACTGGGCTCCTTCCATACCTAATAAAATTCCAAGTCTAGAAATCTGAACGCTGGTCTACAAATTTGCTTTTAGGGCTCCACATCTGTGGACTCGGACACTCGCGAAAGCAACTGATGTCAACGCGAGGCCCCACATGTCCCTTCTGGAGCACACCGGCAACAGTGCAAAGCCACAAAGTGCCACCTTTTAGGCATGCAGACATACTATGGAAAAGTTTCCGGATCCAGTCAGACGCCTAGTTAATATTCAAATGTTGAGGAATCTGCTGTTAGAAAGAGCATTATAGAAGGTAAGTAAATTGTTTGTCATTACCCCCTGCTCTCTTTCGGCAGCTTGCATCCTGCGAACCTCGTCATGGGCTGTGAGGGCTATTTGAAAGTCCACTTTTGTGGCCCCCTTTCCCAAGGTCAAATGCAAAAACAACAATTGATGTACAGAATGCAGAACAATGTCATACATACACCCCAGTACAGAGATCTGGGCCTAAATCCATCGTTTTTTTGCTCACCATGCCATTCCAGTTTGAACCCAGCCATATGCAAATCAGTCTTGACCCTGTGCCCAATGGGAACAGTCCAGCCCGAACTGCCAGGCCAGGTCCTCCCTGGACTGGAAACAAGCATCCTAGGACCGGTTTCGGGGTTTCACCCTCTTCAGCCAGGATAGCTTGATTCCAGTGGCATGGAGAGCACAGGACCCACGTCTGGGCATACCCGTCCCACTCGGGGTGACAAATGCAAAAACAACAATTGATGGACAGAATGCAGAACAATGTCATACATTCACCCCAGTACAGAGATCTGGGCCTAAATCCATCGTTTTTTGCTCACCATGCCACTCCAGTTTGAACCCAGCCATATGCAAATCAGTCTTGACCCTGTGCCCAATGGGAACAGTCCAGCCCGAACTGCCAGGCCAGGTCCTCCCTGGACTGGAAACAAGCATCCTAGGACCGGTTTTGGAGTTTCACCCCTCTTCAGCCAGGATAGCTTGATTCCAGTGGCATGGAGAGCACGGGACCCACGTCTGGGCATACCCAAGGTCAGCCTTCTCTCCTTGCAGAGCTACCTTGACCACAACCTTGAGTTTATCAATGCTGCTGAGTTCCAAATCCTTTGTTTTCAAGCAGGTATCACAGGTATACAAATGTGAGGCAGAAATAGAATTTAGGAAAAAAGGAAAACAAAATATGGTCAATTACGGAGAATTTACAAAGAAGTCAATTCCGATGTCAGATTATTATTAGGGATGTTTTGTTTTGCACAAATCACAGAGTGGCAGTGCACACACACAAGTACAGCTGAACACCAGTGAAAGAAATTGGTTATTAGTTGAGTGAGGGGAAGCCCCACTAAAATAATAAATACCATCCTTGCCAAAATTAACCTCAAAAGTCACTTAATAAACCCGTACTTCCGCTGGCTGCTTGGCATAAAAACAGTCCGGCTTAACTTAGGGGCAAAGTGTAAAGTATTTGTACTGCATTCAAATAGTAATAAAGTGAAAGCACAACACAAGAAAAATCCCAAACTAATTCAGAACAATAGAGTTAATTTAAATAAATATGACACCAAAATGACAATAATTCTATCAGTTGAACCAGAGTTAATGTTTAACTTTCTGGTGAAAATCGCACCAAAAAGCAGAAACACCGCTTGCAGTTATCTGATCGCACTGGACCGGGGTAAAGTCACATGTTCAGGTCGACCGCAATGCACTGGGGGTGTCCGGTACAGAGACCAGGTTCATCCCGCTGAAGAGTTACCTTCTCAAGTCTGTGTAAGGAGCTGCTGTTCATGTTGGTGGGGGCTGCGAGGGTATTGTTGTTCAAACCTGATAACAATACACTCCAACTTATGCATTCTGGGTGACCTCAACATTTGGTTTGACAAACCCAATATGACCCCTCCAAAAACAATCACTGGCCTAGACGCACTGAACCTGCATCAGATTGTCCACAAACCCACACACATCGCTGGACATATCCTAGATGTCATTTTTGCTAATACTGAACTAGTTACCTTTCAAACTATAACTCCAGTCACATGGTCAGACCACCACTTGTTTGCTTTCCAACATAAAACAACATTAAGGGACTCACCTAAAACTAGCTTACATCCATCCACCTATCGGCCATGGAACAAACTCAATTTGGAACATTTAGAAACACAACTAACAAAGTACAAACGGAAACAATAACTTCTGTTCAAAATCTATATGAGTGGCTACAGGAAGCTTTTGACATCCTGATACCACTCAAAACCACACAACAGCACAAAAGAAAAAAAGCGCCTTGGAGAAACATAGAAATAAAAGACATAAAACAACAAATTAGAAAGCTGCAACGTACCTGGCTCAAAACAAACGCCAAACAAGACAAACTTCACCTACAAAAAATTAACAGATTATACAAGTCAACTATCAAAAAGCTAAGAAAAGGTACTATTCTGACAGAATTCAAAATGCTAAATGTGCAAATAAAGAATTCTATAAAATACTCAATGAATTTCGCAAACCAAATTGCCTAGAAGGAACTCATCCTGCTACTCAAGATTTCACAGACAAACTGGCAAATCATTACACAGACAAAGCAGACACATTGGACTCGTACTTAAAACAGAAACAAAGCACCAGCACTAACCCCTGTACAAAACAACAATCCAAGAATACTCTAACCCAGCCTCTCCGTTCCTTCCAACACATCTCACACAATGAATTTATGGACCTGGTCAAGGCAAGCAGGCCTGCCGGCAGCCCTTCTGACCTTTGTCCACCACAAACTTTCAAGACAATTCTTTTAACAACATCTGCTGCCACTGCAGTAAGAAGGATCATCAACGATTCCTTAACTACCGGAATATTTCCAGAAGAACTCAAAAATCACACATACGCCCTTTACTGAAGAAAACAAACTTGGACCCGCTGAACCCTGACAACTACAGACCCATTACAAATGGACCTTTCCTGGGCAAACTGATAGAAAGAGCAGCGTTCGCCCAGATGTCACAATTCATTGAAGAGAATGACATACTCTCAGACTTCCAAACAGGATTCCGTCCGGGAAGAGGCACTGAATCTGCCCTCCTTGCCATCTGGGATGACCTGAAGAATACAGTTGACCGCAGCGGGGTTGCTGCGCTACTCCTCTTGGACCTCTCAGCTGCCTTTGACACGGTTGACCATGACACTCTGAAACAAAGACTCTATGAAGCCGGCATAGAGGGAACTGCTCTAGACTGGATCGCGTTCTACCTTCAAAACAGAACTAATGTCATCCATACCCCACCTTTCTCGTCCAAACCATACTCCACAAAAGCAGGGGTCTCAAGGTTCTATCATCTCGCCCATACTTTTCAACATCTACATGAAGTCGGTACTGATCAATCAATTTCACCTCACGTGCTATAACTATGCAGATGACACGCAAATACTCCTTCAACTGGAATGCCCCAAAGACATTGAAAAATCCCCAATTTTCAGTTGTCTCAGGGCTGTGGATCAGTGGATGACTTGGAGCCATCTCAAATTGAATGCTTCAAAAACAGAAATACTCACGTGTGGCGATTGGAATCATTACGACCCGCTTTCCGCCTGGCCTGATGAACTGGGATCACCACCTAAAGTATCGAAGGAAGTAAGAAACCTCGGAATGACCATGGACTCCAAGCTGTCGATGAATGCCCAAGTGGACAAACTAGCAAGATCAAGCTTTGTCATTATAAAAACGCTGCGCTGAATTTTCCCTCATTTGGGATTTCCACACAAGGTCCAAGCTACCATCTCCCTTGTTCTGTCCAAACTCGATTACGCCAATAGCCTCTACCACGGATCACCTTTAACGACCATGAAAAGACTACAACGGATTCAGAACTCGGCTGCCAGACTACTCTTGCATATCAAACCGCGAGACCACATTTCACCTGCCTTGAAAGCCCTGCATTGGTTACCGGTTGCCAGAAGATCCACGTTCAAGCTACTTTGTATCACCCACAAAGCAATACATGGAATGGGACCGCTCTTCATCCGGAATAAAATCACCAAACACATTCAACACAGGAACCTACGCTCTAATGGAGCATCTCGCCTCAAAATCCCAAGATACAAGAAAAAAACCATGGGTGGCACATCCTTCTCTGTCCAAGCAGCCAAACTATGGAACTCTTTACCCCCAACATAAGATCCACCGACAACCACCTTATCTTCAGAAAACTACTCAAGAATTGGCTCTTCCCCACATAAGCACCATACGCAAACAGAAATTTACAGCATATTCCTCTGTATATAAGCATTTATTTTCACAATAGATATGTACCTATCTTTGTGTATTGCTTTGTATAAACATGTAGAATAATTATGTTATAAATAAATAAAAATCATCTTTGGTCTTCATGTACTTACTTCCATTGTGCATCTATGTACCTTCCATGTACTTGGATCTGTGTGTCTGTTATTTTTCTCCTGAAGAAGCATATCCAATGCACTACCCTATTTCTCATCCTGTACCTCTATCAATATCTTTAATCTATATATACTTACCTCCTTTATGCATCTATATACTTTCAATGTACTTATGGATCTATATATTTATCACTTTCTTCTAATTTAGCATTTCAAATGCGCTACCCTATTTTCTCAGCCTATACTTCTCTCAATATATCCTCTGGCCCAACCTTCTGACTCATCTCAAACTTCTTTCTACTACTCTTTCCAATGCACTACCCTATCTCTCACCCTATACATCTATCAATATAGCCTCTACATCCACTCTCTCATTTATCCCAAACCCCATACCACTACTATGATCCCCAAAATAACCCTTACTAGACTCTCTCCTACTCTACCCCTCCTTGCATCATCTGACACCTTTTTACTATACCGATCCCCCAAAACAAACCTTTCTAAACTCTTCCCTCTGACTCTTCCCCTCAAAAACCCCTTTTACTCATCCAAAAGCCTCCTCCTACTGCTATGACCTCAAAAAAAAAAAAAAATCTCACTCTTCTGTCCCTCCACTATCCTTTTCAATCAAAATAACAGACTAACATGTTCACTTCTCAAATTCCATATTCCACTATACTAATTCACCACTAATCCTTTATGGGTTCCAGAGTAGCGTGCTACTCGCCAATAAAGCGTTTCAACACCCCATCCGGGTTACCAGCGCTATATAAATGCAAACCTTTTTCCCTTTTCTACCCCTCCCCAACCCTTCTCAATCCAAATAACTGACTAACATATCCACCACTCAAATTACTTTCATGTTTCGCCATACTAATTCAACAGTAATCCTTATGGGTTCCAGAGTAGCGTGCTACTCGCCAACAAAGCGCTTCAAAACCCCATCAAGGGGTAGCAAGCGCTATATAAATACAAACCTCTTTCCCTCTTCTATCCCGCAACCTACCCTTCTCTATCGAAATAACTGAATAACATATCCACCACTCAAAGTACTTCATACTTCACTATACTAATTTTCAACACTAATCCTTTATGGGTTCCGGAGTAGCATCCTACTCGCCAGAAAAGCGCTTCAACACCCATCAGGGGTAACAGGTGCTACATGAATGCAAACCTTTCTTCCCTTTTATCCCTCCGCTACCCTTCTCACGCCAAATAACTGACTAATATCCACCACTCAAATTACTTTCATATTTCACCATACTAATTCAGCACTAATCCTTTATGGGTTTCCGGAGTAGCGTGCTTCAACACCCCATCAGGGGTAACAAGCGCTATATAAATACAAACCTTTTTTTCCTCTTCTATCCATCCGAATAACTGACTAACCTATCCACCACAATTTACTTGCATGTTTCACTATACTAATTCAACACTAATCTTCTATGGGTCCTGGAGTAGCGTGCTACTCGCCGAAAAGCGCTTCGACGCCTCATCAGGGGTAGTAAGCGCTATATAAATGCAATTACAATTGTTGTCATCACGAGGAGGAGGTCAGGTGTCGAGGATGCTGGCTGTTTTGGTGCTGAGAACCTGTAGTTGCTGGAGCTTCATGTTGGTGATTATTGTGGACAGTCGCTGTCTGTGCGAATTGCAGGTCCAGCTAGAGCTTTGTGTTGTTGGTCATTGCGGGGGGGGTGGTTTGTGGCACGCAGAGGCTGCTTCGTGGTCTTGAAGCGTCCAAAACTTCGAGTACACTCTGATGCCAGCCATGGGTACAGCACCTGGAGGGGCATCTTTTGGGAATTAGGACTCTCTCCAGCAGAGCCCAGCAGCAGGTCTAAGGCAGGTCCAGTCGATGCTAGTCAGACAGGCAGTTGCAGGGAGGCCTCTGGAAGCTTGTGTCTGTTGCTCAAACAGGAGGTCGGCCAACTTACCCTTGGAGCCACTTCTGGGGAACCTGGGTTCAAGGTAAGCAGGTCCAATATTCTTTCTTCAGACAGCAGCACAGTCCTTCTGAATCTTCCCCAGTTCCAGGAGTGTCCTGATGAGAGGTTCTGAAGGTGCCAGCCTGTGGGTTGGGGGATGCCCCCTTTGTCTAACCTTCCCTGTATTTGGTTCCAAAATGTCCAGGGTAACAAAGGGCAGGCAGTGAGGCAGGCCCAGGTGTGAGCTGCATTTGTCAATAGCAGGGCAGACAGCACCTAGATGTCAGAAAGTGGGTGGGCAAACACAGACTACCCTTTGAAGCTCAGGTAGAGCGAAGTGACACCTCCCAGGACATCCTGCTCAGGGGAGCATTACCCTGCTCTACACCCAAGGCCCTTTTGTCACCATGTCTGAAAGGAATACACAAAATACCACAAGAGTCGTTCAGTCATTTGACCCTGCACACTGGTGGTTGTCACATTTTGTTTAGGCATAACAAGAACTACTTTCTAAAACTGGCATTTTCAGAATAGTAACCTAAAATTGACTTTATCAATAAAGAGGAATTTAAATTGCAATTCATTTGAGTGTAAGAAGCATTTCTCTATCCGTTTTCAAAATGATGTTATTTACTTATTAAATGCAATAAGGTAACCCAGAGTTAGTCTTAAAGCAGTAAAAAAACAACTTTGAGTTTTTCCCTTACAGGACATGTAAAACTTAAGTGCACATGTCCTGCTTTTTAAATACCATGCACCGTGCCCCATGTGGCTTTAGGGCTTACCTTAGGGATGCCTTATCAGTATTAAAAGGAAGGCTTAGCCCTGACAACAGTTTTTTTTTAAAATTGTTTTGCCATGTCAAAATCTCTTTTAAAACTGCACTTCAGGTTGCAAAGGCAGGTCTGAGACATGTTTTACAGTTCTAGTGGGTGGCACAATGAGTGCTGTATCCCACTAGTAGAGTTTAATTTATAGGCCCTGGGTATATGTAGTACCATTTAATAGGAACTTATAAGTAAATTAAATGTACCAATTAGGTGCGGGACAATTTTACTATGTTTAAAAGAAGAGAGCACAAGCACTTTACCTCTGATTAGCTCGGATAAAGTGCACATAGTCCTAATGCCAACTAAAAAACAAGTGAAAGCAAAATGTCTGGGGGAATACCATGCCAAGGACATCAGGTCTAACAATACTTGAAATACTTTTTTAAGTGTGTATTTTTTTACTGTGCTGTTCATCAGCAGGGCTCTGCTGATAGGGGGTCATCCAAAGTGAATCCCCGACCTGAAGGAGAATGACCACTGCCCCCTCATCACATCATGTGAGGGAATTGACAGCATGACTCGTAAACAGAGATCAGACCTTTTGTAATTGTCAATAGACTGCATACTGGCTCTTTCCTTTTATGTTTCCTCCATGCACCCTCTACTGGGGTCTCTTGCTTAGACCCCCCTCCCCATCTCGGACAAGTATGTTGTGCGCACAAGTTTTATGGTAACATTTATGAATTGTGCTCTTCAATGAGATATTATGCACAAGTACATACATAGAATGATGGATCTTGCACAAACTGCCTGTGACTTTCAATTGTTCAAGACCCCTTCCCAAAAATTGGTTGTACTTGTTGAGTGTGGTAAGTTTGCTATGCCCTTTCCTTTCTTTAGGGTATGTTCCAATGCTGTGTGAAACTAACCCCTGTCTCTTACTGTGTTTATGGATGTCATCTAGCAACTGTAACCTGCTTCACTTTTTCAGAGGTTAGTCCACATCACACATTTACCAGTCTTAATTGCCTTAACCAGGAAGACTGCTGTAAATGATCATGGAAACAGAAGGACAAAGAGGAAGCTGCACCTTCAGAATGGGCTAAGTGCTTGAATTTTGAAAAAGACTTTGCTTTGTTTGACCTAAATTAGCAAACAAAATAAGGGACCCGGCCACTTTCTACGTGGAGTTCCTAAATATCCCTGTTTGCTCACTTTAATGGAAAAACCGTGAGGTTTTTCGTAAAACCCTCACCCACCAGGGTTACCCTTTGGTGGCATGCTTCATCATAGGGTCCTTCCCGTTGCGCTACGGAACGAGGCGTGCTGCGACCAGGCGGACTACGCGGGAGCACTGGTAGAAAAGACTATGTGAAGCAGAATGTTCTGCTGGGGAGGAGTGAGGTAGAGGAAGTGTATAATTAAAAATACCTGACCAGTGGGTGATGCTACTTTTATTGTTAACCCCAGTCTGTATGGTTAAAAAACAGGGGAAAAAACTAGCACTATATGGGATATTAATGAGCCCAAATCCTAATGGTCTACATGTTTCTAGCCTACCCCACGGCTATTCTTCAGTACCTAGTATTTTCTAATGTTGTACCTAGTTCCACTCCTATAGTTGGTTTCCTAAAGACCAACTTTTATACAGTGCAGCAATCGCACAATTATACTCAGGTGCTGTACAAAATTTATACCACCTGGTAATCCTACTGTGATAGTTCTGAAACGAGAAAGCAAAAAGGAACAAACAGTTTTAATGTCTCCACTTATGCTCCTGAAAGGACTATGTAGATTTGGTGAAAGTCACCATTTTTCTCAAAAGTAAATACTTGATTAGTCAATCAAGCTAATGAAAACTCACCCTGAGACTCTTATTTCAGATCCCTACTTCTGCATCAGCAAAGGCATACTATCAAATGACCTCATCTTCCACACCAAAAAACATGCACAGTGGAGAAATATCTTCTACTCCATGCTTCGAATCTCCAATGTAAAAAAATCCCTCATGCCCTCAAATTGTCGGTAACCGCCTCGGACTGCTGCACTGTGAATGCTACCATATCCATATACAACAATGGTAATATCCTTATACAAGCCTCTAATGTCAATCTCGCTATCATAGACAAGATCTTCCCTACTCTCAAGAAAGCAGTGAACAGCAAGAAAAACACATTCCCCACCACTACTCATCCCGATTATCCGGAAGACATTCCAACTCTTCTACAATTTCCCATAATGAATTCAATTGAACCTAAATCTCTCCACACCCCCAATGACCCCTACCCCTCCGTCACAACGGTCTCAACCAAACCTGGGTCCCCTGGCCCAGGATGGACAGGGATACTCTTAGCTACCAGCCATCCCAATGCAGACACACCCCTGATATCCTTGATGACCAAGGGAGAATCCACCAACCCGGATTCCACCCCCGACATCCCACTCACCCCACCTACAGTTGAGCTGTCATGCAAAGCTCCCCATGACTTGCCATCTGCCCTGATATTTGATCGGCACCTAACACCCTCGATACTCTCTCCGTTCATCCAAACTCACCACTCAACGACCATACCCTGCTCACATGCATCAGCCCCTATCATGCTATCACCTCTCAAGGCCATCCCCCACACTCATTCGGACCCACCAACAAACCTCCATGATCAACTAATCCCATAGGATCCTAATAACAATATCCCCATGCAACCAAATAACGAGATCCCCATGCAACCAGACCTTACTTGCGAACCTCCCCTATAATAGAACACACGCCTATACACAACTAATTATCCTAACTCTGATTGGATCGCACGATTCAATGAGTTAGCCATCGGCCTATCCCATCTCAAGGACGAAATGCAAAATCTATCAACCATCACCAAAGAACTCCTAAACGCACACAGAGCCACTAGTGCCACCGTGAACTGAATCAGTTACCAAACTAGCAGATAGATCACCAAGAATTCACACCCTGAGGACACTAGACAGAGTAAGATACCTTCCCCAACGACCCATCTCGTCCTAGGAGGGCAATTGCTGAACTATCTGACAATGACATATATGACCTCTTCATATCCTATGCCAGTCCTACAGACAACAGTAAGTCTCTATGTGGCATTATCCAATCCATTCAAACCAACCCCTACAGAGAACCCACTCACAACTACAGATCCATTAATAGAGAAAACCTCACAAATATCAACATAGTGCAGACTGCTCTCACCCATGCGACCAGCAAGATGAAGTGTGCACTCATCAATTGCAGATCTGCTAGCAAACATGCTCCCGACATTTACAATCTCATCCTCTCGAATGATCTGGACATTATCGTCCTTACCGAAACATGGCTAAATAGTTCCTCCTCTCCCATCCTAGACCTACTGGTCCCTCCTAGTCATGATATAATCCGCCTAGACAGAACCGTGAAACCTGGTGGCGGGTTAGCTTGCATTTATCGAAACACAATCTCAGTCAATGAAGCAGACTCCATCTCTTTATCCTCCTGTGAATATCTCTGTATCAACATCTCCGATGACAAGTGCCTCACCAGCAAACTTCACATAATATACCACCCCCGGGTGATAATCTAATGTTCATCGATGAGTTAATGGAAGTCATTACATCCAACGACAACTCACAAGTGCCGCAGATTTTCCTGGGAGACTTCAATCTCCATTGGAACAACACAAGCGATCATGATGTAAGCGGTCTTAAATCCTTTCTGTCAGATCAGGATCTGTCCCAATTCTGTGACAGTCCAACCCACAACAAGGGAGAGACATTAGACCTCCTCATAGCGAAAACGAACATTGTATCATTAGAATCCATTACCCCATGTGACTGGACTGACCATTACAGCATTTTCTTCTCCATCAATATTGAGGTAATTCCAAAAAGATGCCAACCTACAAAAACAAAACAATGGAAAAGAAATATCCAAAATATTAAACCCATCGCAAACTGATGAAACTCCGCCCTGATCCCCACGACAGGCATGGTTGACGTCCATGACCTCACAATCTTTACAATTCCACTATGCTTGAAATTCTTGACTCTACAGCGCCCCTCCAAGAAAAAATCGTTTCCTCCAAAATCTCCAAACCATGGTTCAATGAGAACCTGAACTCTGATCGGCGCAAGCTAAGATCAGCTGAGCGACTATGGAAATCAGCACCCTCCATTGATCACCTATATCACCTTGGTGTGCTGAGGAATACATACAACAGGAAAATCCTAAAGGCTAAGGCAGACTTCTTCAAAACCCAGCTGAACCAAGCCATTAACCGTCCCAAAAACGATTCGAAATCGTCAAACAACAATCGCGCAATATTCCTAACGCGATGGAACTAAGCGATTCAGCTACCCCTAATTGCAATGTGCTTGCCAATTTCTTCCTAGAAAAGACAAAATCCATTGAATACGACATTTAATCTAAGAATGCCCTTCCACAAACTATTGCTCATGAGTCTACATGTTACTCACAGATCAAGGACCATTTTAGTATTCCGATTGAAATTCCAAAAAACAATGCATCTTGGCACACCTTCTCGCCCATCCCTGAATACGAAATCTATAACACTCTTCTACCGATTAACCCCTCCAATCACTTCTCTGATCCCTTACCTCCTTCTCTATTCAAAATGATAAAAACCTCTATTCTACCCTTATGGTCAAAGATTGTAAATGCCTCTCTGAGACAAGGCTCCATACCTGACTATCTTAAAGTAGGGCTGGTCACACCTATACTAAAGAAAGCCAACTCCCTCTCCTCAGATCTCAACAACTACTGCCCTATATCCAACATCCCCATTTTGGCGAAACTGCTGGAAAAATGTGTACAAATTCAATTATTCAACCACATTGAGAATTACAACCTCCTAGACAAACACCAATCCGGCTTCCGTCAAGGTCACAGCACTGAATCTGCACTTACCCACATAATGGATGACATACTAAAAATGTTAGACCATAACGAATCATGTCTATTGATACTTCTCGATTTATCCTCCGCTTTCGACACGGTTAAGCATGACAACCTATTGTCCCTACTGGAACGAAGGATGGGCCTAACTGGCCCAGTGTTACAATGGTTCACCTCCTTCCTAAATAACAGAACCCAAAGAATCAAGATGAAGCAATCACTTTCTCAACCCCCATGGTCACTATAGGGGTTCCACAGGGCTCAGCACTTTCACCCATTCTTTTTAATCTACTCATGGAACCCCTGGCAAACGCACTGAACTCTGCGAACATTCTATATCACCTCTATGCGGACGACACACAACTGTATATGAAAATCTCCTCTCCAGATGACTTTATCTCCCTCAACGCTATTCTACATAATACGTAAAGTTGGCTCACTGGCAACCACCTCGTGCTTAACACCAAAAAACGGAATTCCTTCTCATCCCCCTCCCCCCAATCACACACCCAAGATAGACTTATGGCTGAAGCATCTAACTTCCTTTGACTGCGCTCCCTACATCATTGACTCCGCGAAATCCTTGGGAGTCACCCTAGACAAACACGTGAATATGCAGGCGCAAATCACTAATGCCACCAAGGGAGCTAATCATCAGATGAGTATCCTAAGGAAACTTAAACCCTTGCTCCCACAGACCGACTTAAAAATGGCGGTACAAACCCTAGTGTTACCAAGATTGGACTATGGAAGCCCCATTCTATGCGGTCTTCCCACATACAAGCTGGCCCCGCTGAGGGCATCTCTTAACGCTGCGGCCAGACTGGTCTCAGGAACTAAAAGAAATAACCACATTTCTCCGACCTTGAAAGTTCTGAACTGGCTACCCTACGAGGCAAGAATACAACTAAAGATCGCCTGCATGACCCATAAAGCCCTGCATAGCAATACCCCCAGTTACTTAGCACAAAAGCTAGAGTGGTCGGGAGAATGCAGACAATCGCGAAGTGCGAGTTCACTACTACTGAAACCACAATCCTTCCATAAAAAGAGAACTGGTTGCAGAGCATTCTCCGGGATCGCACCGAAGATTTGGAACTCCCTACCTCCAGATGTACGCAGAATCTCTTCCTTTACCGCCTTCAAAAAAGAAGTAAAATGCTTCTAATGAACAAATTTACATCCTAAGACTTTAATTCTTTGATGACTACTAGCCACCTATGCTATCCATATACCACTGTCTACCTCTTTTATATTGAATGGCGAATATCGAATGTATGTATATTACCCCAATCATCTAATGTTTAATAACTGTGTATTGTAAAGCGCTCTGATACCCTCGTGGGTCATGTTCGCGCTATATAAAACTCTATAAATAAAATAACCAAACCTTATGTGATGTATTTTATCAAACGGTGACACACCTAATGTAGTGATCCTAGAAAAAGTGATTCTTTCATGCTCTTAGCGTCGTTGTCACTCCTGAAGGAAAAAATGCCAGCATACTCTGATGTGGCTGTTGGTGTCTAAGTCGTGATTCCTTGACACCCATTGATTTTATCACAAAACGGACACACACCGTAACAAACATGCAAAACACACAATTATATCTAAAGACACGTACTTTTCACTTTTGAAGCCTATGCTCCATGGTTTCACCCGGCGAGAAGTTCCGCTTTTAGTCACACACTGTTGGAAGAGCGATAAGTTGAAAAAAAGGTTGTTAGGGGCTAGAGAACCTTTTTGTCAAAAAGGTTGTAAAAATATGTATACGGTGATCCGGGGGTTCTTCAAGGTAATCACTCGCCTCGTCAAAGCCTGAACTTCTCTCGATTACCTATAAAGTTGATCCACTCGGGAACCGCATCTTGCTGGTCCCGAGTAGGTTCCCGTGTTTATGTGACTGTCGGCGTATTTGCGTGCCAGTATGCTGAAAGGGTTTAGCGTCTAGAGCGCTAACGCTTGTAAATGTCCACCCTGTGGCGGCACATCCCGGAAGTGAACCTGGCAGAATAAAGGGACCGTCATGTGCCAAAATCCCTAGATTTCTCAGAAGTCTAGAGCCCGCTATCGGACCAGTATTGCCGAATGAAACTTTATAGTGGGGCAGAAATGTGTATTTTGTTACTTCCTTTAGCTCGGTTCTAGTTGCTATAGATTGAACAACTAGAGTGTCAAAGACATAAGGTGGCTGACCTGAGAGTGGCTCCACTGGGAAGTGGGACTGACGGTGTCATGGGTACTGGCTCTTAAAGACTAGAGTGTAAAATAACACAAAATGGCTGCCCTGTGCCGACTCACTCAGGAAGTAAGGGTAATGGTGACATTAGGGATATCCAGAGTGTGTTGAATGTGATGGATAGCACACACGTGGCAGACAGGAATTTGTCGAAAAATTCTAGGTGTGTGGTCTTATTGAGTTGTTAAACTATTCATGTTGATGAATTCAACGAGTGATTAGTTTTTTTAAAAAAGGTTTTACATTTATTAGTAATCTACAGATTAAATGTAAAGATTCTTCAGGCTGAGAAATAGTAGTTCCACCATTATGGGGATCCCTAGATGTTGGTGTATCTTTTCTGCAAAACATCAGCCGTAGTAACCGAATTTCAAGGTAACCGGAGGGGGAGTAGTTATACCCTGGCTAAACCATCATGGGGAATGGCTTAGAATGGACCAATAGGTCGTGTTTCATAGAGCCGTACTTGTATTCATGTGCTCATAAAAAGGTGTTAGTATTAACCAGTTGTGATAGATAGGCCATCCTACCTTACAAAATACCCCCACGGAATGTTGACATTAAGTCCCAAGACATGTGTTCTCAATTTAAAAACCCATCTTTGTTCTTTTTCGAACAATTTCGTTACCATGGTCTCACTATTTTCCATTGATTCTAGGACAACCCACTTGAAGTCCTGAACGGTATGCTGTTTCTCAATGTAATGGGCTGCCATTTATGTGGTGGTTCTGCCACAGCGTACATTGCTCCTGTGTTCACAGATGCGGGTACGCACCTTTCTAGTGGTCATCCCTATGTAGTTAAGGTTACATGGGCATGTGATCATGTATTCCCATTTGATCTTATCGCTCAGTGTTAGGGTTTTCTTGGGTGCTGTTAGGTGGCAGACACTACAATTGCCACAGGGGTAGTGTCCAACCACAGGGGCTAGGGTACCTTGGGTGGTCAGTCTCGTGTTGGAAGGTTGTTTTGGGCGTGTGTGCACTAAGATATCCTTGAGACTCCTGCCTCTCCTGTGTGAGAACATAGGCCGTGGAACATTCAGTGAGGCACTATTCAATATATGCCAGTTCTTGTTTATGATGTTAGAGACCGCATTTGCAGCAATGCTGTAAGTGGCGATGCAAATGGGTCTGTCTTCCTTCTCTTTTCGAGGGGTGGTTCTAAAAGGGATTCTCGGTTGTTATTGCAGGCTCTTTTGTTGGTGCGTGAGATTATGCGTCTTGGATATTTCCGCGTGATCAGTTTTTCTGAAAGTTTTTGGGCCTGTTACTTGTAGTCCACTATTTCAGAGCAATTCCTCCTCAACCTCAGGAATTGTCCGAAAGGGAGATTCTCTCGCAGGTGGCGAGGGTGGAAACTGTCTTAGAGTAACAGGCAGTTCTTCGCCATCGTTTTTTCATGTGTTATTAGTTTTCCATTTCTGTCTGCTATGATGTTCAGGTTGAGGAACACCAGTTTTTTTCTACTTAGGGTGCAGGTGAACTTCAGGAATTGGTTTTGGATGTTAGCCAGCGTAGGAAATCCTGTGCTTTTTCTTCATTGCCTTCCCAGACCACCAGGACAACGTCGATGTACCTTTTCCACAGTTTAATCTGGTTCCTGTATGGGTTCATAGGTGTGAGGATTTTGTGGCTCTCTAGATGGACATAGAGGCCAGCCACACTTGGAGCAAAGGTGCTGCCCATGCTGGTTCCGTGGCGCTGTAAATACAGGGTGTCCTCAAAAGGGAAGAAGTTTTGGGTTAAAGCCCACTTGCAGCATTCCATGACTAGGTTCCTAGGTGTTTGGTAGGCTCAGTCTGTCTCGAAAAGGACCTCCTCAATGATGTTAAGTGTATCTGTGTGGGGGAGGCTAGTGTAGAGGCTCTCTACATCCAGGCCCATAAGGAGATGTGTTTCCGGGTTGAATTCAAGGTCCTTTAGCAAGTTTAACACTGCTTTCGTGTCTTTCAAGTACGTTGTTGTCTGCTGTATTAAAGGTCTCAAGAAAGCGTCTGCGAACTTGGAGAGTGGTTCCAAAATTGAATCGATCCCTGATACTATTGGACGGCCCGGAGGGTTTTGTAGGGTCTTGTGGATCTTCGGTATTGTGTAGAAGTATGGGATTGTAGGATTCTTGTTATTTAGGAATTCTCCTTCCCTTCTTGTGATCCAGTCGTTTGTCACCACCTCCTCGATCATACTCGTGATCCTTACTCTGAGAAATTCTGTTGGATCCGTTGTCAGTGGTGTGTAATTTCTTCTGTCCCCTAGTAGACGTAGACACTCTGCGCGGTATGTTTCAGTAGTCTGGATTACCGTTGCTCCCCCTTTGTCCGCTGGTTTTATCACTATCTCGTCCTCTCTGGCCAGGTCCTGTATTGCTTGTTCCTCTTCCTTTGAGGTACTATGGAAGACCCTTATAGTCCTTGGGTCTATTTCTCTGATTTCTTTGAGAACTGCCTTCTCAAGGGTCAAGATCTCAACCAATAACATATTAGGAGGAGGTGTAAAGGACGACTTCTTCCTCAGGCCTGAATCACCCATCTGGTCTTCTATAGTGGGTTTTCCTTCAAAAAAGGCTCGTAATTTTATTTTGCGGATGAACTCGATCACCTCGCAGCACAACCGAAATCCGTCGAGATTCGCTGTGGGGAAAAACCGAGACCTTTTTCTAAAACTGCTTGTTGTGTCTCCGTCAGGTCCTTCTTGGAGAGATTGACTATTAAACTGGTTGGTTGCTTGTTCCTGCTGCATTCAGGTTCTCCGAGCTCATTCTCCATATGGTCATTCTCAACTGTTCTGCAGATGATGCCCAGTGTACTTGTGTATTCTTCTTCATTCGTCCTCGTGGGCGTCCCTGCCTTGCCCTAAAAAAGGTCTTGGCTGGTTTTGTTGATAGTTATGGTAAGTGCCAGGGTAGGGTGGTCTTGGTGGTTGGCCCCAAAACTCGGGTAGTTGTTGATGTACATGTGGTGGTGGTGGGCCATAGTAGTAGGTTGGTATAGGGTATGCTGGTGGACCATCATACTGTCTCCAACCTTGGCCATAGGTCCTTCCCCTATTTCTCCGATAATTTCTCTTGCCACGGCGGTAGTCCGGAGTGCCCAAGTTGGAGTCAGACCCATCTGATCCTGTGTCCGAGCCCTCCGTATCTGTAATGTAGCCAGGATTCCTACCTGACAGGACATAATCATCCCTGGTATAGGGGTATGCTTTTTCATGGGTGAAATTCCCAGAATCTTTTTTGTATTTTTGGTACTTGGTCTGTTTTAGTGATGCCTCAAAATCACTCATCGTTTGGTTCAATTCTTCTAAACGTGTCTTTAGGCTGGCCACTGACTGGTAAGATTTAAGGCAGACCTCTATAGTATGAATCTCTGTTTTCAAATCTTGTGACAGGTGGACTGCTGTTTTTATGATCAGCACCAGCCAGTCCCTTGTACAATGCCACGATATTAACGACCAGTCTTTTTAAAAACTTTGTCGTGTTGGAAAATGAAGGGCTCATTGCGGACAATCAGTCCCCTTGGTGCTACATTCGCCCTCAGATACTCTGTCATCATTAAACCGTGAAGCATTGTCTTAATCTGGGTTCTCTTTAGCTCTGTTAATTCATCCCAGTCTGACCCATCTGTACCACCTGCAGGGGTCTGTTCTCTGTGAAAGGTGAGATTGTTGCTAAAATTCTTTCCACCTCCTCTTCCAAGAAGGTTAAGCCTGTTGTTTCTGCCATATTCCAGAGGTATAGTGAAATTCCACTGTTTCAGTACGTGGTGTGTTTTGTTGAAGGTGAAGGTGTGTGTTAGATTTGGGGGTCTCTAGTTGGCAGAGGTATGTACCCTTGTCCAAATAGGGACCCTTGCGTCTAGTCAGGGAGAGTAGGTACACTCTCGAAATAACCCCTGCTCACCCTCTTGGTAGCTTGGCACGAGCAGACAGGCTTAGTTCAGAGGCAGTGTGTAAAGCATTTGTGAACACATACAGTAATCAAGTGACAACACTACAAATGGACACCACACAGGTTATATATTTATAAAAATAGGTATACTTTATATAGATTTATCACAAGACCATAAACGACAAAAATAATCCACAATACTGTTAAGAATACTTAGTTCTGATCAAAAAGGCTTAATTCAAGGTTCTGTGCGAGTCGGTAGCCTCCTCCGGCTACGGCGATGTCGAGAACAAACAGAGTCTAACAAATCCAGCTGACCGCGTCGAGACGGGCCAACACAGCGTAGACAGACTCGGTCACAGTACCTTTACTTGAAGCGGCAGGCACGGGCGTGCGAGCCGGATGGCTGTTCGTCGCGGTCGCGATGCAAAAATGGAAGCGTTGCAGGACGCGTTGTCCCTCGATGCGGTGCAGGCAGCGGCTCGTTGACGTCGTCGAGACGGAGTCGGTGAGACCAGGGCCGTGCGTTGCAGGGCGAGACGGTGCTTCGATGCGGTGCTGGCAGGTTGCGGTGCGGCGACGGAGCCGGATTCAGGAGCTGGCGTCGATCAGTCCGGACAGCGGTGCGAGTCGGGCGGTGCGTCGCAAAGCGTGCGAGCGGTGCCCAACTCCGGTGCGGTCACAGGACTCGAACTCAGCAGCAGTGACCGTGTCGGTCGGACCAGTTCGATTCGGCGTAGCGAAGCGTTGCAGGACGCGTTGTCCCTCGATGCGGTGCAGGCAGCGGCTCGTTGACGGAGTCGGTGAGACCAGGGCCGTGCGTTGCAGGGCGAGACGGTGCTTCGATGCGGTGCTTGCAGGACACCGAGTCGGTCGTGAGAGTCGGTCACAGCTCCCTACCTCTGTAGCCACTGAAACAGGTTTCCAGCAGCAATTCACAAAGGGGGTGAAGTCCAATGGTCCTGGGACTTCGGTCAGGGGGCAAGCTCTCTTCCAAGCCCTTGGAGATCCTTCACAAGTTGATGAAAGTCACAGCAAAGCAAAAGTTCCTTTCTCCTCTCTTTGGCAGTCAGGCAAACCACTGCAGGCCAATCCCCCAAGCAGCACTTCAGGCTTAGGGATAGTTTCTCCTCAGTTTCTTCTTGGTTCCGCTCCTCAGTAAAGGTTTCTTCTTGTTCCCAAAAGTGATCTAATCTTCCTGGGGTCTGGGTGCCCCTCTTATACCCTGATTCTCTTTGTTCTCTGGAGGCAGAGAGGCCTCTGCCTAGTCCAAAACCAGTTCTGGTCAGTCCTGGAGCACTTTGTTTTTCTGACTCCTTCTTTCCTTTCAGAATGTGGGGCAGAGTGCTCAGCCGCCCGGCAGGAGGTGGAGCCAGCATTGTGGAAGGCAGGCACAGCCCTATTCAGACCTGCGCTGACTCACCCTGTCTCCTGTAGCCACCCCCAGCCCCTGTCACTCAATCTCCAGACAAGGAATACACAACCTAGCAGAGGCAGGCTTGGATAGTTAGGCAAGAAAATACCCACTTTCTAAAAGTGGTATTTTCGAACACAGAATGTTAAAACCAACTTCACTAAAAGATGTATTTTATCATCCTGAGTTCAGGCATACTAAATTCGTTTTTCTACCAGGTTCCCTGGGTCAGTTCTGACTATAAGGTGTAATAGTCAGTCTGCCCATTCTGGCCTATGGGGAGCAGGTAGCCTTGCAATAGTGAAAAACGAAAATGGCTGTAATTCACTATTAGGACATGCCACACACACCAGGGCATGTCCTACCTTATACTTACAATGCACCCTGCCCTAGGGCCTACTTTAGGGGTGACCAACATGCAGTAAAGGGAAGGTTTAGGGACTGGTAAGTGGGTGTACTCACCAAGTCGACATGGCAGCCCGAGGCTGCACACAGGCTCTGCGATGGCAGGCCCGAGACATATTTTACAGGCCGCTTCTGTGGGTGGCACAACCAGTGCTGCGAGCCCACCAGCGGCATTGGATTTACAAGCCCTGGGCACACTGAGTGCACTGTACTAGGGACTGACAAGTAAACCAATCATCCAATCATGGAGTCACTAATACATGTATCAATTAACGATAGGGAGCACTTGCACTTTGGCACTGATTAGCAGCGGCAAAGTGCCCATGAGCATCTAGTCCAGCAAAAACATATCGGCAACCGTGGAGGCATTATGAAAAAATGGAAGGGAGACCCACGCCAAGGATGCCAGGTCTAACACGTGTCCCCTCCAGCTGAAATGTGGGGAGAACTATCCTACCCCTAGGGAGTTCTCATCGCTAAGGCGGAAAAATCTGGACAGTCCATCAGCATTGGCGTGTTCTGTACCAGGGCGGTGTTCCACCGTAAAGTCCATCCCCTGTAGGGAAATGGACCACCTCAACAGCTTTGGATTCTCACCCCTCATCTGCATCAACCATCTGAGGGGCCTGTGGTCTGTCTGAACCCGGAAGTGAGTCCCAAACAGGTATGGTCTCAGCTTCTTCAGTGCCCAGACCACAGCAAATGCCTCACGCTCAATAGCACTCCATCTCTGTTCCCGGGGAAGTAACCTCCTACTGATGAAGGCTACAGGTTGGTCTAGGCCCTCCTCATTGATCTGTGATAGAACAGCCCCTACACCATGCTCTGAAGCGTCGGTCTGAACAATGAACTCATTGGAGAAGTTGGGTGCCTGGAGCACAGGCGCCGTGCACATGGCAGTCTTCAAGGTGTCAAAAGCTTTTTGACAGGCGTCAGTCCAAATCACTTTCCTGGGCTGCTTCTTGGAAGTCAGCTCGGTCAAGGGGGCAACAATGCTGCCATACCCCTTGACGAATCTCCGGTAATACCCGGTGAGTCCTAGGAAGGCTCTCACCTCTGTCTGGGTCTTGGGGGCTCCCAAGCCAGAATGGTATCAATTTTCGGTTGGAGGGGCGCCACCTGGCCGCTCCCAACCTGGTGTCCCAAGTACACCACAGAACCCTGCCCAATCTGGCACTTACTCGCCTTGATTGTGAGGCCTGCCCTCCGCAGCGCCATCAACACTTCCCAGAGGTGGCGCAGATGCTCTTCCCAACGGGCACTGAACACTGCGATGTCATCCAGGTAGGCGGCACTGAAATCCTCCAGTCCAACCAACACCTGGTTGACCAACCTCTGAAAGGTGGCAGGGGCATTCTTCATCCCAAAGGGCATCACCCGGAACTGGTAGTGCCCATCTGGTGTGGAGAATGCTGACCTCTCTTTGCCCCATCAGTCAAGGCGATCTGCCAGTATCCAGACGTTAAGTCAAACGTGCTGAGGTACCGCGCAGCCCCTAACCGATCTATGAGCTCATCAGCTCTGGGGATGGGGTGGGCGTCAGTCCTGGTGACGGAATTGAGTCCCCTGTAGTCCACACAGAACCGGAGTTCTGGTGTGGCACCAGGCGCGGCAGCTTTTGGAACCAAGACCACGGGGCTGGCCCAAGGGCTGTTAGAGGACTCAATCACCCCTAGCGCAAACATCTTGGAGACCTCCTCCTTGATGCAGGCTCTGACCCTGTCAGTCACCCTGTAAGCCTTGTGCTTCACAGGAAGACTGTCCCCAGTGTCCACATCATGGACGCACCAATGGGTGACACTGGGAACCAGGGAGAACAGGTCAGGGAACTGTCCCAACAGTTGGCGACAGTCACCCTGCTGCTCAGGTGTCAGGGAGGTAGAGAGGTTTACTCCCTCCACTGATCCATCTTGCTCTCGGGCTGACAGGAGGTCAGGAAGAGGCTCGGTCTCCTCCTCCATTCCATCATCTGTAGCTAAGAGCATGCCCACTTGGGACCTCTCCAAGTGGGGCTTCAGGCGGTTCACATGCAGGACCCGCAAGGGGTTCCTGGGAGACTGCAAGTCCACCAAATAGGTAACTGGACTCTTGCGCTCCACCACCGTAAAAGGGCCGGTCCACCTGTCCTGGAGCGCACAGGGCTCCACAGGGGCCATGACCCACACTTTCTGACCAGGCTGAAGCTCTACCAGAGTGGCATTCTGGTCGTACCACCGCTTCATCTCCTCCTGGCTGGCTTCCAGATTTGCCTCAGCAAGCTCTCTGAAACGCCTAGTCTGGTTCCTGAAGGCCAGCATGTAACTGTATACATCCTGGGGAGGTTTCCTGGGAGATTGCTCCCAGCCTTCCTTGACCAAACTCAGAGGTCCTCGCACCGGGTGTCCATAGAGGAGCTCAAAGGGACTGAACCCTAGAGACTTCTGTGGCACCTCCCGGTATGCAAACAACAGGCATGGTAAGAGGACGTCCCATTTACGCCTCATGGGTTCTTCCAGACCCATAATCATGCCCTTGAGGGTCCGGTTGAATCTCTCAACCAGACCATTTCCTTGAGGGTGGTAAGGAGTGGTGAACTTGTAAGTTACACCGCACTCCTGCCACAGGGACTTCATGTACTTGGACACGAAGTTGGTACCTCTGTCAGACACCACCTCTTGAGGGAATCCCACACGTGAGAAAATTCCCATCAGTGCCCGTCCCACCACGGGGGCCGTCACTGTCCTCAGAGGGATGGCTTCAGGGTACCGGGTGGCATGGTCCACCAAGACCAGGATAAACCTGTTGCCCATGGCTGTCTTGGGGTCCAGTGGCCCCACAATGTCAATACCCACCCGTTCAAAGGGGGTGCTGACCACAGGGAATGGCTGGAGAGGAGCCTTGTGCTTCCTCCCACTTTTTCCACTTGCCTGGCAAGTCTGGCATGTCCTGCAGTGAGTGGCGGCACTCCTGCGCATCTGGGGCCAATAGAAATGGGTAACAAGCCTGTCAAAGGTCTTGTCCTGCCCCAGATGTCCCGCTAACGGTACATCATGAGCCAACCCCAGTAGGAAGGCTCTGAAGCGCTGGGGTACCACCAGCACACGGGCTGACCCAGGCTCAGCAACCTTAGGCTCTGAATACAGGAGACCATTCTCCCAGTAAACCCAATGTGATCCAGACTGATCACCTGCTGCCTGGTCTGTGGCCTGTTGCCTCAGACCCACGAGAGAAGGGCATGTGTTCTGCTCCTTGCAGAACTCTTCCCTGGAGGGTCCTCCTTCTTGCTGCCAATGGGTCAGCTCAGGTAGGTCCCCCAGTTCAGCTACCTGTTCCCCTGTAGGTTCCAGGGCATCCCCCTCAGGGTCTGCCTCCTCCTGGACCGTGGGAACCTCGGGGGCCGGTTTCCCGCGCCCCCTGCCTCCTCTCTCTCCGGCAGGCACCTGGGCCTCCCTCTCAGGCTCCAGGTCCTCTTGAACACCTTTAGCTGCCATTGACCGGGTGGTCACACATGCCCAATCAGGCAAGCCCAACATTTCTAAATGCGCACTCCGCTCCACCTTAGCCCAAGGTGAGCTCTCCAAATCGTTCCCTAACAAACAGTCAACAGGCATGGCTGGCCTCACAGCTACTTGAAGAGTACCCGAGACCCCCCCACTCAAAGGGAACCTGAGCCACCTTGCAGTGACTCTCTGTGTTGTCAGCGGCAACAACCGGATAGAATGCATCAGGGATAACCTGCTCTTTAGACACCAGGTGACACTTGACAGCTGTCACACTGGCTCCTGTGTCTCTCAGAGCCTCCACCCTATGGCCATTGATGGTCACCCACTGCCTGTATTTCTTAGTGTTCTCAGGCAGCGGGGTCCTAGGGACCATCTCAGAGTCTCCTAATGAGACAAGGGAAAACACTGTGGGATCCCCCCACCTTGGGCACCCAACTCCTCCCCCAGGGCTACACTAGCCAACTGCCGGGGGACTGCACTGGTGGGTGCTGGTTTTCCATGCAAAGGGCAACGAGGATCGTTTGCCTTGTGGCCAGGGGCGCCACACTTGTAACATACCAGTGGTCCCTGGTGAACAGGGGGCCTGTCAGGGCCACTGGCTTCTTCTCAGGGGGAGGCTGGGAACCTTTCCCTTGGTTCCCTTGGGGTCTACTTTGGGGCCCTTTATGGAACTCCTTCTGTTTACCCTTGTCCCCCCCACTCTTCTGCTGGGGACCCTGCCCACCCTTGGCGGAGTCTCCCACGTGACCCTTGTGGACCCGGGTACTCACCCAGCGGTCCGCCTCCTCAGCAAGCTGCCTAGGGTTAGTCAGCTTACTATCAATCAGGTGCTGGCGTAGCTCAGGAAAACAATTACCGGACAAGTGCTCCCAGGCAATCAAATCAAAGAGCGCCTGAAAATCAGTCGCTTTGCTACCCTTTACCCAACCATCCAAGGCTCTGCAAAAGAAGGTCACATATTCAACCCAGGTACTGCTTTCAATCTTACTACAGTTCCTGAACCTTTGCCTATAAAGCTCAGGGGTCAAACCATATCTAGTCATTAAGGCCTCCTTCATGTGGCTGTACGAATTATAGACTTCAGAGGGCAAATCCAACAAGGTATCCCGCCCTTCACTGAGGAACCGTCCCCACAACCCCGCTCCCCAATCCTTCTCAGGGACCCGGTGGGAAGACATGGCTACCTCATAGGCTTTGAACCACTGCCCTATGTCGTCATTTTTAAAAACTCCTTCACCACATCTTTGGGAATATACACCCTAGCTTCAACAGGCACAGGCGGTACACTGCCACCAGAGGGAGTAATCTCTAAGCTCTTGGCCTTCAATTCCAACTCCCTCAAAACTTTCTCATGTTCAAACTGCATTTTCTTTTCCTCTAGGGCTAATTTCCTTGTTTGCATTTCGAATTCTAACTGCTTATTCAGCTTGAGTTTGGTCAGCTCTATTTCGTGCATCCTACTCTCTTTCCTGTCCTCCAACTCCTCTGGAGACAGTCCTCTGGCAGAAACACTGCTACCTACTGGGGAAGGTGGTCTTCTAGCCCCTAGACCCAATAGCCCCTCCAGCTGCCCTTCTGCATTCTCAGCCCCCTCCACAGGGGCACTCCTTGATTCGACCCAGGCCCTCAGCGCCTTTTGGAGGTCCTCCTTCCTGGAGATCCCGGTCATGGACACTTTAAACTTTTTGCAGAATTGCTTGAGCTGCTTAAGGGTGTAGCATTCTAGCCTCTCTTCTTCCCAATCACATTCAACAGAGGCTACTGATGCTGGTTTCTCCATAGTGACTGAACTTGGCATTTGCAAAAATAGGAAATCCCAGAAAAAATGCTATTAAAGTATGTGGTTGCGTTTTGGTCTGCACTCACTAAGTAGTGTTCACCAATCACTGTACATGAGTCACAAATGCAAGTCCAGAATCCTCACCGCTGACCACCAATGTTAGATTTGGGGGTCTCTAGTTGGCAGAGGTATGTACCCTTGTCCAAATAGGGACCCTTGCGTCTAGTCAGGGAGAGTAGGTACACTCTCGAAATAACCCCTGCTCACCCTCTTGGTAGCTTGGCACGAGCAGACAGGCTTAGTTCAGAGGCAGTGTGTAAAGCATTTGTGAACACATACAGTAATCAAGTGACAACCCTACAAATGGACACCACACAGGTTATATATTTATAAAAATAGGTATACTTTATATAGATTTATCACAAGACCATAAACGACAATAATAATCCACAATACTGTTAAGAATACTTAGTTCTGATCAAAAAGGCTTAATTCAAGGTTCTGTGCGAGTCGGTAGCCTCCTCCGGCTACGGCGATGTCGAGAACAAACAGAGTCTAACAAATCCAGCTGACCGCGTCGAGACGGGCCAACACAGCGTAGACAGACTCGGTCACAGTACCTTTTACTTGAAGCGGCAGGCACGGGCGTGCGAGCCGGATGGCTGTTCGTCGCGGTCGCGATGCAAAAATGGAAGCGTTGCAGGACGCGTTGTCCCTCGATGCGGTGCAGGCAGCGGCTCGTTGACGTCGTCGAGACGGAGTCGGTGAGACCAGGGCCGTGCGTTGCAGGGCGAGACGGTGCTTCGATGCGGTGCTGGCAGGTTGCGGTGCGGCGACGGAGCCGGATTCAGGAGCTGGCGTCGATCAGTCCGGACAGCGGTGCGAGTCGGGCGGTGCGTCGCAAAGCGTGCGAGCGGTGCCCAACTCCGGTGCGGTCACAGGACTCGAACTCAGCAGCAGTGACCGTGTCGGTCGGACCAGTTCGATTCGGCGTAGCGAAGCGTTGCAGGACGCGTTGTCCCTCGATGCGGTGCAGGCAGCGGCTCGTTGACGGAGTCGGTGAGACCAGGGCCGTGCGTTGCAGGGCGAGACGGTGCTTCGATGCGGTGCTTGCAGGACACCGAGTCGGTCGTGAGAGTCGGTCACAGCTCCCTACCTCTGTAGCCACTGAAACAGGTTTCCAGCAGCAATTCACAAAGGGGTGAAGTCCAATGGTCCTGGGACTTCGGTCAGGGGGCAAGCTCTCTTCCAAGCCCTTGGAGATCCTTCACAAGTTGATGAAAGTCACAGCAAAGCAAAAGTTCCTTTCTCCTCTCTTTGGCAGTCAGGCAAACCACTGCAGGCCAATCCCCCAAGCAGCACTTCAGGCTTAGGGATAGTTTCTCCTCAGTTTCTTCTTGGTTCCGCTCCTCAGTAAAGGTTTCTTCTTGTTCCCAAAAGTGATCTAATCTTCCTGGGGTCTGGGTGCCCCTCTTATACCCTGATTCTCTTTGTTCTCTGGAGGCAGAGAGGCCTCTGCCTAGTCCAAAACCAGTTCTGGTCAGTCCTGGAGCACTTTGTTTTTCTGACTCCTTCTTTCCTTTCAGAATGTGGGGCAGAGTGCTCAGCCGCCCGGCAGGAGGTGGAGCCAGCATTGTGGAAGGCAGGCACAGCCCTATTCAGACCTGCGCTGACTCACCCTGTCTCCTGTAGCCACCCCCAGCCCCTGTCACTCAATCTCCAGACAAGGAATACACAACCTAGCAGAGGCAGGCTTGGATAGTTAGGCAAGAAAATACCCACTTTCTAAAAGTGGTATTTTCGAACACAGAATGTTAAAACCAACTTCACTAAAAGATGTATTTTATCATCCTGAGTTCAGGCATACTAAATTCGTTTTTCTACCAGGTTCCCTGGGTCAGTTCTGACTATAAGGTGTAATAGTCAGTCTGCCCATTCTGGCCTATGGGGAGCAGGTAGCCTTGCAATAGTGAAAAACGAAAATGGCTGTAATTCACTATTAGGACATGCCACACACACCAGGGCATGTCCTACCTTATACTTACAATGCACCCTGCCCTAGGGCCTACTTTAGGGGTGACCAACATGCAGTAAAGGGAAGGTTTAGGGACTGGTAAGTGGGTGTACTCACCAAGTCGACATGGCAGCCCGAGGCTGCACACAGGCTCTGCGATGGCAGGCCCGAGACATATTTTACAGGCCGCTTCTGTGGGTGGCACAACCAGTGCTGCGAGCCCACCAGCGGCATTGGATTTACAAGCCCTGGGCACACTGAGTGCACTGTACTAGGGACTGACAAGTAAACCAATCATCCAATCATGGAGTCACTAATACATGTATCAATTAACGATAGGGAGCACTTGCACTTTGGCACTGATTAGCAGCGGCAAAGTGCCCATGAGCATCTAGTCCAGCAAAAACATATCGGCAACCGTGGAGGCATTATGAAAAAATGGAAGGGAGACCCACGCCAAGGATGCCAGGTCTAACAGTGTGTCTTTCTTGTGTTTATTTACAATCACCCGCAGCGGCATGCTGCCATTTACATATACAAAAAAGGTTAGGGAGTTGGAGGATATTAGGCTGGGTCCACCCTCCAAAGCCTGACAAATGGGAAACAAAATAAGCGACTCAGCCACTTTCTACTTGGAGTTCCTAAATATTCCTGTTTGCTCACTTTAATGGAAAAACCATGAGGTTTTGGTAAAACCCTCACCCACCAGGGTGGCATGCTTCATCGTAGGGTCCTTCCCGTTCCGCTACGGAACGAGGCGTGCTGCGACTAGGCGGACTACGCGGGAGCACTGGTAGAAAAGTCTATGTCACACTATGTGAGGCATACCGACTGGGGGTAACAATAAAAGTAGCATCACCCACTGGTCAGGTATTTTTAATTATACACTTCCTCTACCTCACTCCTCCCCAGCAGAAGATTCTGCCTCACACAGTCTTCCTCGTTTCCATAGAAACTAACCTATGAACTCAATGAGACACAAAAAAGGAGGAGTCACTGAGGAGCACTTCTGGACCTAGTCAGAGGTATGAGCAGGGCCACTGGAATTATGCAACTGTTTGGCTGCACCGACTTTCGCACAGTTATACATTTTCCGCATTAGCCACATAATCCATCATCTGCTGCCTAATCTGCAGATTTGAACAAAAAAAAGCCTTGTTTCTAGCTCACACGGCTCAAACGTTACCAAAAATGCAGCGACAAGTGGTGGTGGAAGGTCCTTTGCAACCCTAGAATGGTCACCTGTTACTTATTGCTAAATGTGGGTGTTAAATTGGTACTAATGGTGTGCAAGCCAGTCTTGCTTCTTTCTGCGCCTCTCTTGCCTCTTTCTGCATTTCAGTTGCTTCTTTCTGCACCTTTCTTTTTCTGCACCTCTCTTGCTTCTTTATGTACCCCTCTTGCCCCTTTCTCCATCCCTGTTCCCCTTCTTTTCATCTCTGTTGCTTCTTTCTGGACTTCGCTTGCCTCTTTCTCTGCCCCTCATCCGTCTTTCTGCACCTCTGTTGCTTCTTTCTGCACCCTTCTTCCCTCTTTCTGCACCCCTCTTGCCCCTTTCTGCACCTCTGTTCCTTCTTTCTGTACTTCTTTGGGTTCTTTCTGCACCTCTCTTGCTTCTTCACCCCTTTTTACCTCTTCACCCCTCTTCCTTCTTTTTGCACCCCTCTTGCCCCTTTCTGCACCTCTGTTCCTTCTTTCTGCACTTCTGTTTCTTTCTGCAGCTCTCTTGCTTCTTTCTGCAGCCCCTTGCCTCTTTCTCCACCCCTCTTCCCTCTTTCTGCACCACTCGTGCTTCTTTCTGTACCCTCTCCCCTCTTTCTGTACCCCTCTTATCTCTCTCTGCCCCTCTGTTCTTTCTTTCTGCTCTTCTTTTGTTTCTTACTGCACCTCTCTTCTTTCTGCACCCCTCTTGCCTCTTTCTCCTCCTCTGATCCCCGTTTTTGCATCTGTTGCTTCTTTCTGTACTTCTCTTGCCTCTTTCTCCACCCATCATCCCTCTTTCTGCACCTCTGTTGATTTTTTCTACACTTCTCATGCGTCTTCCTGCACATCTGTCCCTTCTTTCTGCACCCCTCTTCCCTCTTTCTGCACCCCTCTTTCTGCACCTCTGTTGCTTCTTTCTGCACTTCTTTGGGTTCTTTCTGCACCTCTCTTGCTTCTTTCGTCACCCCTTTTTACCTCTTCACCCCTCTTCCTTCTTTTTGCACCCCTCTTGCCTCTTTCTGCACCTCTGTTCCTTCTTTCTGCACTTTTGTTTCTTTCTGCAGCTCTCTTGCTTCTTTCTGCAGCCCCTTGCCTCTTTCTCCACCCCTCTTCCTCTTTCTGCACCACTCGTGCTTCTTTCTGTACCCTCTCCCCTCTTTCTGTACCCCTCTTATCTCTCTGCCCCTCTGTTCTTTCTTTCTGCTCTTCTTTTGTTTCTTACTGCACCTCTCTTCTTTCTGCACCCCTTGTGAGAAGTTGGCCTGGCATATGCTGTCCACTAATTATAGTGGGCACCTTGCACCAGTCCAAACAACCCCTTATTGGAGATAGGTTAAAGACAACCTTTATTGAAAGCTATCCTAGTGGTAGCTATGGAGAGCAGCCTTCAGGCTAAGTCTTGAAGGAATGTAAAGCAGCTTGTTTTACCAGTCTATAATCTCTTGAGTGACCAAATGAAAGAGGACCACACCAGGTATATATTCAAAATATATGTATTTATTGCTAAACACACCCCTCTAGTCTCTTTATGAGGCTAGAGTTCGAAGTACATAAGTTATAAGTTAGTTATCTACAGTAATAGCACAAATACACGTTTGAGCCCTAGGGGCGTACCAAACCATATACCAATAAATGGTATAAGAACCACGTCTGAGCTAGACACAGGGCCTAGAGCCTGTAGAAGTGCTTGGACCACAAGGAACCACCCAAGGTAGTGACACAGGGGACCCACGGGGGACGCGTGCAGTGTTTGAACACAGCCGCGAATCGCCGTTAACTTCTATGGGGAAAGTCACGGTTGGAATTTAAAAGAAAAGGGACACTTGGAGGAGGACTTGGAGCAAACCCTTTGAGAACTAGGCTGTTCTAGTGTCAATACCCACGGGAGCACCGGAGTACTCGAGTTACCTCACCCAGGGGAGCCGGGTGCATAGGTGTCTTTCGGGGTCGGGTTTCGTCGTCGCTTTCAATGGCGATCTGCTGCAAAGTGCTGCTGGCGGCCAAGTCGAAAGTGTTCGGGTGGATCCAAAGGTGGATCGAAGATTTGAAGAACCTGAAAGCAGAGGGGACAGAGTCTGGGTCACTAGCCAGTGACCAGGAAGGTGATGAGCAGATGCCCACCGATGTCGAGTGCTTCAGGTAGGTTGTCGGTCATCTTGACTCTTCAGCCACGAGGTCCAGGAGGCGTCGACGATGACCAGGAGCTGGATTCGAGCTGTCCCACGACGTCTGTCAATTGCAGGGGTGTGTCGGCGACCGGATTGGACCCAACAAGCCTTGGCAACGGCAAGTCTCGTGGAAATGGAAGAAGGACAATGTTGCAGACCAGCAAGGTCTGTGGGACTCACCCAGTGAGGGTAAGTCAGGGCACGCTTGGAGCAACCAGGGAGCCCAAGCAGAAGAAGGTTGGCCTTCGGGAGGGCCTACTAGCCAACGGACTAGCGACCGCGAAGGAGCCTCAAGTCGATGCACGTGGAACTGGCTCACAGGACACTCGTGGAGTGGAGGCCAGTGATCTTCGGTGCAGTTGGTGCTGGAGGCTGGGGCTACTCGGAGCCCAAAGCACGACTTCGTGGGAGACCCAGAAGAGGATGCACTTGCAAATGCGATCGGTGTCCAGGGGTCACGGTTCCACGTTACCCATGACAGCTTACGGGCCTCAGCTTTGCTGGGGACTCAGGGCAGCCTCGGGGAAGTCTGGAAATCCACCTCTGGTGATGCAAAGACTTCGGTGTCCGGCTGGAGCTTCAGCGATGCAGACCGGACAATTGCTTCTTTGGTGCCTGCCAAGCAGGGGAGTCACTCCTTGACCCCAAGGGAGATTCTTCAGTCCTCTAATCTTGAAGTAGAGCATCGAAGGTCCAGGATTCTGTGTCAGAGTTTCATCCAGGTTAATCTAAAGTCCTAAGGACTGGGGTCCCATACTTATACTAAGGTAGGGGATTGGACATACTCTGTGGACCCACCTATGGGAGGGTCAGGGCAGAGGGGTGGTTACACCCCTTTCCCTTTGTCCAGTTTCACGCCAGAGCAGGGGCTGGAAGCCCCTGAGCCGGTTTGAACTGGGGTATGCACAGGGACACCAAATGTGCCCCCAGTGCAGGACTTCAAAGCACCAGAGAGTGCTCCCGCCCAGCCCCAATACACACTATCCTGTCTGGGGAGGTGGTTACACCTCCCTGGGACAGGAAACCTATTGTCCAGGCCTCCCCTGCCGGAGTTTCGGTCAGCAGCAGGAGGCCAGACTCGTGTCTGTGGCAGCGGCATCCATTTTGTGATGCCAGGGCTCTGGAAAGTCAGTACCGGGTATACCGGTGTGTACATGTCTCTCCCTCTAGAAGGGTGGAATGCTACCCCCGCCACCAGAACTGGCGGGGGGGTAGTATTCCAAGATGCTTGACACCAAACACGACATGTTTCCGTGCAGCCATCCCAAAGTTAGCATTTAACGCGAGGTTATAATGCGCTTAAGAGTATATGGTCGGGCTGCACTACAAACAGCATCAGAGAAGGGTCTCCGAACGCTGCAGAGGGCCCCAGCTCATGCAGGGGCACCCTCTCACATAGGAACCACGCACTCTGCCTTCAGGATTGATAAGGCCTGCCATAGGAGTGACTTATAGGTTTATATGTGTGTAGGTATGTAGTGATATAGGTAGCCTATATCACAGTAAGGGGTGCATGCACCACCTTACCCAGGCTGCAGTAGCAGACCTGTGGTGTCATTTTGGATGGCCTTCCAGGGATGGCACAATACATGCTGCAGCCCCTGGTAGGCCTCTGAGGTACCTATGCCCTGGGTACATAGTATACCATATACTAGGGACTTATAAGGGCACTCCAGATTCCAATCGGAGATGTGCCTAAGGCACATGGAAACCATTTTAGAGAGGAAGCAGCTAGGCTGGGGTTCTGATTAGCAGGGCCCCAGCCAGACTAAGGTCGAAAACCAGTGAAGCATCAGCAAAAAGTGGGGGTACCCATGTGAAGCAGATCCTACTCTCCTACACAACCCCCCCCCCAAACGTAGGGACATTAAACTAACCTTGCCCAGTTAAATCTTCATGTTCTAAGTGGAAGTACCTAGAGAGTCCATCTGCATTGGCATGGTTACTCCCAGGTCTATGTTCCACTGTGAAGTCCATCCCCTGTAGGGAAATGGACCACCTAAGCAGTTTGGGGGTTTCACCCTTCATTTGTTTTAGCCATAAGAGGGGCTTATGGTCTGTTTGAACAAGGAAGTGAGTACCAAACAAGTATGGCCTCAACTTCTTCAGAGCCCAGACCACAGCAAAGGCCTCCCTCTCAATGGCTGACCAACGTTTCTCTCTAGGGGTCAGCCTTCTGCTAATAAAAGCTACTGGCTGATCCTGACCTTCATCATTCAATTGTGACAGTACAGCCCTTACCCCCAATTCAGATGCATCTGTTTGGACAATGAACTTCTTGGAGTAATCAGGACTCTGTAGAATGGGAGCAGTGCACATGGCCTGCTTTAGGTCATCAAATGCCTTTTGACAGCTAACTGTCCACTGAACCTTTTGGGCATTTTCTTGGAAGTTAAGTCATTCAGGGGTGTCACTATTGATCCATACCCCTTGACAAATCTCCTATAGTACCCAGTCAGGCCTAAAAAGGCTCTCACCTGAGTCTGGGTAGTTGGAGCAGTCCAGTACATGATGGTCTGGATCTTGCTCTGCAGTGGTTGAACCTGGCCTCCACCCACAAGGTGGCCCAGGTACACAACCTGACTCTGCCCTATCTGGCACTTGGTGGCCTTGATAGTCAGGCCTGCTTTCTGCAGGGCCTGCAAAACATTTCTGAGGTGGACCAGGTGATCCTCCCAGGTGGAGCTAAAGACAGAAATATCATCTAGATATGCTGCACTATAGGCTTCCAGACCTGTAAGGACTGTATTCACCAACCTCTGAAAAGTGGCAGGTGCATTCTTCAGACCAAAGGGCATCACCACAAATTGATAATGCCCACTAGGGGTTGAGAATGCTGTCTTTGGCTTTGCATCATCAGCTAGTCTGATCTGCCAGTAGCCAGCTGTCAGGTCAAATGTGCTTAGATACTTGGCTGAGGCCAAAGTGTCTATTAGCTCATCTGCCCTAGGTATTGGATGGGCATCAGTCCTAGTGACTGCATTGAGACCCCTGTAGTCCACACAAAACCTCATCTCTCTTTTCCCACCATTGGTGTGAGGTTTTGGCACAAGGACCACTGGACTAGCCCAAGGGCTATCTGAGGGTTCAATAACTCCCAAATCCAACATCTTCTGGACTTCTGTCCTGATACAGTCCCTGACATGGTCAGGTTGCCTATAAATCTTATTTTTAATAGGCAGACTGTCCCCAGTGTCCACTTCATGAGTGCACCAGGTAGTCTGACTGGGTGTCAGTGAGAATATGCGTCTGAACTGATTCAGCACCTGTCTGCAATCAGTTTGCTGCTGGGCAGTGAGGCTGCCTGCCAAGGTTACACCATCCACTGACCCATCATCAGGGTTCTGTGAGAGCAGGTCAGGGAGTGGGTCACTCTCTTCCTCCTGTCCCTCATCAGTAGCCATGAGCAAGCCCATGTCTGCCCTGTCCACATATGGTTTTAACCTGTTGACATGGAGAACCCTGTGGGGACTCCTGGGTGTTCCTAGGTCCACCAAATAGGTAACCTCACCCTTCTGTTCAACAATGGTATGGGGTCCACTCCATTTGTCTTGGAGAGCTGCTGGGGCCACTGGCTGGTAAACAGTCAGAACAGCCTTTTGGTCATGCCAGGCTTTTTGCAGTTCCTGGCTAGCCTCAAGGTTTTTAGTTGCCTTTTTCATGTATTCAGCCATCCGGGAGCGGAGACCAAGTACATAGTCCACTATGTCTTGCTTTGGGGGCTTGAGAGGTAACTCCCATCCTTCCTTCACCAAGCACAATGGACCCCTGACAGGGTGACCAAACAAAAGTTCAAAAGGGCTGTAGCCAACCCCCTTTGAGGCACCTCCCTGTATGCAAATAAAAGGCAGGGCAAGAGTATGTCCCATCTTCGCCTAAGCTTTTCTGGGAGCCCTTTAATCATGCCCTTCAAGGTTTTGTTGAATCTCTCAACTAAACCATTGCATTGTGGGTGATAGGGCGTGGTGAACTTGTAAGTCACTCCACACTCGTTCCACATTGCTTTTAAGTATCCAGACATAAGGTTAGCACCCCTGTCTGATACAACCTCCTTAGGGAAGCCCACTCTTGAGAATTCCCAGGAGGGCTCTTGCCACCACAGGCGCTGTAGTGGTCCTAAGGGGAATAGCCTCTGGGTACCTGGTGGCATGATCCACTACCACCAGGATAAACCTGTGCCCAGATGCTGTTTGGGGATCCATGGGACCAACCATGTCAATCCCCACCCTTTCAAAGGGAACCCCCACCACAGGTAGTGGTATCAGGGGGCCTTTGTAGTGCCACCTGCCTTGCCACTGGCCTGGCAGGTTACACAGGAGCGACAAAACTCCTTGGTGTCTTCAGACATGTGGGGCCAGTGAAAATGAGGGACAATTCTGTCCCAAGTCTTGTTCTGGCCCAGGTGACCTGCTAAGGGAATATCATGGGCTAGGGTCAATAGGAAGCCCCTGAACTTCAGAGGTATAACCAACCTCCTGGTGGCACCAGGCTTGGGGTCTCTACACTCGGAGTACAAGAGTCCATCATCCCAATACACTGTATGGGGACCACTAGCTTTCCCAGCAGCCTCAGCAGCAGCTTGCTGTCTGAGGGGTTCACGAGAGGGGCAGCTCTGCTGCTCCTGGCTCAGATCTGCCCTGGAAGGGCCCCCTGTCCCCAAGAACTCAACCTGGTCAGGTTCAAGCTCCTCTGGGACAGTTCCTTCCTCAGGACTGAGATCATCCCCCTCAAGAGACTGATCTTCCTTCTGAGCCAAGGGGGAAGGCATTGCCTTTACCCTACTACTCCTCTTCTTGGAGGGCACTTGGTCCATTATTCCAGAATCCAAGGCCTGTTCAGTGTTAGACATTTTGGCTTGTGACCTGGTCACAGCAAACACATCTGCAGGGATGCCCAGCATTTCTGCATGGGTCCTGAGCTCCACTTCTGCCCAAGCTGAAGTTTCTAAGTCCTTGCCAAGCAAGCATTCAACGGGTAGGTCTGCACTTACCACAACCTTCTTAAGGCCAGTTACCCCTCCCCAGGAGAAGTTAACAACTGCCAGAGTATGGTCTGTTCTGACATTGCTAGCATTGGTCACTTGGTACATTTCACCAAGTATAATCTGCCCAGGATTCACAAGGTCTTGTGTCACCATGGTGACACTTGCCCCTGTGTCCCTAAATGCCAAAGCCTCTTTTCCATTGATTAAGGGCTGTTGCCTGTACTTGCCCAGATTACTGGGACTCACAGAGGAGGTCACACCCATGCCTCCATCACAGACTAGGACAGCCTGAGTGAGTTCTCTGACTAGGTCAGAGCTCATCTCCTTACCCAGGGTCAACCCTACTAAACCCTTGGCTTGTGTAGTCCCACCACCAATTGTAACTGCACTAGGGGGAGCAGGTGCCTTAGGGGGATTGGTGGGGGCTGGAGTAGAGTCTTTGGACTTGGTGCAATCACTGGTCCAGTGGGTCTTTTGCTTACAGACCTTGCACCATGGTTTCTTTTGGCCTCTTCCCTTGTTAGACTGTGAATCCCCACCTGAAGAAGATTTTTTGGGGCCTTGTGAAGACTTTTGATCTTTACCCTTCTCCCCACCCTTATCAGAGTTTTTCGAATCTTGCTTCTTAGGGTCACCACCTTGGTTCTGTACCTTCTGCCTCACCCTGGTTGTGGCCCATTTGTCTGCCTTCTTTCCCAATTCTTGGGGAGAGGTCAGATCAGAGTCCACCAGGTGCTGATGCAACAGCTGATTTTGACAATTGTTAAGGATCTGCTCCCTCATGATAAGATTGTACAATCCTGTGAAGTCACATACCTTACTGCCCAATAACCAACCTTCCAGAGCCTTGGCAGAACAATCAACAAAGTCCACCCAGTCTTGAGTCTGTGCCTTCTGGGTATCTCTGAACTTTAACCTGTATTGTTCAGTGGTTAGGTCAAACCCATCAATTAGAGCACTCTTCAAGACTTTGTAATTATCAGCATCCTCCTCTCTAACAGTGAGGAGCTTAACTCTACCTTTGTCTGCAAAGGAGAGCCACAAGATTGCTGCCCACTGCTCCTGAGGGACCCTCTGTACTTTACAGGCCCTCTCTAGAGCAGTTATCCATTTGTGGATGTCATCCCCACTCTGGTAGGGAGGGACAATCTTGCTCAGGTTTCTATGGTCATAAGACCTTTCCCTATCTTTGGGGAAATTGCTGCCACCATGGGACTCTAGTCCCATCTTTTTCCTCTCTCTATAGAGATCTAGGGACTCCCTGTCTATAGCCAATTGCTGTTTTCTGAGCTCAAGCTGGGCTTGTTCATACTGAAGCAATCTCTTTCTCCTTTCATGAGAGGATTCCCTCCTATGAGATGAGACAGAGCTCCCTATTGAGGTGTCAGAGTGGTTAGACTCCTGAGAAGGAGATCTAGACCTTCTGGGCACACTCAGTATTCTTCCTGGGGGGACAAAGGGGAGGTCATTCTGATCCTCCTCCTCCTCCTCCACAGGAGGAATTGGGTTTTCCAGGACAAGGTCATTTTCACCTTCCTGGCCAGTTTCAGAGGGTGGGGCCTGGGTTTCTTCACCCCTGACCCCTTCCTCATCTTCTGCCCCACCCTCTTTGCCTACCCCCTTCAGACCCTAGGGGCCTGCTGAGATCATCAGCCAGTAACACCTCCCTGAGGTGTTGGGTGCTGGCACTTTGCCTGCCTTCAACTTCCTAGTATTGCATAATGCCTTCTCAATTCCAAGAATGGGAGTTTATCATACTTGGAGGGAAGAAGCCCACTGGCTTCTGGCAAGGACTCACTGGGTCCTGGCTTTGAAGACATTACTAGTGAGGTGTGGTGTATGCACTACCTACTCTAGTGTGGCCTACTAAACTCTCTTGAGTTGTAGAAAGGGTGTGCTATCCCTTAACACACAACTCTAAGTTCAGTAGAACTTACTGTATACTAAGCTTGATGTATATGTACCTTAGGTGACCCTTAGTGGTTTTCAGTTGATCAATTCAATTGAGATTATCTGGTAAAACAATAGCAAGCTGGAATCCCACACGCTGCACACCAATGTGAGAAGTTGGCCTGGCATATGCTGTCCACTAATT